>CM076583.1:371846335-372539937 GCA_034641835.2 Pinus albicaulis
TATGGCCCAGCATTTTTTTCATTTAAAATCGTTCATCAAACTTTGATTATGTGGCCAAAAGATCAATCATTGGTTTCAATGGTAAATTTCAGTTTTGAAAATGTTAATGTTAAACATTGAATGTGTAGGCTCCATATAAATCAACGTAGAGCAAGTTCAAAGGTTCGATTTCGGAAATTGGGTTTAATAAATATTTCAAAAGAGTTGGAATATTATTATATGGTGAAGGATAAACCAATTTGACAGGGTCTCAGGAGATTAGGTATATAACAATCTGTCAGAGACCATAAATGGTGACTGATACAGAGAAAATGACTCTCTCTATGTATGTGCGTGCTATGTGACAGACCATAATGGGCAGCTCGTATGGGGAAAATGTGTTCAGCACTGTCTCGTTATTTTTCTTAATGCAACTCCAGATAAAGTACAAGACCTGCAGGATAGATATGAATGTTTTTGTAATGACAGTACAAATAATGGTGATAAAATCTAGGCATTTTGCAATAACAAGTGAAATTTTTTGGCCAATTAGATAACAGATAATTCAAATTAAAATAATTAAAATAAATAAACAATAATAAATCTTATCATGAATCATGGAAATTTTTTTTTTTTTTTGAAAACATATGTCTAATCAAGGTGAATTAATGTCACAATCAGGAAAAACCTAATGCGTAGTATCCTGCCAGCAACATGTACAATAATGTGAAAATTGTCGTTTTGTAGTTTTTAACTAAGTTCTTGAAGCTGTAGTTTATGCTCTACCGATTTTGCTGAGCATTCATTTTCATGCATAAAATTCAAAAGAGTTCATTTGTATGTAGAGAAAGTGTTGTGCTAGATAGAGGTGCGAGAGGTGAAAAAGTGGGGGAATAAAGGTTCTCTTATACACAACCCTCTTCTACACATCATTTCTTTAGCACACTAAAGATTTCAAATCTTTCTACCCTTTAGCGTCAAGTTACCGAATTAGTTTTAAAATAAAAATCTAAATTTGTTTTTAAAGTTATGAAATTAGTTTTAAAATGCTAATTTTTAGCTTCGCATGAATCCATAAAAAAATAAATTACTCATGTAGTTCATGGTTACCTGTGGTAGCATCTAGCTAAGGACATATATTCATAGAAGTTGCTTCTCAAATTGGGGTGTTATCTAAGTGAAGAAAGAAAATGTGAGAAAAAAAATGGTGTAAAGGCACATAGGGTTGTGTGAGATGGATATTAATCAATATATATGTTGCTATAGCTCCATTAGTGTATGGTGGAAATATATGCCACCTGTTAGATTTACACAATTAAAAAAATTCAGTGAGTGTCATATATTACCCGTATATTTATTAATTTATTTTATTTAATAAAATAAGATAATAAAGCATAGACGAAACACTAATAAAAATTTATTCTTCTCAAAACTTCATGCAACTTGTAAAATAACTTAAATAATTTTCTAGGAAGATACATAAATATAACTACTCAAATTCAACCATAAAAACCACTTGTCACTACATCTCTTGATGATTTATTACTAAAAATATTGAATATTATATATTTATTAAAATATATGATTGGTTTTTTTTGTATTTAGTGCAAGAACTTGGACTGTTTTATCTCAATTTACCTGAACTACAAAAACATTAGCATGATGATTCAAGGGTTCGATTTAATAATGTATATTCAGGAAACAATGAGTTGGGATGTTCTACTTGTGAATATGGATCCATTCTAAAATAAAATTATATGGTATATATATAAATCGATCTAATATTAATTTAATATTAAATATATCATTTAAAAAAATATATACCTCACAACCAAATGTTGGATTAATACAACTGGGAAACATTCTCTTGTCTTCGAGAGCCAAGGAAGAAGAATTCAGAGGAAAAATTCAACAACTGAGGTAGGAAAGAAAAGTAAAAAGAGGAAAAAGGGAAGGAAACAGGAAAATCCATCCTTGGCTCACAAGATCCCTGGAGTCTGAATGCAATTTCTAAATCTTGTTTTCCTTTATGTTCTTTTTAGAATGTATTAGTTTTATAAATAATATCATGTTAATAAAAGTGTATACTCGCTCGATAATAAAGGGGCGATGGGATTTTTAATTAAATAAATAAGAGATATTTTTATGTTCTAGATTTACCCAGTCATGACTACATTGAAAGTGATGCATTTTCTCCTTTCATCCTATATGAACCTTTCTCTGTGTTTTTTCAAGATCAATTACAAATGAATTGGTATTGGAGACAATGATCAGGATTTTTTTTTTTGACGAATTTCTAATATATCATTCTCACATCCTTCTCAAGGTTAAATCAACATTCTGATCACGGATTATTCTTTGTCAGTGCATGAAAATAATTCCTCCATATTAAGATCCCTCTAATGAGGAATCACCAATTCATGAATAAGAAATGACTCTCCATGAGGTTCTCACTCTATAACAACAAAGGCACCCTCTAGAATTTTGAAAATTCTCATGCCAATTGAAGAGGATGTTAATTCTTGGATTCATAGCCTCTGCACCTACTTTAAAACAATTATTGACCTGGTAGAGGAAACAAAGCTTCAAATTTCCAACCTACAGTTGTAAGAAATTGTATAAACTTGGTGGGATATTTAGCTCAATCATTCTGATATGATAATTGAGCTTTGGGAGACAATAGAACCGAGCTCTACTCCCACATGCATTAATTCTTGGGATACATTTTTCCAAGATTTGAGAGCATGTTTCTATCCTCCAGGACATCTTCAATTTTTTTTGGAAAAGTTACTACAACTCCGACAACTTCAAAACCAATTAGTGAAATCCTACATTGATGTCTTATATGAACTACATATCCAACTACATATTTCAAACCATGAGGAGGTACTCAATATTAAGTCAATTCTCGCATATTATGAATTTTTCGTAGAGAAGTGGAATTGTTTGGCAGTCACTCATTGGATAAACCAATTTTGCAAGCATTGACTGTAGATCATAAAGTGGTTCCTAAAATCTGATTTGTACACAATCTCACTACACCCCTTATAGTGTCGGTACTTCATCTAAGTTCTCTTTCTTATCTTCCTTCTCCACCTCTCGCAATCCAAAATGGTGTACTTACATAAAACCAACTCCCACACTACTATGGATTTTCAAATACTTAAAAATATTTGAATTCATACTTTTGGGATACATATTGAGTTCGAGAATCTTTTGGATTAATCACACTATTACTTGTTGGTCGATGTTTCAAACCATCTAATGTAGTTCATCGTCAACAAAATGTTGGAAAAATTGATCTATTATTATGTTTAAATATAAGAGATGCATCATGTTTCAGAAACAAAGGTTAGAAGAACAAAATATTTTAAATGAAATATGAATGTTAAGCTAGAGTATTTTGTCAATATATTATCTTATAAGAACCCCCATTCAATGTTTTGGTTCATATCTCTTCGCAAGGTGAACCTGAACCCCCTGATGTTTCTACTTCCACAACTCTTGAAAATCATGAGACACCTCTAGTTTCATTGGTGGAATTTGTTGCTCCTTTTGTTCTTTTTCATCGTCCTTCTCTAGTTACAATGAGGGTGCCTCTGTGTGATGATAATAAATTTGGGAAATATTCATATCAAATTCCTAATCCATATCTTCATCCCTCTTCATCTTTTCATGATCCATATATAATGGAAGAAACCATAGGATGGCTCATGAAGCCTAGGCCGAAGGCTAACAATATAATTCCTGGAGATGAAATCAATCTTGAATATGGTTCCATTGAAAGTGTTACTTCTTCAGATGAAATTTTTCATCCTCTATCATCTAAATGTTATGACCCTACCTATCGTGATATTCTTGATCAATCTACTCCACCAACTAGATCTTAACTCTCTCTTGATTTTCGAGTTTCTAGTTCAAATTGTGATCAGATACAAGGCAGCCACATTACATTGGTATAGGAGGAGGAAATTGAAGAGACTCTTTATCTCTCTTCCCTTTCTCAAAGCTCCCCATCTTAAGATGATGCACTTTCATTCTTCAATTATTTTCAATTTGCTAAGCTTGGTAGTGAATCAAATGCAATCAATTATTTAAGTAACTTCGTAGGCATGGGAAACAATCATTATGTTGATGATGACTCTGTTGATGTATGCGATTACGAATTCCTAGGTGTATCATCAGGTATTTCAGTTTTTAATGAAGATTTTACATTAGATCTAGAATTTGATTCAGTCAAAGAAGATGTCCTTATCGAAATGTCCTCTTCATATCACTATCCCTTGTGCTCTACTATTTGTGATGCATATACTTGCGACAGAGATACTCCATGCTCCTCAAGTTATTCATCTGACGAGTTAACTTCTAAATTGACACAAGGTAGTGATATTATCGATGATGAAGATGAAAACAATTGAATCATTGAGTACTATGTTTATCCCTCATCATCTCTTCTCTTGCATTAATATAACTCTCCAAACCATATTTCTCATGAAATTTATTCAATTCATACATCTTTAGATTTAAGAGCAAATGAATCTTTCAACTTGAGTAATTTGGTTGTTGGAGTTGAAACATCTTGTCAAGTCAGTGACAGAGATGTATTCCATCCAGTGAGCAATGGTATTATTAAAACAAATGGAAAAATTTATCCTCACACCATGCACAATCATGTTTAATCTTCAGGATGCAATTTTACAATTCTTGAAAATGCCAGGACTTATCGGGAAGTCGAGGCACTTCAACTTCTGTTGATGGTTATGTCACAATATTGTGACTCTCGTAAGCCCCCCAGACTAATTAAGATCTAGTTTCTCTCTCATAACCCTTCTCTTTACATGGTTTCACTTGATGTAAATATCTTTCTAAAAGATTTTTGGTATTTTAGATGTAATATTTCTAATTTTTTAGATTTGGTTTCTCATCGAATTCAAAAATATTCTTTATTTGATCCAGCTTCTGCAAATCTCTTGCATCAAACTCGGGTTTGGAATATGTATCTCTAATAGAGTCATGTAATTGCAAAGTTGATAATTTCAAAGACATTATTTTTCCTAAGGGATTCATTTATTAATAGTTAGCTCCTAGTTTTTCTTGTGAATGTTGTATTACAAATATTTCCCTTCGTCGCACCTAAAATCCTCTTAAGTGGTATTGAATGCACGAGTTATGGCGTGAATCAATTTCTTCTCCATTCACTAGGTCCTGACTGGTCACATGTGTTCATTGTGTTGGCATCCCTTTTAAATTATTTTGATGATTATGATGCTTGTACAATTCTTCATGAGTTATAGGAAAATTGTTTGTCACATTCGGCTTGTGAGGAAGTTGGTTCTGTTGTTTTGAGCATTCAAAAATCTATTCAGATTTGTTTATGTTAATTAACTACTATCTGAAAATATATGCTTTAATCATTCCAAATGATCATAATATTAACTCTCATTCATTTTATCATTTCCCCAAAGTATATTTTATCACAGTTGTTTCACATCGATCAATAATTATGGTTTATCTCACCATTCATATACTTCTCAAGTAGCTCTAGCAGTTTAGCCTTGGCTGATGGTTATTTTAGGTCCTCACTCTCTTGAGGATAATTATGAATATGATTAGATCTATTTTCCCTCAAAAGTTATAATTAGATATATTTTCCCTCAAAATTTTCTCATCTCGATCTCACGCTTTTAATTAAAGATTCAATATTTCAAAATTTTCATGATTTTGAAGAGGATTGTTTCAAATTTCATGATCCAATCGTCGAATGGTTGGAGAAATCTTACTTGGAAAGCTTCGCTGCAAATGACAGGTTTCTTCCTTCTCTCATTCTTAGCAAACTGGATGAAACATAAGAATGTGCTTTCGCAATATTTTTTCAAGGGTTGACAGATTTTGGCTTCCATTAAAAGGTAGGAATGGAAACTTGTTAGAATTAGTGGGTCTGAAAACAATTTATGCCCACAGGAAAGTCCTTCTTTTTGTTGTGAAAGTTATTTAATATTTTATCTTTTCTCTTGCACATAAACTTATATCTACTTTAATTTTTTGTATCTTTTTGGATGTAGGTGAGGAGAAACTACCGTGGCTACATTGTAAATTTAATTATATGTGACTTTCACCTTTTAGTTATTTAGTTTAGAAGTAGGATTAGCTGCATTCTAGTTTCCCCTCTCTTGCACTCATTTTGGTATTTATATGCTACTCTCAAGGAACAACCTCTCCTTCTCTAAATAAGTCGTGATCCCTCTTCCACCCACAAAATGAATAAATTTCTATGCAAAATCCTTTTGATATATATAAATAAATTTGAAAGAAAAGAAATAATTCCTATGCATAGAGGTGAAGAAAACAACTCTTCCAAGGTATTGTCTAGGTTTTTTGGCGACAAAGAAATGCTTGTGTTCTTATAGTGACTTTGTTGGTGTATTTCCCAAGACTGATAGCAGTAGAGAAACATCAGAGATGAAAAACTGTTGTGTAACCAGCTTCAAAAATAGAAGAAAAGAGATATAAACGCCTTAGAAATAAGCCACTTCGAGGGGGCAACCTCCAATACATTACATAAATGCACAATTCTTGGATGATACAATTTACAAAACCTCCTTTCTATATATAGAGTCCATGTGGCCATAATGTAATCCTAGTGGGCCACAATGTAATCCTAGCCGACCTAACAATAATAATTTAAGGGCACAATAATAACAAAATGGGGGTTACAAGGGTACAATAATAACAATAATGGGGGCTACACTAACATACTAAGGGGCTACACTATTAATATAGGGACTTAACATGCCCCTCTCCTTCAACAAGTGTTGTCCTCAACGCTTGATTATTTCTTGATGCTTCTGTATAAAATTCTCATCCTCCCATGTGAAATATTCTACAGGAAAGTTCTTCCACTTGTTGAGATACTCTAAAATTGATTTTAATTTTTGAGTTCTTGTTTCTATGACTGCTTCATAACTTCTTTCGATATGATGTTGATCTTCCTCTTGTTTCATTAGATTCTGCACCAATGTTGGGTTATCCTTTGAGAGTTCGAGAACTTGTTGTTGATGCTCGCTGTGATCTTCCACTAATTGATCATCCATATTAGCTATTATTTGATCCTTCAAACCATCCAACTTAGCCTCCATTTCTGCTTTTAAACCATCTATTTCATCTTCGTTTGCTCTTCGTAAGATCGAAATTTGTTGCACTTGGTACCGTAATTTTGATATCTCATATTGCAATTCTTCCTCCTCATGCGTCATAGTATAGCTTTCTGAGGGCTTAATGGGTATGGAATTATTTTTTGGAGGAATAATAGAACCCATTACTGACAAAAATTCTCCAATATGCCCTTGGAATCAATTCAACTTGATTCTTCAAACAAGACTTATGCAATTCGGAAAAAATAATACACACCTTTTTCTTGCTTTTGAGGAGCTCGATATTGAAATTGTATTATCTCTGTGATTGCAGATCTTCAATATCTGAAATTCAGCACTGTAGTAGCCCTCTGAATTTTCTTTCAAATGCCACAAAGTCTTGGACCCTGATTTTGATGCTCCAAGACAAAGTTGTGTCCAATTCCACACCAGACTCTGTTAATTCTGACTGTCTGGTGAGCTGAACTTGTGGCCACTTGCCACCTAAGTCACTGCTTTGTCCCCTTGTCTTTGAAATTATAGTTTAGAAATCAAGCCTGTACGAGTACTGATTTTTACCAAGAGATCAATCCAATTCCCAGAGAGATAGTTATTGAAGTTTGCCCACGATCACCTCTTTGAGATGCAATTCAGGAGCCTGAAAAAGCACTACCTTCCACAGATCATATCTCCAAAAATATTGCGAACCAAGCTCTGAAATTTTTTGACGAATTTCCTCAGGATTTCAGCTTCGCACCATATGAATTTCAGACTCTGAAACTTCGTACAAAAAAAATTTATAGCGCAAATGCCACGATGACCTGTTTATGAGCCTGAAAAAATACCTAACTTCCACAGATGATATCTCCTCAAATATTGCGAACCAAGATCTGAAAGTTTTAGACAACCTTCCTCAAGATTTCAGATTCGCACCCTAGACATTTCAGCTTCTGAAGCTTCGTAGAAAAAAAGTTATAGCGAAAATGCCACGATGACCCGTTTGGAGCAGCGAAACCCTAGAATCCCAAAGCTCTGATACCAAATGTTGTGTAACCAGATCCAAAGAGAGAAGAAAAGAGATATTCACGCCTTAGAAATGAGCCACTTCGAGGGGGCAACCTCCAATACATTACATGAATGAACAATTCTTGGATGATACAATTTACAAAACCTCCTTTCTATATATAGGAGTCCATGGGGGCATAATGTAATCCTAGTGGGCCACAATGTAATCCTAGCCGACCTAACAATAATAATTTAAGGGCACAATAATAACAAAATGGGGGTTACAAGGGTACAATAATAACAATAATGGGGGCTACACTAACATACTAAGGGGCTACACTATTAATATAGGGACTTAACAAAAACTATACTCTAAAAATATAAATCTCATGAGCTTCATTACCCTATCCTGATTCGAAACGTTGTGTGATCACTGATATTATGTCTATGTTTAATCGAGAAAATGAATAAAGGGGACTATGTTATGCATGGGGTAAGTGGGGAATCCATGGTAATCTAAATAATAAATCCATACTCCCTGAAGAACTAGACCATTCACAAAAAAAATTACCACGTTAGGGAAGTTAGAGTTCTACCCATGTGTCGCCAAGTGTTGTCGCTACGACAAAAACCCTCAAAAGGTCTTCCTATACTTGAATTTTGGAGCCTACTATGGATCTTGTGATCGGTCGTTATGTGGTTAGTTATTGATTAGTTGGAGTCAAATGATCACACATGGTCGGTTTTCAAGAAGTTCATGAGTTCCTTCTTTTATGAAAGCTTGAACAAGCATATAACAATCCATCAAGACAATGTGTATGCATTTTTCAACCTATGTCGACAGTGAGTGTGAATTTTTATTGAAATTCCCTCACTTTTGGATATGTTATACTTGTATTCTGGTGAGTTTCTCAACTATCGCTTTTGCTCACCTTTGCTATCGCCAGTGTGGATTTCATGATTTTGATAGTGAATTTTTCTTGATTTCACTCTAACTAGTTTCATTTTCATGTTACCTTCGCTCTGGCATGTGTTTTTCATTCACATATCACATGTGTCATTTGCACTTTAGCAATTGTCGTCTTCTAGCATGTTAGGTGCCACACGACACATATAAGATAATTATTGTTTGTTTATGGGGAAATATTTATGTAATTAGTTTTTATTATCATGTAAACATGTATTACACTCATTCCCAAAGTTTCAAACATTGTCACACAAGTGTCGTCGCAGTCATCACGAATTGTATCTTTGGTGTTGCACTTGTCATAAGTTGTTGCACTGAGGGAAGTATGTTCTTCATGTGTTATGGATGATCTATGTTGTCTTAAAGTGTTCTAAGTTTTTTATCAAAATCAAGTATTTTCATTGTTCACATCAGTAGCATGGATCCCACACTTAGTCAAATTTGGAAAACTTCCCGACCAAGCAACATAGCCTCATCTAGCCCTCCTAAAATGCAAATTGTGTAGTATTAGCCCTAAAGAAGAAACGTTTTCTCTTAGCTCTACATAATGTAAAGTATCTACCTCCCAGAATTGTGCATTTCACAACCATAGTGCTCAAGCCCAACCGTTGAGTGACATAACTGTGCAATATTTCTCTCCTGCCAAGTAGACACTATGTATTACACAGTATTAGACCTCAAGCCTAGTGTTTTATCTCCTGATATACATAACTACACAATCACTAGGTCTTCTCTGACTTCCATAACTCCGCAGTTTTCTGAAATACTGCAAAACCTCTCATCCCGGCTCACTGAGTCCCAATATTTCATAATTTTCCTTCCCATTACAATGTGAACTTCACATTACACAATATCAGAGCTCAAGCTCCACCACCTATTTCTTTATTTTCACAACTGGATACTCACTAAGCCTCTCCCTCAGCTTGTTACCCGGTTCCAAATTAGTTAATGGATAATCATGCAGAACCTAATACTAGGGGTTTATCAAACTGATTTCATCTTATCATGGGTGGATTGGAGATATAGGTAATAGATCATGCTATGGAAATATAATGAAGAAGGAGATTGATAAGGAGGAAATTCTCGAAGACACCTAAGGAGTTGAGGAAATAAGATGATCATCAGGCAAGGATACAAAGGAACACAGGACTATCACAAAATATGGAAGATCAAGACCACATTGAAAACTGCTTATCTTCAATTAATAAGGAGGACGAATAAGAAGAACATTTATCATATTTTCAATAAGACACAAATAAAGCAACAAAAAAATTTGACATGACATTTCCATGTCATCATGCAGTCCATGTCTTTAGTGCCATGTCATGTCATGTAATGAGCCATCATGTTTCACATCATTCGTCATTATGTAATTCTATAATGGAAAAAGTAATGTGAAGTGGAAGTCCAAGAGTCATCTATGTAATTTTAGGAGTCATGTAGGAAGTCTAAAATTCATGAGAAGTCAAATAGTGATGAGTGTATCCCAAGAGAAAGGAGTGGTTCCAACGCTCCACCATTGGAGCTAGTCGTGGTCGTTGTATACATGTGTCTTTGCAACTTTTACTTAACATTCGAAGCACGATGGTGAAGACATTCTTCATGCATGGATTATGAATATTTGTAAGATTGTTCTTTGAATGTTTTTAATTCATGTTTTCTTTCCACCTATGCTAAATTAGTTGGACTATTTGAATTATTTTAGTGCTCATCTTCTTAAGAATGTATTGTAATGGTTGCTATTTGTGTCACATATTTGCAAACTATTCCGGTGGATTTTAGACATATATTTTCTATGTGTGTGTGTGTGCCTACTAGGGTTATACTTTTACCTCTCTCCTAGAGGGTCACTTCCCCTTCCCTCCGCAGTAGAAGAATCTTGAGACACATAAAACCAAACACTCACCAGGCATACTCACTTGTTGATTTGAGATTACTTGTGCATTACTCTCATATGCTAAAATTTGTAGCCAAGAAAAATATGAAATAATATATTGCATTCGAGCCAATAATCTGGATGGAGATCCTACTCCAAACTGTGTGAGGTCCAATTGGGACTTCACATCGGGGGGGGCGCGATTGTTTGAAAGATTTCCAACAACATCAATAAAATAATAATAAAAATTGTTGAGCAGTTCACAATAAAAGGACAAAGTTACCTCTACTAACAAAGAAACATGTGACTTCCTTTGTCATATGCATGGCTAACTATGAATCAATAGTGAGAAATTCATTCCAGAGCAACTGGAGTGGTGTTACGGCCATACAACACCTTTAAAACGATCCAAAAGAGTTCATTCTAGGGTTTTCTTACCCTGTGGAAATATTCGTGGAAATTGGAATCATATGAGTAAATACTTGCATGGCCTAGTCATTACTATGCCATTTGGTGTGAATGATCCACGCCATATTGTAAACATTATATATATACACCAAAAATGTTATATTATGTGCAATGTAAAATTAATACCAGATAATAATCCTAACATGATCCATATGTTAAATAATTAGATCATGTCTATACTACTAACTGAAGTAGCTTTGGTTGAAGTTTGTATTACCTATATGTATATAGGTATAGATAATATACTTAAGGGGATATAATTTTAATGTAAAAAAATATACATTAGAGTATTAGGAACTTATCCATTACCATATGAAATTTAAACATAAATTTTATGTGAAATATAGAGATGTAGGGTTAATGATTACTAAAGGAAATGATGGTGCCATTATTTTCTTGATCCAAATAAATTAATCACAAAGCAAATGAAAATTCTTGATTTTACTCAACTCATAGAAAATGAATTATGTGTGCCAAAAGTAGTTCAAGATATAATATTATTTAATAATTATAGTGGTAAGGAAAAATCAGCGTAGAAATTATTTATTTTATAGTTTCTGTCTGATTGTAAAGTGTAAAGAGAATTGTGTGCAACTCCAAAGGTTCTGTCACATGATTTACAATGGACTCTTTTATAGGTTTCAGGTTTTTCTAAGCAATATCTTGTTTTCTTACATCCATCATCTCCTGCATTTATTGACACATTTCTTTCTCTGGTCATACTATTCCTTATGCTCTGATGGAAGCTATCTTGTGAGATTTGATAAGGGCTTACAATACACTATGAAGTTTTTCATAGTTACTCAATGCTCTAGACACATCTACTCCCAAATTCTCTTGATATTGCATGGAAATACTAACTTTTTCTTTGCCTTGTTCCTTTCCCATTGTATCCTTTCTAGGTATGTTAGCTGGTGCATCAAGATATTTAATGCACCATTCATACATGAGGTCTACTACAATCGAGGCTTCTTTTAACTATGCACCTTTTCCCTTGATCTAATTTTGGAAACCCATTAATGAGGAACCTATTTTGAAGAATCATCATCTCTGTATATAGTTGTTTTGTGAAATTTTATAAAACTCTTATCTCTTCTAATGCAACTATTTGGAAATCCTCCTCATGAGAAATTGAGGCTAAAAATAATTTTACTTCTATTTCAATCCTTTCATTCTCTTATTTTTCATTGGCCAGATCATATTCTAGTTTCTTTACCCTATTAATTAGACTTATAATGTTCTTCATTGTTGCAGTGGAGAATATAGATCCCATATACAATGTCACTATAGTATTGTTTGTAGTATCCAATACTCTATCTCTTTTGGTAGTTAATGAGACTCGAGTGGCTGATTCTTGATAAAAGTATTTATGTCTTTCTTAAAGAACATTTTCTAAGCTACTATCAAATTTGAAACATGAAAGGTGTAACACTCGATCATCCTCTTTAGCGGAGATGCACATCTCTCTAATCAGTAGATGTCCTCTAGCGAGTGGCATAGAAGGTTCAACATACATGGGTAGCAATATGGATTCTACTTAATTCTAAGCTTGCTGCTTTTGTATAATTTCTTCGTGCATTTTCTTATCCTCCCTCTCTTTTTTATGTTTTTTCTCTTCAACCTCATGTGTTGCTACTTCTTGTTTTCTTTTCCCTTCTTATTACTTTTTTCTAGCTTCCTACTCCTGTTTCTGCCTATCCTCATCTTGTTTTTTTATTTCTTATTCGTATTTATACGTTTCCTCTTGTTTTTAGCTTCTTTCTTGGCTTTCTTCCTTTTTGCATATTTTTATTCTTTGATGTCTCCTTCTCCATTTCCCTCTTTAGAGAATCTTTCTTCTCTTTGTTATATTTGCCAATGGAGAGTTACATGTTTGTGGTTTTGATACCATTTTTCATCTCCAAACAACCTAATCGTTTTTTCTTTGACTCTATCATCTGTGTAGCATTGTGAAAGCTCTTCATTTTTTGTTCCTCCTCATTAATGGCCAGGGAGTATAACTATATATACTTTATTTTCTTATAGTGCTTTGCAGTGATTCCCATGGAATCATATTTACGGAAGCCTAGTTCACCAAAAATAAAGCATTCCAAATCACTAAATTTGTCCTTTTCTTCTATAAAAATTCATACACCATATGTGCCAACATATACTAGAAAGATGGGCCAGGAGGCCTTCCCTGCTAGAACTACCATTATTGCAAGCCATGTTGTGACCTAGTATGCAACTTCGTAGAAGACTATTTTATGTTTAACAAGCATAGGAAGTTGGTGAGGAGGTATGAAAGCTATAAATACTCTGATATAGGTTGAATTTGTAGGTGTGAAATAATCAACAATATCATGTAATGCTACACTATATTTATCTTACAAACATGGATATATTGTATCTAAAAGTATGTCATAAAATTGTTAAGCTAAATTCTCAACAATTTGGCACTACATAGCATTATAGATTGTGTCTCATAGAGTTATGTAGTAGATGTGGATAGATGGTATGTGTGGAGAAGAATTCCACCTCCACCCTAATGCCTCAAGTTTACATCTCACACATATGGCATCCGATATATATGATTCCATGTAGAATTCATGTTGTTATCCTTCTAATGAATTCTTTGATTGCTTTACATTTGCTGTGACAGAGGCTACGAAAATCTTCACCCAATTAAATATAGTCCCATAATGAGTACAAGTCTACACCATTGGTACCCAATTCTCTTCAAATCATATTTCATCTTGTCTCTCATACAATCTGCAACACATTGTTTCCACCATCTGGTATGGCTTTCTTAGTAATTTAGTCTTTCCAGATCCCATTGGATCGGTGTGGGAACTTACTAGGATCTTACTACCAAGTCTTAATGATATTCATGTTTTATAAAGGAAAACTGAAAAATCACTGAGTTGTTAGGGCCACTTGGTAGCTTGGAAACTTGTAATATTAGGCGATGTGGGAATATATGTATATTGCTACATCTAGTCCATGGCTATCATGGATAGTCATATCATCTACATCTATGCACTTGATTGTCCATTCAACAGTTTTAACAAATGGTAAAATGATAGGGCGTGTTTCTACTTTGTGGAGCTAAGAGTTCTTGACATTATGATACACTTCATTGTCCTCTTCATCTTCAGACACCTCGTTTCAAGCAAATGATTGATAGATACCTGACCAAGTCATTGGTAAATATAATATTTTATGTAACAAGTTGTGTCTACGTAGAGACGGGAATGGAGATTATAGAAATTTCAAGTGCCCCTTCTTCATTCCCTTCTACAACTACCTTAGCTATTTTTTCTTCTTGGGAAAAGCCATAATTTCTTGATGATGAGGAAATGTTGAGCCACTCTATGTACTTGGAGATAAAACACATACAACATAATGAAAAGAACTAGAAATAAAATATGTAGGAAAGGAGGAACAACTCGAAGAGATGTTAATGGAAATATAACTTGAGATTGACCATTCATGGGATGGGACTGAGTCTCCCCATTTAAGGTTTGTAATGTATATGTGTGTAGGCCAAGCTTTTCATCAATCTAAAATGGACTAAGCCACAAGGATTGGAATTTAGTGTACTTTCTCATGTTCTCATGGGGTTTACTCCATTTCAAGACAAGGTCACCCACACAAAACTCTTTGTCACCTTTGAACATTGTATCAAACCATCGCACAATTTTCTGTCGGTGAGATGGAAATTTAACACATCTTTCTGCCTTAGCTTTCTTCTTCAATCCTTAAGAAGGTATAATTTTTTCTCTGCATGATATGACATGACCTACCATATTCTTGGGAAACTTGTAATGCAGATAGATAAAGGTGAGTTAGCAAGAAAATTTTTATTGCTGGATTCTACCAATCTATTGTGTTAGGGTAATAGTTAGAAAAATGTTTCAATACAAATCCTTTATCCAAATCAAACCCATATAATTTCAACGAAGAAAAGTAAGTGGCATTATCGAAGACAAGATAATTAAGAAACCTAAACTTAGTGATAATATTTTGTTCAATAAAATGCATCACAATTTAATCATTTACTTTCTTAAGAGGAATGGCCTCGACCCACATCGTGTCAAATAATTTGTGGTTGTAAAAATATATTGATTCTACTTAAATGAGTATGTTAACATCTGGTCGCCAATATCAAATCTCCATTGTTGGAAAAGTTCCTCAACTCCAAGTGGTTGCAATGGGGCTGCTAACATTTTCTCCCATCCAACACAACTTTGACATTTGACAAATAGGACACTTTCGAGCATATAGGAGAACATCTATGAATAACACAGGCCAATAGTATCCTAGCCAAACAATTTTGTGAGTTGTAGTATTCTATCCAAATAGTATACGTTGACAATATATTTATACTTAATAATATAATATTTATAGTATTTCGAATCTATTTCTAAAACTTTCTCATTGTTTACATGTAGCTTGAACCTGGAACGTTTTCCAACGAAATTAACGTATTATGAATCATTTACTTTAGAATGTTCAATTTACAGGTTGACATTAAAGTTTTAGAATTTCAAAAATTTTAATTTAGGTTTACGTTGAAATTTTAAAATGTTTAAATTTAGATTTACATTGTTTGGAAAAGTTTACAGGTAAGTATACACGATTTATATGGAAAGGGTTATATGTGTGAGGATGTGCGAGGTTACCATTTACAATATCATATGTTAGGAGGATGAAACGACAAAATTCTCGAGGGTTTTTACACACCAGTCATGTTTATAGAGTTCATAATCAAGTTTTCCATCTTACAATTTCCAAATTTCATTCCTACGTCATGGAAATGAGTGTATTGGAAAGTCCAGAGTCGCTGAAGCTTAAGTTGCTATCGTATTCTAATGTTTTAGATGATGCACCAGGAACTGCACGTGCCAGTCGAAATTGGCGTCCATCACTCACTTCTTTGACTTGAGAACAGAAGGACCAAAGAAACTGTATGGTATCAGTTTGCAGAAACCTCCTCTGCACCCTCTTGCCATCAGGAAACGGATACCTAACGTACAGATCTTCACTCCTTTATCACCTTGTACTGGCTCCTCTGGGAGAGATGGGTATTCTCGTTTCACTGTTTTTTCTGCATTATCTTCGTTGATTTCCAAAGAATCAAAGTCACCTAAAACGTCTTCCCCTTTCCTTGTACTATTTGTTGTTCATGTGCATTATTAACATTCGATGGAGCCCTTATCCACATAAGGTGTCAAATCCTGTAACAATTGTTGTGGATCGATGGTGCTGGTCCAAGATTTCATTTATTGTCTAGTGATAGAATCAATGACAAGTGTTAACGACATCTCAGTCAAATGATAGTAGGTGCACACCTCTTGCCCTTCTTCATTCTCGTCATAAATTTTCCAGAAAATAAAAAATGCACTAATAGTATCCCTCACACTTTCGTTGGCCCAAGTGTCTCTATTAAACACATAAGAGCTGAACTCCTTTTCGGATTGTATATTTGCGATGAGCCATATTTCTTGGCCTGCAGCTTCGAGCTTAGCCTGCTCAAAATTGCCTTTGAACATCAATTAGAATGGTGGGTGATAGAGTGATTCCAATCTATCATTGCCTTTATCCCAGAAATCCTAGGCAGAATTAGATTGAGTGGACCACTCTGCCAATTGTTGATCTCTTCTTCATGTAGTGGTGGGCGTACATATTCAGGGTCACTGTACTCATGGCTTTTCCTTTCCAATACAGGAGCATGAGTTAGAAGTAGGAGAAGCAGATGGAAATTCATCCGTATCAGAATGTCCATATAATAATTCTATCGCTCCGTCTAGATTCCAGTTGGTTGCCTCCAGAAACGGTCGCACCTTGTCTGTCCATTCCCAACTATTTCAACAAATGAAACAATCCTTTCCTGCTTCTCTGCCGAGGTTTCCATTGATTAATTAATGAGATTTATATAGGTCCTCCTCACAAATCTAATTCTTTATTTATGTAAAAAATACACATAAAAACCAAAGACACTCAAAATTAACTTTTACAGATTATGGAAGAGAGAAACAGACCCCACCCTTGATATGTATAAACTTTTTGGGTGCACATTAATCAAAGGACGTGACCCTATTCTATTGGTTATCAGTACAATATCAATACATCAAATATTAAATATATCTTTTAGAAATGAAATTAGACCTCACAACCAAACGTTGCCTTAATTCAATGTTAAGAAGGGATGGATCAGAAGCCGAACATGATAATCAAATTTTCAGTGTAGTTGCTCGTTCCCACGAAACCTTCATGACTCCGGCAGGCTCTCAGCCTCTCAGCTTGGAAGATGTCTTCTCGCTCAAATTCACATTCACAGTGGGTGGTGTTGTTGTTAGAAGCATTAATCTCATAAAATCATATATCGAATTCCCTCCATAGTAGTAGACTGTGATCAAACTTTATGATTATATAAATATAATAGTTGCTGTCACTCTCGTGTGAGAACCATCCATATTACGTTATACTAAATAACGAATTCATTTTATATATATATATATATATATATATATATATATATATATATATATAAACATTTCAATTAATATCGAAAATTTGAGTAGTAGTTATATAACATTTAAATAATAAATAATGATTATCTTAGTTGCCTGCATTATTTTTTTTTAATTATTTTCATTAATATAAAAGCTATAATTTTAAAACGTGTTTGTCTAGAATAAAAGATGATTGGATTTATGTTTATTATAATAGAGTTATAGCTCCAATATTTCCGGCTGGGATTGGAGGAGAGAAAACTAATTATAGAGAAACAACGTTGAATGTTTAATATTACGATACGACCTGTGCAGCATCGATCAAAATGAAACTTTTATGGTTGCTCAACATGGAATATGGTAAAGTAAATAAGGAAAATAATTTTGGCGAGTACATATATTGCTCTCACCAATGCCTATGACGGGTAGGCAATGAATGTCGGTATAATTTTTTTCCGATGACAATGTCAATACAGTTTTATTTTTACAAAATATTATTCCAAGGGTGTCTATTTATTTTAGGGTTTATATATCTTGTATTTATAATATTAATTTTATGGGTGTAATATTATTTCTTTGATTTTTAATATTAATTTATTGAGTTTATAATATCAATTTTTTGGGTTTATTAATATAAGTGTTTATATTCTTAGGATGTAATATTATTTATAGGATTTCTAATATTAATCTTTATGTTTAATATAAATTATTTGGATTTAATTAATTAAATTTGGTATCTAATATTCATCTTTTGTATTTAACATTATTGCCTTGGGTTTATAGTCTGTTGGGTTTAAATTTAGAGAGACTTTATTGTCAACCACAATCAACCATGTTTATTTTAGTCATACATGTTTATTTAAGTGTTTATAATATTTATTTTAGGGTTTATATACATTAGGTTTATAATATTAATCTCTTGGGTTTAATATTTTTCCCTTGGGTTTATAAAACGTTGGGGTTCTAGAATTAATTCATTGAGTTGGTAATATCGATCCCCTGGGTATATTAATCTAGGGGTTCATATTCTTAGGGTATAATATTATTCATAGGGTTTATAATATTAATCCTAAGGTTTAATATAAATCCCCTGAGTTTATAATTTTGCTCAACAATGGTCAACCATGGTCTAATGCCACATTATGAGACATATTGTCTCAATATGAAAATCGACCATGATATATGATTGTTAACCATGGTCCAACATTGAATTGTGACAAAGATTGTCTTAATATGAAAATCAAGTATGGTAAACCATGGTCAACCATGGTCAACCATGTTTATTTTAGGGTTTGTGATATAAAAATCAACCAGGGTCAACCATGATAATTCTATTGTTTACAATATTTATCTTAGAGTTTATATGCCTTAGGTTTATAATATTTATTGCTTGAGTTTAATATTATTGTGTTGGGTTTTATATTATCCCGCTAGGTTTAATATTATTACCTTGAGTTTATAATCCCTTGATTTTTTAGTATTAATCAGTTTTGTTTATTGTTCCCTTTGGTTTATAATATCAATCCCTTGGGTCTATAAATCTAACAGTTCTTATTCCTATGGTTTAATATTATTCATAAGGTTTATAATATTAACCCTTGGGTTTAATATAAAAATGATTGGTTTATAATCATGGTCAAATGTCACATTGTGACCAATTTTTTCTCAATATGAAAATCAAGCACGATTCAACATTGCATTGTGACAAATATTGTCTACACAACAAAATAAACCATGGTAAACCATGGTGCAACATCGCATTGTGACAAAGATTGTCTCAATATGAAAATCAATCATGGTTAGCCATAATAATTCTATCCTTTACAATATTTATCTTAGGGTTTATAAACAATAAGAATACATTAATTATTCTTAAATTAATTAATTAATTAATTAATATTAATTAAAAATGAATGAATTAAATATTATTAACAAACTATTATTAAATTAACAATATTATTGTTATAATGTTGAGATCTTCTCGAGAAATATGTGTATTTCTCATTGAGCCCGACGTTTTGAGTGAACACTTCACCCATCTTCAGGGGAAGGAAGCCAAAGCATAAGATGAGAGGAGTGCTCGACCATGATTTTTTATGGAATGAGAAATTTGGTGTTAGAATAAAGAGGGGTCAATAGGGACTATGGGCATTAAATGAGTCAAAGTATTGAAACAAATTTAGAAATAGAAATTATCAATTATACTAATAAACAAAAAAATTAATTAATAAATGATAATTAACCGTTAGAAAATCAATTATTTAATTTAAAATTTAGAATTACATTAAATTAAAATTAAAATTAGAATTAAATTAAATTAAAATTAGAATTAGAATAAAATTAAGAATAATAATAGAATAATAATTAAAATTATTTGGATGATATATTATTATTATTTGAAATAAAATGTAATAGATGAATAAAGAATAAGGGCAGGGCATCCAATTGATGAATTAATATAAAAAGAGGATAGGGTATTAAATTAATAATAAAGTAAATAGAAAGTGGAAGAGGGATTTTGAATTAGAGAAAGTTTATGCATAAATTTATTTAATTAAAGAGATGAGGGTGGAAGAGTAGGGGACCTCATATACACTAGGACCTGACAAGGGGTCATTTTTGTCTTTGGCAGACCTGAAGAGCTGGTTGAGGGCTTGATGGGGTTTAAAGAAGGTTTTGATGTTCATTTTAGAGAGAATTCTGTAAATTTTCTCAGTAACACCCTGAATATAAGGAAGGGTTACCTTGGCTAAGGGAGGGGTATAGGGACGGGTTTTGGGGTGGGGATGGAGGCAAGAACATAAGGCTTTATTGATCTCGGAAGAAGTGTAATCATTAGCTTTAAGCACTTTTGATAGATGATCTTTCCTTTGGGGAAGGATTCGCTGGAGGAAATTCTGATAGCGCGAGAGACAAGGGTCTTGAGAATGGAAGATTTTTTAGTTGGATGGTGCTAGGATTTGGTGTGAAGGTATCTATAGGTATGATTCTTCTTCCTAAAGACTTGGTCAGTTAGGGAGCCATCAGGGAGGCGAGAGACGAGGACATCAAGAAAGTGGAGGGAATGATTTTCCTCCAATTCCATAGTGAAATGGACATGAGGGGAAATGTTATTAAGATGAGTAAGAAATTTGCGGAGCACCGGGATACCATGGGACCAAATCATAAAGGTGTCGCCAACGAAACGTTTCCAGAATTTAGGCTTGAGGTGGAAGGTTTCCAAGGATTTAGATTCAAAGTGTTCCATAAAAAATTCTAGCTACAACAAGAGAGAGGGAGGAGCCCTTGGTTGTGCCCTCAGTTTTTATATTATATTAATATAAAGAATAATTTTAATATAATGAATATAATTATATAAATAAAAAATAATATGGTTATTATTATTTTTATAGTTATCAATAATGAGTAATAGTTATCTTTTAAAAAAATATACCTAACATTTATTAACATGTGCGGTGGTGGATATAGGCCTATCAGCTTATATTTATCACATTGGTAAATGTGGTTGTAGATATATTTCAAATAAGCTTATTCAGGTATTTCAACCATTGTTAAATATGATTGCGCTAATAAATAATAATGATCTTAGTTGCATGCACTATTGATTTTTAATTATTTTCATTGATATAAGTTATAATTTTAGACCTTATGTGTGTCCAGAATAAAATATTATTGGATTTATGTTTATTATCATAGAGTTATAGCTCGAATATTTATGCCTAGGATTTTGGCTACAATGGGGAGAGAAAGATTATTATAAAGAAACAACATTGAATGCTTAATATTACATTACAACCTGTGCAACATTGATTAAAACACAGCTTTTATGGTTGCTCACCATGGAATCTAGTAAAGTAAATAAGGAAAATCATTTTGGCATGTTCATATATTGCTAAGAAGAAACTTGAATTATTCGCTAATTTTGAAATCACAACAGAGAAGGATACTAGAAATGTTCGCTAAAAATGTTAGCTACAACAAGAGATATGGAGATATGGATACTGAAGGCACAACCATGTTCTCCTCCCTCTCTCCTATCATAGCTAACATTTTTATGGAACACTTTGAATTTGAAGCCTTAGAAACCTTCCACCTCAAGTATAAATTGTGGAAACGTTTCATTGACAACACCTTTTTTATTTAGTCCCATGGTATCCCTGCACTAAGAAAATGTCTTTCTCATCTTAATAGCATTTCCCCTCATATCTAGTTCACTATTGAATTGGAATAAAACCATATCCTCCCCTTTCTTGGCGTCCCCATCTCTCGCTTCCCTGATGGCTCCTTAACCCACCAAGTATTTAAGAAGAATACTCATAACGATAAATACCTTCACGCCAAATCCCACCACCTTCTAGCTCAAAAATATTTCATTCTCAAGACCCTTGTCTCTCTCACTATCAAAATTTCCTCCACTGAATCCTTCCCCAAAGAAAAATATCATTTTTCAAAAGCGCTTAAATCTAATGGTTACACTTCTTCCCAGATCAATAAGGCCTTCTGTTCTTGCCTCCATCCCTGCCCCAAAACTCGTCCATGTACCCCTCCCTTAGCCAAGATAACCCTTCCTTATATTCAAGGTGTTACTGATCAACTTTCCAGAATTCTCTCTAAAATGAACATCAAAACCTTCTTTAAACCCCATCGAACCCTCAACACACTCTTCAGGTCTGCCAAAGACAAAAATGACCACTTGCCATGTCCTGGTGTATATGATATCCCCTGCTCTTGCGGTAAGTCCTACATAGTAAAAACCGACAGATCCTTCAAAACAGGATTGAAATAACACATGGCAGACACCTACCATAACCGTGTCGCCAAATCAGCCATAGTTGAGCATTCTCACTCCACTATCCATCTTATTTTCTTTAATAAACCCAAAATCCCTGCTCCCGCCCCTTTTCATTCCATATGGATCATTAGGGAAGCCATCGAAATTGAGAAGCATCCCAATAACTTTAATCGTGATGATGGGTATCATTTAATCCAATCATGGAAGCCTACCATCCATTTTTTGTCCTCTACACACCTTATCGCCAATTCTAAGCCATCCTAAATTCTTGTACCAACACCCCCCCACCCCTCTTACTGTGTGTCTGTCTTTTCCTCTCCTTTCATTCCCCTTTCATGACTCTTCATCGTTTTCATTTCTCTCTTAGTGATATTTTCAAATTGGGCTTTTCTCCTTAATTTTAAATTTTATTAATCCTTAATTTTAAATTTTATTAATCTTAGTAATTTTACCTTTTGAATTAAAAAAGTTTTCACTTTAAACTATTGTCTATCCAATAATGTAAAGCTTAATCATTAATAAGTCCATCCCATTCCATCTGGTGCCCTCATCTCTTTAATTAAATAAATCTATGTAAAAACTTTCTCTAATTTAAAATCCTTCTTCCACTTTCCATTTAATTATTAATTTAATACCCTATCCTCTTTCTATATTAATTCATCAATAATTCCCTACAGCTTATTCTTTATTCATATATTACATTTTATTTCAAATAATAATAAGATATCATGCAAATAATTTTAATTATTATTATAATTCTAATTTAAATTTAATTTATTTCTAAATTTCATTCTAATTTTTATTTTTAATTAGTTTAATTCTAAATTTTAGATTCAATAATTGATTTTTATCATTTATTAATTAATTTGATTTTTAATAGTATAATTTATAATTTCTATTTCTAAATTTGTTTCAATACTTTCACTCATTTAATGCTCATAATCCCTATTAAACCCCTTTATTCTTAGGACCAATTTATCGTTCCCTATAAAATCATGGTCCAGCACTCTTCTCATTTTATGCTTTGGCTTCTTACTCCTGAAGATGGGTGAAGTTTTCACTCAAAAAGTCAAGCTCAACCAACAATCTCAACATTATGTTTATGACTGTGGAAATATCCATTCTCTAATATCATTGTTGTTATTATTGTTATTAACAATAAATAATATAAATTATAACTAACAATATTTATATTTTTTAAATAAATAATAATAATATATATATTTTTAATTATTATTAAGTAAAATTATTAATTAATTATTTTTATTTATTAGTTAATACTGAAATTAAATTTAATCAAAATAATAACAGTAATAATAATAATAGTAATATTAATTAATATTTATAAAAAATAAGGTATAATAATATATAATTAGTAATAACAATAATTATTTTAAAATGATTATAATAATAATTTACTAACATTATAATTAATTATTAATATACATTCATATTTAGAATAATAAAAAATTAATAATATCTAATAATTATTATAATAATATTTTTATTATAATAGTCATTTTATAATATTATTAATTTTTTTATTATTATATATTTATTAATATCAATATTAATCTTATGATTAATATTAGATTTATACCATTAATCCTTATCAATATTTTTCAACCACATTTACTAATGTGGTTGGCAAGGGTTAAATTTGACGCCCCTTTACTTGTTTTTCCACTTTTTATCAGTAAAATACTCTTTTATTCTAAAACAAACACGTCACAGTTAACTTGCAAATTATTTTGAAAAATGTTGAATTGCGCGGTATGTAAAAAATCAAAAATTTCAAAATTTATACACATATTTTGTATATTTTTATTTATATATGGTTGGTACTACTTTACCCTACCTCAATTTGTCTGCGGGCAGTTCTTAGTGTCAACAACATGTAATGTAGTGTATCAGTAAAATACTCTTTATTCTAAAACAAACACGTCATGGTTAACTTGCAAATAATTTTGAAAAATGTCAAATTGACCGATATCTAAAAAATCAAAATTTTCAAAATTTATGTACATATTATATATATATGTATTTATATATCTTTGGTACTACTTTACCCTACCTCAGTTTGTATGTCGGAAGTTCTTAGTGTCAACAATGTGCAATGTTGTGTATTTTGGTACGTTAGAGATAACTTGTGACTTAATAGAGTGATTAGTCAAATTACAAAAAAATAAAAATAAAATTAAGATTAAAACTAAATAAAATAAAATTATAAAGCAAAATAAGGTTAAATTAAAATAGTCAATTTACCATATATAGTTTTTGTACTTTACATTTTGAATATAATATTTTAAAAAGTAATATTTCTATTTTAGAAAATAATAAAATATTCTTTAATATAATAATTTTATTCTTTTAATAAAATTATTTATTTTTAAAGTGAGTGAAAATAAAATAAAATTAAAAATAGCTCTATGTGAAAAAAAAATTATTTGGTCAATGTAAAATTAAATTAATAAAAAAATAAGGTTAAAATAAAAATAACTTCATGCTATTGACCCATGGTATGACAACCCACGGTATTCATGTGGAATATAGCATATTTAAAGGGGGAATTAACACAAATTATATCCATCTTAACACTGAATCTATGTGATGGGATCACAAATCCTTTCACTCTAAAGAGGTTTACATCTCAAGAGATTTGATCCCTCTGGGCTCTTGATAGCTCCAGAATTAAGATGGATCTAAGATGGATCTAGGTTGATTTTAATGTAATGTAATGTGTTGTTTATCCCTAAAAATAAAATCACACTATGTGAAAACATTTCTATTTGATCAAATCAAAATAAAATAAAATAAATAACATTAAAATAAACATAATTTCATGGTATTGACCGATGGTATTGACACATGGCATGAGAAACCACAGTATTCACCCATGGTATTCATGTGGAACATAACATATTTAAACGGTAAAATTAAACCAACCTAGATCCATCTTAACTCATGATCTATCAAGGGTAGAAAGAGATATCAAATGTCTTAACTCAGTGTGCTTTTTATGTTATAAATTCCTAGATGGGGCTTTAGAAGTGGGTATGTTTTTTATGTTATACATTTTATTTTAAAATATTTTAAAATATGATGTTAATAGAAATAGCTTTTTTCTTTATGTGATTGATTTATAGCTTAGTGAGAGTCTTTATATTCCAATTTCTTCATCAAGTCTATCAATATGTATTTGGTGAGTGAACATGCATACGTCTAATTTAATAGAGTCTCTATTAATATTTTTTGTTATCACTATTTGTTCAGATATTTGATCAATGCTTCAAATTAAAAATCACTTGAACTATTGTTCCAACCCTATCAACTCATAGTCACCAGTACTAGACTTTCCTTGTAATACTCCTAAATTAGCTTACAGCTAATAAGAATATTAATTTTTCCTTTTAAATCTAGTTGAATGAATAAATGGGCAAGGAAGCTCATAAGTTGCTTAAGTATGTGTAAAAATCACTCATAGTGTGAAAAGGGATCATGAAATAACCATATCAAGCATCCAAATGTGTGAAAAAGGTCTAAACTATGTGGACAAGGTCAAGTTTGACCAATTCAACATGATTTATGCTCCAAGAGTGGATCCTAAATAAAGACAGCTCAATGTGAATGGGGATCGATCCAGCTAGTTAGAATGAAGACACCTTGAGCGTGAAAAGGGACAGGGCATGAAGATTCAGTCAAGGTTCACTAAATCAAACAGCAATGTAAAAGGATGAGCAAGGCACATAGAGACAACGTAATTAGGGTGGAGGAGCATTTGCATGGAAGAAACCTCATATTGGGGTGGGAGGAGAAATTTCTTCAAGAAGAGGAACTCTTGCATTCTTGCAAGGAGTTCCAAAAGATCTCACATATGGAGGTTGTGGCACAACCTATGTGCAGCATGTGGCATCATTATCAAATGGTGAGGATCTGAATATTACAGAGAATAAGAAGGAGGGCAAGCATCTCATGATGGGGAATATACACCTCTCTTTATCTCCAAATATTGATGCACAAAGAAGGCAGGAGGGTCTATACAAGGGAGGCCAAGACCAATTAGTCCATACATCTATACATCCTGATTTGTGCCTTGATGCCTCTTTGCAGGGAGGCGTTCCACCAGGAAGACGCCCTGATTGGAAGAAATTTAAATTATTCTCTCAACTATATACAAAAAAAACATATTTGTCTAGAGAGGGAACCTTGCAGGGAACCACTACAACGCTGAGAATCATTGATGGGAGGCTAAACAATTTTCTGAAATTGACTTTTCTATCTTCCATTCATCTGTTTGCGTTGGAAAGGATAGATTCAGAAATATGTGTTGATATGAGCATAGTATAAAAATGCCACTCCATAGCCTTGGAGTAGCAAAGGATACTCCAATATATAATGAAAATTTATGAATATAACAAGGAAGTATTTCCATTTTTGTATGCAGGAGAAAAACTGTGGAAATTTTGGAAGAGGAGAACCTTTCAAAGGGAGGATGACTCTCCTAAACTTCAATATTGCCTTGAGAAAGATCGGCTGTAAGAGAGGCACCAAAATAAAGTTGGGAATACTCCAACATGTGACTTTGACATCAAGCATGTCAAGGAGGAGAGCCATCATATGACATATGCCTCATTTCAGAATTCTACAATGCTATCAATGTTGGGAAGCCTAGACCCTTATTGGGAGTCCCAACTCTTGATGGAATATTCCAAGGACCTATTCACATATAAGGTTCTTTATGGGCAAGCAATGGATGGGAAGTATAAGGTATTTGATGGAGTCATATATGTTCATGATCAAATCTACTTGACTAAAGATTCCAAACTCAAGAATAGACTACTTAACACAACCTATGAGGTCTCGGTTTCAAACCCCACTGATTTTATTAGAACATATCATACTATCTTAGATGGATTCATGTGGGAAATTTTCAAAGAGGAGATGCACTCTCATATGAGTAAGTGCATGAATCATTTGTTGGTTAAGGAGGAACATAGCTCTTGGAAAGAGTCATCATTACCACCTCCTTCTTCATTGAGTGTGAGAGGGAGCTCATCCATGAGCTACCTTGCTGATTTGAAACAAGTGTATGATAAACATTGTATTTATGAACCTCATGATGTATTTATCATATACTTGTATTTTCTTAACACTCATGTGCAGGTCTTGGCTCCAAGAGGGGGCACTTTTTCTGATGGGCTTCATGAGCCACTTTGGGCCATGAACAATGGTGATGTTGGCCATTCCTTGGAAGATCTTGGAGGGATGATGTACTCTTCATGGTGTGATTCCTCAACAAAAAACATCATACACCTTCTCCAAGCATGCAAGAAGGATGGAGCAGCAAACAAGTGTTGGGGAAAACACTTGTTATATCATATCCTATGGCAGTGAGGAGTAAAACTGCGCTGGTTGCACTTGAGGGACCATTGTCCTTCTTCATTATTGCATATGGCAGCTAGCATGACTCTAATTTTGATTCCATATGCTGAATATGTTCTTATATTTGTTGCGAACATGGTTGGAGGAGAGACACATTTTTTGGATGTGTCCTTGGGGGAAGGAAGTCCCTACATTTTCTGCACTACATGTTCTAAGGGGAGCATGGAAAACTATATGTCCACTATTGTATACCACTTGTTTCTTTATGATGTGGACCATATGTTTGGTTGGAGCCCTTGGGGCATGCCTCTCATGAGCTAATGGGAGGAGCTTTTCTATGAATTACCAAGCTAGGAGGTAGTTCATTTCCTTTGGATGATAGCATGGAGGTGGAAGGCCTTCATTGATGGTAATATTCCCCATGATTGTTATCACTTCTATCTTGAGGAGGCCACAAAAAGGAGAGGGGAGATTTTGTAGCACCCTTGTAGTTGCTTGAGGACAAGAAACATTTGGGAGGGGGAGAATGTAATATTCCTAAATTAGCTTACAGCTAATAGGAATATTAATTTTTCCTTTAAAATCTAGTTGAATGAATAAATGGGCAAGGAAGCTCATAAGTTGCTTAAGTATGTGTAAAAATCCATCATAGTGTGAAAATGGATCATGAAATAACTAGATCAAGAATCCACATGTGTGAAAAAGGTCTAAAATATGTGGACAAGGTCAACTTTGACGAAGTCAACATGATTTATCCTCCAAGAGTGGATCCTAAATAAAGACAACTCAATGTGAATGGGGATCAATCCAGCTAGTTAGAATGAAGACAGCTTGAGTGTGAAAAGGGACAGGGCATGAAGATTCAGTCAAGGTTGACTAAATCAAAAAAAACTGTAAAAGGATGAGCAAGGCACATAGAAACAGTGTAATTAGGGTGGAGGTGCCTTTGCATGGAAGTAACCTCATAATGGGGTGGGACCCTTAGTGAGGAAGCTTATCAACTATATAATGGATGAGATGGAAACCATATGGAAATATTGGAGATTATATTTTATCTGGTCTCTTTAGACTTCCTGCATACTTTGGTTGTTTAGCCAAGTTTGCTACACTGCTTAGTGCAAGGGTTTTTCCGGGCAGGGATTCCCTACTCTTTCTTGGAGATCTTGTCTAAGAAATCTAAGAGGAAATTTATGAGCTGCATTTTCCACTACCTGGTGTTGGGCCAAGCACCTACTTTCAGAAAAAATGTAGTCCCTTCAGAAAACTATGTTATTTCTTAAAGTGTGCAGTGGGAGGGGTAAAAACCCCATTTTGAGGAGCTAGTTTCCCAAGAGAAAGATCAACCTTTCTTTGGGAGAGCTAGAAGAAGATTCTATAGCCATTTCTTTGCATGTTCAGCCATTATTATGTAGAGCTTCAGCTATACAACATGATTCAGCCACAGATCTGCAGCAGCTTTCTCTTTTATATCTTTTATGTCAAGAAACCTTTGCCAGGTTTCCTTGGATCTGTATAAAAGAGATTAGATCTCTGTTTTTATGCCTAATTGAGTAATATAATAAGAAGATATTATTTTTATTCCTATTTTATGAGTTTGATCTCCATTAGAATGTGCAGTCTCTTATGCAGCAATTTCTGTGTGTTGCAGTCTTTGGGTTTTGTCAATTTTAAGTTGTTTTGAGCATGGGAGGCCTGTTTAAATAGGCTAAAGGAAATTGTTTCTAAAACCCTTTTGCATGCATGTCCTATATTGTCTATTCTAAGGGAAAAAACTGTTATTTTTCACTATTATAACTCAATACTAATAAAATAACATTTTTGGGGCTAAAATTGCTGCTTTTCCCCACTTGGTGACATTGTATAAAGGCATAGTTTGTTGCTCTGATTGTTTTATAATGGATATGTGTTTAAATACACTACATGAGTTGATTACTTTCTGCTCTCAAACTTTGGAATACCTTAGGGCATTCTTATTGTTGTATAAAATATCGGTTTTGGGATATTACATTCCTCAAGTGAAAACTTCACCTAAACTTGGGTAAGTTCTAGTAGATTTTAATATATTTGAATAATTTATACACGCAAATTCTGATATCTCAAGAGTAGACATTTTTTTAACAAAATCTTGTAATTTTCTCAGAATGTTTGATTTCATGGAATCTTTTCCCTCCTCCATGGAATTGTTGTTCGATTTCATGGAATCTTTTCCCTCCTCCATGGAATTCCTGAAAGACAGGTTCCTCCTTTAACTAAGCCTCATGAGTAGTAGACTCTTGGCTTCATCTTACTTCAGTAAGTTCAACTTGCCTTTACTTTTTTCTTTTAAGTTAGATGAAACTAGTAAAAGGAAATATTAAAAGTGATATGAAGGGTCATTTAAAAATAAGATCGTCATAAAAAAATTCTATGATGCATAGTGAGACCCATTAAATTTAACCCTTAGGACTTGTTCATTGTTTAGGTTTATAATATTTATCCTTTGGGTTTATAATATTAAACCTTCCTTTGGGTTTATAATATTAATAATTCCTTCCGTTTATAATGTAATCCCTTTTGGTTTATAATATTAATAATGCCTTGTTTATTAATCGCTTGAGTTTAAAATATTAATTCATTCCCTTGTTTTTTTTTATATTTATCTCTTAGGTTTGTTGATACATTAGGTTTATAATATTAAACCGTTGGGGTTTATTAGTCACTTCATTTTATAATATTAATTCGCTCGGTTTAAATTTTTATATTATTATAATATAGTTATATTTTATTAAATTGTTATATATATATATATATCTATATATATATATATATATATATATATATATATATATATATATATATTATTTCTTAGTATTAGTAAAATATATTTTAGTTTAACGAGTTGTTTTTAATGAGACTTTTAAAAAAAAAAATCAACTTATTTTTGAGATCTAATTTGTGCAAAATCATGTAGGAATTTATTGAAATGACAAGTTTGAACTCATATATACAGTCAAAAAACCATTTTAAATAACACAAATCAAGATTTCACCTCAATTTTTTCAGTCGGATTCTGGCTACAAAATCTACCAGAAACTCTAAAAAGTCTCATTAAAAACAACTCCTTATTTTAAAATATATTATATATATAATTAATATATTTTAGTTTAATATTATTCTATATATTAAATTTTATATTAATAAATATATAATAATTATTGATTATAATATAATAGTGAGAAATAAATACATGATATTGATAATAACTACATTTAATATGATGTTATAAGTGAATGATATTATAGTTTTAAATATAACTATTAATAAATTAACAGTATTTTATGTAATAATTAATATTAGATTAATATTAAAAATAAATAATGTTAATATAATGAATATAATTATATAAATAAAAAATAGTATGGTTATTATTATTGGTATAGTTATTAATAATAAGTAAAAGTTAGTTTTTAACAAAATATACTCAACATTTATTAATGTTTTGGGTAGTGGATATAGGCCTATTAATTTATATTTATCAAATTGATAAATGTGATTATAAATATATTTCAAATAAATTTACTTAGGTATTTCAACTCTATTGGTAAATATAAGTGTACCAATAAATAATGATTATCTTAGTTCCGTGCACTATTGTTTTTTAATTATTTTCATCAATATAAAAGTTGTGTATAAAATATTTCAGTGAAAATCACATTCCAACAGATTTTGTTGATGCTTTTGTTGACGCATTTTGAGCCAGCTATTGTGGTTCATCATCAGGACAAGATAAGAAATCTTATCTAGGACATAGTTTAAATAGATAGGAAACTCTGACTAGCCGTTATTCCAAAACAGATAATTAGACTGAATAAGAAACTTCAAAGAAAAAATAATAGTAGAATTATTATTATTCCATAACGGATAATTTCACTGAATAAGAAAAATAATAGTTGAATTATTATTATTGTATTCTATTAATAATTAAAAGATTTAAATATAATAAATATTTATATATAATTAATTTAAAAAAATAAAAATGCACTAAGATAAAATACATAAATAATTTTTTTTTAAATAAATAAGTAAAAACCAAAAATAAATAAATAAATCAAATGAAAATAAAAATATAAAAATAAAATAAATAAAGATAGATAGAAATAAAAATATAAAATAGATAAATAAAATAAAAATAAATGAACGAAAAATAATAATATTCAAAATAAATACTAATGATAAGTAATTAAATAAATAATAATAATAAATAAATAAAAATAAAAATAAAAATAAAATCAAGAACAGAAAGGGAAGAATAAAACAGAAAACAAAGGAGATGAAAGGAAACAAAGGAGAACAGAAGGGAATAAAACCAAAGACTAAGAGTGAAGGGCATGGATACAACATCTGCTAAGACTCCACCCATCATCCCTGTTGAGGTTGACTGGCGTCTTTTCAATCTCTAAGGCCTCCCTTAACTTTCTATGGTGGAAATGGTCTATCCTTGCAATAACTTCCGCATCTTCGATGCAAATGTGATGCTTTGTCTTTTCCGCATGCTCTGCAAATTCAGAGGAGCGAGACCTATTATGCTTCAGGTCAGCAGCATGCTCCTAAATTCTTTGACTAATGGAACGACCAATCTCACCGATGTAAGGGGTCCCACAGGAGCAAGGAATCAAGTAAACACCCTTACCATCCTTAGGGCAGATCGGGTCCTTAACAGATCTAAGAGAACACAGAATGGTGCGGAGGGGCCTAAAGGTTGAGGGAACATTATGTCTCTTTAGGATCCTCGCGATTTTATCAGTCGTTCCTTGGATAAAAGGAAGGTGAACGCCGGATAACCTATCACAATGTTCCTTCTTGACCATAGGACCTTTTTCAGCTTTTTGAAAAGCTCTAAGACATTGAATCTTGTTATAACCATTATTAAGGAAAACCTTAAGGAGATGAGATTTTTCATCTTCAAGGTGGTGTTCATCAGCAATTCTAAAGGCTCTAGTGATGTGTGTCTCTCTCGAATAAAAGATGATTGGATTTATGTTTATTATAATAGAGTTAGAGCTCCAATATTTCTGCCTCGGATTGTTGCTATAATGGGGAGGGAAAACTGATTATAGAGAAACAACATTGAGCGCTTAATATTATGATACAACCTGTGCAGCATCGACCAAAATGCAACCTTTATGGTTGCTCACCGTGGAATCTGGTAAAATAAATAAGGAAAATAATTTTGGCCAGTTCATATATTGCTGCGAAGAAACTTGAAGTATTCACAAATTTTGAAATCACGACATGGAGAGATGGATACTTGAGGGTTTCGTTTAATTGTTTGGAAAGTGCCAAGAGTGCCTCTGTCTAGCTCTGACAAATATGACGGGTAGGCAATGGATATCGGTATCAGTCTTTCCTTCCAATGAAAATGTGAATACAAATATACTTTTACAAAATATACATGGATATAAATCATATGTAATCTCATTTTTGGATAAAAGGGATTATTTCTTATTCGATATGCGCATTTTAATTTTAGTGCTAATTTGTAAGTCATAAAAAAATTATGTTGAATAAGTAGTTAATAACACATTTTTTTTTCCATATTTGGGCAGTTCTAGATTATCATAATATAAAGTTGATTATTTAAAAATAAAAATAAAAATAAAGAGATTAGAATTTACGAATATGAAGTTGATCATTTAAAAAAAAAAAAAAGATTAGAAATTGTGAAAGGAGAGATGATTAATGATTCCAGACTTTTCCAACAAGATTAATAGGTGACGTGCATAGAGAAACATTAACTCATTATACTTTCAATTTAATTCTTATTCACAATCTTTTTAACAAATCTCCAACATATTTTATTTTCTTCTTTTTGAAAAAAAAATGTAGAAACTGAGTACATACATTCATATAATCAACTATCTTATTTCTCCTTTATCATTACTAAAATTACTAAAATTTAGATGAGTTGGAGTTTTCCAAAAAAGGAATCCAAACTCCTTGTTTTTCTCCAAAAACTCTTAGTTTTTTTCACATTTTTAGCTTCTACAAATCTAATCTATTTTTTCAAACTTAATAAAAAACTACTTACATCTCTATCCACAAAAGCGGAAAGATTTTTTTATTTTTTTTCTAACATCATTCCTATCCAAACTTTTTGACCTTTAAACTAAAACAAAACTAATTTACTAATGAAATAAGGGAATCCAATTCCTTCTACATTTCAATTGTTTTTTTCCATTTTCAAGTGTAAGACGCTCTTGCATCAGACTCGTACGGAAAGAAATTGTCCAGGATCTCTTGAACATTTGTGCAATGCTTGGACATCTCTACAACAGTCATCCAAGTAGCATCCTCTAATGGCTCATTTCTCCACTTCACCAAATACTGAAAATACTCTTTTCCTCTAATTTTCTTCACCACTTTTCGATCTAATAGACCTTCAATTTCCTTCGTAGTGGCTTTGGGAAGCTATTGCTTCCATTCAATAATATGATATACTTCACTTGAAGATTCATCATTTGAAACGTTTCCTGTTCCCTGAAAGGAATACAAATCATAAACATTAAAAACTGGTAAAATACCAACATTGCTTGGAAGCTCCACTTCATAAGAATTTGAGGAAAATTTCCTGAAAATTTAGGAAGTCTTTCTTTCCTCAAATGTAGCATGACTAAATCACTGATCTCAAAGTTTTGTTGCCTTTTCTTTGAATCAACCCTTTGTTTGTATTTTTTGTTGTTTTCCTGTAGTTGTTGCTTAACTCTTTCTTGCAATTCTTGCATGCTCACTGCAAATTCTTTAGCTTCTGCACTTCTTATATCTTGTTGTCCCGAATTCCTCAATTCATATACTCCCCTTGGATGCACTCCATACAATATCTAGAAGGGACTCATGTAGTTCTTTTGGGTGTATTTTTGTATGCAAATTCATCCTGAGCAATAATTTGATCCCATTGTTTGGGAGTTTCAGTTACGAAGCTTCTTAGGATGTCTCCCAAGCTCCTATTCACAAATTTTGTTTGCCCATCAGTTTGTGGTTGATAGGCTGAGTTGAAATTAAGGTTAGTACCCAACTTCTTCCATAATGTTCTCCAAAAATGACCAAAAAATCTTGTGTCTCTATCAAATACAATACTTCTTGGCAATCCATGCAACCTTACTGCCTTTTTAAAGAACAAATTGGCAATGTTGGTGGCATCACTGGTTTTGCTACAAGATATAAAATGTGCCATTTTAGAGAATCTATCAACCACAATATAGATGGAGGCATTACCTCTTTGAGTCCTTGGAAATCCGAATATAGATTCCATCATCACTGAATCCCATGGCCTAGTAGAAATCAGTAATGCTGATATAAACCTGTATTTTGACTTCTTCCCTTCGCATGCTGGCAGATCCTATATTTTTCAACAAACCGTTTCACATAATATTGCATGCCTACCAAAAAATAAAAATAATTCAATTCAGAAAAAATTTTATCTTGCCCAAAATTTCATGATAACTCTCCACTATGCTTTTCCCTGATAATTTTTTCTCTCATAGAACATTTGGGTATGCATAATCTTTTATCCTTAAATAGAAATCCTTCCTATAACATAAAGCTCAACCATGGAGTTCTATTGCCAATAACTGGATTTTTACAAGCAGCATATGCATATTTAAAATCAACATCTTCATTATACATCTCTTTCATTTCATCAATTCCTAAAGTGTTGATTTGAAACTCATGAAAAATCAAATTTATTGTACTTAATGCATCAACAACCTTATTTGATTTACCACTTGTAGCTTTCTAGTAATAATTACCTCCGGCTTACTAATAAAAGAAAAATGAATTTATTCTTTCTTTTTGAGCTCTTGCAGTAGTTCCTTCCCGTCCATAAGTAGCACACTAGATCCAGATTCCTCTTTCTGATCCTTGTCCTCTAAAGGCAATAATAGATGTTTTTGGCCATTTTTCACAAGAGTGTGGTTGTTTCACTTACCATCATGAATGGATTTTACGTCATACTTCCATGGTCTTCCCAACAAGACATGACACACATCCATTGGCATTATATCACATAATACCTCATCCTTGTAATTACCGATTTGGAACTCCACTTGACACTACAAATTCAACAATATCAAATGTCCCTTTTGTAGCCAAGACACCTTCTAAGGTGTGGGATTTACTATTCTCTGTAGCCCCAACTTCTCTACCATTTCTGCGGATACCAAATTATCTGTGCTACCATTGTTAATCACCACTTTCCAACTCTTGCCTCTTGATTTGCATGTGGTTATAAATAATCATTTTCTTTGTATTGGTTACTTGACTTCCTTTTCAAACTTAATCGATATTCTCTTCATGAGTAATGATTCTCCTAACTCTGGTGTTTCTTCATGGACAATTGTAGCTACATTTTATTTTTGTGCTTCTGCCATATTTGCTCCTCTTTGGTTTGTAGGTTTATTTTCTAGACAATCTCGTGACATATGTCCCAATTTCCCACATTTGTAACATTTAACTTGGTAGCCTCTTCCTCGACCATGTCCTCTTGAGAAAGGTCTTCTTCCTCTTTATTCACCTCCTCTTTATTTTTTACTACTTGAACAACCTTCTCCTTCCTTTGGAAACTGATTTTTTACCCGATAGCTGGTTTGTCGTCTTCTCTTTACTAGGCTCCTCCCTCCATTCCTTTGGCTTTACTTTCTAGCCAAATTTTTCTCTACTTTCAAGGCAAATTGATAAGCATCTTCTACAGTTCTAGGTGAAAATAAACTAAACTCATCTTGAATCTCGAACCACATCCCATTGATATATATAGAAACCTTTTTAGGTGTGTCTTCGATGTATCCTGCTCTAATATTCACCTTGTAAAATTATTCAGTATACTCTTTAACAATCAATGACCTTTGTTTCAAATTTTGCATTTTCATGAATAAAGATAACTGATAATATTTGGGCAAAAATTAACTTTTTATCTTTGTCACCATTCTTCTCTAGCTTTTGATCTTGTCTTTGTTCTTTATTATCTGCTCTTCTTGAACTCCATCCCACCAAAGAGTTTTGTGTCCTTTCAATCTAGTAACAACAAACTTCACCTGTTTATCTTCAACTACCTCCTCGTACTCAACATTCTTATCTAAAGCATTGATCAAATATATTAATTCTTCAGGCTCCAAGCTACCACTATAGGTAGGTATCTATGTTTTAGGCCTTGAAACAACCCCAATCATTGACCTCGTCAATTTAATTTTTGCAGACTCTTTGGCATGTTCCTCATCTTCGGCTCGAGACTCTTCCTCAGATTCGCTGATGTCTCTAGTCTTTGGATATCTTTGCATAATCATCTCTAAGGCTTCTATCCTTTCTTGGACACATCTCATATCCTCCCTATCTCGAGCGTTAGCTGTTGATCATCCCCTTCGACCTTGTCTTCCGCATCGAGCATGAAATTCTATTTCACACTTTTTTTTCTCTATGTCATAGCTCTGATACCAAAATTGATGCCAGATTTGGTGTGACCTGCAACAAGATTAATGGCTCACATGCATAGAAAAACATTAACTCATCACACTTTAAATTTAATTCCCATTAACAACATCTTCAACAAATGTCTAACATATTTTATTTTCTTCCTTCTGAAAAAAAATGCAAAAACTGAGCATTCATATAATCAAATCGTTAATTCCTCCTTACTAAAACTACTAAAATTTAGATGAGTTGGAAGTTTCCAAAAAGGAATCCAAACTTCCTGTTTTTCTCCAAAAATTCTTAGCTTCCTTCAGATTTTTCCCTTATACAAATCTAATTTATTTTTTCAAACTTAATAAAAAACAACTTACATCTCTATCCACAAAAGCAGATAAGATTTTTTTATTTTTTTCTAACATCATTCCTATCCAAATTTTTTGAACTTTATACTAAAATAAGACTAGTTTACTAATAAAATAAAGGAATCCAATTCCTTCTACATTTCAATTGTTTTTTCCAATTTCAAGTGTAATATGCTCTTGCATCAATTAATAAACCATGAATCAAAACTTTCATTGATTTTGAAAACATAAACAGTAAGTTGCAATTTGGAATCCTGAACAATTTTGATAACACAATTTTTATTCATTGACATATTTGATCCATTTTGAAAATTTAGATTAATATTGAAAAATATTAAATAATGGTTTCACACACCATGTGCATTGTTTCTAGTTTCAAATTAGTGAAACATGGGCTCATGACGAAGATCTATCCATCCATAAGTTCATAGTTTGCGAGAGGCAACGACAATGGAGGGTTGAAATTATATATATATATATATATATATATATATATATATATATATATATATGTATATATATATATATATATATAATTTTAAAATTTAATTTACATAATAAGAATTATATTTTTTTATTCTATTAAAAAAACATTAAAAGATCAAAAAGTAACTTTTTGGAATAAATTATATAGAGTGAAAATTTATTAAAAATAAAGGATGTGCGGAAGAAATATAGATATATATATCGAGAGAGAGAGAGAGAGAGAGAGAGAGAGTAGGAACCTCTTGTATGGCTATTTTACAAGCTTGCTTCATTTTTACATCAAAGACTCATTGCCCAATATAATTGAGGAATCAGAGTCGGTAAAGAAGCAAAGCATTCCAATGGATCATTAAACAATCATTTACCAAAAGTCAGTAGCAAAAAACAAAAAAAAATTCAATCAGCTTATAGATATTCAATACCTTGGATTGAGAAAACAAACATTTTTGGATTAGTTCATTGATATTCAATACCTTGGAGTGAGAAAAAACCATTTTAATATGGATTCTCGATGAACCTACGTAGAATAAATGGTATGATTGTAAAAAAGAGCATAACCAAACATTGAACTGTGAACCATTCACTTGTACCAATAGGTCCAAGAAGAGGGAATATTTCAATAAATTAATGGAAGAATGGGCATGGATAATGTAATAACCTAACATGATGGAGTAATTGTCTAAATTACTGGTTATTTTGGTAAATATTTATGTTATTATTTTTTATTTAGTGTAGTGAAAACTTATGACGTTGTTTTTACTATAGGAAAGAGGCAAGGTTAAAGACATGCATTTAATAAATAATGAAAGGAAGCTTATGTGATTATGGTTAAGAGTTTTCCTCTTCTGTTAAGGAGGTCAGTTATAGAATTATAGATGTGATAGGTGAAGAAACAATTCCACATACAAAGACAGTAAGGGGCAGTTAGAGCTAATGGTTAGCAACTATTTTATTTCATTTTCTCCTTCAAGGAAAAGGGAGTGGTAAAGAGAGGGGTAAGATGGACCTGAAGCCAGAGGAAAGAAGGGGGTGAAGCCCTACCTAGAAAATAAAGAGCAAGAGGTTCCAATTGGTGTGCCAGTGAAATTTTCTCATTACCTAGATTGTAGCTGATGAGGATGAGGTGGTCCAGAGGTGATAACCTTATCATATTTTTTTGTGGAATTGGCATGATGGGAGTTCCAAAGGTGATCTTGACTCATTGGTTGGGAGGGTCATTGGAAAAATTGTAAGTTTGTAACAGAATCCTACAACTCTCCCTTCTAATAAGTGATATCAATGCTCTAGATCTATTTGACACGTGAGAAAGGTAAGAAAGGAGTAATGTTGTTTTAAGAATCAAGCTAGTTATTTTATAAAGACGTGTGAGAAATGATATATGTTTCTACGATAAGAATATGTTATTGTGATAGTATTGTAATCATAGTGAACAATTAAATTAATTTTAAGAACTATAAATTATACTCTGCATAACATGTTATTGAAGATGAATTTATAGGTATAGCGAATAATTGAAGGTTATGGTATTGTGAGAAGAACCCATAAATATTATTCTGGGAGTTGTTACATATAATTGAAACGACATAATGTAAATATTACTCAAGCAACGAATTTCTTGGAAACTATGTTCCAAGATCGAAACCAAGAAAAACTTATGAGCCATTGTGCAGGGAATGGGTTAGTCCTGATACCCATATTTTTAATCCGACATCTCGCCAGTCCCAAAAAAATAGTACATCCAACATCTAGATCAACCCCACACTTGATAATCAGAATTATCTCTCAGTGCTAACCAGCATGAATAAAAAAATGAACATCGTTAGGATAAGAACTAATTCTCATGAGCTTCGGAGTGATACCGGCCGATGGTCTATTCCCAAGACTCCATGAAATGATTGAATTTGACATATTTATGATACTAAGAAGGTGGAAGATGAAAATCACTTCCTTTTAGACTTTTCAGCTCTTAATCACATCTGCCCTTAATTCCCTAACATCTGACAGACTTCCAATATTCTTGACCTATTAATTCAGTCATCCTATAGTGACCTTGGAGTGCTTACTTCCCTTCTCTTTGATCATAGAAACAAGATTTTGAAGAATCAAATTAAGATTCTTTTTCCTTTCTTGAGGTCTGATAGACCACATTGGCCTTAACAAATGTTAATAATCATCATCATCATCATTAATATTAATATTAATTTTAATATTAATGTTAATATGAATATTAATTATTAATATTAATTTAAAAATATATTATACTATATAATATCAATTTATGTTATTTTAATTTTAATTTTAATATTAATATTAGTGTTAATATTCATTATCATAATCTCGAGTTTTGTAATCTATATCATAATTGCAAGAATTTTTTCGGAGTACATCTCATAAAAAAATATTTGTCAATAGGTTTGGAACTGTCTAACGTGATTCATCATCAAAATGGGGTATTCATTATTAATATTAATATTAATTAATATAAATATGAATATTAATTTTCATTTTAATATTATTAATATTTATATTAATTTTAGCATTAATTATTAATACTAATAACATTTAATTAATAACATTAATGGAATTAACATTATTACTGGAATTAATATTAACATTTATATTAATAAATAATATTAACAATAATATTAATAAATTTTAATTTACCATATTATTTTTAATTATTATTATAATGTATTAATATTAAAAAGAATTAATAAATATTAATATTAATATCATTAAAATTAACATTGAATATTAATAACATGTTTAAATATTACTTATTAATATTAATTTTCATTTTCATTTTAATATTATTATTATTAATTTGAATATTAATTATTAATATTAATATTATTTAATATGAATTCAAATACTAATATTACTTTTAATATTACTAATATTTATAAATATTAATTTTCAAATTAATTATTAATATTAATAACATTAAATAATATTATCATGGTCAACCATGGTCAATAATTATCGTCACATTGTGCTTAATATCGTTTCCTCGTCTAATGTCACATTATCACAACCATGGTTATCCATGGCCAACCATGCTTGAACATCACATTGTGACAAAGATTTTCTCAATATGGAAATCAACCATGGTAAACCTCGGTCCAACATCGCACTATGATAAATATTGTCTCACTATGAAAATCAGTCATGGTCAACCATGGTCCATCGCCACATTATGACAATGATTGTGTCAATATGAAAACCAACCGTGGTCAAACATGGTCAACAATGTTTATTTTAGGTTTTATAATATCTATTCAAACGTCGCATTGTGACAAAGATTGACTCAATACGAAAATCAAGCATGGTTAACCATGGTTAATCATTGTCAATTATGGTCAACCATGGTCCAACGTCACATTATGACGAATATTGTCTCATTATGAAAATCAACCATGGTCAACCATCATCGACCATGGTCAACCATTATCAACCATGGTCGAGCATCGCATTGTGACAAAGATTGTCTCATGGTCAACCATGGTTAACCATTGTCAATATTCATGGTCACAGTGTAACGAAGATTGTCTGAACCATGTTATGATGTCACATTGTGACAAAGATTGTCTCAAAATGAAAATCAATCATGTTCAACCATGGTCAATCATGGTTGACCATGGTCCAACATCACATTGTGATCAATATTGTTTAAATATCAAAATAAACCATCGTCAACCATTTTCAACATGGTCAACCATTATAAACCATAGTCGAACATCGCATTGTGAAAAATGTTGTCTCAATTTTGAAATCAACCATGGTCAATGATCATCAATAAAAAATATTGTCACATGGTCCAGCATCACATTGTCACAACCATGGTCAGGCATGGGCAACCATGGTCAACCATTGTCCAATGTCACATTGTGACAAAGATTGTCAATATGAAAATCAACCATGGTCAACCATGGTCAATGATGGTCAACCATGGTCCAATGTCACATTCTGCAATGATTCTCTAAATATGAAAATCATTACTTACATTATCTCAATGTTACACTACACTATAATTTATTGAATGTTGCATTGTTACATTACAGAATTTGGTGTAGTACAAGGTTTATAATATTAGGGACTTTTAATATTAGTTTAATACTATTAAAGTTTAATATTGAGTTTATAATTTGTATTGTTAGGGTTTATATTAATCTTAGGGTTGTTCGAGCAAAAAATGATGTTCATCAAGGTAGAGATAAGGACCTAGAACATCATCATAGAGAAGAAACTTCTGGAACTAAAACAAGAAGCCCTACAACAAAAAATGATCAAAAAAGGCCTCAACGAGTAGGAGGAAATACATCTCCAGAAAAAAGGGGAGGAAAGTGTTGCCCAAGTGGAAAAAATTTGGAAACAGAAATCACCCATCAACTGGTTGAATTGCGGGGAGAAAAAATAGCCTTTTTCCATCACTATATGATCCAGCATAGGAAAAACAACAGAATCCTTAGCCTCAAGACCAGACAAGGAGTTACAATACACACCAATGTAGAGCTGAAAGAGTAACTCAATAAATAATTTTCCTCACTCCTCACTGAGACCAAAAACAATAGGTCTGAAAATATAAAAAAAAAAGTAACAGATCACATCCCAACCCTCCTTACTCAAGAACACAATCAAATGTTGCTCAGAAAATTCTCAATGCAAGATGTCCAGGAGGTGGTTATGTCGATACCTAATGTTAAAGCACCTAGCCCAGATGGATTCACCACTGACTTCTACAAATATTGTTTGCCAATGTTGAAAATGGAGGTCGATGAATTAGTGGAGGAATCTCACATTCAAAATCAATCCTAAAATCTCTGAATGCCACCTTCCTCACCTTGATTCCAAAATATGAAAAATGTTGACTCCCCTGACATGTACTTCAGGCCTATTGCTCTCTGCAATGTTATCTATGAAATTATATCCAAGGTCTTATAAAATATAATCATGACTATGCTACCCCTCCTCATTTCTCAGCATTAAAAGGTTATGTAGAAGGCAGACAGATCGTGGACGGTATAATTCTCTTTCAGGAAACCATCCACTCTCTCAAAGTTCAAAAGAAACCTGAAATTCCTCTCTATCAATATTCAACTGTGGCCACTTCCAAATCAATATCTTGTCACCTCACAAACATCCAAAGAAAATTCCTCTAGAAAGGCGAAAAGGAAAATAGTAAATGGGCACTTGTGGCCTGGGAAAAATTCTGCAAATCAAAGTAGGAAGGAGGTCTTGGACTCAAAGACCTAGAAATGATGGAAAAATCCCTCGGGGCTAAAACTTGCTGGAGATGAATAACAGACTATCATTATTCCTTGTTTGAATTATGGAAAGGAAAATATGCTCCCACTCAGACTCCATATACCCTGAACTGCTTAAGTGGCACCATCAAAGACTCTGCTACATGGAATCAAGCTTCAGGAAATAAGGACATTATCCAAAATCATTGCTACTGGGAAATTGGCAATCATGGAACTGCCCTATTTTAGGATGACGAATGGAAACAAAGCCCCAAAGTAAATCAAGAACAGTACAGAGAGATTAAAAATCATATGCAGAACAAAAATAAATTACTGTTGAAACACTAATGGAAGACCAACAACGAAAATACAGGCCGGAGGGACTGGCTTGAAACTTTAGATTGGGATCACCTAGTTTATTCGTTGTCTTGGAAGAGTCTTTCCGAAGAGCTCACTCAAAGACAGATACAAATTTAAGGTGAAAATGAAAAAATCAGGTGGGGGGATAACCCAATAGGCCACGTCAATATCAAGGAAGCCTACAGATAGGTGACTTCCTCCAATCCTATCCCCTTTGAGAGAAAATGGAAAGACTTATGGGACCCCAAGAATTGCCAAAAAATATCCATCTTTCTTTGGTTAATCATGCATAATTAAATCCTCACATGGGACAATCTAGAAAATAAGGGCTTTATTTGGCCCTCCAGATGGACACTTTGCAGAAACGCGGAGGAAATGACCAATCACCTATTAAATTATTTCTCTTTCACCTCTAATATATAGAATTGGGCCTCTGTGGTCTTCAGAGATATTGACAGGGACCCCTCCTCCATTCTCCTAACCATTGAATTATGACGCTTCACCTTCTCCTCTCACCCGCACTTCAACCACGCCTAGATCCTTCTCCCAGGAATAATATTCTCGTCCTTATGGAAATAAAGAAATGCTAGAATTTTCAAAGACCTGCAGAGGTTGGAAGAATAAATCATATCCTCTATCAAGCAAATCCTCTATGAATTGATTTCCCTCTTGCAATATTCCAATCCTTCCAATCTTACATCTCAGAAGGACCTCCGCATTCTACACATGTTGGACATCTCTCTCCCTCTCACTCCCCAAATATCCCATTCCCCTCCACCCCAGACTACGAAACTCTCATGGCTGCCTCTGGAGGTTGGTTTCATTAAGTTAAATTATGATGCAACCGCCAAGGGAAGCCCTCATAATTCGGCCTTTGGGGGAAATTTTATAAATCACACAGGAAAAATAATATGGCTCTACGAAAGCAACCTAGGCCACTCAAGAAAAAATGAACCTAAATTTCAAGCTCTGGAACATGGTTTGGCGATTACAACGGACCAAAACATTTTGCTGCTAAATATGGAAGGGGATTCGATGGTCGCCACCCATGTGTGTCGAAAAATCCAACAAGGTCGAAGCGCTAAGTAGGTTTCAGATAGTTGGAGGCTCAATAAGAGCCTTCATTAGATAGAAATCCACATCAACCATTCTAAGGGGGTCTCCTTCAAAGCGTCCTGACGCAGAGCGAACCAGTTGGCAGATTGATTAGCCAATGCTTGGGTGGAAGGAAATATTCACCTCCTTTCCTAACCGTGGGATGATTTTGGGCAATATACGATTAAAGATAAGTGCGACATCATTATGAGGAAAGAGAGGCCGGGCAGGTACAACTCAGATCGAACGTCAGCGGATCCTCCCTCGAACATCTCATGATCTCATCATCCACTAACCTTCTTCGCACCAGAGCATGTATCTCGACCTCCATGTACTGTGTTATCTGCCACCCTTGGGGCCTATCATTCACCATGCAGCCCTGTCACCTAAACTACCCACTGGCCTGTGCGTTCCTTCTCATCATTCCCCTCCCCCCATTTTCTAATCATCCTACTTTTCCCATATCCTATGTATACCTGGCCTCCAGACTCTCTGTCACATTCTCCTATGATATTTCTCCTAAGTGCCTTCCCTCCCCTTGATCAATAAGGTTTGTCCTTGCTTCTCAGTGTGGCAGCAATCTTCCCTACACACTCCTTCAACCCATCTCCCTGCGCATATTGCTCTGCAACCCTCTATTTCCCAAACCCCCCATCATCATGCCTCCTCGCAATTTTTTTGCTCCTGTCCTTGGAAGAAGAGGTCATGGTCGTGGCTCACACTAGTCTTCACCTAACAGACCTCCAACAACAAGAGTTACCCTATCACATGTAATGAAGCCATAATGTATGAGAATACCAGCATGCAGGAATCCAAGGCCCACATCTGCAAGCTTGAAGATAGATTCAGGATTGTTCACTAGCAGGTTTCTACGGAAGAGGTATATGCCTCCATTAATTGGATCCCAGATTCAGGGCTGACCAAGGCAAGAGAAAACATCTTCAATAGAGCCATTGAGCTCCACTAGAATACTAAGACCATGCTGGCTCTGGCTCTGTAGGAGTACCGGTACAACAAAAACATTGTGGAAAATAAAATCGATGCCCTCACGGAAAAGTTCCAGATTTATGTGGGTGAGGTCCATCACCATCAGTTTGTTGATAAGAATTCTCCACATTACATGATGCTCAAGCACAGAACATAAAATCGACATGGGATACCTGAAATCAAAGGGGAGTCAGTAGGCCCCTCCATGTCTCTGAAAGACCATCACGTCACTCATGAAGGTAGTACCTCGAAGTGACCCATCAGCCTATACGATTACCCAGAAAAATACACTACCTACTAGCCTGCTCATTCCTCAGTAGTTTTGAGGTTCCATTTTTTCCTCATGATAGGTTTTCTCATGCTCTATTTGAACCATAGTTCTATACAGTTTCTTAGAAAATTTTACTCTCCTCTCTACAAAAGGCCAAAATGGCCTTTTTTGTTCTGTGCTCTGCTCTCACCCTTTTTTAAAAATGTCACCCTCTTAGTAAACTCCAATGTAAACTTCCTCCTAAGGGACTCGTCTCCTCTAAATCAGTTCTCGACTTCGGGTGCTGAAGCTTCTGTGCTCACCTAGTGGCTTATTATGTAATCTTATTTTCCAGATGTTAATAGAACTTTTTATTTTACAACAAAATTAATATTAATCTTATGGTTTAATATTAGTCCCTTCCGTTTATTAGCCCTTGTATTTTTAATATTAATCATTTGGGTTTATCAATCCCTTAGGTTTATAATATTAATCTCTTGCATTTAAAATTATTTCCTTCGATTTATAGTCCATTGAATTTTTAATAATAATCTCTTAGGTTTATTAATTCCTTGGATTTATAATATTAATATCTTAGGGTTATAACATTAATTCTCAGGTTTGTTATTTTAATATTAGCATTTAATATTAATCCTAGGGTCTAGTGTTATTAAATTTGGTTTATAATTCCTGAGGGTTTTAATATCAATCTAATGAGTTTAGTAATCCCTTAGGTTTAAAATAGTGTTCCTACGGTTTCCAATTTTAATCATAGGGTTTGTATTCCTAGGGTTTAATGTTAAGCCTATGGTTTATAATATTAATCTTAGGGTTAATATTAATCCCTTTAGTTTATAATACCTCGGGATAATTAATATTAGGGTTTATGTTCCTATGATTTAATATTAATCCTAAGGTTTAGTGTTATTCCCTTGGGTTTAAAATCCTTTTGGTTTTTAATATTAATCCTCTGCATTTATTAATCACATAGGTTTATAATGTTGATCCTATTTTTTATAATATTAATCTTAGGGTTTAATTTTTATTATAGGGTTTATATCCCCTGGTTTTATAATATTAATTCTTTGTATTTAATATTCTTCCCATGGATTTATAACCCCTTGGTTTTATTAGTCCCTTGAATTTATGATATCAATTCCATGGGTTTATTATTCTAAGGGTCCATATTCATATGGTATAATATTATTCATAAGGTTCTTAATATTAATCCTAGGGTTTAATGTAAATTTTCTTGGGTTTAATAATCCCTTGGTTTAGAATATTAATATCTTGTGTTTAATTTTAATATTAATCTCTTCAATTTATTTTGAGTTTAAAATTAATCTCTTGGATTTACAATTATAAACTTTTAGGTTTATTAACCCTTCAGTTTATAATACTAGTAATTAGTTGAGTTCATTAATCCCTAACAATTTTTATATCTTGGGCTTAGAATATTAATAATTAGTTGGGTTCATTAATCCATTGGGTTTTTAATCCCTAGGTTTTATAATATTAATCCCTTGGGTTTATTGATCACTTGTGTTAATAATCCCCAAACTAAGGTCCCTTGGAATGATAGAATCTCTCATATCTGCAATTCTAAGTAGGTGGAAGATGAAACGCACTTCCTTTTAGACTGCTCGACTCTTACTCACATTCTCTCTCATCTCCCTACCATCTGTCACACTTCGAATATTCTTGACCTATTAATCCAACCCACCTATAGCGATCTTGGAGCACTTATTTACCTTCTCTTTGACCATAGAAACCAGATTTTGAAGAATCAAACTTAGATTCTTTCTCCTCTCTTAAGGTCTGATTGACTCCATTGGTCTTAATGGATGGTAACCATCATGATCATCATCATAATATTAATCCTTGGGTTTATAATATGAATAATTCCTTGGGTTTATTAATCCCTAGGTATTTTAATCTCTAGGGTTTATTAATCCATTAAGATTTTAATATTAATCCCTTGGGTTTTTAATGAGTTTGGTTTTTAATATGAATAATATATTAGATTTATAATATTCATCCTTTGAGTTTATAGTATCAATCCATTTTTTTTATAATATTTATCCCTTTTATGAACAATAATTATTAATAATTATAATAATTAGTAATAATTTATAATTATTAATAATTATTAATTATTAATTATTAATATTATTAATATTCTAATGATTCATTTTAAATTTTAATATTTCTATTAATTTTAATTATCAATTTTAAATTTTTATATTTATATTATATTTATATTTATGTGATTAATACCAACTTCAATTTTTTGCATTTATAAAATTAATCCTTTGGGTATATAATATCAAGATATAATGGCAGGGTTTATAATACTAATATCAAGGTTTTTGATTCCTTGGGTTTATACATCATCCTTCTAATTACCGATCTGGAACTTCACTTTACACTGCTCATTCAACAATATTTGATGGCCTTTTTATAGCCAAGACACCTTTTAAGGTGTGGGATGTGTTATTCTCTGTAGCCCCAACTTCTCTACCATTTCTGCGGAGACCGAATTATCTATGCTACCACTATCAATCACCACTTTGCAACACTTGCCTCCTAATTTGCATGTGGTTCTAAATAATATTTTTTTTTGTATTCTTTTCCTTAACTTCATTTTCAAACTTAATCGAGATTCTCCTCATCAATAATGATTCTCCTACCTCTCATGTTTCTTCATGGACAACTGCAGCTACATTTTCTTCTTATGCTTCTACCATATTTTCTCCTCTTTGGTTTGTAGGATTATTCTCTGGACAATCTCATGACATATGTCCCACTTTCCCACATTTGTAACATGGAACTTGGTAGCCTCTTCCTTGACCACGTCCTCTTGACAAATGAATTCTTCCTCTTGACTCACCTCCTCTTGATTGTTTACTGCTTGAACTACCTTCACCTTCCTTTGGAGACTATTTTTTTTCCCAGTAGCTAGTTTTTTTTCTTCCCCTTATAGGACTCCTCCCTCTCTTACTTTGGCTTTACTTCATATCCAACTTTTCCTATGCTTACAAGCAAAATTGGTAAGCATCTTCTACACTTTTGGGCGAAAAATATACTAAACTAATCTTGAATCTTGAACCACAACCCATTGATATATCTAGCAACCTTTTCAGGTGTGTCTTTGATGTATCCCTCTATAATATTCACCTTGTAAAATTCTTAAGTATACTCTTTAACATCCAATGACCTTTGTTTCAAATTTTTCATTTTCATGAATAAATATAACTGATAATCTTTGGGAAAAAATTTACCTTTCAGCTTCACCACCATTCTGCTCCAGATTTTGATCTTGTATTTGTTCTTTATTCTCCTCTCTTCTTGAAATCCATCCCACCGAATATTTTCGTGCCCTTTCAATCTAGTAACAACAAACTTCACCTTTTTGTCTTCAGCTACCTCCTTGTACTCAAAATTCTTATCTAAACCATTGATCCAATATATTAATTCTTTAGGTTCCAAGCTACCAATATAGGTAGGTATCTCCGTTTTAGGCCTTGAAATGGCCCAAATCATTGACCTCATAAATTTAATTTTTGCAAGCTCTCTGGCATGTTCCTCAACTGTTGTTGGAGACCCTTCCCTAGATTTGCTGATGTCTCTAGTCTCTAGATCTCTTTTCCTATTCACCTCCAAGGCTTATATCCTTTCTTGGACACATCTCATATCCTCCCTATCTCGAGCATCAACTATTGGTCTCCCCCTTCTATCTTGTCTTCCCCATCGAGCATGAAATGTGATTTCACACTTTTTTTTCTCTATGTCATAGATGTGATACCAAAATTGATGCCATATTCTGCATGACCTGAAGCAAGATTAATGGCTGACATGCATAGAAAAAAATTAACTCGTTACACTTTAAATTTAGTTTCCATTCACAACGTCTTCAACAAATGTCTAACATATTTTATTTTATTCCTTCTAAAATTTTTTGCAAAAACTGAGTACATACATTCATATAATCAAATCTCTAATTCCTCCTTACTAAAATTACTAAAATTTATATGAGTTGGAAGTTTCCAAAAAGGAATCCAAACACCCTGTTTTTCTCCAAAAGGTCTTATCTTTCTTCAGACTTTTCCCTTCTACAAATCTAATCTACTTTTTCAAACTTAATAAAAAACTATTTACATCTCTATCCACAAAAGAGGATAAGATTTTTTTTTATTTTTTTTCTAACATAATTCCTATGCAAACTTTTTGATCTTTAAACAAAAACAAGACTAATTTACAAGTAAAATAAAGGAATCCAATTCCTTCTGCATTTCAATTTTTTTTTCCAATTTGAAGTGTAAGATGCTTCTGCATCAATTAATAAACCATGAATCAAAACTTTCATTTATTTTGAAAACATAAACAATAATTTGTGATTTGGAATCTTGAACAATTTTGATAACACAATTTTTATTCATTGACAGCTTTGATCCATTTTGAAAATTTAGATTAATATTGAAAACTATTAAATAATGGTTCCACACACCATGTAAACTATTTCTAGTTTCAAATTAGTGAAAGATGGGTTCATGGCAAAAATTTATCCATCCATAAGTTCAGAGTTTGCGAGAGGAAACGACAATGGGTTGAATTTTTTTTTTGTTATATATATATATATATATATATATATATATATATATATATATATATATATAATTTTAAAATGTAATTTAAATAAGAAAAACATTAAAATATGAAGTGCAAAAGTAATTTTGTGGAATAAAGTATATAGAGTGAAAATGTATAAAGAATAAAGGATGTGTGGAAGAAATATATATATAGAAAACAAGTTTTGAACAGGCCTCTTGTATGGCTACTTTACAAGCTTGCTTCAATGTTACTTCAAAGACTCAATGCCCCATCTAATTGAGGAATCAGAGTCAGCCAAGAAGCAAAGCATTCCAATGGATCATTAAACTTATTTATCAAAAGTTAGTAGGGACCTAGATCATTAAACCATCATTACCAAAATTCAGTAGCAAAGAACAAAAAAACGTTGGATCAACTCATAGATATTCAATACCTTGGACTGAGAAAACAACCATTTTTGGATCATTTCATAGATATTGAATACCTTGGAGTGAGAAAACAAAAAATTTTATATGGATTCTCGATGAACCTACATAGAATAAATGATATGGTTGTAAATAGAGCATGAAAAAACACCGCGTCGTGAATCGTTCACTTGTACCAATAGGTCCAAACAAAGGGAATATTTAAATGTGTTTCTAGACATAATGGCCAAAATTAAATAGCTTTGTCAACTTACCATTTCAATAAATTAATGGAATAATGGGCATGGAAAATATAATAACCTGAGATGATGAAGTAATTTTCTAAATTAACTGTTACTATGGTAATGGTTGATGTTATCATTTTAGATTTAGTGTAGTGAAAACTTATGAAGGTTTTTTTACTATACGAAAGAGGTTAGATTAAAGACATTTATTGAATAAAGAATGAAAGGAAGCTTATGTGATTATGGTTAAGAGTTTTCCTCTTCTGTTAAGGAGGTTAGTTACAAAATTACGGATGTGAGATGCGAAGAAACGATTCCACATACAAAGAGAGTAAGGGACAGTTAGAGCTAATGGTTAGCAACTATTTTATTTCATTTTCTCCTTGAAGAAAAAGGGAGCAGCCAAGAGGGGGGTAAGACGAACCTGAAGCCAGAGGAAATAAGGGGGTGAAGCTATAACTAGAAAATAAAGAGAAAGAGGTTCCAATTGGTGTGCGAGTCAAATTTTCTCATTACCTAGACTTTAGCTTATGAGGATCAGATGGTCCAGAGGTAATAACCTTATTGTCTTTTTGTGTGGAATTGGCACAAGGGGAGTTCCAAAGGTAATCTGGACCCATTGGTTGGGAGGTGCATCTGAAAAATTCTAAGTTTGTAATAGAATCCTACAACTCTCCCTTCTAATCAGTGATATTGATGCTCTAGATCTATTTGACATGCTAGAAAGGTAAGAAATGAGTAATGTTGTTTTAAGAATCATGCTAGTTATTTTATAAAGACATGTGAGAAATGGTATATGTTTCTACGATAATAATTCATTATTGTGATAATACTGTAATCATAGTGAATAGTTAAATTCATTTTAATGACTGTAACTTATACTCTGCGTAACTTGTTATTGAAGATGAATTTATATGTATAGTAAATAATTGAAGGCTTATGGTATTGTGAGAAGAACCAATAAATATTATTCTCGGAGTTGTTACATATAATTGAAAGGACATAATGTAAATTTTACTCAGGCAATGAATTTCTTGGAAACTATGTTCCGAGATCGAAAACCAGAAAAACTTACGAGCCATTATGCAGGGAATGGGTTAGTCGTGATACCCAGATTGTAAATCCGACATCTCACCAATCCCAAGAAAATAGTAAATTTGACATCTAGATCAACCCCATCACTGATAATCATAATTGTCTCTCGGTGCTGACCAACATTAAGAAAAACATGAACATCGCTAGGATAAGAACCAATTCTCATGAGCTTCGGAGTGAGACTGGGTGGTGGTCTACTCCCAAGACTCCATGAAACGATAGAATTTTTCATATTTACGATACTAACAAGGTAGAATATGAAAATCACTTCCTTTTCGACTTCCCAGCTCTTAATTACATCCGCCCTTAATTCCCTAACATCTGACACACTTCCAATCTTCTTGACCTATTAAGGAAGTCGTGCTATAGTGATCTTGGAGCGCTTATTTCCCTTCTCTTTGATCATAGAAACAAGGTTTTGAAGAATCAAATTCAGATTTTTTTTCTTTCTTGAGGTCATATAGGCTGCATTGACCTTAGCAGACGTTAGTAATAATAATCATGATCATTGATATTAATTTAATATTAATATTAATATTAATATGAATAATAATTATTAATAGTAATTTAAAAATTTACTATAATATATAATATAAATTTATGTTATTTTAATTTTAATTTTAATATTAATGTTAATGTTAATATTCATTATCAGAATCCCGAGTTTTGTAATCTATATCATAATTGCAAGAATTTCTTTGGAGAAAATCACATCAAAATTTATTTATCAACATGTTTGGAACCGTCTATTGTGATTCATCATCAAAATAAGGTATTCATTATTAATATAAATATTAATTAATATAAATACAAATATTAATTTGAATTTTAATATTATTAATATTTATATTAATTTTAGTATTAATTATTAATATTGATAACATTTAATTAAAAATATTAATATCATTAAAATTAACATTAAATATTAGTAACATGTTTAAATACTATTTATTAATATTTATTTTCATTTTCATTTTAATATTATTATTATTATTATTAATTTGAATGTTAATTCTTATTATTAATATTATTTAATATGAATAAAAATATTAATATTACTTTTAATATTAGTAATATTTATAAATATTAATTTTCATATAAATTATTAATATTAATAACATTAAATAATATTATCATGGTCAACCATGGTCAATAATTATCGTCACATTGTGCTTAATATTGTCTCTTGGTCTAATGTCACATTATGACAACCATGGTCATCCATGGTAAACCATGCTCGAATATCACATTGTGACAAAGATTGTCTCAATATGGAAATCAACCATGGTCAACCTCGGTCCAACATCGCACTATGATAAATATTATCTCAATATGAAAATCAATCATCGTCAACCATGGTCCATCGTCGCATTGTGACAAATATTGTGTAAATATGAAAACCAACCATTGTCAAAGATGGTCAACAATTTTTATTTTAAGTTTTATAATATTTATTTAAACGTTTCATTGTGACAAAGATTGACCCAATATGAAAATCAAGCATGGTTAACCATTGTTAATCATGGTCAATTATGGTCAAGCATGGTCAATCATGGTTAATCACATGGTCAATATGAAAATAAACCATGTCAAATCTTGATCAACCATGGTCCTGCATCACATTGTGACAAATATTGTCTCATTATGAAAATCAACCATGGTCAACCATCGTTGAACATGGTCAATCATTGTTAACCATGGTCAAACATCGCATTGTGACAAAGATTGTCTCAAGATTTTCTCATGGTCAACCATGGTTAACCATAGTCAATATTCCTGGTCACATTGAAACGAATATTGTTTGAACCATCGTCAACCATGGTCTGATGTCACATTGTGACAAATATTGTCTCAAAATGACAATCAATCATGTTCAACGATGGTCAATCACGGTCGACCATGGTCCAACGTCACACTGTGATCAAGATTGTTTCAATATCAAAATCAACCATCGTCAACCTTGTCAACATGGTCAACCATTATCAACCATGGTCGAACATCGCATTGTGACAAATATTGTCTCAATTTGAAAATAAACCATGGTCAATTATCATCAATAACCATGGACACATTGTAACAAATAGTGTCTGATGGTCCAACATCACAGTGTCACAACCATGGCCATCCATGGCCAACCATGGTCAACCATTGTCCAATGTCACATTGTGACAAAGATTTTCAATATGAAAATCAACCATGGTCATCCATGGTCAATCATGGTCAACCATGGTCCAATGTCACATTGTAAGAATGATTCTCTCAATATGATAATCATTACTTACATTATCGCAATGTTACACTACATTTTAATTTATTGAATGTCACATTATTACATTACAAAACTTGGGTGTAGTACAAGGTTTATAATATTAGGGCATTTTAATATTCAGTTTATAATATTAAAGTTTAATATTGTTTTTATAATTTGTATTATTAGTGTTTATATTAATATTAGGGTTGTTCCAACAAAATTCGAAGTTCATCAAGGCAGACATAAGGACCTAGAACAAAAAATCCTTTGGGAACATCATCACGGAGAAGAAAATTTTGGAACTAAAAAAAAGAATCCCTACAACAAAAAATCACCAACAAAGGCCTCACTGAGTAGCAGGAAATACATCTCCAAAGTAGATGGGAGGAAAGGGTTGCCCAAGAGGAAAAACTTGGGCAACATAAATCACCCATTAAATGGTTGAATTGCGTGGAGAAAAACACAACCTTTTTTTATCGCTCTATGATCCAACATAGGAAAAAAACATAATTCTAAGCCTAGAGACCAAACAGAGAGTTACAATACACACCCATATAGAGCTAGAAGAGGAACTCAATCAATACTTTGGCTCAATCCTTGCTGAGACCAACAACAACAGGTCTGAAGATATAAAAGCAATAACAGATCACATCCAAACCCTCCTGACTCGGGAACAAAATCAAATGTTGCTCAGAAAATTCTCAATGAAAGAGGTCGAGGATGTGGTTATGTCCATGCCTAATGGTATAGAACCTGGCCTAGATGGTTTCACCGCTAACTTCTACAAACCATGTTGGCCGATGTTGAAAATGGAGGTCCATGAATTACCGGAGGAATATCGCATTCAAAAATAAATCCTAAAAGCTTTGAATGCCACCTTCCTCACCTTGATTCTGAAATCTGAAAATTCTGACTCCCCCAACAAGTTCAAGCATATTTCTCTCTGCAACGTTATCTATAAAATTATATCCAAGGTCTTAGCAAATCGAATCAAGACTATCCTACCCATCCTGATTTCTCAACATCAAACATGTTATGTAGAAGGCAGACAGATCCTACACAGTATCATTCTCTCTTAGGAAATCATCCACTCCCTCAAATTTCAAAAGAAAATTGGCATGCTTATACAACTAGACATGTGCAAAGCCATCGATAAAATCAGTTGGAAATACACAAGGAATGTGTTGGAGGCTTTTGGCTTCAACGAGGTCTGCATTAAATGGATCATGGTCTGGCTTCTGTAGGTTTTTTCTCCATTATTATCAATGACTCTCCCTCCCAAATCATCAGCCCCACCCAAGGCGTAAGTCAAGGAGACCCCCTATCTCCCTTTTTATTTGTCCTCCTATGTGAAGGGCTAGGCCGCTCCATTTCAGCTGCCTCCTCCCAAAAATCAATCTCAGACATCAAGTTATATACCTCTACTCATTAGAAATTTGTAGATGACACCCTGCTAATATGCACTCCCTTGGTCAAGCAAGCCCTTTCCTTTAAATAAATCCTGGTTTATTTCTCTAACACCTCGAGCACTACCATTAATGTGGAAAAATCCAAGTTTTTCTTCCTTAATACCTCCCCTCCCATCCAACAAAATATAGCTTGAATTATTGAATTCAGACACAACTCCTTCCCCTCCAAATACTTGGGCGTCCCTCTCACAGACAAACCTCAATTCAAATCCAACTAGGAAAAGCTAACTACCAAGCTGGAAAAAAAATTATCCAACTAGACCTTTTGAACCCTTAAATTTTCTAGTCGCCTTGTGCTTGTCAAATCTATCCTGCAAGCCATTCCTCTCTATCAATATTAGGCCCTAGCTGCCCCCAAATCAATCTCTTGCCACCTCAGAAACATCCAAACAAACTTCCTCTAGAAAGGAAAAAAGGAAAATAATAAGTGGGTACTAGTGGCTTGGGACAATGTCTGCAAATCAAATCAGGAAGGAGGTCTGGGACTTAGAGACCTAGAAATTATGGGAATATCCCTCGGGTCTAAAACTTGGTGGAGGTGGATAATTGATTATCATTATTCTTGGGATGAATTATGGAAAGAAAAATATGCTCCCAATCATAATATTGATACCCTCATCCACTTAAGTGGCACCATCAAAGACTATGCTATGTGGAATCAAGATTGGGAAAACACTGACATTATCCAAAATCATTTCTTATAGGAAATTGGAAATGGTGAAACTGCCTTATTTTGGGATGATGAATGGAAAAAAAGCCTAGAAATAAATCAAGAATAGTGAGGACAGATTAAAACTCATATGCAGAACAAAAATAAAGTACTAGTGAAACACTGCTTGAAGACCAACAACGAAAATACAAGATGGAGGGAGTGGCTTGAAAATTCAGATTGGGATCACCTAGTCTATCTGTTTTCATGTAAGAGTCTTTCTGAAGAGCTCACTCAAATATAGATACAAATTTAAGGCGAGAATGAAAAAACTCAGGTGGGGGAAGAACCAAGAATGCCACTTCAATATCAAGGAATCCTATAGATATGTGACTTCCCCCAATCTTATCCCCTTTGAGCGAAAATGGAAAGACTTATGGGACCCCAAGCATTGGAAAAAAAATTCCATCTTTATTTGATTAATCATGCATAATTAAATCCTCACATGGGACAATCTCAAAAAGAAGGGATTCATTGGGCCCTCTAGATGCAAACTTTTCACAAATGCAGAGAAAATGACCAATCACCTGCTAAAGTATTTTCTTTTGCCTCCAATATATGGAATTAGGTCTCCATGGTCTTCAGAGCTATTGACAGGGACCCCTCCTCCATTCTCCTAACCCTATAATTATGACACTCCTCCTTCTCCTCCTACCCGTAGATCAACCACGCATAGATCCTTCTCCAAGGAATAATTTGCTGGTCCATATGGAAAGAAAGAAATGCTATAATTTTCAAAGACATGCAGAGGTTGGAAGAACAAATCATATCCTCTTTCAAGAATATCCTCCACGAATCAGTTTCCCTCTCGCAATATTCCAATCCTTCCAGTCATACTTCTCAGGAGAACCTCGGCATTCTGCACATGTTGGACATCTCTCTCCTTGTCACTCCCTAGATATTTATTGGAACAGGGTCCCCTAGGTGCATTTTTGGATATATTTTTGTGCTAATTAGTTTAGCATAGGGCCTTTGGGGAAGTTCAAAGCCCCCAATGTATTGTAATGGGTCAAAGGGTAGACCTAGAGTCCGCAAACCATGGTTTGCGGACCATAGGATAGCGCAAGATACGATGATATAAATAGATAGATAGTTTGAGTCTAGATGTAAGAAAGATTTATGCTGAGTACGAATTATTGAGATATTCTTTGGGTAGTATTGGGTAAGGACTCCTGATGGTTGTGTGCACAGATTTCCTCAGTCTTGCTATGTGTGGACCCTACTGGCTATGTGCCTGGGTTGTGACTTGGTTTTGTAACTTGGTTTTGGATGTTAATGCGCACATAATCTATTGAAGTATGTCTATGGTATCTGAACTGGCTGCGTTATTATTGAATTACTTCTGCGTTATTTTAATTAGATGTGATTCTGTCTATGATAAATAAATTAGATGCAATTGTGATGATCATTACTGATGCGCACGTGGATGCGAAGGTGTTGCTAAGATCTACTCAATAATAGTAGCTCTTTTAATGTTTACATGCTAGGTATACTATTAAGGACAAGATTATAAGCGTGTTTCTGTGCGAACCTGCTAGAACTTAATAAGACTGCCTCAATTACCCACTTTTTCCCACGGTGCGGAAACCTAGTTCCGGCACCCACCCATACTACTTCGGGTGAGATCTTGTCCTGCGAAAGTAGGTCATTCCCGAAAGGGCCAGTAGTATAGGGGTTTTTTGGAAAACCTTTATTTTGAACCTGGGTCAGGACCCCTCAAGCCAACAAATGGTTCCGTTGTCGGAACCGAGAGCATTTTGAGAGAGAGATCGGGTAATTCCATGAGGCCATTGGATACCTGAGAAATTAGAGATTGAAAACTCGTTCAAAAAACAGATTCAGGAATTTTCTATAAAAGAGAATCGCAGCACAAATCTAATGACTAAAAAGTGGAAGAAAAATTATATTTTCATAGAAGTGTATGAAATTTTCTTTGTAACTTTTGTGCATGAGCTACAAGAGTGACTAACAAGGCTAGTAGAATTCCACACTTGTTGGAAAAATGATCAGGTTATGCAGTGGACTCCAGAATTGATTCAACAGTTAGAGAAGGCTGACAACACAATCACCGAGACTATAGATCGTTGCGTGGATAGTGTGATAGGAGGATTTGTAACATAATTCCGAGTCGATCAGTTTGTGTCCTACTTCGAAGCGGAGTGGGGGTTCTTCAAAGGATTCTAAGGCAAGTTCTTGTGAACATTGCTACTATTGATTAAAATATTACTGTGAGAAAAAGGCCTTTTGTGCAGCCACACCGAATGAATGACCTCTGATCAGGGTGAGAGTACAACACAAAGTAGTAAGTACTACAGAGTCAACCAAGAAGGGGATAGATCTGTCTATAGCCAATTAAGAGACCCATCTTTACACGTTGGAACTAATCCTCTGGCTACACCATTGTTGAGTCAGCATAAAGGAAAGAACTCCCCTACCCCTTCGCCACTACCAGAAGAAGATATGGCCACACACATGAAGCTGCCCACCTTCAAGGGTGTGGGAGAGGAAGACATGGACCGATTTTGGTTCATAATTGAATCAATATGGACTGCACAGAATGTTGCTAGTGATGTTGTAAAAAGGGCACAACTATCCCTCGCCTTTGAAGGAAGGGCCCTAGATTGGTTCATGGGGTACGTAGGCCAAAATGCGGATCCATAAATACAAGAAATTAAGGATGCATTAAAACAACAGTTTCGAAAGCCTAAGTACTACACTAAACTGGTGGTTGACTTGAAATACTTTAAATAGGGACCCACTAAGTCGGTATGGAAGGCTGATCAACGGCTAAAGAAGGTTATCAGAGATGGGGCATTTTAGTATGAAGATAGATAGCACAAGGAATGGTTCATTTCCATGCTATTACCTCACCTGTGTGGGCCTATGAGACAACAATCAAATTATACAAAAGAGAAAGCCTTGGAGATTTCCATGAAGCTTAAATCTGAGCCAAGAGAATATGCCCAGTCTGGGGTACAGCCGATCTAGGGACAGCTGGAGGCAATGCACCTCAAAATCCAGAATTTTTGAAAGGAGCGAGGAAAAGAAGCTAGTCCATACGTATGGTGTATAAGATGCAGGGTGTCAGGCCACACCAAGGATTAGTGCCTTATACTGGTAGACTACATGCAAGTTGTGGGGCCCAATCCATTGCACCCTAAAGAGGTTGTGAGACCAAGAGTTCCCACATTATGGTGCGCTAACTGTCGTGTAGCTGGGCTACATGATACCAACCACTACCCCCAACTTAATGCCTGTGCTCTAGAGTTGAAGAAACAATGGTGCCAATTTTGCTCATCTGTGGGACATGACGAACACAACTGTTGGCCATATGATTTAATGATAGACCGAGGAAACCTATATAGGGTACAGGCTGACCCTTCATCATCACTGTCTCCCCATGGATGAGGAGACTCCCCTACCAAAGGCTGGGGGGGGAGAAGCGGAAGCACAGGTTGAGGAAGAGGGAAATTGATCTATTATAATTATAGAGAAGTAGGGCACTTTGCAAGGGACTGTCCCAACCCTACATGAAAATCTTGCAGATATTGTAGGCAATTGCATCATGTGATCAAAGATTGTCTAGTACTGATAGCAAAGATGAAGGAAAAACAACAGACTTGAACTCAGAAAGTACAAAGGGTTAAGTCATAACCACGTGATGAAGGACCCAGTATTAAGGTCATTACGCGCAGTGGCATGGCTACTGGAGAAGTTGAGCAAAGAGATGCGGCTAAACCCCTTATCCAAAAAAACCACTATAAAAAAGGAAAGATTGGACCTACAGAAGGAGAAATAAACCTTCATAGAAGCTCGCTGAGACTTTACCAAAGATGAGGCATCTACTTCCAAGGCTCCAACAAACCTAAAAGTGGACGAAGAAGTTAAACCTTTCCGAAAGGCATGTATGAAGTTTCTACGCAACCAAAAGGTAGTAGAAAATCTTCAAGCACTGATAGATAGTTGCGCAGAAAAAACTGACCCTCCAAAAAAATTTAAACATGTTCACAAACTTTACAAGAATAAGAAATGCACTAGTTGGGAGATTCGGCTAACTGCGTAGATTGGAAATTATGAAATGGATCAATTCATCATGGATCTGGGATCTGATGCGAATGTCCTGCCCAAATAGACATGGAAGAGGATGGGAGAACCTAAGCTGGAATGTTCTAGTATACATCTGCGCATGGCTAACCAACAGAAGATCATATTTTTGGGGAGACTATAAAAAATTATGGTAGATATCGCAGGCATTAAGGTATACGCAAATTTTGAGGTAATTGAAATTGTAGAGGATGCAAACCCTTATCTTCTTCTCCTCGGACTAGATTAGGCTATAAACATGGGGGGCATTATCAAGTTGACGAAAAGGAGCATGTTTTTTTGGAATGAGGGTAAGGAGAATGGTATACAGAACCAGTGCGTGAAGAAGATGATGTGGATATTTTCTATAAACAAACCACCCAGGATCAGGATTGGATTAATCCTATGGCTGATGGTGTGCTTTGCTGGAAGAAAGATAGTGAATGCCTCTTTGACTTTGATGCAGAGATCCAAAATTGGCAGAATCGGTTACATGACGTATCTGCACTACGGTTTCTTAGGATCACAAAGAGCTTCTGGTGTACCTCCTCAGAGGTAAGAGAGCTACCTTACTTTTATGGTTCTAGTAGTATTAGGAATTTTCTTAGAGCACTCGAAGCAGAAGTCCCAAGGGAGTGAAGAATGTGGGCACTTAACCTAGCCATGCGTGCAACCCCTGCGCGGTGGTGGGAAACTTATAAGGGGACCTTTTAGGATTGTGAGGAATGTCGAAAGATGATGATCCTATGATTTGAACCCCTGGTTCACCTACGCATGGAAACTTTCCTTGGCCAAGGGGACCTGCGCAAGCACTTTTCCGTGTGGATGGAGGTGTGGTGCGGAAGGACAAGAAACAAATGGGTCCACCTGTTCATTCATGCCTTGGGGCAAATCCCCACTGCATGGTATTTGGATGTAGAGCTACATCAGCGAACCCACCACTGGGAGAGCATGAAGGATGATTTTGTGGGGACGTTCGAGTTGGTAGGTGGAACTAAGGAATTAGACGAAGCCCTGTAGGACATAGATGCCCTAGTATTTTATGAATCACGCCCTTGTGGGGAGTATGGGCCACTATATTGGGACACGAAGATGCAGTATATTGCTAACTTTCACAATCTATCAATGGAGGAATGTGACGAAGACCCGCAAAATATCACTATCCCAGAATAGGAGGGTCAACGAGAAATTGTTGGACCCCCACTGCAGACCATCGATGTGACCAAGCCTATTAAGCTAAGGGAAGTCGACATTGGAACAGAAGAACAACCTAAGCTAGCTAAAATTGGGGACTATTAGGATGACGATACCGTTGGGAAATTCATGGAACTTCTCACGGAGTACCAGGACCTGTTTCCGATGAAATTATGAAAACTCAAAGCTATTACAGGGGACCTGGGGGTCATGCGAATCACTTTAAAACCGGATGCATGCCCTGTCAAGCAGCATCCTTATCGATTGAAACCCAAGTATAAGCAGAAAGTCAGGGAAGAAATTGATAAAATGCTAGCTGCAGGCATCATCAAACCAATAAAATAGTCACATTGGGTAAGCCCTATGGTGGTCCAAGAGAAAAATAATAAAGGAGAAATAAGAATCTACGTCAACCTACGTAAGCTAAATTATGCCTGCGTACATCATCCCTTCCCTACGCCATTCTTTGATGAAATCCTCAATAGTGTGGGAGGGTAGGAAGCATACTCATTCACTGACGGGTTTTCAAGCTACCATCAGATCAGGATCGCACCTGACGATCGCAGCAAAACTACGTTCGCCACCAAATGGGGATCCTTCCAATACACCGTCATGCCATTTAGGCTCAAGAATGCCCCTGCCATCCTTTCGCGGGTAGTGGTCCCAGTATTCAAGGAGCTCATTCACAAGTTATTGGAAGTATACTTTGACGATTGGACAGTATTTGGATTGGTAAAGAAGCGTTTTGTTGATGGAAAAATCTGTCTGGCCAACAGCAGGGGATCTCCCTGGTAAAAGGTCCCAACTAGACCTTGAACCGTTTGGAATAGGGATCCCGTCCAAGGTGTGGGTCCGGCTACCACTGATTTCTCCTTTGCTTTGGGTCTCGCTTAAACTCTATAAAACAGTGGGTACACACCTAATCAACTGATACAAGACATATGATTGATGCATTAAATGTACATGCAGCACTATGAGTAGCAAGAGGAAATCATAAAGCATGAAGACCAAAGGAAGTGTCATTAGCAACACTTCATTAGGGTCATGCTTGCAAACTATTCTGACTGCAAAGGAAACAATTCCTCACGGCAAGAAAACCCTTCACTTCCTAAAAGTTTAAATAATAACATGAACGCAGATAAATAGTCATCAACATTCGCTAAGAAAGTGAAATAAACTCAACTACCATTAACATACTCAGCAAACTGTTATGCGACTGTGATGTGAATTGAAAATACAGTGCCCTTAATCTTAGGATGTTCAAAAACTGAAAATATAATACTCGACACTGCTGATACATAAGACAACACTAGATCCACAAGGGGATTTTTCAAAATGCTTGTATTAATGCTTAAGTGTATAATCCTATGGTAATACAATATACTCAGCTCGATTCCCCAAACAAAAGATCCATTTACAAGCTCCCGAAGGAGTATTTATAATACAAAACCTACCCTTTGGGCTTCCTTGACCTTTCATCTTCCTGACCGTTGGGCTGCCTTGCGACCCAGTCTTTTCTGCGACCTGCGACCAGAGTTGTTGTTGTGACTCGAGACTTGGCTGGGTCGCGGGTTGTAAGAAAATGGCCAAAGTGTGACCTTGCGACCTTGCAACTGGGTCGCAGGGTCGCGGGGTCGTGGATCGTGAAAAAATATGAAAATGTGACCTTGCGACCTTGCGACCAGGTTGTTGGGTCGCGGGGTCGCAAATTTCGGGAAAAATCAGAAATGCGACCTTGCGACCTTGCGACTAGGTCGTTGGGTCACGGGGTCGCAAATTTCAGGAAAAATCAGAAATGTGACTTTGCGACCTTGCAACTAGGTCGCTGGGTCGCGGGGTCGCAAATTTCGGGAAAAATCAGAAATACGACCTTGCGACCTGCTGGGATTTACGACCTTGCGACCTCGGCAGACATGTGAACTGCGACCTCCAGGGATTTGCGACCCTGCACCATCCGCGACCTGCGACCTCAGCAGATATGCGACCTATGACCTTGGGCAGATCAGTGAGTTCCTTGGAGTTTCGCCAACATCTACTTGTTTTGAAAATATCCCCTTGCTTGCTGGGGAAAACCTTGGCTATTATGTGCAAATAGAGAGGTTCTTCCTACAATAAAATAACGGAGGTCACAAGTATTTTTGATGGAATAATAATAATGCTAAGGGCATTTTAATCAATTTTAAGAATGAAAATAATAACTTAGACCACTGTGTGGTCAACTACTGAATCGTCGTAGATAATGGATAGGGTAAGCTTTCTCTATTCCCTTTCTCCGTCAGGATCATCATCTTCCCCACGCACAAGGTTCTCTTCAAGTCTTGGATTAAATTAGCTGATAGGCATGAGTTTCTTCATTCACGTTCTCAGTTTTCACCGTAGGTCTTCATGCTCATCGATTTTCCCATTCATTGGAGGAGCAATAATTGTCATCTTCAATCAGAGAATCTCAGGTATCTTAACTGAGGGAAACTGCTACCTCACTTACGATCCTATGCCAGTCATGCTCAAAGATTTTGCAATTGCATTGCATTTTGCTTTAAGGAGGTGAAACAGCGCAGTGATTCATTTAATGGCTGGCGTGGTCTTCATGAATGGACATGTCCCTTTATCATATGATCTGGTTGCAGTTGGAGGAAGGAGCGGGCGTCGAAAGACCACGGGCAGGGTCGATTAGGCATTTCCACGAAATTCTACCCCTCCGGGTTGCGGCACGTTGTCCATTATGCAACATTTTTCTTTATTTTAGACAGTCGAACCATCATTGTAGTACACTCAGATGGCGACCTTGTCCGTGGAGTCCAAGGCCATGAGAATTCCAGGACTTCTTTGATAGGCTCATTGTTCGAATGGAGGATTGTTACACAGTAATCTGTCACCGTCCCTGAAATCCCTGTCCCGCACATTTGAGGGCTCATTTCGTGACCTGTGAGCAGTGACATGGCTTGAAACCACTTTCATGACATCCCTCTAAACAAGAGCTTTCATTGCTCTGAAGACATATCCTTGTGAAAAACCCTAAAAATGGCCCTTTTAGCATTGGCACGAGTAGGCAGTTCAGTACCCGCTCCAATGGGGAAAATACTGCAAAGAGGCCGCGCCAGTTGGCGCTCTGTCCCAGAGTCGCACTCGCGCCAGCCAATTTAAGGAGTGTTTTTTAAAAATAAATGGTGGAAGTTTCTTCCTAACTGATCCAGGAACTGATATCTATCTTGAGTTGGGAGGTTTGGCTACGGGTTTCCATAGAGAGGAAGTGGTTTGCCACGTCACATGGAAGCTTCCTTTATGATAGGTCCAATCCCACAATTATAGGGATCCCAAGTCCCCTTCCTCCATCTATAAAAGCTTGCACATCTCCATTGCAAGCTAGTCTTCAAGTCTTCGAGTTCCCAAGAGCTTTCATATCCTTATACTGCAAGAGCCTTCTTGATTCCCTTAAGGCCAAATCCAAGCAAGGAGACTATTGTCAAGTATCTGGAGAGAGAGGCTTGTCCCATCCTTGACAGGCTTTATCGAGACATGTTTTGCTGACGACCCGCCAAAGGAGTGTGTTGCGTCGAAGCTATGGTTGTATTCTTCTTTTTGACTCATTAATGATAAGCGACTATTGGTTATGGTTCCACTCTTGTTCTTGATTATGTTCGTGAGTTATGTCCTCTTCGACTGACATATACTTTTATATACTGGATTTTATGTTTGCGTTTGTGTTGTTTCTTGCACATACAGGTGTCCGATCACGGAGATCATGAGGATTTTGATCTGCCAGGGCAAAGGAACGGGAGCACCACCTCTTCTACAAACGACAGCGTTGGATTCTAGGTAAGCCTTCATCGCAAGTCGGTTTATTTGCAATTAGGAACCTGCACTATAGTGTGTTTGATTGTTGCTAGACCCGATCTGGGCTAGTAGGGATCGCCTCTGTCCGCAGAGGGGATTTACCTCTTCAAAAATTTGGCGACTCCGCTGGGGATCGTTAGCTTGTTGTCGTTCGTTTTATAAGCTATAGATAGAGCCTGAAGTTGGCCAGATAGCCTTCGAAACACTTTTGCTCTGCAATTGCGAAGTAGATCAAAGCTGCTCCAGTCAATCTCTTGTTTAGTTTGTAAACTGAACCTTTTGAGCATTGTCTTGTCTTTTCGGTTGATTCTTGATTCTTCTTGCTTGATCAGCTCTTTGGGCTGGCTCTTTCTGTGAATTTCACTTTTGGATAGCTTGATCATCACTGGTCTACTTGCTGGATTGCTCTTTTCTATTTTTTACTGGTAAACTCGACTGGTGTGCTTTTCAGCTTGACAGTCGCGCCCATTGGCGCAGGTTGCTAGTGTATTACCCCCACCAATTCTATTCTGGTGCTAGTTTTAGCCTTACAGTCGCGTCAATCTTGTAAGGTACTAGGGTTTACTCTGTTTTGAGCTTTTTGAGCTTGATCTGTGTCTCTCTCTCTTTGAGCCTAGATCACATGGTTCATTTGAGTCTTGGAGATTCTGCTTGAAGTGGTGAAGTCTGGTCTTGGTTGGGAGAAATTATTTGTTTTTTCATTTTCAGGCGTTCGCGCTTGTTGTCAGTTAGCAACCCGCGCCAATTGGCCATTGGCGCTAGTTGTCAATGTGCAAGTCGCGCCAGTTGGCGGTAGTTGTCAATGTACAAGTCGAGCCAATTTCAGGGTGTGTGAAAATTGAGATTTTTTCCCTAAATCCTTCACCAGTGTGTCTTTCCCTTCTGGTCTTTTCCTTGTATGAGCATAGATTACATTGCTCATTGTTTGGGATGTCTTCTTGCTATGATTTCTTGATGTAAAAGGGAATGAATGCCTTGTTTTAATCTCATGCTTTGGAAGTCCTCTTTGTGTTTGACCTCATATGTCTTATTGCCTTTTGAGGGATTTCATGACAAAGTGTTTGAAACAACGATTGCATTCTTAGTGTTTTTTTACATCTCTTTTGCATTCATCCTTCATTAAGAAGATTTGTGTTTATTTATTTTTCGTCTCAAAGTGTTCTTTTTGTTAAAATGCATTAGATCACATTGCATTGAAGATTATTTTGAGATTTATCATTGAACTTAGATCACATTGTTTAATGATTGAAAGCTAAAAATCGCTTTGAGTGCATTCTCTTTCATTGAAAGCATGCATTAAGTAGATTCTCATTTCATCAAAAAATGCATTGAGTGCATTCTTATTATTTGAAAAGAAAAAGGAAATTGTGCATAGATTACAATTAAGAATATGTGACATTTTTAGGTGACGACTGTATTATTTTAGCCGTTGAATGTTTAGTGACTTTGGCAAGAAAGCCACTTGGCTTGGGTGTTTTAAATGCCAGTTTTCACAGTACCACACTGGTGTTTCTTTAACCAGATAGGCAGGTTTCACCGAATTTTGAAAAAAGCTCTTCAAGTAACACAGGTAGGATCACATGGCATATGGGCTTTAAAACTGAAATAAAGGACAAGATAGCTGAAATTTATTCAATCAAAGACGTAAGGTGAGCTGAAAATTCAAATGTTCACATTTAGAGACACCTAGTATTAGGACGAGTCCCGACACAGCCAAACCCCAGGCTGTCACTCTCTTACTTAGGCAGACGCAGTAATAATTCTGCCCACACACTGGTTGCAAGGAGACCAGGTTGCTATCCTTTATTCGTAGGAAGCCGAGTCTGCCACCTTATACCCGTGATACACCGGACACAACATTCGGTGAGATTTCCTGCATGTACGTTAATTCCTTGGTTGATTTCTCTTTCATTTTTGAAACCAAGTTGTATATTGCAGTTCACAGATATCTGATACACCCTTTGCCTAGAATCCCTGAGTAGTCATTTTGATCTTTTCTGACTCTTTAAATTTGAAAAGGTCATCAAGCGCTTGTCCTTTCATGCTTTTTTTCAATCTAAAAGTGATAGAGTCACCTTTTTTCCTGTTTCTCGACTCTTAAAATATGAAACGATAGAGTTTCGTTTCAATGTTTTAAAAATTAACTGCCCACGAAATATTCCTGGTTAAAGTTAGTTTCCTTAGGGTGTTGTTCTGAAGATCGTTTCCGATGGCAACTTTTTCGGAGTTCACCAACCAAGGAATCCCCTCTGATGGGAATCCTAGTCATTTTCCTCCTTTTGGAAATGTTAGTGCTCCTTATATGGCAATGTTGTCCCTTCCTGGGTTAACTGTTGGGTTTCCTGTTTGGTTTTTTTCAACCTCTGTGGTCCCGAATGTGCCGGCTACTGTTCAATCAGTTCCTCTGCCTGAACAACATCATGTTGATTCCAAGGTGGACCTCTCCCCTTCTTCGCCTGTTTCTACGTCCTCCTCTTCTACTTCGGCTGGTGAAAGTCTGGATTCGAGTAACCAGGTGGCTAAGAAGAAGAAGAAGAAGACAAAGAAGAAGAAGTCTAATAAGAGAGAGGTTAAGGCTGCAGCTACTGCTTCTGAAACATCTCCTCTTGATAAATCTCCCAACCCTCCATGGAAAGTCAAGTTCCCTTGCATGTTGTGCACAGGAAACCATCTTCTTCGAGATTTCCCTGGCATTCCCAAGGTACTCGAAGTATGGTCCAACGGTCACCCACCGCTGCCTTTGGCTTCTGGGAGTCAGGTTGGGGGCACATCTTCAACTGGTGCTGATAAGGCTCCTAAGAAGCAGGGTAAGATCACCAATCCCTGTAAGTTGTATGAAGGGCACCATGCCATTCACCTTTGTCCATATATGGATGAAGCCAAGCGAGTTTTGGACAACTTAGCTGTTTCCAAACCATGCCTCCTGGCTGGCTACAAACAGCTTTCTTTGAGTCCTCCACCAGCTAATCCTACGATTGCTCAAGAGCCATCCTTGGTCAATCCCGCTCCCCCAGAAATTCAGATTCAGGGATCCATCCCCGACCAATCATTGGTCGTGGGATCGGTTGAGCTGGTCCCTTCTATGGTGCACCAGGAATTTTCCATCGAGAGTGGATCTCACACCCCTTAGGTTCTTCTTGTTTCTTCAGATTCTTCAGATTTGGAGAAAGATTCTCCTGTCCCTATACCTCAAGAACCTTCTCCTTCACCTCCCGTGATGGAGGTCCCGAAGGATACCCCTCCCACCTTCGAGATGGAGGTTGTGGAGGATGCTTCTTCTTCCGTAACATCAAGGGAAGACCTTCGCAGTTCGATGGTAGCCACTCCGAGTAGTTTTGTCGCTTCCTTCGATTGGAGTCGATTTGCAGGATACCGCCTTTTGTCTTATGTGCCTTTCGAGATCACAGTATAGGCTTTTGGTCTGGTCGTACCCAGCACCATTATAGATGAAGCCACGTCTGTTAGTGTTCTATCCTCAACTACTTAGCAAGCTTTTGGCTCGCCGCCGCTTGCGCCTGTTACGCATAATCTGTTGGCATTTAACAGAAGAACAAGTCAACTATTAGGGATCCTTCCAAGGTTACCTGTTACTTTGGGAGGTAAAACCGTCCATATGGACGTGATGGTTGTTCCAGGCCACTTGGATTTCAATCTGCTCTTGGGGCGCGATTACACCTATGCCATGGGAGCTCTTGTCTCCTCCCTTTTTCGTGTCCGTTTCTTCGCGCGGAAGGACGAATTGTGACCATTGATCAACTTTCATTCTTTGGTCCTGATGTGGCAGCTGGCCCACTATCATCCCTTCCTGGTTTTTATCCACCCGTTGTATCTGCCCCACCGTAGGTCAACTATGTGGCTACCTACCCCGTGCCTGTGCTTAGTGATGATGCTGTCATGCATCAGGTGCTGGGGGCATTGGGTCCTAACTTCCACGATGTTTTCCTTCCATCGGGAGTGGAATTCTTGGAAGCGATTACTTCTTGTTCATTATGATCAGGTTTTCGGAGCAGGGTTCCTTGTCTTGTGTCAAGCTCCTTAAAAAATGAAACAAGGTTGTCGGAGCACAGTTCGTTTTCTTGTGTCAAGCTCCTTAAAAAATGAAACAAGCTCGTTGGAACACAGTTCCTTGTCTTGTGTCAAGCTCCTTAAAAAATGAAACAAGGTTGTCGGAGAAGAGTTCCTTGTCTTGTGTCAAGCTCCTTAAAAAATGAAACAAGGGTGTCCGAAGCAGAGTTCCTTGTCTTGTTTCAAGCTCCTTAAAAAATGAAACAAGGTTGTCGGAGCAGAGTTCCTTGTCTTGTGCCAAGCTCCATAAACCATGAAACAAGGTGTTCTGAGGATAGTTCTTTTATTGTGTCAACCTCGTTAAAATAATGAAACACTTTCCTGTTCAATTCGAGTCTTGATAAGATCTCGTAAAATCCCAGTCGAGTCTTTCTATTGATCTCGTAACTTGAACCTTCACTCCATCTGCCTTTCATATGGATTGAAGCTTGGAGGGAATTCACCTCAAATTGATTCACCATGCTGGGGGGCATGCTTACTTTTTCAAGCATAGTTTATCTTTGTTTCAAGCTTGTGTAAAAATGAAACCAACTTCAAGCAAAGTTTCCTGATTTCAAGCTTGTGTAAAAATGAAACCATCCCCATTTTACCTCTTGTGATTGTCATTTTATCAGCCTGTTTTTGCCAGATGAGCCTTGGTTTTCTCACTCCATCGTCACTATCTGCTTGGCCGATCATATGCCTTCACTTGGTTGTTTTACCCATTCCTGAGGAACCGCTGCGATGAGTGGTATTGTTAGCCAGCCTCTTAACCTTTATTTGTTCAGAGAAATTCCATCATTACAGGAACCAGTTGCTACCCTTTATACCACTTGTTCCTCTAGGAGGAGTCAACTTTCAGCTCTTTTCTGACTCTCTAAACATGAAAATATTTCCGAGGCCCTTGTAGTTTCGATCTCGTTAAAGTGGCTGCGAAACGAAATCTACCCAGTATATGTTTACCCCTTTTTCGGGCTGGGATAGATTATTTATGAAAAAGGAATACCCTATCCTATCGCGACTAGGAGGTTTTCTCAAACATAGTTTTCTACCTTTTCAGATCTGAGGAACTATTTACAAAAAGGGATCGTTGGAGTTTACTTTTCAGCTGTCTTTTAAAACTATCTAAACATGAAAAGACGCTGAGTTCTTCCTTTGTCAGACTCGTTAAACTCTGATGACATCAGATTCAGTCAAAATGACGTTATTCGAGTTTCTCCTTCCTAGGGCTTGTTAAATGTACTAGGATGGATTCGTCCGAAGGACGAATTTATATGACACGCATATGGTATCCTATTCAAGCTTTTGTAAAAATAAAGAGGTACTCATCGAAATGGTGGGGAAAATGGAACCAGCATCATTGTCGTGTCGGCAGTATGTTGCTCTTGAACATGGCACTTGTCTGCATTCGTGTCGGGTTGGGGACATCTCATCTCGTTTTTCACTTGCCTCCGTGGGTTTGGGTGATCCCTTTTGACCTCTCATCTGCTCTTTGCCTCGTCACTATGACCTCTGATCTTTTGATGTCAAATACTGCCAAATCCACTATCGTGCCGCCAATATGTTCAAGAGAAGTTGACCTCTACAAGTACCAACCTTCCTCTGATTCTCATCTAATCTTGATTCACAAAGACATTATGTTCCTCTGTCTCACGTCGATGATGTGGGAAACACTATGGCCCACCTTCGATCAAGGTCACTTCCTGTCGACTTCAGCTCATTATCCAGGAAGCTGATCTAGAGACTCCCTTCTGGTACCTTCGAGCTTGCATGCCTCAATGGTAGGTTCTTCGCATTCGACTTGAGGTTTTCATCATTGGCCTCCGATCGAGTGATTCTACGGCTGTTTGATGTCAGCTTATTGTTCACATGCCGTAGATTGTACCTATAGTACCTTGAGGACCATTGGCATTAATGGTGGTACCTCTCGCGTCTGTTAACAGCTTTCATTATTGGCTGGTAATCAGACGATGTTTTTGCATGTTCGACTTCAGCTCACATATTCGCATGCTTGAACTTGTACTGTGTCCGAGTCGAGATGGAGTGCAAGACCCTGGATTGTTTCTGTTGTAATCCAAGCTGCAATTTTGTGGATTATTATGATTAGTTACATGACCCACTTACTGGATCATTGCGACCATACCTGAGTCTATTCATCGATCCTCACTGGATGGCTGCGCCCATACCACATATATATCATGTATTTGAGACATCAGTTGTACTTCTTCACGCAGGTTTTCCGACAGCAGAGTTCTTAGTTGGACACGTTCTCGTAAATCATTTCACCCCTCTCTCTCTCTCGGGCCTCATGCTTTAGGGGGCATCTGTTACACAGTAATTTGTCACCGTCCTTGCAATCCCCGTCCCGCACATTTGAGGGCTCATTTCGTGACCTGTGAGCAGTGACATGGCTTGAAACCACTTTCATGACATCCCTCTGAACAAGAGCTTTCATTGCCCTGAAGACATCTCCTTGTGAAAAACCCTAAAAATGGACCTTTTAGCATTGGCGCGAGTAGGCAGTTCAGTACCCGTGCCAATGGGGAAAATACTTCAAATAGGTCGCACCAGTTGGTGCTCTGTCCCAGATTCACACTCGCGCCAACCAATTTAAGGAGTGTTTTTTAAAAATAAAAGGCGGAAGTTTCGTCCTAACTGATCCAGGAACTGATATCTATCTTGAGTTGGGAGGTTTGGCTACAGGTTTCCATAGAGAGGAAGTGGTTTACCACCTCTCATGGAAGCTTCCTTGATGATAGGGCCAATCCCACGATTATAGGGATCCCAACTCCCCTTCCTCCATCTATAAAAGCTTGCACATCTCCATTGCAAGCTAGTCTTCAAGTCTTCGAGTTCCCAAGAGCTTTCACATCCTTATACTGCAAGAGCCTTCTTGATTCCCTTAAGGCCAAAACCAAGCAAGGATACTATTGTCAAGTATTCAGAGAGAGAGGCTTGTCCCATCCTTGACAGGCTTTATCGAGACATGTTTTGCTGACGACCTGCCAAAGGAGAGTGCTGCGTTGAAGCTATGGTTGTATTCTTATTTTTGACTCATTAATGATAAGCGACTATTGGTTATGGTTCCACTCTTGTTCTTGATTATGTTCATGAGTTATGTCCTCTTCGACTGACATATAATTGTATATAATGGATTTTATGCTTGCGTTTGTGTTGTTTCTTGCACGTGCAGGTGTCCGATCACGGAGATCGTGAGGATTGTGATCTGCCAGGGCAAAGGAATGGGAGCACCACCTCTTCTACAAAAGACAGTGTTCTATTCCAGGTAAGCCTTCATCGCAAGTCGGTTTATTTGCAATTAGTAACCTACACTGTAGTGTGTTTGATTGTTGCTAGACTCGATCTGGGCCAGTAGGGATCGCCTCTGTCCGCAGAGGGCATTCACCTCTTCAACAAGGATGTTTTAATTCATACGCTACGACAGCTACTGAGCCTATTACGACTTGCTGATAAATTTTAACACATCCTAAACTGATACATCTTGAAGGCCACCGTCTGCTTTGACACTCGAGAGTGCTTGGAATTTCTGTGGGAGAGAACACTGTGAAGAGGCCCCTCCCGATGTGGAGTGTATGTCTCGTCCAGATTCAAATAATGCATGCACCAATTTTACGTATCGAAGGTATCATAGAGAGACCTTGTGTGAGACGATTTCTGGTAAAAGACAAAGCCATGAGGAAAAGGCTTGAGGAGACCAAACTGTCACAATGAGGAAACAGGGATTAGATATCAACATTGTGCTCATTCAAATGAGCGTTTTGCTTTTTCTTGCGGATCTGTATCCTGCAGCAATGACAAAGCTGATGCAACTGAATCCATGGGCATGCATTCTAGACAATATTTTGTTGCCATTATTCCATGCTATCTCAGCTAAATCCACGCGCATGCATCCAGGATGGAATTGCATGCCACTTTTCACGCTGTCACAGCTAAATCAACGCTGGATCATACCAAACACTGTCGCCTCCACCGAAATACTGAGATATGGGCGGTTACTAAACGTAGTGCTTTGCATGGGAAACTTTCTTCATCAACGAGCTATTCCATATTGGCAAACAGGCGGAGGGTAGGAAACAGCTGGTAAAGAGCACGATTGGTGCTGACAAGAACGCTGAAACCACTGCATGCTTTAGACGTAACTTCAACCATCATTAAACGTTCCACCATCTTTCGAAACTCCACCATCGAAATGCCTGCGTCCGTTAGCACGTGTTGGTGTAGTTATGTTCCATGTTTTAGTTGGAAAATCTGACCGCTACATAATATACATCTGCTTCCAAGCATTTACCGTAAGTTGAAAACTGCCAAGAAATATTTAAGCCCAACTATAATGTGTTTCATATATTTTCGATCCGCATTTTAATCATCAATTCGACCACCTTATACATCTGCTTCATAGATTCAAACCTTGGCATAAATTATTTGGTCCTAGTTGTGATGTTCCTCGTACGCTTTGTTGGGCGGTCTTGTATGGTTTTGAAAACATATGTGACTTGCACCGGTTAAAACGTGGTTACAGGTTGCCAATTAAAAATCTAGCCAATTTTGAGCCAATCGAAATGTTTTCATGCAGATTTCGAGCCAATCGAAATATTCATGCCCATTTTCACGTGTCCACGTAGTTTTGTTGCACCATCTCACGTGTTCTTGCACCGCTAGAACATGGCTGCAGCACTCCGCTCCACGTATATGTATAAACATTGATAGGTTTTAGTTTGAAAAGTTAACCGCCACGTATATGTATAAACGTTTTCATTTGGCTTATTGAACGTTAGGCTCCATGCAACGTAGACATTGAACGTCAGACCATAAAATGTATATCTGTCCCATGTATGCTCGGCGCCCATTTGCCATGTGTCTTAATCATAAATTTTGACTGCTTGAAAACCTATCATTGACATTTGCGCTCATTTGTAATGCACCATGGTTATTTAAACATAAGCCTAGATCACTATATCCGCCATGGAAGAATTTAAGCTTACTTGTAATGTTTTCATATAGTCTCGATCCACCATCTTACATGGTTTGCAAACTATATTGCTTTGCGCTTTGGCATTAAATATACAACATCACCATGGTCCATTGAATGTGCGCCCTTTATAATGTTATCACTTGGTTTTGCTCCAGGATATCTTATGGTTTTGAAACCATATGCTTTCGAGCCTTGTTTTAATTTGATCATTTGCTTTACCTCATAATACGAAGGCTTCTTGTTTTGAAATATCGACAGTCGAAATATGCTTCTCGAGCCACATTGATGGCCCTTTTAATATGAACCCTTTCTATCTTGTGGTTCTAGAGGCTCTCTTTGCATATGCATCAATGTGCCTGGCTACCAAGAGGTGTATTCATTCAAACATAACCTTTTAGGTTCCCTTGGAAGTTCTCCATCTCTTATGGTCCCACATAGACAAAATTTATGGATATAAAAGCGCAAAGGGGACTAGGGTTTTACGGCCATTTCATTTCTCCCTGTTATACTCCTTGCAGCATAAATAATTCCTCACTATGTAGATTAGGATTCATAAATGTTGGTTCTAAAGGGTGCGTTCACATATTTGAAACCCTGTCGTTGGCTTGCCACAGAAACACGTATGCTTTCGCACTACTGCCTGGAACGAGAATGCCTTGAATGAGATTGTCATTCCCTAGGGAAATCTTCTGAGTTCTCTTTGTTCACCGGGCTATACTTCAGGATAAAATTTTCGAAGTGGCGACATATGTTCCTTTGTGTGAAGACATCGACACGGAGCTGACATTGTGTAGGATCTTCAAAAATTCTTCAGAAAATGCTCCATCCGGTCCTTACGTAAGCTTAAATGCTTCTATTTTATGCGAGATGGCATCCGGTACAAACATTTCCAAATGGAGCATTTCTAAGTAACTGGTGTTCACTAGTGAAGAAAACCTCTTGCATCAGTGACATAAAAGGCTCTTTCTCTGCTCAACCTGTATCACCCTATCCTCCTTTTAACAGTACTGGTCACTTGCTCCTCCTCCTCCCCTGTTCCACAACTTTGGCTTTGTTATTGAGCTCAATTTTATTGCCCTCGATGTCATGACAAGATTGAGGAGTTTGTCACCTGTGGGGTCGACCTGCGTGGAATATTAAAACATCATAATTACTTTTCGATAATGATGGCCATAGAAAAAACATATAAGACTGACAAGCTCAAGAGAAGTATTCAAACAACAAGCTTAATGACCCACGACGGGATGGCCTTTTATCGCCAATACATAAAAGGTTTCCATTCAAATGTATGCATGGCGATCTCATTACACATGGTGCGACTGCGGTAAGAATGTTCGAGCATACGCTGGATGATCCTTCCCACATATGGTGTGATTACAGCAACAACATCTGATTATGATGGTGAGAAAGCTCATGAGGAGTTGGGGATATGTCGGTAGGAAGTCACTGGCTACAGGTTCGGTGAAAGACCTTTACGACAAAACAAGTAGAGGGGGACCCGAAATTTTGAATATACCCAAAATTTTGGGCGGTGTTGTAGCGGCTACAACAAATGGTGAACCACTGGTAGAATCCAGCATCTCTGTCAGTATCACAACAAAAGTCTGAGTCCGGATAGTAATGCAACGGAATATTGAACAAGTCTCGCGGGTACCCTTTGTATGACTTTGGCCCTTTATAGGTATGCCTAATCCTTGTGCCTCAACTAAGTCTCGCTAATCAGAAACACATCAAAGAGAAAGCTCACAGACACCAGTAGCTTGTTGATGATGTGAAGAGAAAGGCAGTGGGTTTATTATTTTGAGGATTTTTTAAAGTAAGTTTCTGGTGTTGCTCCGCTGCCAGCAGGCCTGGACAGTACCCCGGCGGAGTCACTTCAAGAAATCACAAACGTTGCTCTGCTACCAGCGAGCCTGGTCAGTACCCCGGCGGAGCCGTTGCATTACCTCTCTGTGTAGGAAGCCTTTCTCTATCCTTTACCCTTATTTGTTTCATGTGCTTGTAGCACTTATTTTCATGTGCTCGTGGCACTTATTTTTCATGGGCGGATGAGGGATCCTGACTTATTTTATGAGCAAGAGAGGTTGTTTCTTGTTTTACAGAAACTGAGAGATATCCTGTTTTGGGTTTACCCTTGTGCCAAACCTTCAAATCCCATCTACCACAATAGGAGAAGCGTGAAAAACAAAATTAAGACGTCCAAGACTATGCTGGGCACAAGGCTTAGGCTTATGGGTATGGGCCATTTCAAACTCATTAGGTCTCCCACAAACGACCGGCTCGTATCTCCCCAGATAATAAGCTTAGACTCTTAGGCATCTTGTTGAGAAAGCGACTTCAATGACTTGTCCTAAGAGAAAGCTACCTCTGGAAATAGCCACCGCAGCCTCACACAAACAATGGGGTTACTATTTCAAAAATTGAGGAAAAGCAAGACCACAAGGTGATAGGGTTGAAATGAGGGCTCATGAAGTGGCAGGCGATATGACAAAAATGATGTAAGGAAAAGAGTGTAGGACGCAATGTAATAGGTGAGGCTCAAGATGCAATGCAACGCCATGTGCGAGAACGATCAACCAGTTGTAGGTAAAATACAAGCAGTGATTATTTATGCAGCAACAAGAAACTGAAAAGGGAATGAAAGAAAATACTTGTAACATGATGATGCCTAAGATATTAATCGTAAACAAAAACAACAAACACACTTTTAAATCATGAATTAAAAATTTAGCAAGTAAACCTAATCAACAACTAACAAATTTTATTAACGGGTCCTATCTAGCCTACACCTAAACCTTAGTTTAACCCATGATGCGGTCGGGTTATGTAAAATCAACTTTCCAGTGCAGCCTGTTAGTCATTAGTATTTTTCACTTGTTAGTGATGACTAGATCCATAGCTGAGTTTTCTAGAAGCTGATTTCCATATGTCAATTTGTCATCTAGAAAACCCTCATAAAACTTTTTTCGCCCTCCTACTTTTCAGTCCGCCCATGTCAAAGTCAAAACTCATTATCACTATACTGTCTAGCTTTAGCCCTACTGGTCTTCCTGTCAGCTCTAAAAGGACAATTCAATGTCTGTTTCAAAAGCCTCCCCCTAAGTTACGAAGTGGCGCTTTAAGTCATTTTACCCTTGGCAACCATCAAAATGCCAATGAAACCTCCATCTGATACAAACCAATCATGACAGACCTCCCACTCTGCAAATCAAGTTGATCACAGCTCTAAGTCGCGCCATTTACACGCCCCTAGGTCTTAGCACTGCATAAACCACAGTCTCAAGCTGATTATTGGGTGTTTTACAGTGTTTTATGGATTCTACAAAGACAGGAAATATAACATCGTCTCAGAAGAAATTTCTTGAATCTAGATTTAGAAGAACAACTGCTTCTCCATGTAAACATGAGCCTGAGATCTATCTGCAAGACAGAGAGTTACTCATCAAAACCTTGCAGCTTCCTTTCAGTATGAAATCACAGTAAAAGAAAGACACCACTCTCAAACAGACTAGTAATTCGTCATGGCCAAGAACCTCCTTCATCTACAAGCAGAGGGTTAAGGCGCCTCCTTCATCTACAAGCAGAGGGCGCTGGCCAATATTGACTTTAAGGATTGCAAAAGCACAGACTTGCTTTTTACTGGACAGTAAAACAGTGACTCTAGGTTTTTGAGTGTAAATGATGATTATAACAGTGCTAAGATCTGAAATGTGCAAGGCAAGAGGAGACAGAGTGTGTAGTTTTGCAAAGAGAATCAGTTGAGGTTTTAGTCATCATCAGGGCGCATCAAAAAGGAATCCTTAATCAAAGCTATCATAACAAATATCTCTGCAGGCGTGTTAATATGAATAGTTTTAATTAGTCTTAAACAGGAAAATATTTCAGTGAAGAGACCCCTGTGTGTTCTTTTGTTCCTGTTGAAGTGTGAAGTACATTCCATGGTTTCGGGATGAACATAAAGAAGAGGTAGGAAAGTAGTACATGCAAGTTACACTCCACCACAAAGACAGGTATTTTCTCTTCAGATACAGCAGTTGGTGTTTTCAGAACTCCATTAGAAGAAAGTGGCCAGAAGGAGCCTCGATATCTGTGAGCAGAAGAAAGGATGTTTGTTTTTCAAAGAGTGCTAATTTCCCTACTCACAGAGATTATCTTTCAAATGACTTATCATAACTTGACCAAGGCAAATGGTGACATTTCAGTTTCCCCTCAACAAAGAGCAGTGAAATGAGACAGTAAAGATCTCCTTCACAGGAAACAAAAGGGCAGCTCTACTTGTTTCACTTTCTAACTCTAATGTATCATCTTCTGTTTTGTCTTCTACCCACAGTCAAAGAGGAAAATTCAAAGACACCTAACAGTTGCATCTACAGTCAAGCATCACCTGTCACCTAATTAGGTTTACATTGCAGACAAGATTATAGTATGATACCCAGAGAAAAAATGTATTTGATCTAGTTTGTCTCTTGCAAATAGGTATACAATCTCATCAAGTACAAAAAGAGCTTTGGCACAGTGTTTCAGGTTCTGGAAATCATCAAAGGCAAAATCTAAATGCCACTGCTCCAAAAAGAGACATTTCCTCCTCTAAGTAAGAACAGTCAAAGTTTCAAAGGACATCTTATCCACAAGTTATGATCTGAGTTTTGATAACTTTGAAAACCATGGAAAGAAAATCAGCTGGCAAAGGCAATTTGAGTTTTATCACCAAGAAACATCACCATTGGGACTATTGTTTATCATAGGCAAAGGAGGTGTTTTGATAGACTGTCAGTGTTTTAGAAAGTTCAAGGCAAAAATAGGTTTTCATGATTCAACGGACAGAGATATTATATAATATGTTTTGAGCAGAGGAGTGTAGTGAAAAGGTGCCCTTCTTAAATAAAAGACCATGGCAAAGTATGAAAAACTGCAGCAAGTTTGACACCTACAGAGGAAGAAAATACTGACGAAACACCTACAGGCAGAGAATGTCAAACCAAGTTAAAAATTTAGGCCACCTTCTTTCAAATGACAGAGGCAGCTATGACCTTAAAGAATCAGAAGTACAAAAGGGGTGCTGAAGTGGCAGTTAAGTTTTTCTTCAACAGAAAGGGCACTCCAAACAAGTTTACAAATATGCAAATAGATCATTACATGTTTTCAGATACTGGAACCTAGTGAAAGAAGATACTCAGAGAAGCCAAAGGAACTGTGGCATATTTTTCAAGGTTTTATTAAAGGAAAAATCTATACACCATTGTTACAAAGGGCAGATTTCTCCCTCTGGTAAGAAGCAGTCAAAACTTTGAAGGAAAAGTTCTTAAAGGAGAGGTTACATCATTAAGGGAAAACAGGTTTAGGAAGGAGTGATCATTGCCTTCATATTTTTGTTCGGAACCAAAGAAGTTGGAAATTACAAATGTTAAAAAGGAGGACCCTTTTTCTCTGGATTAGAAACATTCAAAAGATTTCAATTTCTCATAAGGTTTAAGAAAAGTCTTGCCTATAAAACAAGTAGTCTTTGCCTTTGTGCACATGTCCAAATGAAAGATATCTGTCGTGTGTTCAAAAGAAGGTTTTTAAGCTTCGGTCTAAAAACAAGGACTTTTCAAAAGAAATGTTGAATAAACCCTCCCAAATACTAAACCAAGGGTTTGCATTTTGTTTACATTTCAAAAGGGATTAAGACCGTTGGCCATTTTGTGCATTCCAATGTGATAGAGATCATTGCAAATTCATTGCATAAACACCCCATCTCGAGCAAAGACTCTTTGATGCCCTCAATCTCAAACGAAGAAGTTCGGAGTAGTTTGGAAAAGTTTGTAGCAGTTTAACAGCGCGACGCGCCTGGAAAATTGTGCGACGCGCTCAGAAGCAGATTTTCATTGGCGTTCAACTACCGCGCGACGCGCCTGCACGTGTGCACGACGCACCTGTACACGGCGCCCAGCCGACCCGACAGGCCACCCGGTTGGCTATTTGCGCGACGTTTTTTCATATTAACGTGCCGCGCACATTTCCGATGATCAACGCCTCCTAAACACCTCCAAAAGCTGGTCCAAAGTACTCAAGAAGGTCTGTCATCAAGTTTTGAAGGTATTCTATGTACCCCCCTGCTATTTGCAAAATGTCAAGTGGTGAAAAAGAGTGGAAAATCATTATATGAATCACAGTCTTAAGTTTTGTAGGTTTGTTTGAAAAATGAGTTTCTGCTATGGTCGTGCTAGTTGAATGGTGAAATAGCCCAAATGGTAGTTCCCTCTCAAGTATTTCGAAACTTATAATCTACCCTCCAAACAGCTGTTAAACTGTACAAACAGTGCCCAAAAAGAGAAAAACAGAGTTGTTAAAGGGCTAAAACAGTGGGTTATTTTTCTTCAAAAGCAGTGGTCATGATTTGAGTATTTTGACCTTTCAACAAAGTCTCCTCTATATGTTTGAAATATAAAATGGTGTTGTCAACTTTCAATCCATAAAACACAACTTCTATATGTAAAATTGACATGACCTATAAAAGGGATTTATCCAAGACTGTGAAAAGAAGATAGTGGAAGGAGGGGGTTGCTGTGCTTGTTTAAGGTGTTATTAAAATGAAATTAAGGAAGTGTGGAGCATAAAGAACAATTTTTGTTGAAAAAGAGTTGATGGTTGACCACATACTAGAAGATTCTGTCACCAGATCCTAAGACACAATAGGCTCTAACTGTGAGAGATACTTGTTGTTGTTTGACTGAGTATTGATTTCTAAAACCACTAGTAGAGAAAAACACCAAAGGGAGCAGTGTTTTGTTCAAAGGAAGTTTGTTGGTAATATGACTATTGCAAGACCTTGACTGCCACCTTAAATAAACCTCTCAAATTTTGTCACCTTGTTCCATAACAGTGAGATTGACTGTATGCCCACACTGGAGGTTGACTATGTATGTGGTGTGATTTTGTTTGATGGAGTGACATACCAATAGAGAATAGTGAAGTATAATAGGAAAAAAGGGTTTTGTCAAAGAGCAGTTTATTGGTTGAAAGCTACACGGCAAAGTTGCTCCTACTTCTCACAGAAAAGACAGTTTTCACTGTGTATGTTGCTTGACTGTCTTTTGTTCTTCGAGCTTATTTGATAAGTGGATGTTCATATAGAGTAAAGGTTTTTTCTACAAAGGAAAGAGTTACATTGATAAGGGGCCTTGATTATTTTGAAAAGAGAAAACTCCTACAGCCTCTGCTTAAAACTTTTGGAGCTGTTTAAACTCTGTTATCTTTGTTCCAGGACTGTGGCATTGACTGTCTGATTACACTAAGGGTTGATAGCATAATACATAAGTTTGTTGAGTAATTGGCACACTAGGAAGGGCAGGTTTTGTAATGATTGGAAAGTCTACCTTTGGACAAAGATAAAAATGTGTTGTTGACCTCCAAACTTCACAAGAACAAGGTAATTTCTTGACACTTTACACAGAAAATTTACCTAACAGTTTGTCTCCTTTCACTGTATGGTATCTTATTGGAAATTCTCCTAGTTGAGATACTTTAAAGGTGGACAGGCCACTTTTTGAAAGAACATGGGTTTTTCATTGTAAGGAAACTGGTTGAAATCATCCAAATACATTGTTTCAATATCTAAACAGTGAATTGACACAGTTTGGCTCCAAGAAGGAAGTTTATAGACAGTGAGGTTGTTTGTTTCTTCAAAAGCACATTTAGGTCAAAATGGCTCCAAGGCAAGGCAGCAAAAGTGGTTCGCATAAAAGATATGAGCCAATATCTACAGAGGAGGTTAATGCTCATCCATCCATCCTCTTCAACTTCCATGAAGTAGGATGTCTAGATTTCTGCCAGAAGATACAGGAGGTCAAAAGTTTCTCACCATTGACACACCTATGCGCCCTGAGGTTCCAGAAAAAGAATTTCCAGGTAGCGGATCTTGATTTCAATTTTTCTCCAAGATCAGTGTCCAAAGCCACCAAGATTCCATATCATGGCGAAAAATGGTTCAAACAGACCCATCTTGACTTAGAAGATTACAAGCCTTTCATCAAGCCTGAGCATAGAGATACTTGTACTGCTATTTTTCCTTTTTCTTATCTTCTTGACAGCTATGCTCCTCTAATGAAAGTCATAATGAAGTATTTTAGTTGTGAAGGGAGGTTTGCTCGAGTTTATGCCTACCATGTCCGACTATTGATGCATTTCACTAGAACCAGGCAGCTAAATCTCCCTTACTTTTTATACAAGAGCATCGAGAAGATGGCATCCACAGTCCAGAAGAAGGCCCCACCTCTGCAAATACCTTCCCTTTTCCATCATTATCTGATCAAAATTATCATCCTACACCAGCTAGAGAAGAAAGAGGTTCCATGGGATGTATTCATCAGTCACCCAGATTTCTCTACTGTTCCTCTTGTCCATATTTCTCCCACTCAGCCTATTCATCACCCTATACCTTTGTCCAGTAGGCCTACTCCTAAAAGGCTCAAAATTACCACAGAACAGTCAGGACAGCAGGAAGAAGGAGAAGGAAGTAGGCAACAAGAAGAGAAAGGTCATGAACAGGAGGAAAGGGATGAAGAGCAGCAAACAGAAGATGAGGAACAGCAGCAGGACAGTGTTGAAGGTCAGCAGCGAACAGAAGATGATGAACAGCAGGTACAAGAGGAAGAGCAGCAGCTTGTTATTGGAGGACAGGAACAACATCTTGGGCAGGAATTTGAGCAGCATCTTGAGCCACAAAATGAGCAGGAAATCCAAGCACAGCAGCAGCTTGATTTTGGTGAAAAGGGGCAGCAGGTTGAAACACAAATTGAACAAGGCATTGAAGTAGAACATCAAATTGATGTTGGTGAACAGGGGCAGCAAATTGAACAGCAAGAAGAAGACACACAGCAACCTCAAGGAGAGCAGCAGTTTCAAGAAGATGTCAAGGGTAAAGCAGTTGTGTCTCCTCCTCCCAAAAAAACAAAGCCCAACACAGCAAGGAAGAAAGGGCCTAAGGCTGCCCCTCCAAAAGTGACAAAAGTTGTCCCTAGAAAAATAAAATCGCCCAAGAGGTCACCCACTAGCATGCCAAGAAGGAAAAGTGCAAGATTGGCCTTCAAAGGGAAAAGCAAGGTTGGAGAAAGTGAAAAATATAGAGGTGCATTGGCTGTCATCCCAATCCAAAGTGATGACAGCGATAATGAATCCCGCATTCTTGAAAACCTCCTAATCCATAGAGAGGGGAAAATTGAGGCATTAGAGAATGATCTTCAATGGGCAAGGAACGTAAACCATTTCTTGGAGATCCAAAATAAACAGATGAATTTTCACACAGCAGTTCATGAGGCACGAGCTATCAAATACAAGAATGAGGCAGCTAAGGCGCAAGCGAGGATAGAAGAACTCATTGGTGATTTTGATGAGGAATAAGAGGGAGACCAGCCTAGGCGGAAGAGGCCTAGAACCATAGGGCTTAGAAGAGCCCTGGAAAAGAAAAGGGAAGAAGAACAAGCCCATCTCCAAGCCTTTCCCCTCACTGCCCTACTTGAGCAAGAAATTGAAGAAAACAAAGAGGCATGGTTAGAAAGAGCCAAAAAACACTTGGAGATGAAGCTTGAAAGAGAAAATAGAGATCTGGAGCTGCAAAGGAAAAGGACACATCACTTTCAAAAGTTGAATCAGTTTGCCCGGCGCAAGCTAAAGGCCACCCAAGAGAAATTGTTGGAAGAAAAGAGGAAGCGCCCGGCACGGAAAGAGAAGAAAGACATATCGGCACTTGATATTTTGGCCTCCGCTTCGGAGCATGTTGCTAGGGACCCTTGAGGGTCATGCGCACCAATTTTGGGCCCATTTCGACAACTTTTTGTTTTTGGGCATTTTTTGGGTTTTTGGTCGAAAACTCATAAATTCGCCATTTCATTTTGAGGATTTTTCAAGGGAGGAGGATGATACCATTTGATGCCATAATTTCATGATCAGGTCCTCAGCGATTTTCAGAGCATTTGGAGATCATTCGCCCCCTCAAAACGGCGAAAATTGCTCACTTTTTGCACATTCTATCCGGCATATCAGCAGTCTGCAATTTTCTGGCTTTTTACACTCATGTACAGATTTGGAGGACTTCCGGACATCAGATTGAGGTGATTTTAGTTGAAACGGAAAGTAGACACTTAGAGCTTTCCAACGAGCTATCATGAGCCTCGTTTCGACACCGAGAAGGCTGCCAATTGTTTCCAGCAAGTCAGGGGACCTTTTTCTGATATAAATTTGAAGTATTTTTGTAATTTTTGAACCTCAAAAATCTGCTTTTTCTAAATGTGCGTTTAGCTATTTTTACACTTGGAAAATGATGTAAAGTCAATATAATTCCCATTTTTAGCATTTTTTTAGATATTTTATGGGATATTTTGTGCCTTGGTCTTTGCAAAGCCTCAAGGACAAGTTTAGATATTTTGATTAGGCCAATGAGGATGGAAGTTGAACCATGAGGTTTTCCTCACTTGAGCCTATTTATTCCACAAGCTCTCATTGTAAACAAGGCTGAACTTGAGATAAGAAGCAATATATTGGTCATATGAGCTTTGAAGAACATACTTGTGTTATGATTTTGGACTGCCTCTTGGATGCTTTTGATGAATGGTGAAGGATTGTTGATGGATTCCATGACATGGTAGAATGGTATAGTGTTTCTTGCTTTGTTGTTGCCTTCTAGTTTTCATTCATGATACATGCTTCTTGCTTGCTATAGATCAGTAGAGACTAAGTTTGAGATATGCCCATGGGGCACCTCAAAATTCCTGAATCTTCATAGCTTTTATGTTGTCTTCTTCCTTAGTTGCACTAAAGAATTCTTAACTGCTCTTTAGTAACTTAAGGATATTGTTGCTAGTTGTATTCATAAGTTCTATGCATGTGAGTAGGATGTATGGTGTGCCCTGCTTACCTATAAATATCCATAGTTTTTTCCATGAAACTATCTCTTTGACTGATTAGATTATCATCTCGTTGAACCAAGGAGGCCTAGTCCCGATCTAGCCCTTTGCCTAAAACTATGAACGCTTGTTTGTCAAAGTGCCCAATAACTTAAAGACTATGTTTAGGCGTTTCAGCATAGTATTTTGAGTTGTTAGTCTGTCTTATGTGTTTTCCCCAAAGTCTTATAGCCATTTCCCAAAGTTAGAGGGTCTTATACTTCTATGCATGGCTGGAATGTTTGTTTCGATGTGTTGATTAGTTTATAGTTACATGTTGCATGATTAAGGGTTTTCTTTACCATGTTTATGTTATCTATTAAACCAGTGATGCTTGAAACTCTTTGTTATTCACAAAATTGATGTCCATTTACTCCATTTTGCCCAAAGATCCTTTCTACCTTGAATCAAATCGGCCCTACCGCAGCCTTGCATCATCATCTGATAGCTTCCTTGACCTTTTTGACCCCATAGCCCAGTTGATCTAACTTCTTGTTACCCATTTTATATCTGTGATCAGTTTTATCCCTCACAAACTTAAAAACAAAAATCCAAAAACATACTTCATAACTAGCCTAATATCAGAACACCACAAGCAAACACACCAATATCTTTTATATATAATAGAGAGAGCCCTCTCTGAGTCCAGGAAGGCTAGGTCATTGGGCTCCAAAGCTTGGTTTGATGTTACATCATCATTTGGCTCACCAATCGGCCAAATCACAGGAACCTAACATAATGGCTATCACGGTGGGACTTATTGAGTTCATGATAGTCTAGCAAACTTTTATAGACTCCTTAGTCCTTCAAATTTTAACTTAAACCATCAGCCTTTAGAATCATTTAGTGTAAACTCTCTGCTTCACCATCTTAGCAAAGTGATGAATCAGGTTTATAACACTTTTACATCCTAGGCTGCACATAAAACTCAGAAAAACCCCAAAAACTCCCTTAGATTGGTTTTTGTCAATATTGGTGGTGGACCATACACACATATCTCAAAACAACCAAGTTCCACCTGGCGACTCCACTAACCTCTAGTAGGCCTTACTATTTTACTGAACTCTAGGTTACTATCCGATAGACCTATCCCATCACTCACTAACATAGCGGGAGATGGTGGGACACTGAGTACATGATAGTCTAGCAAACTCTTATAGACTCTTTGGTCCTTTAGATACTTAAACAAGCAAGCAGCCCATAAACCCATTTAGAGTAAACTCTTTTTGTTCTCATCACCCTATCAAAGTGTTGAAACAAGTCTAGGATACTTTAACAAACCATAGGCTGCACATAAATTTAGAAAATCTAAAAAATATTTCCAGATTAGTTACCGATGGTGGACCATAGCTATCTTCACAAAAACAACCCAGTTTCACCTGGCGACTCCACTAGTTCATCCCTTTTATTTTGACCATCCTTCACCTTAATAGAACTTTAGAGAGACCACTCATCCAGAACATTCACCAATACCATTCTCTCTAAAACTCTAGATCCAAAATCTGGCTTCACGAAGAATCAACACCAGATCCCATCCAGACCCAAACCCCCCTATCATAGTAGATGACCCAGAGAAGATTCTGTGGCAAGCTTCCGAAACTAACCATCTAGATACTAGTAGATCCATCTGTAAAACAAGATCAGTACCTAAACATCTCACTATCCTACCAGATTCACCTTTTGAATTAGAGTCATCAAAAACTCTTCTCTGAAGCAAATCATATAGTAAGATAAACTTTGATGATCTTGAAACCCTAGACCAATCACACAGCCATAGTAGAGAAGCCTCACCTTCCACCCCTCCCGATTTTCAGCTTCTTCATTACTTTGGCTCCCACCATCCCAGGTCTTCTCAAAACCAGATCACCAGTCCAAGTTCATCCACCACACCTGTTCAAACCATCTCATCTCATCCCACTAGTCCTCATCTTGTACATCATCCATTAGCTCCCGTCATGGCAGCCTGGTATGCACCTTTGGTGTTGCCACCGCCCTTAGCTCCTCTCCCAAATAAATATCAAGACAAAATCCCACACTTTACCGGAGAAGACACCACCACACCTCAACAACATATAAGTAGGATGACTGATGCTTATGAATACTTGGAGGTACAAGACGAGACCGTCAGAATGAGAATATTCGCCCAAAGTCTTGGTGGTGAACCCAAAACATGGTTCAAAAGCTTAACTCCAAAAAGCATCCACAATATCCTAGAACTACATCAAGTCTTCAAAAATAGGTGGGAAATCCAAAGAAACCCCCTTCAAATCCTGTCAGAATATAACAACCTGAAACGGGAAAATGGGGAAAGTGTCCAGGCTTACTGCACTAGGTTCAACAGTGTATATAACTCCCTCCCACCTCATTTCAAACCACCACTTGGTTTATCCTTGGAAAAATTCCCCGAGGGTTTCGATCCGGACATGACATATCATCTGAGAGACAAGGATCCCCCTACCTTAGAGGAGATGCAACAAGTAGCAATAAAAGCAGATGCCAACATAGCAGAAAAAAGGGCTAGGACTAGATCAGAAAGAAAGGTCACATATAAAGACGAGGTCTCCACTTCATCACCTTCCCTAGATCCTAGAATAGATGACTTAGTCAAAACCATGGCCAAGATGTGGGAAAGGATAAATGAAAAGGCTCCTGTTAGGGACAACCAACCAAACCCTCCAAACAGAAACCGAAACCAAAATTTTAGGAGGGAACAACCCCATAACAGACCAAGGGAAAATGACCAACAAATTAGGCCACCATTCAATGAAAACTATGTGGAAGAGGATGACAGGGATACAGAAACTCTTGATGAGCATCATTTAAACCTCCTAGGATCTGATAACGAGAGTGAGGTGTACCTCACAGAAGAAGAACAAGCGTTCTTTTCTCCTAATCAAGATGAGACCAACTATGAAGATCTCGACGACCCTGCCATAGATTTTCAGAATGCCATTATAGAAGCTCACGGGCAGTATAACCTTAGAAGCAGAAAAAATCAAAACCATTCCCAAAAGGGTAGTCTTGACAGTACCAAAACCTCTGATAATATCCTAAATAAGACCATGGATAGTAACAAAATTGGGACCAAAACAAAGGTAAGGCCATTCCGACAAGTATTAGCTCAGATACTCCTAGTACCTCTACAAAAACCCCAGAGTTGGTTGTATCAAACAAAGTCCCAAGCCAAAGTCAGCAAATTAAGAACATAGAAAAAGTTATGTCTGAAAAATCTGAAACAAATCTGCCCAAACCACATACTCCTTTTAGCTTCGAAGGGGAAATTTCCAAAATAAAAATTACCATACCCCTCACAGAGCTAATAATTGTGGATAGGTATAGATCTCAAATCTTCAAAGTCCTCGACCTAGAAAGAAAGGCAGATACCTTGAATCTAACTGACGACAAACCCGAGCTTTTATTTGGCCCTAAAGTAGAAGGTGAATAACAAGAAGGATCTATTTCTCCTTTCTATATAAGCTTAAAAATACGGGACAAGATATTACATAATGCCATGTTACATTCTGGTGCTTCCCATAACCTCATGCCTAAATCAGTCATGGAAAACCTCGGACTAGAAGTGACTCAACCTTACAAAAACCTGTATTCTTTCGACTCAAGCCAGGTCAAATGTTTAGGTCTAATAAAAAATCTAGATTTTACCCTAACACAACTATCAGCGAAAAACTTAGTCATGGACGTAGTAGTGGCCGATATCCCGCCCAAGTATGGAATGCTATTATCAAGGGCATGGGCTGCCAAAATACAAGGAAGTCTTCAAATGGATATGTGATTTTCTACTATCCCAGTTTTCAACCAAACTAGGAGGTTATACCGAGAGACTCACATGAAATACATGGTTAGCAACAGAGATAGGCCAAACAATACTCCCATCTATTCCGTTCATTCCAATTTAGATTCTTTTATCTTATACAATGAAAGTGATATAAATGAGCAGATAAAAAAAAATGAAGACATTTCCAAACCATTACTGAATGAAGAAATTGATGACCAAAGTCCCAAGAAACCTGAAAAATAGCTTAGTATCATGTATGAAAAGGAAACTCTTTGGAGTATAAGCTTTGATGGTTCTTGTGGAAAAACGGGATCAGGAGCCGGCATCTGGATTCACAATACTAAAGAAGGTCATTCTTTTAGATTGGAATTCCAATGTACTAATAACATTGCGGAATATGAACCCCTTCTCATTGGTCTACACATACTTAGGAACTTAGGCGCTAAGAGAGTATCAGCCCAAGGAGACTCAGAGCTTGTAATCAGACAAATCAAAGGTGAATATTCGGCAAAGAACCCAAGACTAAGAGAATATAGTAATGCAGCTTTGGATATCCTTAAAACCTTTGAGAAATATGAACTCACCTATATCCCTAGGATTCAAACAGCCTAGCAAATGAACTCGCCTTTGCTGCAAGTAATGGCCAAATACCATGCCTAAGTGAACAATATAGTACTCAGGTCAAACATCGCCCTACAGTACCAGATAATCTTGACCATTGGAAAATATTCCAAGACGATGATCAAATTGATGATTTCCTACAATCTAGGAATGAGTTTGAAATAACCAAAACAGACTCAGGAGACAAAGAAAGGAAACCCAGCCTAAGTCAAGACCAAGAGCTAAATCCACCTTTGTGGACCAATCTAAACCTGGTAGACAATCCATATGAAAATGAAATAGGAGAGGACATTGACCAAAGGGAACTCGAAGTCTTACACTGCGAAAATGACACCATACCCAGAGGGCTCGCACCTTTAGAAGAATTGTTTGACTTTAACGATGTGGCCAAAAAACCAAAGATGGAATCTAATGAGGATGACATAGAGGAATACAACATAGGAAGCCCAGAAGAGCCAAAAAACATTAAACTATCCAAAACCCTCCCACCTCACATAAAACAAAGGTACATCAATTTATTCAAAGAATTTAAAGATGTGTTTGCATGGGGGTACCAAGATTTGAAGTCATATGACACCAGCATCATCCAACATAAAATTCCCCTCAAAGAAAACCAAAAGCCTTTTAAACAGAAGTTAAGAAGGATAAACCCAGTATTACTACCGTTGGTTGAAAAGGAAATTAAAAAGATGTATGATGCCGGGATAATAGTGTCTCTCTGATACTCTGAGTGGGTCTCAAATCTAGTATCAGTTGGGAAAAATACTGGTGAAATCAGACTCTGTATAGATTTCTGAAACCTGAATAGGGCATGTCTGAAAGATAACTATCCTCTGCCGAAAATGGACCACATACTTCAGAAGGTAGTAGGCGCTAAAAGAATCTCATTACTTGATGGTTTTTCTAGTTATAACCAAGTGTTGGTTTACCCTACCGATCAACATAAGACAACTTTCACCACCCCTTGGGGCACTTTTATGTACGTTAAAATGCCTTTTGGACTGATAAATGCTGGCACCACATTTCAAAGAGCCATGTACATAGCCTTCTCAGAAGACATAGGTGTTTTCATATTCATATATCTTGACGATATAACGGTATATTCTAAATCAAATGAAGAACACCTAGCACACTTAAGAAAAGTTTTCAACAAATGCAGAAAGTATGGTCTATCCCTAAACCCAAAGAAAACACTTTTCGGTCTAGAAGAAGGAAAACTCCTAGGTCACATTATTTTGGAAGAAGGAATTAAAATAGACCCCCAGAGAATCGAAGGTATATTACAGGTAAGTCACCCCAGAAACATAAAGGAGTTACAGTCCTTTATCGGAAAGATAAATTTCTTAAGAAGATTCATCCCAAACCTTGCTGAACTCCTGAAAGATATCACAAATATGTTAAAAAGGGAGGTCGGGGTTAAATGGACTATAGAAGCCAAAACATATTTTGAACTAATTAAAAGGGCCTTAACTGAAACACCAGTATTGATAAGCCCTGACTTTACCAAAGATTTTTACATTTTTTCATTTGCCTCAGAACACACCATAGCTGCGGTGTTGTTGCAAAAAAATGCAGCTGGGCAAGAGCAACCCATTTCCTTTTTTAGCAAATCCCTGAGAGATGCTCCCTTGAAATATAACATCATGGAAAAATAGGCATTCGCATTGGTTAAAGCACTGAAATATTTCTGAGTTTACATCTTTCATTATCATGTCATAGCTTTTGTCCCTAATACTGTCGTCAAGGACATTCTGAACCAAGATCCCGATGGTAAAAGGGGAAAATGGATCGCTATCATCCTAGAATATGACTTAGAAATCCGGCCCACCAAACTAGTTAAAGGACAAGGACTTGCAAGACTAATGGCTGAAACCAACCTCCAAGCTTTAGATATAAATTTTGTTGATGCCTTAGAAGAAGAGGAAGAGTGCACACTCCCCCCTATTGATCAGATATTTCTGGATTCACCTTGGTATGCAGATATTCTTTATGTATTAACTTATCTGAATGCTCCTCTGACTTTATCCAAAAAAAAAGCAAGATTCCTTAAACAAAAATCTTTAAAGTTTTACATTTTAGATGGTTTTCTGTATTGGAAAAATCCCACTGGTATGCTGCTTAAATGTTTTCTTGAGTCTGATGCAGAGAAAATTATGCACGAAATGCACGAAGGGGAATGGGGGGGCCATCTCTACTGGAAAACCACTGCAAACAAAATCTTTAGAGCCGGCTATTATTGGCCTACCTTATTCCCTGATACTCACAAACTAGTTATGACATGCCATAAATGTCAAATTTTTGATGGCAAGAAAAAGCTTTTACCTTTGCCCTTACATCCCATTATAGTTGAAGGACCCTTCCAGCAATGGGGTTTGGATTTCATTGGGGAAATTCACCCCTCCTCATCCGCTCAACATAAATGGATCCTCACAGCCACTGATTACTTTACCAAATGGATAGAATCCATACCTTCCCGGAACACCACCGAATCAGTCATCATCAAGTTCCTGGAAACCAATATCCTATCTAGATTTGGCTATCCCAGGAAGATCATTACAGATAACGCCGCTGCCTTCTCCTCCAAAAAAATGATAGACTTCTGTCACAAGTATCATATTTCATTAGGACATTCCACAGCCTATTACCCTCAAGGTAATGGTTTAGCCGAGTCCTCTAACAAAAGCCTAGTCAACATTATCAAAAAAATTCTTGAACAAAATAAAAAAGCATGGCATGGGAAACTAGTACACGCCTTATGGGCTGATAGATTAACCACCAAGAAATCCATAGGTATGTCTCCTTACCAACTATTTTATGGCATAGATGCCATGTTCCCAACATCTTTAGGAGTCCCAGTAATGAAACTCTTACAAGAAGTCCAAATAGAAGAAAATGACATGCAAAGGAGGGTAAATCAGACTATCGATTTACAAAAAACTAGAGAAGAAGTTTACCAAAGGGCTCAGTTAGCAGAAGACAAAATAAAACAGATTTTTGACAGAAGAACTAAGGACAATGATTTTCAAATTGGAGATAAAGTTTTAAAATGGGATTCTAGAAGAGAAGATAAAGGTAAACATGGCAAGTTTGAAAATTTATGGAAAGGGCCTTACATCATCAGCTCAGTTAGTGGAAACAATGCTTTCTTCTTGCAAGAACCTGATGGGACTGAAATTTTTGGGGGTCCTGTAAATGGCAAGACATTAAAACATTATTTTTGTCAGGAGCTCCATTTCTGAGTTTGAAACACTTTCATTCATTGTACATACCATTGTTTGAAATATTGAAAAATAGAAAAGTCAAAAACAGTAAAAGATAGAAAAGAGGGCGAGTAAAGATAGAACAAAGCCCCATGTTCCAAAAAATAGTCCTTCGGAAAGCGAGCAAGTCTAAATGCCGCTACTAGTACTTCAATGTCTTGTTCAGCTATCTAGCCTAATCATAGCTGAGCATGTTTAAATTTATTTGCTGATAAGTTAGTGAGTGCAAAGGATAGTCAACATTGTGTAAGATTGACTTATCACAGATTTTAGATTAGGGAGAGATTCTGGTTCCACATGCCTAAAACAGAACCAAAGAGAGAAGCGAGGGATGAAAAATACATTGTACATCTTAGCCCCGCTTATCTAGTTTTCCTTTTGTTGCAAAATAATATTTGTGTGCAGCTTGTCTTTTATGCTGCAAATGCATGACAAATCATACTGCCTAATCCTGATTTGATCATATTTTAAATTTCATGCTTTAGATTAGAGAACAAAATCCTATCAAACTGCTTAATATTGACAGTTGATCTAGCATAGGTAGAGTAATGAAGGAGTTCATCAGTTTAATCTGAACTCCCGGCAGATATAAGAGTAGAAATAGATAGGTTCATTTTGCAAAAAGAAAAATATACATTGTCAAAAGGCTGCTAGTTCAAATGCACCAAAGAGAATAAAAAATGTTAGGAAAGATAGTGGGGTAGGTAGAAGTATCATTGATGTTAACCATGCTGTCTGTTTTCAGAAATAACATCAAAGAAGGGTGAATTTTTGCGCCAATGGGTAAGGCATTGGTCTTCATAAGACAAATATCTGAATTTTGGACACCTCCTGACGAGGAGCTGCCCTCCCCAAATGGAGCCACTGTTAGTCATCAGTATTTTTCACTTGTTAGTGATGACTAGATCCATAGCTGAGTTTTCTAGAAGCTGATTTCCATATGTCAATTTGTCATCTAGAAAACCCTCATAAAACGTTTTTCGCCCTCCTACTTTTCAGTCCGCCCATGTCAAAGTCAAAACTCATTATCACTATACTGTCTAGCTTTAGCCCTACTGGTCTGCCTGTCAGCTCTAAAAGGAAAATCCAATGTCTGTTTCAAAAGCCTCCCCCTAAGTTAGGAAGTGGCGCTTTAAGTCATTTTACCCTTGGCAACCATAAAAATGCCAATGAAACCTCCATCTGATACAAACCAATCATGACAGACCTCCCACTCTGCAAATCAAGTTGATCAAAGCTCTAAGTCGCACCATTTACACGCCCCTAGGTCTCAGCACTGCATAAACCACAGTCTCAAGCTGATTATTGGGTGTTTTACAGTGTTTTATGGATTCTACAAAGACAGGAAATATAACATCCTCTCAGAAGAAATTTATTGAATCTACATTTAGAAGAACAACTGCTTCTCCATGTAAACATGAGCCTGAGATCTATCTGCAAGACAGAGAGTTACTCATCAAGACCTTGTAGCTTCCTTTCAGTATGAAATCACAGTAAAAGAAAGACACCACTGTCAAACAGACTAGTAATTCGTCATGGCCAAGAACCTCCTTCATCTACAAGCAGAGGGTTAAGGCGCCTCCTTCATCTACAAGCAGAGGGCGCTAGACAATATTGACTTTAAGGATTGCAAAAGCACAGACTTCCTTTTTACTGGACAGTAAAACAGTGACTCTAGGTTTCTGAGTGTAAATGATGATTATAACAGTGCTAAGATCTGAAATGTGCAAGGCAAGAGGAGGTAGAGTGTGTATTTTTTCAAAGAGAATCAGTTGAGGTTTCAGTCATCATCAGGGCGCATCAAAAAGGACTCCTTAATCAAAGCTATCATAAAAAAGATCTCTACAGGGGTGTTAATATGAATAGTTTTAATCAGTCTTAAACAGGAAAATATTTCAGTGAAGAGACCCCTGTGTGTTCTTTTGTTCCTGTTGAAGTGTGAAGTACATTCCATGGTTTCGGGATGAACATAAAGAAGAGGTAGGAAAGTAGTACATGCGAGTTACACTCCACCACAAAGACAGGTATTTTCTCTTTAGATACAGCAGTTGGTGTTTTTAGAACTCCATCAGAAGAAAGTGGCCAGAAGGAGCCTCGGTATCTGTGAGCAGAGGAAAGGATGTTTGTTTTTCAAAGAGTGATAATTTACCTACTCACAGAGATTATCTTTCAAATGACTTATCATAAGTTGACCAAGGCAAATGGTGACATTTCAGTTTCCCCTCAACAAAGAGCAGTGAAATGAGACAGTAAAGATCTCCTTCACAGGAAACAAAAGGGCAGCTCTCCTTGTTTCACTTTCTAACTCTAATGTATCATCTTCTGTTTTGTCTTCTACCCACAGTCAAAGAGAAAAAAGCAAAGACACCTAACAGTTGCATCTACAGTCAAGCATCACCTGTCACCTAATTAGATTTACATTGCAGACAAGAGTATAGTATGATACCCAGAGCAAAAATGTATTTGATCTAGTTTGTCTCTTGCAAACAGGTATACAAGCTCATCAAGTACAAAAAGAGCTTTGGCATAGTGTTTCAGGTTCTGGAAATAATCAAAGGAAAAATCTAAATTCCACTGCTCCAAAAAGAGACATTTCCTCCTCTAAGTAAGAACAGTCAAAGTTTCAAAGGACATCTTATCCACAAGTTATGATCTGAGTTTTGATAACTTTGAAAAGCATGGAAAGAAAATCAGCTGGCAAAGGCAATTTGAGTTTTATCACCAAGAAACATCACCATTGGGACTATTGTTTATCATAGGCAAAGGAGGTGTTTTGATAGACTCTCAGTGTTTTAGAAAGTTCAAGGCAAAAATAGGTTTTCATGATTCAATGGACAGAGATATTATATAATATGTTTTGAGCAGAGGAGTGTAGTGAAAAGGTGCCCTTCTTAAATAAAAGACCATGGCAAACTATGAAAAACTGCAGCAAGTTTGACACCTACAGTGGAAGAAAAGACTGATGAAACACCTACAGGCAGAGAATGTCAAACCAAGTTAAAAAGTTAGGGCACCTTCTTTCTTCAACAGAAAGGGTGCTGAAGTGGCAGTTAAGTTTTTCTTCAACAGAAAGGGCACTCCAAACAAGTTTACAAATATGCAAAAATATCATTACATGTTTTCAGATACTGGAACCTAGTGAAAGCAGATACTCAGAGAAGCCAAAGGAACTGTGGCATATTTTTCAAGGTTTTATTAAAGGCAAAATCTATACACCATTGTTAAAAAGGGCAGATTTCTCCCTCTAGTAAGAAGAAGTCAAAACTTTGAAGGAAAAGTTCTTAAAGGAGAGGTTACATCATTAAGGAAAAATAGGTTTAGGAAGGAGTGATCATTGCCTTCATATTTTTGTTCGGAACCAAAGAAGTTGGAAATTACAAATGTTAAAAAGGAGGACCCTTTTTCTCTGGATTAGAAACAGTCAAAAGATTTCAATTTCTCATAAGGTTTAAGAAATGTCTTGCCTATAAAACAAGTAGTCTTTGCCTTTGTGCACATGTCCAAATGAAAGATATCCGTCGTGTGTTCAAAAGAAGGTTTTTAAACTTCGGTCTAAAAACAAGGACTTTTCAAAAGAAATGTTGAATAAACCCTCCCAAATACTAAACCAAGGGTTTGTGTTTTTTTTACATTTCAAAAGGGATTAAGACCGTTGGCCATTTTTTGCATTCCAATGTGATAGAGATCATTGCAAATTCATTGCATAAACACCCCAACTCGAGCAAAGACCCTTTGATGCCCTCAATCTCAAAAAAAGAAGTTCAGAGTAGTTTGGAAAAGTTTGTAGCAGTTTAACAGCGCGACGCGCCTGGAAAATTGCGTGACGCGCTCAGAAGCAGATTTGCATTGGCGTTCAATTTCCGCGCGACGCGCCTGTACACGCCGCCCGGCCGACCCGACGGGCCACCCGATTGGCTAGTTGCGCGGCGTTTTTTCATATAAACGTGCCGCACACATTTCCGACGATCAACGCCTCCTAAACACCTTGAAAGGCTGGTCCAAAGTACTCAAGAAGGTTTGTCTTCAAATTTTGAAGGTATTCTATCTACCCCCCTGCTATTTGCAAAATGTCAAGTGGTGAAAAAGAGTGGAAAATCACTATATGAATCACAGTCTTAAGTTTTGTAGGTTTGTTTGAAAAATGAGTTTCTGCTATAGTCGTGCTAGTTGAATGGTGAAATAGCCTGAATGTTAGTTCCCTCTCAAGTATTTCGAAACTTATAAGCTGCCCTCCAAACAGTTGTTAAACTGTACAAACAGTGCCCAAAAAGAGAAAAAAAGAGTTGTTAAAGGGCTAAAATAGTGGGTTATTTTTCTTCAAAAGCAGTGGTCATGATTTGAGTATTTTGATCTTTCAACAAAGTCTCCTCTATATGTTTGAAAGATAAAATGGTGTTGTCAACTTTCAGTTCATAAAACACAGCTTCTATATGTAAAACTGACATGACCTATAAAAGGGATTTATCCAAGACTGTGAAAAGAAGATAGTGGAAGGAGGGGGTTGCTGTGCTTGTTTAAGGTGTTATTAAAATGAAATTAAGGAAGTGTGGAGCATAAAGAACAGTTTTTGTTGAAAAAGAGTTGATGGTTGACCACATACTAGAAGATTCTGTCACCAGATCCTAGGACACAATAGCCTCTAACTGTGAGAGATACTTGTTGTTGTTTGACTGAGTATTGATTGCTAAAACCACTAGTAGAGAAAAACACCAAAGGGAGCAGTGTTTTGTTCAAAGGAAGTTTGTTGGTAATATGACTGTTGCAAGACCTTGACTGCCACCTTAAAGAAACCTCTCAAATTTTTTCACCTTGTTCCATAACAGTGAGATTGACTGTATGCCCACACTGGAGGTTGACTATGTATGTGGTGTGATTTTTTTTGATGGAGTGACATACCAATAGAGAATAGTGAAGTATAATAAGAAAAAAGGGTTTTGTCAAAGAGCAGTTTATTGGTTGAAAGCTACAGGGCAAAGTTGCTCCTACTTCTCACAGAAAAGACAGTTTTCACTGTGTATGTTGCTTGACTATCTTTTGTTCTTCGAGCTTATTTGATAAGTGGATGTTCATATAGAGTAAAGGTTTTTTCTACAAAGGCAAGTGTTACATTGATAAGGGGCCTCGATTATTTTGAAAAGAGAAAACTCCTACAGCCTCTACTTAAAAATTTTGGAGCTTTTTAAACTCTGTTATCTTTGTTCCAGGACTGTGACATTGACTGTCTGATTACACTAAGGGTTGATAGCATAAGACATAAGTTTGTTGAGTAATTGGCACACTAGGAAGGGAAGGTTTTGTAATGATTGGAAAGTCTACCTTTCGACAAAGATAAAAAGGTGTTGTTGACCTCCAAACTCCACAAGAACAAGGTAATTTCTTGACACTTTACACAGAAAATTTACCTAACAGTTTGTCTCCTTTCACTGTATGGTATCTTATTGGAAAGTCTGCTAGTTGAGATACTTTAAAGGTGGACAGGCCACTTGTTGAAAGAGCAGGGGTTTTGCATTGTAAGGAATCTGGTTGAAATCATCCAAATACATTGTTTCACCATCTAAACAGTGAATTGACACAGTTTGGCTCCAAGAAGGCAGTTTATAGATAGTGAGGCTGTTTGTTTCTTCAAAAGCACATTTAGGTAAAAATGCCTCCAAGGCAAGACAGCAGAAGTGGTTCGCATAAACGATATGAGCCAATCTCTACAGAGGAGGTTAATGCTCATCCATCCATCCTCTTCAACTTCCATGAAGTAGGATGTCTAGATTTCTGCCAGAAGATATAGGAGGTCAAAATTTTCTCACCATTGACACACCTATGCGCCCTGAGGTTCCAGAACAAGCATTTCTAGGTAGCGGATCTTGATTTCAAGTTTTCTCCAAGATCAATGTCCAAAGCCACCAAGATTCCATATCATGGCGAAAAATGGTTCAAACAGACCCATCTTGACTTAGAAGATTACAAGCCTTTCATCAAGCCTGAGCATAGAGATACTTGTACTGCTATTTTTCCTTTTTCTTATCTTCTTGACAACTATGCTCCTCTAATGAAAGTCATAATGAAGTATTTTACTTGTGAAGGGAGGTTTGCTCGAGTTTATGCCTACCATATCCGACTATTGATGCATTTCACTAGAACCAAGCAGCTAAATCTCCCTTACTTTTTATACAAGAGCATCGAGAAGATGGCATCCACAGTCTAGAAGAAGGCCCCACCTCTGCAAATACCTTCCCTTTTCCATCATTCTCTGATCAAAATTATCATCCTACACCAGCTAGAGAAGAAAGAGGTTCCATGGGATGTATTCATCAGTCACCCAGATTTCTCTACTGTTCCTCCTATCCATATATCTCCCACTCAGCCTATTCATCACCCTATACCTTTGTCTAGTAGGCCTACTCCTAAAAGGCTCAAAATTACCACAGAACAGTCAGGACAGCAGGAAGAAGGAGAAGGAAGTAGGCAACAAGAAGAGAAAGGTCATGAACAAGAGGAAAGGGATGAAGAGCAGCAAACAGAAGATGAGGAACAATAGCAGGACAATGTCGAAGGTCAGCAGCGAACAGAAGATGATGAACAACAGGTACAAGAGGAAGAGCAGCAGCTTGTTATTGGAGGACAGGAACATCAGCTTGGGCAGGAATTTGAGCAGCATCTTGAGCCACAAAATGAGCAGGAAATCCAAGCACAACAGCAGCTCGATTTTGGTGAAAAGGGGCACCAGGTTGAAACACAAATTGAACAAGGCATTGAGGTAGAACAGAAAATTGATGTTGGCGAACAGGGGCAGCAAATTGAACAGCAAGAAGAAGACACACAGCAGCCTCAAGGAGAGCAGTAGTTTCAAGAAGATGTCAAGGGTAAAGCAGTTGTGTCTCCTCCTCCCAAAAAAACAAAGCCCAGCACAGCAAGGAAGAAAGTGCCTAAGGCTGCCCCTCCAAAAATGACAAAAGTTTTCCCTAGCAAAAGAAAATCGCCCAAGAGGTCACCCACTAGCATGCCAAGAAGGAAAAGTGTAAGATTGTCCTTCAAAGGGAAAAGCAAGGTTGGAGAAAGTGAAAAACATGGAGGTGCATTGGTTGTCATCCCAATCCAAAGTGATGACAGCGATAATGAAGCCCGCATTCTTGAAAACCTCCTAATCCATAGAGAGGGGCAAATTGAGGCATTAGAGAATGATCTTCAACGGGCAAGGAACTTAAACCATTTCTTGAAGATCCAAAATAAATAGATGAATGTTCACACAGCAGTTCATGAGGCACGAGCTATCAAATACAAGAATGAGGCAGCTAAGGCGCAAGCGAGGATAGAAGAACTCATTGGTGATTTTGATGAGGAAGAAGAGGGAGACCAGCCTAGGCGGAAGAGGCCTAGAACCATAGGGCTTAGAAGAGCCCTGGAAAAGAAAAGGGAAGAAGAACAAGCCCATCTCCAAGCCTTTCCCCTCACTGCCCTACTTGAGCAAGAAATTGAAGAAAACAAGGAGGCATGGTTAGAAAGAGCCAACAAACACTTGGAGATGAAACTTGAAAGAGCAAACAGAGATCTGGAGCTGCAAAGGAAAATGACACATCACTTTCAAAAGTTGAATCAGTTTGCCCGGCTCAAGCTAAAGGCCACCCAAGAGAAATTGAAGGAAGAAAAGAGGAAGCGCCCAGCACGGAAAGAGAAGAAAGACATATCGGCACTTGATATTTTGGCCTCAGATTTGGAGCATGTTGCTAGGGACCCTTGAGGGTCATGTGCACCAATTTTGGGCCCATTTCGACAACTTTTTGTTTTTGGGCATTTTTTGGGTTTTTGGTCGAAAACTCATAAATTCGCCATTTCATTTTGAGGATTTGTCAAGGGAGGAGGATGATACCAGTTGATGCCATGATTTCATGATTAGGTCCTCAGCGATTTTTAGAGCATCTGGAGATCATTCGCCCCCTCAAAACGGCGAAAAATGCTCACTTTTTGCACATTCTGCCCGGCATATCAGCAGTCTGCAATTTTCTGGCTTTTTACACCCATGTACAGATTTGGAGGACTTCCAGGCATCAGATTGAGGCGATTTTAGTTGCGCCGGAAATTACACACTCAGAGCTTTCCAACGAGCTATCATGAGCCTCGTTTTGACACCGGGAAGGCTGCCAATTGTTTCCAGCAAGTCAGGGGACCTTTTTCTGATATAAATTTGAAGTATTTTTGTAATTTTTGAACCTCAAAAATCTGCTTTTTCCAAATGTGCGTTTAGCTATTTTTACACTTGGAAAATGATGTAAAGTCAATATAATTCCCATTTTTAGCATTTTTTTAGATATTTTATGGGATATTTTGTGCCTTGGGCTTTGCAAAGCCTCAAGGACAAGTTTAGATATTCTGATTAGGCCAATAAGGATGGAAGTTGAACCATGAGGTTTTCCTCACTTGAGCCTATTTATTCCACAAGCTCTCATTGTAAACAAGACTAAACTTGAGAGAAGAAGCAATATTTTGGTCATATGAGCTTTGAAGAACATACTTGTGCTATGATTTTGGACTACCTCTTGGATGCTTTTGATGAATGATGAAGGATTGTTGATGGATTCCATGACATGGTAGAATGGTATAGTGTTTCTTGCTTTGTTGTTGTCTTCTAGTTTTCATTCATGATACATGCTTCTTGCTTGCTATAGATTAGTAGAGATTAAGTTTGAGATATGCCCATGAAGGCACCTCAAAATTCCTGAATCTTCATAGCTTTTATGTTTTCTTCTTCCTTAGTTGCACTAAAGAATTCTTAACTGCTCTTTAGTAACTTAAGGATACTGTTGCTAGTTTTATTCATAAGTTCTATTCATGTGAGTAGGATGTATGGTGTGCCCTGCTTACCTAGAACTGTCCATATTTTTGTCCATGAAACTATCTCTTTGACTGATTAGATTATCATCTTGTTGAACCAAGGAGGCCTAGTCCCGATCCATCCCTTTGCCTAAAACTATGAAAGCTTGTTTTTCAAAGTGCCCAATAACTTAAAGAATATGTTTAGGCGTTCCGGCATAGTATTTTGAGTTCTTAGTCTATCTTATGTGTTTTCCCCAAAGTCTGATAGCCATTTCCCAAAGTTAGAGGGTCTTATACTTCTATGCATGGCTGGAATGTTTGTTTCGATGTGTTGATTAGTTTATAGTTACATGTTGCATGATTAAGGGTTTTCTTTACCATGTTTATGTTATCTATTAAACCAGTGATGCTTGAAACTCTTTTTTATTCACAAACTTGATGTCCATTTACTCCATTTTTCCCAGAGATCCTTTCTACCTTGAATCAAATCGGCCCTATAGCAGCCTTGCATCATCATCTGATAGCTTCCTTGACCTTTTTTACCCCATAGCCCAGTTGATCTAACTTCTTGTTACCCATTTTATATCTGTGATCAGTTTTATCCCTCACAAACTTAAAAACAAAAAACCAAAAACATACTTCATAACTAGCCTAATATCAGAACACCACAAGAAAACACACCGATATCTTTTATATATAATAGAGAGAGCCCTCTCTAAGTCAACGAAGGCTAGGTCCTTGGGCTCCAAAGCTTGGTTTGATGTTACATCGTCATTTGGCTCACCAATCGGCCAAATCACAGGAACCTAACACAGCCACCACATTAGTTTGCATTCTGCAATGACAACAATGATTAGGACCAGAGCTAGTATCAAGAAAAGTGCAGTAACAACAAAACTTACCTGGGGAGCAGGTGCCACGGCAAGACGATCATAGATACTTCCCAAAGAACATGCCAGAATAGACTGCACAAGTTGAATCCCACTCTCATCTTGATACACAGCAATATGTTCTTGAAACTCAACATTTATAAATGACACATAATCATTCATGCACAATCCTGGGCCTGGTGGGCGCTGGGTAAGCAATTTCCTATTTGTAGGCACATCCACCGAATAGGGTTGGTCGAGTTGACCGGCAATTTTATCATGGTGTTGGGGACCATAAGTTTTGTTGAATGGAAACAATAGGCATGTGCCAGGTGAGTTATAACTGCTTGTGCATCCAAGTGTAGAAACCCTAGTTTTGAAAACCTTAGCTCGGGGTTGCTCTTGGGTTTGGTTAAGGGTATGAGGATCTGAATCCACTTTCAGTGTAGGCTGCAGTTCCTCACCGCCTTGAACAAACTCTGGACCTTCGAGTGGGGAGCTTCCCAACTTTGATGGTTTGGCGAGATCAACAGGCGAATGGATGTGATCATGGATGGTGGTGAGTTGCAACATGTCAGTGGGCTTTGTATCAATTCGGCCAAACGTTCGCGCACTGAAAAATTGATAATCCGAGGTATTGGATTCTCTAGATTTGCTAGGGTGGGGTGAACTCGACGTGGTTATGCTAAGAGGAGCATGGTACTTAGGGATCTTCATTTCAGAAACAGTCGGTGGAAGCTGAAGTGCTTCGACTTTCTGATGGGTACTTGAATCTTCCCGAAGCGAATCATCGAATTCTGGTGTCTCTATATGGTCGGCAAAGAGATGCGAGTGACCGTCCTCATCGGTATGATTGAATACGTTTTCAGATAAGGAGTGATCGCTACAACCATCGATTTTATCAAGTTGGGTACCAGTCATGTTGGGCTCCCCAAGAGTTATTGATTGGGATGGATCAATAAAAAGGACATCTTGAGGTTGCCCAGACAGGAAATCGCTCCTATGGCTGTCTAAAGATTCCGAGTGAGAATGATCAGATCTGAAAGATTTATCGATTTTGAACTGTGATTGCGAAACACCATCTTCGTGCTTATGATCATCGCCAATACCAGTATAAGGAAATTTTGAATGTCTCGAAGAAATTACTGGTGTGGCAGGATTGGGAAACCAATCGGGGAATAATGAATGAACAGATTGAGTTGCAGGGGTGTTAACCATACAAGGCTCCCCAACACGCGCATCTGTGTCATTTAGAGAAAACAATGATCTGACAGGCCTTGTAAGGGAAACGACTGCATCCAGGATAGGAGTCGATTCATAATCTGTATGTGAATCAGATTTAGGACTGTGTCCAGGGAAAAATCGAGTGGGCTCGAGGTAGGTTTCATGAACCGAGAGGGATAATGAGCCACCGGGGTTTTCAAACTCTGATTCGACATGGTTCCTGAAAGACTCAAAGTCACAACAGTCGTTGACTTGCGGATTGTCATAAGGAACACTAGGCTCAGGCTAGGTTGCTAACTGAAACTGTTCAAGGGAAATGAGGATCACATACGTGAACTGTTCACCTAAACATTTCGAATCAACATCCCTTTCAAGGAACTCAAAACAATAATGAAAAAATCTGATAGAGAATTCGTCTAAAGATTCCTGAGGTTCCATTCTGATGTCATTTAACTTTATAAAAACTTTATGAGGATCATCCCTGTGAAAATCTTGTTGTAATTCACTGGCGAGTTGTTCAAATGAATGGATGAAAGCTTTCGGCAATGTGCGACACCATTTCTTAGCGTGACCTTCGAGAGTGAGGAAGAAAAGCAAACAAATCAAACCTTCATCGTCAATTTCGTAGCACTCACCAAAGTCACAGAAATCTAAAAAGTGTTGGGTTATGGACACCCCATTTTCACCATCAAATTTTAACTGGGACAAGTGATACATAAGTTCATCGGGGATGAAGTATCGAGGCTCATAAAACTCTGACAAACATCTCGGGAGAATGATTTGGGAACGAGCCATTACAGATATGATATCAACTGCAGGCTCTAAGGGCTCAGCTTGTCATCTGGCCCTCCTTCTAGTGCCAATTCTGTTGACGGGAAAATCTGTCCGGCCAACAGCAGGGGATCTCCCCGGTAAAAGGTCCCAATTAGACCTTGAACCGTTTGGACTAGGGATCCCGTCCGGGGTGTGGGTCCGGCTACCACTAATTTCTCCTTTGCTTTGGGTCTCGCTTAAACTCTATAAAACAGTGGGTACACACCTAATCAACTGATACAAGACATATGATTGATGCATTAAATGTACATGTAGCACTATGAGTAGCAAGAGGAAATCATAAATCATGAAGACCAAAGGAAGTGTCGTTAGCAACACTTCATTAGGGTCATGCTTGCAAAATATTCTGACCGCAAAGGAAATAGTTCCTCACGGCAAGAACACCCCTCACTTCCTAAAATTTTAAATGATAACACGAACGCAGATAAATAGTCATCAACATTCGCTAAGAAAGTGAAATAAACTCAACCACCTTTAACATACTCAGCAAACTGTTATGCAACTGTGATGTGAATTGAAAATACAATTCCCTTAATCTTAGGATGTTCATAAACTGAAAATATAATACTCGACAGTGCTGATACATAAGACAACACCAGATCCACAAGGGGATTTTTCAAAATGCTTGTATTAATGCTTAAGTGTATAATCCTATGGTAATACAATATACTCAGCTCGATTCCCCAAACAAAAGATCCTTTTACAAGCTCCCGAAGGAGTATTTATAATACAAAACCTGCCCTTTGGGATTCCTTGACCTTTCATCTTCCTGACCGTTGGGCTGCTTTGCGACACAATATTTTCTGCGACCTGCAACTTGAACTGTTGTTGTGACCTGAGACCTGGCTAGGTCGCGGGGTCGCGGGTTGTAAGAAAATGTCCAAAGTGAGACCTTGCGACCTTGCGAATAGGTCGCAGGGTCGCGGGGTCGCGGATCGTGAAAAAAGATGAAAATTTGCTGGGTCGTGGGGTCGCGGGGTCGCAAATTTCGAGAAAAATCAAAAATGTGACTTTGCGACCTTGCGACTAGGTCGCTGGGTCGCAAGGTAGCAAATTTCGAGAAAAATAAAAAATGCGACCTTGCGACCTGCTGGGATTTACGACCTCGCGACCTCGATAGACATGCGGCCTGCGACCTCCGGGGATTTGCGACCCTGCACCATCCCCGACCTGCGACCTCGACAGATATGCGACCTGCGACCTTGGGCAAATCAGTGAGTTCCTTGGAGTTTCACCAGCATCTACTTTTTTTGAAAATGTCCCCTTGCTTGCTGGGGAAAACCTTGGCTCTTATGTGCAAACAGAGAGGTTCTTCCTGCAATAAAATAACAGAGGTCGCAAGTATTCTTGATGGAATAATAATAATGCTAAGGGCATTTTAATCAATTGTAAGAATGAAAATAATAACTTAGACCCCTGTGTGGTCAACTACTGAATAGTCGGAGATAATGGCTAGGGTAAGCTTTCTCTGTGCCCTTTCTCCGTCAGGATCATCATCTTCCCCACACACAAGGTTCTCTTCAAGTCTTGGATTAAATTAGCTGATAGGCACGATCTTCTTCATTCACGTTCTCAATGTTCACCGTACGTCTTCATGCTCATCAATTTTCCCATTCATTGGAGGAGAAATACTTGTCATCTTCAATCAGAGAATCTCAGGTATCTTAACTGAGGGAAACTGCGACCTCACTTATGATCCTATGCCAGTCATGCTCAAAGATTTTGAAATTGCGTTGCATTTTTCTTTAAGGAGGTGAAACAGCGCAGTGATTCATTTAATGGATGGCATGGTCTTCATGTATGGACTTTTCCCTTTATCATATGATCTAGTTGCAGTTGGAGGAAGGAGCGGGCGTTGAGAGACCACGGGCAGGGTCGATTAGGCATTTCGATGAAATTATACCCCTCCTAGTTGTGGCACGTTGTCCATTATGCAACAGTTTTCTTTATTTTAGACAGTCGAAACGTCATTGTAGTACACTCATATGGCGACCTTGTCTGTGGAGTCCAAGGCCGTGAGCATTGCAGGACTTCTTTGATAGGCTCACTGTTTGAATGGAGGATGTTTTAATTCATACGCTACGGCAGCTACTGAGCCGGTTATGTCTTGCTGATAAATTTTAACACATCCTAAACTAATACATCTTGAAGGCCAATGTTTTCTTTGACACTCGAGAGTGCTTGGAATTTATGTGGGAGAGAACGCTGTGAAGAGGCCCCTCCCGATGTGGAGCGTATGTCTCGTCGAGGTTCAAATAACGCGTGCACCAATTTTACGTATCGAAGCTATCATAGAGAGACCTCGTGTGAGACGATGTCTGGTAAAAGACAAAGCCATGAGGAGAAGGCCTGAGGAGACCAAACTGTCACAATGAGGAAACATGGATTAGATATCAGCGTTGTGCTCGTTCAAATGAGCGTTTTTCTTTTTCTTGCAGATCTGTATCCTGCAGCGATGACAAAGCCAATGTAGCTAAATCCGTGGGCATGCATTCTGGATGGGATTTTGTTTCCATTATTCCATTCTATCTCAGCTAAATCCACGTGCATGCATCCAGGATGGAATTTCATGCTACTTTTCACACTGTCACAGCTAAATCAACGCTGGATCATACCAAACACTGTCGCCTCCACCGAAATACTGAGATATGGGCGGTTACTAAACGCAGTGCTTTGCATGGGAAACTTTCTTCATCGACGAGCTATTCCATATTGGCAAATAGGCGGAGGGCAGGAAACGGCTGGTAAAGAGCACGATTGGTGCTGACAAGAACATTGAAACCACTGCATGCTTTAGACGTAACTTCGACCATCATTAAACGTTCCACCATCGTTCGAAACTCCACCATCGAAATGCCTGCGTCCATTGGCACGTGTTGGTGTATTTCTGTTCCATTTTTTAGTTGGAAAATCTGACCTCTACATAATATACATCTGCTTCCAAGAATTTACCGTAAGTTGAAAACCGCCAAGAAATATTTAAGCCCACCTATAATGTGTTTCATATATTTTCGATCCGCGTTTTAATCGTCAATTCGACCACCTTATACATCTGCTTCATAGATTAAAACCTCGGCATAAAGTATTTGGTCCTAGCTGTGATGTTCCTCGTACGCTTTGTTGGGCGGTCTTGTATGGTTTTGAAAACATATGTGACTTGCACCGGTTAAAACGTGGTTAAGGGTTCCAATTAAAAATCTAGCCAATTTTGAGCCAATCGAAATATTCATGCCCATTTGCACGTGTCCACGTAGTTTTGTTGCACCATCTCACGTGTTCTTGCACCGCTAGAACATGGCTGCAGCACTCTGCTCCACGTATATGTATAAACGTTGACAGGTTTTAGTTTGAAAAGTTAACCGCCACGTATATGTATAAACGTTTTCATTTGGCTTATTGAACGTTGGGCTCCATGCAACATAGACATTGAACATCGGACCATAAAATATATATCTGTCCCATGTCTGCTTGGCGCCCATTTGCCATGTGTCTTAATCATAAAGTTTGACCGCTTGAAAACCTGTCATTGACATTTGCGCTCATTTGTAACGCACCATGGTTATTTAAACATAAGCCTAGATCACTATATAGTCTCGATCCACCATCTTACATGGTTTGCAAACTATATTGCTTTGCGCTTTGGCATTAAATATACAACATCACCATGGTCCATTGAATGTGCGCCCTTTATAATGTTATCACTTGGTTTTGCTCCAGGATATCTTATGGTTTTGAAACCATATGCTTTCGAGCCTTGTTTTAATTTGATCATTTTCTTTACCTCATAATACGAAGGCTTCTTGTTTTGAAAGATCGAGAGTTGAAATATTCTTCTCGAGCCACAATGATGGCCCTTTTAATATGAACCCTTTCTATCTTATGGTTCTGGAGGCTCTGTTTGCATATGCATCAGTGTGCCTGGCTACCAAGAGGTGTATTCATTCAAACATAACCTTTTAGGTTCCCTTGGAAGTTCTCCATCTCTTATGGTCCCACATAGACAAACTTTATGGATATGAAAGCGCAAAGGGGACTAGGGTTTTACGGCAGTTTCATTGCTCCATGTTATACTCCTTGCAGCATAAATAATTCCTCACTATGTAGCTTAGGATTCATAAATGTTGCTTCTAAAGGGTGCGTTCACATATTTGAAACCCTGTCGTTGGCTTGCCACAGAAACACGTATGCTTTCGCACTTTTGCCTGGCACGAGAATGCCTTGAATGAGATTTTCATTCCCTATGAAAATCTTCTGAGTTCGCTTTGTTCACTGGGCTATACTTTAGGCTAAACTTTTCGAAGTGGCAACACCTTTGTGTGCAGACATCGACACGAAGCTGACATTGTGCAGGATCTTCAAAAATTCTTCAGAAAATACTCCATCTGGTCCTTGCGTAAGCTTAAATGCTTCTAGTTTATGCGAGATGGCATCTGGTACAGACATTTCTAGATGGAGAATTTCTAAGTACCTGGTGTACACTAGTGAAGAAAACCTCTTGCATCAGTGACATAAAAGGCTCTTTCTCTGCTCAACCTGTATCACCCTATCCTCCTTTTAACAGTACTGGTCACTTGCTCCTCCTCCTCCCCTATTCCGCAACTTTGGCTTTGTTATTGAGCTCAATTTTATTGCCCTCGATGTCATGACAAGATTGAGGAGTTTGTCACCCGTGGGGTCGACCTGCGTGGAATATTAAAACATCATAATTACACTTCGATAATGATGGCCGAAGATAAAACATATAAGACTGACAAGCTCAATAGAAGTATTCAAACAACATGCTTAATGACCCACGATGGGATGTCCTTTAATCGCCAATACACAAAAGGTTTCCATTCAAATGTATGCATGGCAATCTCATTACACATGGCGCGACTGCGGTAAGAATGTTCGAGTGTATGCTGGATGATCCTTCCCACATATGGCGTGATTGCAGTAACAACATCTGATTATGATGGTGAGAAAGCTCATGAGGAGTTGGGGATAGGTCGGTAGGAAGTCACTGGCTACAGGTTCGGTGAAAGACCTTTACGACAAAGCGAGCAGAGGGGGACCCGAAATTTTAAATATACCCAAAATTTTGGGCGGTGGTGTAGCGACTACAACACGTGTCTCGAACCTGTGTATGATGTTGGACACCTGTAAAAAGCACCAGATCTCTCTAACTATTAAGAAGTGCATATTCTATGTGCCTTTCAGGATCTTGTTATGCCATATAGTCTCTTGGCACGGACTAATGGTTGACCCCGCCAAAGTTGTAGATATCATCAATTTAGCAGTCCCCAGAACTGAGAAACAATTACGCTCCATTCTCGGGCACATAGGCTATTATAGGAAGTTTATTCAAGGATATGCACTGATCAGGGCACCCATGGAAAAGTTACTAAAGAAGGACGTATCATTTTTTTGGGATGCGGAGTGTCAGAAGAGTTTTGAGCTACTCAAGGAAAAAATGGTCTCTACACCTATCCTCATATTTCTGGACTGGATGAAGGTTTTCTATGTCCACGTGGACGCTTCATGGATCACCCTAGGCATTGTCCTTACGCAGTCTGGGGAGGGGGAAATTTACCACCCAGTTGCGTTTGCTAGTAGAAAACTCTCTCAAGTGGAGCGTAACTATTCTACTACTGAACGCGGGGGGCTGGAAATGGTGTATTCCCTCCAGAAATACTGACATTATCTATTGGGAGGGCGCTTCAAGATCTTCACGGATCACTCATCTTTGAAGTACCTAGTCAATAAGCCTGTGTTAGGCGGGAAGATTTGCCTATGGTTACTGCTATTTCAAGAATATGACTTTGATATAATTGTGAAGCCGGGGAAATTAAATGTTGGACTAGACCACTTATCCTGAATCGAGAGTGGTGAAGAACCAACCAACCTAGAGGAAGGATTTCCTGATGTGCAACTATTTTATATTAAGGTGGTTTATGATCACTTTGCTGATATTATTCAATTCTTAACTATGGGGAGGGCACCTGCAGAATATTCGGTACAACAGAAAAAACAGTGGGTGACTCGCACAGCTAAATTTACTATCATCACGGCGCACTTGTGTAAGATAGGAGCTGATGAGGTACTGCACAAATACGTACTGGAGCATGAAATACAAGTCATTCTAGCAGAATCCCACAGAGGTGTAGCAGGAGGTCACTACATAAGAAAAGCGACGACGCAGAATATCTTAAGAGATGGGCTGTGGTGGCCCACACTGCATAGCGACTCTCATGACTATTGCAAAGCCTGTGACACATGCCAAAGGACAAGAAGATCATCATGTAGGGATTAAATTCCTTTACAACCACAGATGGCCATGCAGGCATTCGATAAATGGGAAATAGACTTCATCGAGCCCATAAACCCACCAGGTAAGAAGACAGGTGTCCGCTACATCATCAGTGCGACTGATTATGTAACTAGATGGGCGGAAGTGCAAGATGTGAAGGATTGTACTACAGACACCGCTGAACACTTCCTTTTTGAGCATATTCTAACCAGTTTTGGTTGTCTGAAGATCTTGATGAGTGATAGAGGTACGCATTTCATTAATGACACGAAACAAGTTTTGACTAAGGATTTTCGAATCCACCATGCCATTAGGAGAATTTTGAGGTCTAAAATGGGCCTCCTAAGGAAAATATACAATCAAAATTCACTTTATGAGAACCAATCACATTTTAGGAGATGACATCATCCTTAATGGTTGAGGTGGCATTGCTTGAGTTAAAGGTACTTACTTGTAGCATTCTCAATGCTGGATAAAAACTCATGGTTAACCATGGTAGTGCTCTAAGTACTTTTAAAGTCAAATTAAAGTACTCATAATAAATGTCATTTCACATTTTTTGAATAAAAATATAATATTGTCATTTAATATTTCTTGAAATAATAAATGTGTATCCCTATACATTTGTTATATTATATTATATTATATTATATTATATTATTTTTATATAGTATATTAATTACATGTTATTATACAAATTAAATAATATAAATTTTAATTAATAGCATATAATATAATTAAGTATTTATAAATTTATATTTATATTTTATTTTAAGTTATTTAAGTACAAAGGACAAATGCATTAGTTGTTCAATGATAACGACTTTTTCTTGAAGAGCTCATTTTTATAGTCACATCAATACAATTTTTTTATTAATTTTATTTTGGTACAAATTTTGAATTAAATTTAACTATGGTTACATGGATTTTGGTGCAAAAAGTGAATTCCAAATTCATAAGTATTGTTTTATTGGTTTAACTATTATTTTATTATTTCCTTAGGAGGCCCATTTTAGACCTCAAAATTCCCCTAATGCAAAAAGTACCCCCTACCACCCGTAGGCAAATGGAACGGTCGAAGCTGTTAGTAAAATTATGGAACAGGTGCTTACCAAGGTCTGTAATGTAAATCGAAGTGATTGGGACGTGTGCATCCCTTCGGTCCTTTGGGCATATTGGACCACGTGCAAGAAATTGATTGGGAAAAAACCATTTTAGATGTTTTATGGAAAGGAGGTCATTATGCCCATGGATTATATCATTCCTAGCTTGCGCATCACGGCCTTTACGAACATGGCAGAGCCCGATATCATGGAGGAACGCTTAGCACAACTATTCGCCTTGGAATAAGATTGATTCGTCACTAAATTTCATGAGAAAGTTTAGAAGGCTAGGGAAAAAGCCTGGAGCGATAGGCATATCTAGTAGAAGTCGTTTAAAGAATATGAGCTAGTAGTATTATATGAAAACCAGTTTGCATGCTACCCTAGGAAATTCTGCCAACATTGGTTGGGAACTTATATCATAACAGAAATTATGAATGGCGGTGCGGTGGGATTGGCTACTCCGCACAGGGACCCCCTGCCCAGATATGTTAATGGAAACCGTCTCAAACCATACCAGATGAAGTCAGAGTAGACCAAATGACTATATGGTCGGAGTAACCATATTGGGATGGAAACACGTAGGCAAGAGGAAAAACGTAGGCAGGCCCGTTATACGCGTAGGGTTCAACCGTAGGTTAGGGAGTCCGGAAAGGTGTGTTGGGCATGCAGGGGTAATACAAAGCTATGAAAACTAGTCGTTGGAACAATACCGTTGGGTAAAAAGTAAACTTTACCTTTTGAAGGAGCGGGCAGTAGGCAATTACTGTGCCGATTTCTGAGGATATTTTACCGTTTCCTTGATGGTAAGTTTCAAATAAGTTTCATCTAACCATTGTTCACTATTAAAAGCTATAAATGGAGGAGGGACGCTCATAATTGGGTTCTACATGTCCTGAAAATCTTGTGCCTTGCAAATTTCTATAACTATTGTGCTTTGTTCATGTCTGGGTGTGCTACCCCCTTTGATCTGCGGGGAAATTAAAATATATATACAACACGTGTTACATAAAGGCTTTGAAAATCATGGAGCGGAAGAGTTAGTGGAATTTGATCCATCTTTGATAGGAAATTATATTGAAAAATGACGTCACTAATAAGAAGTTGAGCCATTGCATATGGCATCCAATAGAACACTAACTGTCCTGACTTCTTCGCATGATATTCTAGTGAAATGAAATCATTCCAACCATAAAAATAGAGATCCTTTATGAGTGATATGCCTTTGACATCCAAAAAATGCAACAATGCTACAGTTTAGACTCTTTCACTCAATTATCCACCCAAAAGTCTTAATAGAAATGAGAGGAGCCATCGCTAACTAGACGAGAGAGATGTCCAATAAGCCCCACAGGAATTTTTACACCAGATTCCACTATTTCTTGGCAGTGAAATGTTGTTATAGACTCCAGAGGAGACCACAGATTCAATACACAGAGTCTCAAGGGACCACGATAGCAACCACACTCAGATCTCACCCCAGTCTGATGGTCAATTCGACTCTGAGACTTCAAAAACACCTCCACTCAATCAATGTGGCAAACCACGATTATTTTCCCACTACAGGAACTTTTGTCACCTGTGTCAATAGGTCAATATCTTCCACACAAGGTTGTTGGAAATACTCCCAACCACCACCATGAATAAATTCTGGCAGCAGCCCACACTTCATTTAATTTCTGTTACAAGAAGGGAAAAGCAGAGATACAAACCCATAGGCATTTCTTCACGCAAAATCAAAGAACAGAGTACCTAAACCACACTCTGCACTTAAATATTTACCCATCGTATTCACCTACATTTTTGTCCGCATGTCACAGCCCGCAATATTTAAGTGTTACATCTTAACACTTAGCCGTAAACTAATTTTTTGCCAATGCGATATCGGTAGGGCCCATAAACCTTATCGCATTCCCAACCGCATGCAAACCTTTTTTTTCTGCTTAGACCTTACCTTTTCACTTTTTGCACTCTCTGTTTTTTAACAGCCCGCATAGCGCACTTTGCAAGTCTTAGCGTTTAACTTTAAGGCCCTGCACCAAAACTTGCAATGTTGCGATGTGACATCGTCATCACACATTGCAAGTTATAAATATTGCATTTCACACAACTTACCTTTTAGCACGCCCGCACTTCACACATTTTATGTTTTACCTTTTAAGCCGTTCGTTGTTTCACACTTCGCACTTTTTAGGACTTACCTTTTACTGCCCCGCAATTTATTTTATTTGCTGTGCGATGCACCCGCAAATCGCATACCGCAAGCTCGAGAGGATAGCACTCGAAAATTGAAATATTTGAGCTACTATGTGATAGTGCCATCACACATTACAATCGCAAGAACTTAAGGTTTCCCGTATTGCGACAGTTAAAAGTTAAAATCGCTGAGCTGCGATTTGCGATGGAGGGCACAGATGCAATGTGGTTTCAAACCGAAAACCTATAAATCTTCAAGTCTGTCTTTTTGTGTTATGTATGTATTTTGGTGTATAAACAGAAGAATCAAGCTTTCACAGTAGAAGGACGATTCTCTGGTTATACGTCCGTTTCGGCATTGAATTGCATTAAGTTTTCAGGCTTCAACCATTTTCTATTAAAGCGTTGTAATTTTCATATGTTTAGTGAGATGAATGAAGAAAAGTATTCCTCTCCTGTGTTCTTGTTCTATCTGTGTGTGATTTTATTTTCTGCAATATTTTTTCTTTGTTTTGTGTATGTTCTCGAAATATCTCAGAGCATACCAGATTTTCCAACTTGGTATCAGAGCTTGCCACTGGAAATTCTAACATGGTATTAGAGTAGGTCTAGGCTCTTAGCGAAAGAATGAGCTCGTTCTTTACTGAAGAAGCTGAAAGGTTGTTTAGGAAGCGAATTCTCCAGCATTGAGAAGGTTTTGTTTACACAGTCAAGATGGCACCAGCAGGCACAAGCCTGACTAATCCACAACTACCACAGTTCGATGGTAAAAACTATGATTATTGGGCCATTACAATGAAGGCCCTATTTGATTCACAAGATATTTTGGAGTTGGTGGAATATGGTTTCCAAGAACCAGCATATGCAACAGCATATAATGCTTTGACACAAGAAAAAGGACATTTTTCAGGGACAATAAGGAGAAGGAATTCAAAGCCCTCTTCTATATTTTCCAAGCATTGCATGAAAGTATTTTCCTAATGGTGGAAGTAATAACAAAGTCCAAGGAGGAATGGGATACCCTCCAAACAACCTATGAAGGCATGGAAAAGGTAAAGGAAACAAAACTTCAAATGCTGAGAAGAGATTTTGAAACTCTTTGTATGAAAGAGTCTGATAACATATACTCATTCTTTACACATGTGATTGGGCTAGTCACCCAAATCAGGTCTCGTAGAGAGACACATGAAGAAAGGAGAATAGTTGATAAAGTCTTAAGAAGTCTACCATCAACATTTGATGTCATAGTAGTGGCCATAGAAGAGACAAAGGATATCTCATGGTTTGCAGTGGATGAGCTTCATGCATCACTGATGTCTCATGAGCACAAATTGAAAAGAGAAACAAAATCCTCATTGGAGCATGCAGTTAAGACACAAATATCTTTTGTTCAAGGTATAGGTTGAGGAAGATCAAACTACCAAGGAAGATGAAGAAGCCCACACAGAGCTGGAAGAAGAAACCATGCAAGCACAAGTGGAAGGGGCAGTGATCAGAATCCAAGCCAAGGCTCAAGAAAGAATCAAGCACAAGGACAGAGGTATCATAAATCTCATGTCCAATGTCATTATTTCAAAAAGTATGGTCATTATGAAAATTAATGTAGAAAGCAGCGAAATGACATGGCTAGTAAACCTAGTGTAAATTTCACAAAAGAAAATCAGAACCATGGTAACGTGCTTTTAGCTTGTAATGTAGCACAAGAAAAATAAGAAGATGTATGGTTCTTAGATTTAGGGTGTAGAAACCACATTACTGAAACATATCAATGTTTTCCTATCTATATGAGAGTGTAAAATCTGAAGTGATAATGGGGACTGATAACAAGGTCTCTATCATGGGAAAGGGAAGAGTAAACATACTTACAAAGAAGGGAGAGTATAATTTTGAGCCGGATGTCTATTATGCCCCTGGCCTCAAATGTAACCTTCTAAGCATTGGATAGCTCGTGTAAAAGGGCTATAATGTGTTTTTTTTTAAATGATGTGTGCATAATCATGGATAGAAATCCAAGTAGAGGGCTCATTGCAAAAGTGCATATGACAAGAAATATAATGTTTCCTCTCAATATCAGATCAGACTTGAAGGGAGGAGGTGTTGTAGTGGTTCTCACACAAGAAATATTTCAATAAGATGTGAAATATGAAAACTCGTTATGGAATTTGCGATTTAGTCGTCTCAATTTCAAAGGTTTGAACTTGTTGCACAAAAAAGACACAGTAAAGGGATTACCACTCATAGAGAAAATAGATAGCCTATGTGAAGGTTGAATCTTGGGCAAACAACACAGAGAATCATTTCCAGCAGGAAAGAGTATAAGGGCAAAGGCTTTGGAGATTGTCCACTCAGATTTATGTGGACTAATGAAAATGCCATCATTAGCTGGCAGTCATTATATTTTGACATTTATAGATGATTACATAAGGAAGACATGGGTCTATTTCCTAAGACAGAAAAGTGAAGTGTTTGAAAAATTCTACCACTTCAAAGCTCTTGTTGAGAAGCAAAGTGGACACCACATAAATGTTTTGAGATCTAATAGAGGTAGAGAATATATCTCCAAATACTTCCTATGTTTCTACAGGGAGCATGGAATACACAAATATTTTACCACAAGGTATACACATCAGTAAAATGGTGTAGTAGAAAGAAAGAATAGGACCATCATGGACATGGGAAGAAGCATGTTGAAGGCAAAGCATTTTCCAAATGAGTATTGGGTAGAAGCTTTCTCTTTTGCATCTTATATTATTAATATATTTCCAATCAAAATTGTTATGAATAGAGTTCCAGAAGAAGCATGGAGTGGAACAAAGCAATTTTTCACTCACATGAGAGTGTTTGGATGTGTTGCATATGCACATGTCTCGGATCAGTTAAGGAATAAGTTGGACAACAAGGGCGAGAAATGTATTTTTCTTGGAGACAGTGATGAATCCAAGGCTTATGATCTCTATAATCCATCAACCAAGAAAGTAATAATCAATAGATATATTTAGTTCATTGAAGAAGAAGCTTGGGATGGAAGTTTAGAGAAGACAGTAAATGTGAATACATGTATGTCTCATGAAGAAAAGGAGGACTGGACTGCAGCAAGCAACTCCTCAACGGTGGCTCCTCCTCCACCTACACAAGCTCAACAGAGCACACCTCAGGAAAGCAATAGAATAGCATTGAGAAATCAAGGAAGTTCTTCTCCAAGCACACCACAGGAATCAACAACTCCCTCAAGTTAAAGGGAAACTCCAAGCACATATTCAGCAAATACATGAAGACCAAGATTCATAAATTTAAGTGAAATTTATGAGCAAGAAGAAGTTGATAGTAGTGCTAGTCTGAATTCTTTATTTCCATTATTTTTTAATGTTGATGACCCAATCCATTTCGAAGAGGAAGTAAAATAAGAGAATTGGATTGAAGCAATGAATGGAGAAATAGGAGCAATAGAAAGAAATGACACATGGGAGTTAGTGGACCTCCCACAAGGAAAATAAGTTACTAGAGGGAAATGGGTTTATAAGACCAAGAGCAACATTGAAGGCAAGATAGAAAGGCACAAAGCAAGGCTAGTTGTCAAAGGCTACAAGCAGCATCAAGGAAGAGACTATGAGGAAACCTTTGCACAAGTTGCAAGTATGAAGACAGTGCGGACATTGTTTTCTATAGGAGCACAAAAAAATGGAAAGTTTATCAAATGGATGTGAAGTCAACATTCTTGAATGGAGTGCTGAAAGAGGAGGTGTATGTTGAACAACCTCCTGGATATGAGATAGAAGGCCAAGAACACAAGGTGTGTAAGTTGTGAAAAGCTCTTTATAGGCGGAAGCAAACACCATGAGCATGGTACAACAATATTGATGCTTATTTTATGGACAATGGGTTCGACAAGTGTGATGGTGAACCCACACTCTACATCAAAGAAAATGATTCTAAAGTTATTATTCTTGTTTTGTATGTAGATGATTTTATTTTTATAAGAAATGATGTTTCTCTCATTGCTGATTCAAAGAAGTCATGAAAATTGAGTTTGAAATGACTGACTTGGGGCTATTAAGATATTTTTTGGGCATAGAAGTAAAGCAAACAGAAAAGGGAATTTTTATCTCCCAAGCAAAGTACGTTGTAGAATTTTTAAAAAGGTTCAATATGAAGAACATCAAGCCATCATCAACTCCAATTGACATGGGGTTGAGGTTGAGCAAGGAATATTGCAACAAGAATGTCAATCCAACATTGTACAAAAGCATGGTTGGTATTCTAATGCTACAACTAGGCCTAATATAATGTATGCAGTAAGTCTGATATCCAGATTAATGGAGACACCCAAGGAGACACATTGGGAAGTAGCCAAGATAATATTGAGGTATGTAAATGGAACAAAGGAGTATGGTGTTCTATACTCCAAAAATGATGATTTTAATCTGATTGACTACACTAAAAATGATTGGAATGGAAGTGGTGATGATAGAAAGAGCACATCAGGGTGTATTTTTCATTTGGGATCAGGAGCCATTTCATGGGCTTCTAAGAAGCAACCAATAGTTTCATTATTGAAAAGAAGTTGAATATGTAGCAGGAACAACAACAACATGTCAAGTAGTTTGGATGAGAAGGATGCTGAGGTATTTATGTCATGAACAAGACAAAGGAACCACAATTTTATGTGATAATAGCTCAGCAATTGCATTGTCAAGGAATTAGGTTTTCCACAAGAGAACAAATCACATTGATGCCAAATACCATTTCACAGGAGAATTAGTTAACAATGGTGAAATTGTGTTGCAACATTGCAGGTTAGAGGAACAGTCTACAAAGATCCTCACCAAGTCATTTAAACAGAAAATTTTTGTTTATCTTAGAAAGTGTCTAGGAATGATTGATGGCGGAAGTTCTGATTAAGGGGGAGTGTTGGAAATACTCGCAACCACTGCCATGATAAAGTTTGGCAACAAACCACACTTCACTGAATTTTTTTTGCAAGAAAGAAAAATCATAGATACAAACCCATAGGCATTTCTTCATGCAAAATAAAAAAACATAGTTCCCGAGCCACACTCTGCATTTAAATCTTTACCCACCGTATTCACCTACCTTCTTTCCCTCATCTCGCAACCCATGATATTTAAGTGTTACCTCTTAAAGCTTAGCCGAAAACAAATTTTTCGCCGATGCAATATCGGTGGGACCCATAAACCTTACCGCATTACCAACTGCATGCAAACCTTTGTTTTCCACTTATTCCTTAACTTTTCTCTTTTTTCACTCCCTGCTATTTAACCACCCGCATATCACACTTCGCAAGGCTTAGCGTTTAACTTTAAGGCCCTGCACCAAAACTTGTAATGTTACGATGTGAAATATTCATCTCACATCGCACGTCATAAATATAGAATTTCACACAACTTACCTTTTAACGCGCCCACACTTAGCACATTTTCTATTTTACCTTTTAAGCTACCCGCAGTTTTGCACTTCGCATTTTTTAGTACTCACCTTTTAGCGCCCTGCAAGTTATTTTATTTGTGATGCAATGCGCTCGTAAAATCGCAGACCGGAACATTAGGAGGATAGCACCCACAAAGTAAAACATTTAAGTTGCAATGTGATAGTGCCATCACACATCACAATCACAAGCACTTAATGTTTCCTGTATTGCAGCAGTTAAAATTTAAAATCAATAAACTGAGATTTGCGATGGAGGGCGCACATGCGATGTGGTTTCAAGCCAAAAAATATAAATAATCAAGTCCGTATTTTTGTGTTATGTATGTAGTTTCGTGTAGAAACAGAAGAATTGGGTTTTCACAGCAGAAGGACGACTTTATGGTTATACATCCGTTCCCACATTGAATTGCATTAAGTTTTCAGGCTCCGACAATTTTGTATTAAAGAAATTTAATTTTCATATGTTTAGTGAGATGAATGAAGAAAAGTATTCCTCTCCTATGTTCTTGCTCTGTTTGTGTGTGATATTATTTTCTGCAATATTGCTTCTCTGTTTTGTGTATGTTCTAGACATAGCTCAGAGCATACCATATTTTCCAACTTAATGCTACGACCGGATCCCCTCTTTTTCAAGCTACAAACTGCATACCACCCACGAAGATTTGAAATCGAGCCTCCAACAAGTTCCAAACCAAAATGAGCCTTATTCGCTCATGAATTCCATTATGAACAGGCAGATCTGATACTAGAAACTCACCAGTGCTCGACTCTCTCCCAATATTTTTTGTGGTGTCAGATCCCAGTACCCACACTAGCACCACCGGCTCTGCGGCTCCTCACATATTCACGTCCATGCTCTGATATACAGTCACAAAGCCAAGCACCATGAACAAACATGTCCAGACATATAATGAATTAAATCGACTTGCAGTCTCTAATAGAAAGATCAGATCTTTGCAGCTCGACACAAAATTAACAAGATGCAATAGATTTTTTACACTTCGTGGGAAAAAAACACATGTCGCAAACTCAGTCACGGGCTCTCCACCATCAGCCGATCCAATTTGAAAACCCAATAAAATTTACTTGACTACAACTCGTAGCCACACCAATATTCACACTTTGTGAGCTCTCCACTAAGGTGAAAATCCACATAACAGAGCACCACAGTATCCATGACTTGATACATAGATCTATACCTGAGATCATATGCACTTTGGGGATTAGACTCCCACACAGCTCTTTTCCTAAAAAAAATGCAGAGCCCTCAAAAGAAACCGTAGATTGCTCCAACACCATTGTTGTCAACAAATCAAAGCTCACGACCTACCTTCGAGGTCTCTTCCATTCTCCTACCAAAACTGAGTGAAAAATAGATCCAAAAACTTCAATGTTGAAAAAATACTTTTATTCTTCACAGGATTTACTTAGGCTCTCCTGTGAGGGATTCAGGCTTAAACCTATTATGATACCATAAATTTCCATAAGAAAATATATCTCACATTAATCAAATAATGTCACAAATAAATACAAGAAGTGTTGTCTCAAGATAGGGAAACTATCTTGGAGAGACAATCATTTGGTTGAAATAATCTCTCAAACACACACCAATCTAGGAAGCATTATTAGAACAAACTCCTCTAGATATAGAGAATCACAACTGAGACAAGTAGGAATTACATTTTCCAACACGCTCTTAATATAGGAGCTAAAGTGTTCGATTATTTTATTTTTAATAAAATAACATGCAATAACTCTGATGATGGTTCCAACTCAACATGAAAATCACATAGAGATAGAAGAATATTATCTTTTCTATTTGTGAAGTTCAACATCTTATGTTATCTATTTTGTTAACCCAATAGGCTCATTCTACAACCTAGTGTGAGGGGATGTGTAAGTACAACCTAGTATGAGGGGATGTGTAATTTGTTAAATTTTTTATTTGGTCATATATATACTCTATTTATCATTTAAAAATACAATTTAAACAATGAAAAATAACACAGTATATTTTGCACTCTAAATGTGATCATCTTGTACGTAAAAAAATGTGATCATCTTGGCTCTTGGCTCTCATTAGGTAGATACTTAAATAAATCTACCAGTATAATCCATGTCAGATACCCTTCCCACGATATCATTTCCAAATGATAGAAAGCCTCCCACGATATCATGGACAATTGATAGAAAGCCATAGATAACGAGGAACCGAAACCATATAACCAAATCAAATAATACCCTAAAATAGAGATAACTGATACTTGGGATCCAAATAATAAGATGAAATTTGAACTTTTTCTAGGCAGATCCAAAGATTGCACTATTTGTTACACCGAAGGTGTTTTATTGTGGGCTTTGGTGAACACACTGTTCACTATAGCTAATAGAGACACTGTAATTTCGTCATCCCTCTAAAAAATAAAAACTTAGCATGTGGCATTGACTTTTCCCAAGGTCTCTGATTGACGACATGATGCACATTTCCAGAGTCTCTGCCTCAGTGATTTGCAGCATGCTCCCCACCACATTAATGATCTGCCTGCGGAGGAAAAGTGGCTCGATGCCCGCCAACTCGATAAACATCTCTAGAGCCTCTTGTTTTGTGGCCTCTTGATTTGTATTGAGTGCCTCAGTGAGCTTTTTCATCATGGTAGGGATTAGGTTTGGAATCACTCACAGTCCTGCAAGGTCTCGATCATTTGGACAAATTTGGTCGTGGCTGCAAGGACCGCGATTTGAACGTCTACCGGGGAGGGCTAGAAGAGACACTGGTGGAACACTATGTGCAGGGTGGAGAGATGCGGGGGAAGGTAGCCGCCTATGAACTGCGAGATTTGCGTGAACGTGAGCAACATGCTCTCCTTGATATGCGAATAATCGAAGCTCACGCACTGGAACATGAAAGGCAAGAGCTCTGGCCACTGGCCCTCTTCCATGATGGAGGTGTCGCAAAGCTTCTTGACGATGCTCTTGACCTCCTCCCTCTGGACGCAGATGAGTAGATGGGCCTTGATAGCGGTCTTCATGGGTGGTGCTAATTGGGGCCATATGTATGTCTCGTGCCATGTGATTTTCCTCCTTAGGAGAATCGCAGCCATGGCTCAGATTTCTACCTACCTGCATGACTGCAGGACATGAACGGGCTTCAGGGCTAGACCATCTGGATGCTTCTCCTTGGAGATGTTGAACAACGCCTTCATCTGGCCTGTCTCCTCATTGAAAACACTGATGAGGTGCATTATTAGGGACTCAAATGCCGCTAATTCCGACCTCATCGTGGCGTTTATCTGCGCATCCACCTCTGCAGTTATTGTCCTGGTGCCCTTGGAGTGATCCATTGTAGCTTGTTGGATGGGATCAATCTCTCTCCCAATTCTAAATTAATGCTTGGCTCGCTTGCTAAATGATACCGTTGCCACCGCTTATTTGAGTTATTTTTATTTTATTAAGATTATTTTTATTAAGTTATATTTATTTTAAATTTAATTTTATTAAAAAATATTCAATATTTTTCAAAAATTTAATATTAAAATAAAATTATTTTTCATAATTGTATTACAGGAAATAAATAAATGATTTTCCCAAGTCTTGTATTCCTTCCATGTACCTTTTCACTGTTCACTACAGCGAATCAGTAAACCTGAATTTCATCATCCCTTTACCCAATTCGAATTTAACCCGCTTCACTGACACTGTTTCTCTTGCGTCACTGCGGAGGGACCTCAAGGTACGGCTCGTTCATTGGCCTTCTACCCCCGTAGTAAATGTGAGCCATTGATATCGGTCAAAGAGCACACTGCGAGGTCAACTACGGAGGAATCGTTTGGTTTAAGCATCGAGCTTGTTTGTGCCTGCAGGTCATCGTTGATATGAGATCAATGGAGACTACGCCCTTTGATCTACACGTGAGTTAACACAAAGTCCTATCCTTCAGTGTACCTTTGAACCCTTGAGGAAAATTATAGTTTATATCAATTCTTGCAACTTCACTCATAAATTAACATAGTTAAGAGTGTAACCGCGAAGGAATATGCAACTACTCGGGTCAATTAACCTTAGTTACAACAGATCTTGAATTAATTTCTTGCAACATAATAATTTTTTCATACATGATCTCCCAATTTAATCTTACGGTTCCTTAAAGCTCATGTTCGAGAGGAACCTTAATTTCGATTTTATCTGAGGATAACCTAAAGGACTTGCAAATTGTCTTGTGTTTGTGGTCCTTCTTTGCATAAGGATTACCAATAATTGAATCAGGACTTAATTCTTCATTGCATGAATTATAAGGGCTCCTAGAAACTTTGAGTTATTAATCATTGGAGAGTAGTAAATGACAATCCCTTTAGCATTGAGCCTGATACCCTTTTAGACCTCATGTTTGAAAAAATGAATGGAAGGATCCCTAGCACTTCATTAGATTTCTAGATGGAGGGTCAGCTTAAGGAAACTACCACTTTCTCATACTGGTAATTATACTATTGATATCGATACAAAAAATTCAAATAAGATACCTTCAAATCTAACATGCACTTGTTTCACTGTAATACCAACAATTAAAATCTCATTTAATGGTAATTCATAATTGCAAGGTTTCAATGCCACAATTTAGTCTAAAATCCTCTACCTCATAAGCAATGGAACTATGTTATAAAAAATATAATTGGTTATAGTCTAGAATAAATTAGCAGATTCACATCAAGGGTCACATAACCATTACTACTCAAACTAAGGCCATTATGATAATGAGTTGGAGTGTAAGTTACCAGTCGACGTAGAGTATATGTATGTTATACATACATATAGATGTTTATGTATTTATTGGAATATCCACTGTTGATGCCGACGTCTTTTTGCCTCCTCGTGGCTTACATAAAGCACCTAAAGTTATCAGGTGCTCTTGTTTTTGGATTTGTTGATCAAAATACCCTCTTCAACTGCTACTTCTCTGCAATTTTACCAAAATTACCCAATTCACATGCTACTTTTCGTAAGAAGTTGTTGTTTTCTAATCCAAGAACTTTAGATTCGGTAGCACCATTGAGCACATTGGAGAGGAGGATCAGACACTTTAGATTCTGTACTAGGGCCAACTTACGGCAATAAAATCCAGTCAAATTTACATTTTCCCATTTATGTAACACTTAATGAACAAGGTATAGTTTTCATATGGGAGGAGGAGGTCATGATATTCTTATAAGAGATTCTGACATGTTTTTAGTAGAGCAGTGTCACACACTCAGCTATAGAATGACTATTTATCAAATAAACAATTTTTTCATTTTAAAATTATTTCAAAAATAAAAACTACCCCGTCAATTACTAAATTACAAAATTTTCATTTTAAAATTATTTCAAAAAAAAAACTAACCCACAAATTATTAAATTACATGAAAGTGTTATGAGCTAATCGGAAAATAAAAAATATACTTTTCAAAATATAAAATCATTTTAATAATTTAAAAGAATTCGGGTTATGCACATGAAAATCATTGCAAAGAATCAAGTGATATGCGCAAAGAATGCCATCTAGTGATACTTAAAATTTCCCAACTGGCACGATGCGCTAAATCAAATACTTCCCACTAAGTTATTAAAATTGATGAGAGAGTAGAAATACACACACAGCATTCACACACAAATAATAATTTCTATATTGCAATAATTAGATACATCAAATATATAGGTGAACTCATACTAATCTTAGAGAGAGAAGTTGAGAGATTCTCTCAACTTCCTCAACAAACCCAATCCAAGATATGCTAAAGTAAGCATAATCCTAACTAAATCTAATACCCTCCCTTAATGCTTACTTTACAAAAAATATAATTAATCACAATTACAACACTTTAAACTTTTCGTGTTTTTGTATGATCTGGTCTTCATTAACATCTGTACCCACTCTGAGATCTCATAGGAAACACTCTTTTCTCCACCATTTTCGAGCTACCATTCAACCCATTTAAAATACATTGTTTCTGACTAGCGATAATGAAATTTGCAAGATCAACAGTATTGGAAACTCGGCTCGTTGGGGCTTCCGCGATAGAGCTGACAAGTGATGAACCATCCTATGGACCAATCACCATCTGATTTCGCTTTCGGCTATCCATCAGTGGCTAGGCAAATGGTCTTAATACTGAATGTGTTCAAGAGCTAATCTAACAACTTGACCTGCTAACCTGTAACTGATGCTCCTTGGCCCGTAGCACAACAAGATCAGCATATAACAAATTTACACAATCAAATTAGTCAATTGTTCTGTCGTCCCTGTAGGACGTCAAGAACGACTAATTTAAATAATGCTCATTTGTTCAATAATTGGTTCTCTTCTACACAACTCTCATAGCAATAAATATAAGGCTTAAACTCCACACTATATTTCACACAATAAACCTACAAATCCAACGTAAATCAAACCAGCAATTTCAGCGATTTTCAACCCACCACTGTCCAGCTAAAGAAAATATGGCCCATCGTCATCACGCTTAGCTGCATCTGCTACTCTTTCCGTCTGTTCTTGGTAACTGTTAGACACGGTCCTGTCAGTCCCTGGTCATAATCAAATTCTCCAAAATTCATTTCTCGTCATTTGCAGTCATTAAAGAGTCATTTTAATTCTTGAGTCCAGGGTTTGGTCTTCAGAAGGCTTCAATAACATGTTCAGGCCAGAGGAAGGTTCAGTAAGTGTTTATCATTGGTACCAACCTATTTTGTGCAGAAGAAACGGTTGAAAGCATTTCAGAGGATATGAGAACCGGCTTGTTAGATACATGTCACTCTTCACATCCTGGAAGATTGGGTCTTCTTGAAGCATTACAAACAAAAGGTGTTGAGTTTGTGTCATTCAAGGACTGGGAGAAGATAGACCGAAAAGAAAAGGAATTGGGATCTGTGAAAGGTAAACCTAGGGAAAAGATTACTTCATGGCAAGAGTTGCTAAAAGTTGCAAATGAATAGCTCTGCAGCAAGGAAAGTTTAGTTGTCATTGTATCTGTATTCTGAAGCAGCTTAGGGATACACCGAATTTATTGTCACCATGAATGCTTAGAATCTACGGAAGAGGATGAAATCTAACAGAATACTGTTAAGCCTAAGATGCCCATGGAACTGAATTATTCTCAATGCATTCACCTGGGAATTTTATCCCAAGAACATAAACAGCCTACCGGTGCTTTTTCTTTTTGAGATTGATCAGTACATCAGCAGCATGGGTTGCTTTTCAGGCAAGGTTTCTGGTTTGGGAGGTGGAAGTTTAACCAGAAATGTAATATTTATGACTTTTTCCAGGGTCTGTTCTACCGTCTATTAGAAGAAATTACTACGCTCTGCGCATTTTCAAGAAAAAATGTCAAACGTCAAGTTGACTATGACATTCCATTCTTTGTTTTGACCCTCTTTTGCAAGACAATGATGGTATGCAAAGGAGCGATGATGATTCCCGATGATTTTCAGCTTAGGGAAAATAAAGGTGTAAAATGAATAAACAAAATACCACTTTTGTTTTGATGTGGTATTGCGATGGGTGCTTTTATATGGTTGTCCAATTGAACATGTTTGGTGTGAGTAGAATATGGTAGGGGCAGAACGCAATCCTAACTTGATTCGGCCTGTTTTCAACTACCCAAATGGATCTTGCAATTTGCATCCAGCGCCTTTGGCTAATTGTTTTTATACCAAATTCTCATGTCCTCTCTTGGAGAATCTTCATAATAACATTTTCAATTGGATCATTCATTGCATCAAGTACATCCATTGAAGGAGCAGTCGCCAGTTTGCAATGATTCAGCCGTTTAACACAGGAAAGGAATTCGAGTCGAAAGTCTAAATCATGCAGTGAGAGGATGGTTTTTCTAATCCAAAAATGCGTGAAAGTACACCTTTGAAGCTCTTTAGTTGCATTACAATTACAATTCTCAAAAACTAGTTCATCGGACTAGCTTGTAATCCCAAAAGTAGCTTGTATTCTGCTTCATAACATGATCTCTGCTTATACATTTATATGATAATGGCTTCCCAACCATAAGGGCATGGATAGGGATTTATAACCGGTTTACAAGGTTGAGAAATTATGATGGAGGTCAGGGGAATTTGAATAGGCCAGGAAGCATTGATTTGACCGAAAATGAAATTCGCAACTGGCTGCAGTGTTTTTTCATCTGCAGGTTAGAAGGGCGAAAGCTCGTTTTCAAAATTAAAAACTGGAGGTGCGCGCTACCCACATGGTGCGCGCTACCCACTTAAACGCCACAGCCCGTGTTAAATAACACAGGCGCTACCCACTTGAGGCGCGCTACCCATTAGGTAGGGGCGCTACCCACACAACGACAGAGCCTAGAAAATTGTTGTCTTGCGCCCAGCTCGTATTAAATCAGCTCCATCGACTTGCAATTTGCATACATGCCAGTGAAGGCAATATAGATGATTCACATGGTCCAGCGAGCTTGACAAACATTGCAACGCACAAATTTACTCTGTGATTGGACCCTCGCCTTCTCTAATCTTTGCGTTTACATTTTAATTGTTGAAAGTCTCGGGCTTGGACCTGTACAGAGAATATTTGTTGAAACTGTGAAAGGCTATACTTAAGATATCTCCTTTTGCACGTGGCTGGATGGCACTATATTCAAAAGAAATGCGATCGATCTTCAAGGCAAGGTCTTCGATCGAAGGTGTTTTCATTTAAAAATGGTTTTGTTTCAAATGGTAAATGTAACGTGGCTTGATTTGCAATGCGCTTGTCCCTTTTTATCAAAAGGCGACCTCTACATTCCAAACACTATTTTGGTCTAACAGCAAAAGGAAAATGGAAAGTATAACGTGGCAGTCAAAGTCAAATTGAAGTGCAGATAACTATCCCAGCAAAGCAAATCGAAGTGGTTAGTCTATTTTGGGTCTTCAGTTGCAGTTCAGAAAGTTCAGCTACAGGTTCTGCCCATTCATTTGTTATCAGCGAATAAATTGTAACGTTGCTCCTTTTTTAGAGCATACTTTTCCTATTTTCAAGATTTTAGGTGAAACTGGCCCCCTATTTTCATCGATTTGTGTTCCCCATCTCTTAGTTTATTTATACATTGAAAAATCACTTGTAAGGGGGAGAGTTCTGAGAGGTGTGTGGAAGAGAGAGCAGAGTTTCATTGTACAGTTTTCGACAAGGATTTAATGAAAAAATACAGCTCTAACTCCTGAGATTCTTGTGGTGTGGATTTAGCATTTTGTCTTTTCTTATGTTTCATATGTAGCTTTTAATGTTTTACATTTTATTTCATAATCATTTTCTGTTGAATACTTTTAAGTGAGAAAGGCAGAATCCATTTGCTGCTCTGCCTTGGGAGGTATTCATTTGCTATGTTTTCTTCAGTTTGATAAGGATTCAACTATTGCCCTTGTCAACCTCGCAGCGGTCTTTCACTCCATACAATTCCAATTTGATTGTTAAACTTCATGCTTATCTTGCCTCAGGAGATAATCTGCGTTTTTTATTTAAATCTCTGCTCTTGCTGTTCTTGATCCCACGGTGCCCAGAAAACCCCAGCCATTCATTAAAAACCTCTTTCATATCTCTTTACTAGCCTAAAATCAGTTCCCTTTTAGAGTCATCTCGCACCCTATTGTTCATTTCACCGAGATTGACTGGAGAGAGCCCTCTCCTGTCCTCGTAGGGCTAGCTACGAGGCTGAGCTTGGTTTGATGTTGCCTCGAGTTTTGCCTTCCTCAGCCTGAGGCAGATTTGAGCGCTAACAGTAATAGTGATGTTCGTTGTGGACCTTGCCTGAGTCGGTATCTAGCGCAGGGCCGGCGCAGATAAATAGGCTACTGAGGTTGTTCCGGGCGGCGTAACGATGGTTCAAATCAACGTCTGCGAAAGAAATATTCCACCGGAATGGAGTGTCATCAGGGGAAAGAACGTACCGCCGTACCAGAAGCCGTTGTTTTTGCCCATATCATGTTGCCCAATGCCATTTTCGCTGGAAACCAGATACTTTTGAACGAATGAAACTTTGATGAGCATAATTGTTTTTTTCACAACGGATATTTTCCGTCGAGGTAGTTCGCTTGTTATGAGAATAGAGGCCATATAGTTCGGCTGGCCTCGCTATGTGTTGCTTCACATATTTAAGAAAAGATGCTCCGTAACTATTCATCTCAATATCTGCAAGATCTCAACAATTAAGCCATAGTGGACACGTCCCCTCATTCGTTCGTTGCCTCACTCTTAAATAGCTTGTGGCCATCGGATTTGTCTGCTCATGGTTGTTCACTGAACAATTTTCACAAATATGATTTTATTTGAATGATTGAGGCAATAAAAATTTCATCAATTTGATTCTATTTGAACTATTCAAGGCATTATAAAGGCTTTTAGCTTACACGCCAATACATTCCACACCCTCTAAAAGGTCTCCAAGCGAGACAGTAATTGAATTGAAACAGCCGCAGATTGTAGATTGTGAACATGTCTTGCGTTGTTGCAGGGAGTTCTCCGTCGGTCTTCCACTCAGGCACGTCCCTGTTTATTGGCAGCAGGTGCCCCACAACTCTGCAACAACAAATTAGCGGTGATTCTCCAGCACACAGTCTTCACCATCTCCCCTCAATAGTCGGGCAACAAAATTGATCTACGCACATCAACCTTTGCACAGATGAAGGCAGCGTCTAAGAAAAATAACGTTGATGATCGCTCACACAAATAAAAACAAATTCAACACTAACACTATTACCCTACTTATGTACAAATAATCAATGACATAAACTCTCACATTTTCCTGGCCTTCCCGTGAGGGAATCAAGCCAGAAATGGCTCTGATACCATATTAAAAATGATGAGAGAGCAGAAATACACACACAACATTCACACACAAATAATAATTTCTATATTGCAATAATTAGATACATAAAATATATAGGTGAACTCATACTAATCTTAGAGAGAGAAGTTGAGATATTCTCTCAACTTCCTCAACAAACCCAATCCAATATATGCTAAAGTAAGCATAATCCTAACTAAATCTAATACCCTCCCTTAATGCTTACTTTACAAAACATATAATTAATCACAATTACAACACTTTAAACTTTTCGTGTCTTTGTCTGATCTGGTCTTCATTAACATCTGTACCCACTCTGAGATCTCATAGGAAACTCTCTTTTCTCCACCATTTTCGAGATATGCTAAAGTAAGCATAATCCTAACTAAATCTAATATAAGTCACTTGGGATTAAGTTACATACGGAAAACTCACATAAGGAACATAATTACGAGATTGTTTTTAATCAATTAAATATAATGAAATAACAGAATAAAACCAACAAACATTGAATTATATTGACAATATAATTTCGGTGTTATCGTTATATATGAATTAGACAAACAAAGATATAATTTATCAAGACAAATGTCTATGGTGTAAGGCTAGCTTGAGGACCCTTCAATTGTTAAGTTTTGATAAGGATTTTTTTAAATGGAAGTCACGGATTTGGACTTAACTAGCTTACTTTGTCCATTCAAAGAATTAGAGCTCTCAAGACTGTTAAGTTTTGATAACAATTTTTTTAAATGAAATTCAAGGATTTGGAGTTAACTAGCTTACTTAGTCCATTAAAATAATTAAAGGCTCTTTTTCTCTTGAGGACATAACTTTTAATGTACTTTTGCATTAATTAATTACTCGTATTAGCGAGTACGTAATTAGGGTATCATTTTTGAATATTCAGTTGTATGTATGGGCATATAATATTAATTTCTAGATTTATTGATATATTCCATTATATATTTGTACTTACAAAACTATCGAAAGTTATAATAAGGATACATATTTTATTAATAAAAGAGATTATAATGTTATGATGTACTTTAATTTTTATGTTTTATGATATCGATGGGTAACAAAAAGTTTTTATCTTGATATTTATATCTTATTTATATTATAAGCAAGTTATTTCTTATTATTTGGTATTAAAGTAATAACATTTTGTTCTATGTTTTTTCACTCAAACATTAGATTGTGTAGCTAGTATCCTCACATCATAGACATCTTCATCATTATCTGTAAGTTATACATATGAGATTTTTGTGTTATTTAACCTTTGATTTCCACTTATTCTAACTTTTTAAGCAAATTCTGATTATTATTGGTTTTATCTAGAAAATATTCTTCTTATAGTTCTTTACACTTAATTTCTATCAATCGTTCTTGAAGTTTTTGGATACCTCCGTCCCACCTCAAGCCTTTCTTTTATGTATCATAGCCATTATTTTTGGATCTTGTTTTTGTGGGGTGAGTGATGGAATCCCACCCTAAAAATTATCTCTTAGGCCATGTCACCATCCTCAACTCTCAAAATTCATTTTTTGCTAAGTACCCTAGTGAAATCCATGAGCTAATAGCTCATATTCAAATTTATTCTTCTCTTGCATAACAAATCTCTCTCTCTCTCTCTCTCTCTCTCTCTCTCTCTCTCTCTCTCTCTCTGAATCCTCACAATGCGTATTTCTCTCACTAAAGTACTCACAATACAACATATTGCTTCCAGATCCACCTTCTAGTTTGACACCATAACATGGTTACTTATATGTTGTGGAAAAATGTACACAAATGCTTTGGATTCCTAAATACATAGCTTCACTATCTAGTTACAAGCATGTGTACTTATGACTAAAGAGAAATATATCCTTGTAATTGACCATCTATATGAAATTAACATAACTATAATAATGTTAATGTCACCAAAAATATTCATTTGTGTATAGGTGAAGTTAAACTAAAGACAAGTTGCCAACACCACTTCTACTTACCTTATTAAATGGAACTCCTTGTGTTAGGAATACAAAAGGAAATGTTATGAATGACAATATTTATCTAGTGTACTCTATAGTTTTTTATAGTTCCATCAAGATCAAGAGAAATCTGTTTAGTATTCAACCAAAATATTCACTAATATTTGCCTACAACTTGAAATATAAGGTCCAAAATAGGCACTTTTGCTAAAAATCAATTGTAGTTTCCTTTCTTATTTCAAAAAATAGTAGCTCTAATTAGGTGGACCACTTTAAACAAGTAAATCTGCATACATATTGTTTAATGTAAATTGAATAAGGGTTTATATTTATACTGTTTCCTAACCCTAATTATAACTCAAGTTCAATCCCTAAAAAATTCACTTCTTCAAACCCTTGTGCTTCTCTAACATGCGATTCACCATTTCATATCCCCCAACCAATTCCTCTTATCCTCTATGATAGTGGCACTATCACAAGACCAAAACACATGATGCTCCAAAATACCAACTCTTACAAAGGAAATCCACCCCTAAATCGTTATGATCTATTGAGTTAATAGTTTAATGAGCTAAGCATTGGATTTTTTAAAACCCCTTCCTCTCTGAAACCGTATCCTCCTCTTCAAATTGTTTCTCTTCCAACACTATTACTCATCTTCACATAGTGAACCTATGACATAATATGTGCATTTTTTTATATTAAATATTATCTCCAATTTCACTAGCTATTAACAATGTATCTCAAAATACCCTTGTCGAACTACCATCCTAATAAATATTTCAAAAGAAAACCCTACTAATACATAAAAATACCTATAATCCCAAATTAATGTGCATCCCCCAAATGATATGTATAATATATTGACTTAAATTTTCACAATTTTGAAACCTATTTTTTTTAATAATTTTTATAAGAAAATGGTAAATCAGGTGAAGCCCCTATTACATTGAACTACTTACTATTGATGATAACTACCCATTCTCCCTCAAATATAACACTCTTTTCTACTCACAAACATTAAAAAAAGTACCATTTGATGAGTATGATCCTTCACAATGAGAGCGAAAAGTACTTCACCTCTTAGACATTTTTCAATTTCCTACAACTTCCAACTATTTTTCACTCCTCAAGTTATTAACTAAGTTAGGTCTAGTAAGGTGACCTCCATTTCTTAATTAAAAATTTATTGAATAATATATTTTCCCTTAGGATCATTTTGGGACACTATATAATGTGATGTCTACCTATTTATTATTGTAACTTGCTCCAGAAAATATCCTATCAATAGCGATGCAAAGTCTTGTGCAATGCCAGTAACAATTCCTACCATCTCTTTAAATATTCCAAAACCTTTCAACTTACAAATGTATCTATTCATTTTCTGAGAGTGACTTATTTTCAAAACTTTAGTTTTAAAGAACACCTCTCCCTCTCTCTCTATTTTCTCTTCTCTCAATAGAAAACTAGTTCTCATATCTCCATTACCCAAACTAGTTCTCAATTATTTCTTACACCCTCAAACAATATACTGACCCCTAATATCCACTAAAAATACTTTTCCTTCACCCTTTCACACCCCTTCAAAAATATATTTATTTATAGGTATAACGTGCTCATATTTCTCTTCGATTTTTGACATGGCTTGGATAACCCAAGTCATCTATCTCCGAAGTTCATGAAGAAAATCAGTATTTTGGAAATAATGTTAGACCAACTCAAGCTTAGTCCACTAGAGCTAGTTTCCTTCACTCAAGAAATGCCCATAAATTAGCTTGGATCTAAATTTGGGTACAATTGACATAGTAAAAATCTTATGACAATCCCTAAAGGGCACAGTGAATTGTTACTTTACTTTAAAACACTTCTACTCTAAATAGTTCAATATGTTGTGCACTTAAGCCAAATACATTCAAGAATAAAATAACATTCAAACATATCAAATTACAAAGATTATAAGTTTGGGTAACACTAATTCATGTCTAATACTATGGCATACATTGATATATACAATATGCTTCATAGTACAATGCAAAAAGGGTACCCCTTCATTTTTGCAACCAAATTTCTCCTAACTCTAATATAAGTTTTCCCATCCCTATTATTGAAACCAAAGTCAAACTTACTCTATTGTAAGTCTATTGCTCTAGGACATGGAATTTCAACTCATCCTGTAACACTTTTTATCTCTAATTACAAGATGACCACAAACCTAAGTAAAATAATTTGTTTCACTACTACCTAACATGCATTAATTCTCTTATGAAGTTATTGCTCCTTTCCCTTTCTACCTAAAAAATTCCAACCTTTCCAATATTTATATGCATCCACCGCATCCCATGAAGTGGAACACCATTTGGAATATTATTTAAGTCAACTAACCAACTTGTATGTTTCATTTATCTAAGTCATGAGTTCACCTAAATCATGGTGTATCCATATCCACCAACTCACCAATCCATTGATTCAATGTACCCATCTTGTTTACTTGAACAACTCAACAAAATCCCTTTTTCCTTAACCATTGGGCCATGGAATTTCAACTCATCATGTAGCACTTTTTATCTCTAATTCCAATATGAACATAAACCTAATTCAAATAATTTTCTTCAGTACTACCTCATATGCATTAATTCTCTTATGAAGTTATTTCTTCTTTCCCTTTCTACCTCAAAAACTCCAACCTTTCCAATATTTATATGAATCCACCCCATCCCATGAAGTGGCACACCATTTGAAATATTATTTAAGTCGACTAACCAATATGTATGTTGCATTCATCTAAGTCATGAGTTCACCTAAATCATTGTGTATCCATAGCCACAAAGTAACCCACCAAGTCACCAATCAATTTATTCATTGTACCCATCGTGTTTACTTCAATAACTCAAACAAATCCTTTTTTCCTTAACCAATGTCATCCAAATTCCTTATCATATTTGACAAGTAACAGATTCTAGAGTCATGGCATCCAAAATCTACAAAATGCACTAAGGTACTCCTATCCAATCCATATATAAGATGGACATCCCTCCATCTTGTCATACCAAGTGCATCTTATCCAACTAATATATATGTCAAGTATATTCATCATCTTGACAAGGAAATCCCACCTATATGTGTGAGTCATACCCTTCTTAGAAAATTCCTTACATTCTCCCCCAATAAAAGTCATTGTGACATTCAACAAAATTCGCAAAGTTGGGACTCTCAAAATATTTGCTCAAACATGTCCTTCTCCATGAAAAACAAATTCTTGTAGAAAACATAGGTTTTATAATACTTTGCATTATAAATCCTACACTTTTTCATTAGAGAAAACAAATATTTTCTATTATAATCCTTGAATTTTTGTAGCCCAACTCATCTACACTAACCCTAGCTCATGCATGAGATACAACCCATGTTATCATGAGTATGTTGCCTAATTCCATGGATGAAATACCATATACACAAGTTCATTGCACTACCTCTTGCTGTCTTGTTTTTCCACTATTTCTACCTACAAAAATTACTCTTTCTCAACCTTCCCTTAGGAAAATTTAAAAATTGACCCAACTAATGAGCTATTCTGACCTACTACTTCCATACTTTGGCCATCTCTACCATGCTTTTGCACATTGTCAATAAAAAATTTCCCAGGAGTTGGTAGCTAATTCAAACATTAAGTGCAACTCTTGAGTTTCACTTCACCATGTCCAAACATATTATTTTCCCTTTGGAGCTTAGTCTTCCTATCCAACTTCCAAGCTCAACAAAAATTCCTACTTGGTCAAATTTTCCAATTCATCTAATCAACATATTGTGTTAATCTACTGCCAAGTTTCCAACTACTACCTCTAACTCAATATGTTAGTAATTGTCTTCCAATGTTCTAAATAGATCACCAACTTCCTCCTATCACCCAAGTTTCATTCATTCAAAAAAAATTTATTGTCTCTTCTCAGATCACTAAAGGACACAATGTTTCTTCCTAGTAGTACACCTAGTTACAATATGTGCATTAAAGAGATAACACCCAATAACTTCTACCAAATATATAGGTTAACATTGTGTTTGATTTACTCTCTGTGTATGAATACTTCAAGACATGTCAAACTTCATGCTCTATGCCACCTAATTTTCCCAAATTTATAATAGTCACATATCTCCATAGCACACATAGAAAAGTTAACAATTATTGCAAGATCTAAATATTCTTTTCCTACTTCCTTTTCATCAGTCTCTATGCCTAGATGAGATGGTGCCTCCACACATTTCTTCGATTTTACACATAGTTTTTTCTATAGGTTGTCTCTTCCATTTGTCTTCACCAACGTATCTGCAACTTGGATGTAACAAGTTGAGTAATGTCCATTTCCTTTCCAATGACCTCTACAAGTTTTGTAGGTGTCCTCTTAATCTCACACTTAGACTCTTACTTACAACGTTCTAGTCTTTACAATCATCTAGTGTTCTCAAAAACTATTTTTATGTACATTTGAACTATTGTAAACCTTCTCTTACTACAAGGAAAAGACCTTCTAGCGGAGGTTCTAATGGATGTTTTTAGTGTTATAAAATTGGAAAAATCTGTCAAAGAAACATCCGCTAAAACATTAATTTGTGATACCAGATGTTTTAGTGGAGATTATAATGAAACTTCAACAAAATTGGAAAAATGTGGGTGACACAAGGTTTTAATTAATGTTTTTTTCCAGTGCGCTTGATGGAATAAGTAGCATCAGTGCGCTACATATATAAACACATCGGGTTGCATAAATAACTAAAATCACTTAGGAGTTGAATTAAAAGAGCACCAATGTGTAATATATACCACACTGGTGCTAATACATAAAAAAAGGCCACGAGGTATTCTTGTAAGGAATGACACTGGTGCATGCAAAAAATAATTTTAGTCTTTTATGATTCTGTTTAAACTTTAAATGTCGATGTGTATTATTTGTATAAACGTATTGGTGCTTTATTTATGTAAAATTGCTGGTTTTTTGTTTTTGTTTTCATAATGCATAAATGATGGAAATAATATTTTGTAGGACCAGGGTGTCAATTCTATGAAAGAACTGGTGCATTAAGAATTGCAATACATTGGGGTGTTAATTGGAAATACTGCAGGTGCTTGAAGAAATAAATGCCCCGATGGTGTTGTTTTTTGAAAAGGCACTGGTTATGCGAAAATATCTTGTCATGGTGCTTTTATGTAATATAACAAACTAGTGCATTTTTATTTTATGGAGGCACTCGTTTTTTCTATGAGATTTTCTCTTTTTTGGAAACATTGACCCATGACAATGCAATTATTGTATTTTTTTAAATCTCTTGTTCATAAACAAAACGACATATATCTTATAAAATTATTCATATAAATTAAAATCTAATTAGTGCATTTATATATAATGTTTGGATTAATTTTTTATATTATTATATTTCGCATCTCTTCATTATAATAATTAATCATCAATATATTTAATTAGTGGTGTAACATTTCACACTGACATTGGCTAACACAGTAGAATAAATTAAAATGTATTTTATTATATATCAATAAGAGGATATTTGTCATATAAACTGGGATTGTTATTGGTAACCCTTTGTCTTTAAATTGGGACACTATGTCCATTACATTAAACAAAATGTCTGATTTTCAAAGACAATTATTTCAAAAAATACAATAGGTTGCATTGATATCCAAATAGATCATCATTCTTCGCTGGAATTGTTGTCAATGCTTGAGCTACTTCTATGAATTGGGTTATTTATAGGAGTCTTTTGTTGATTGTATATATTTTTTCCGTCTTCTTGATCTTGTTCCATCTACAAACATAAAAATAAAGTGTAGTGAGCATATATCCATAAATGTAAATTGAATAATGATGTACCATAGCAAGAAGTGACTCATAAAATATGCACATGGTTTCAAAACGAAGTCTCATTCCTTGTTGCAACAAATCTTCTACTGGTGTAGTTCCATACTTTGTTTCATGCATGTTTTAAACCCCAGTATAAAGCATATATTTTATATAAAGGATTATTTTTCTATATTAATTACAAACTCAGAGAAGTAAAAAAACATAGATACTTAAAAATTCCATAATTAACTTTTGATATGCCAACATATACTCACAACCCATATTTAACCCAATGTCAATCAATTCTTCCAATGGATTTTCTTTGTATGTTAGCACCTATTTGAGGACATTCAAGGATGGTTGCTATAAAACAAATTAAAATATACAAAAATTGAAACCTTGAGTTGTTATAATGAACTCTTAAGAATTACTCACAAACATCGACCTCAACCCTTTTCTTCTTTTCATCTTGATTTAAGTGTTGAATGAGTTCCAAATTATTTATTTATTTATTTATTTATTATTTTTTTGTTCCTGCAACAAAATACTTGAAAATTAATAGTTAATGCTAAATTAATTTATATATATATATATATATATATATATATATATATATATATATATAAACTCAATCATGATTACATACATTTGAATCATGTTATTGTTGAGATGGCTCCTCCCGTGATGCAATTATGTCCATTTCGTTGACCATCTCCTTGTACATTTTTTTAGACATTCCTATTGGCATGTTTTACATATAAGCTCATTCATCATTTGTGATTTTCATAATCTTCGTGAAAAACTAAATTATGAAAACCGTGAGTTTTATATTGATTTATGAAAACTAAATATAACAAAATCAATGTTAATAAATGAATGGTTTGTAGTAATATATACATATATTTTTTGAAAATAATTTTAATTACGAATATTACCTTTTGAATGATTATTTTTTGTTGTTTTCTATTTTTTCTATTTCAAGTTTGACATGTCTAATTGGCCATTGCTTTCGAAAAACTTCCTATAGTTTAGATATATTTTGGTTCTTAGAATCATTGAATTGATTTTTGTATTATAAGTGAAAATTATTTCTATACGTTCATTCCACTATATCCCTCATAGTGTTGTAAAAAAATCCCCTCTTTCATTAACCTCAAACACCACTCCAGATGCGCGAAGGACCAATTCATCGTCATTTACATGTTCTATAATTTTTCTCTTCTTAGAATGACATTGATCTTTTACTTCATTGTTTGTCCCTATAGAACATTAAACATATATGAATTAATAGATTATTTTAAACATGTTATCTAATATTCTGAAGTATATTTTTAATGAAAAATCAAAAAACAAAAACTCATATTGAATAATATTTTTTCATTCACATGATTCATCCTTCTGAAATTTTTCTATCAACATTTTATGCTCTTTTGCACCTAGATTAGAAGTAATCTTATCGAGCTTCTTAATTTTGCATCTTTGCATAACACACAACAACCAATACATATGAGTTAAACTTACATATAGTTCAAACATATTAATTTGTCAAATAATTTACAAATAACTTTCCTTCTATACTTTTTTCTATGTGCTATCATTGTGTCAATCAGTATTTTTGCTAGTTGGTACCTTATAAGACATTTTTTTATCAATATACAACCTATACCATTAAATGAAAAAGGAATTAAATATATTTTATAAATAAATCAAATATTTTTCATCCAAAAAGAGGTCTGGTAACCGGTGTGTTTATCTGAATAAATGCACTAGTGTGTTTATCCGATAAAACACACCTGACCTATAATTTTTCAGCACCAATAGGGAAAATTGAAATTTTAAAATAATTTTAAATTATGATGGTGTGATTTGTAATTCTAAACAGAAAAAATTGATTTAAGAGTGATATTTGGAAGAGGCATGTCGGTCCATTATCTAAGAGGCATGTTGGTGCATTATATTACACCAGGAACAACAAGAAAAAACTCGATAGAACTGATTGTGCTATAATATACCAATCCATTGGATTGCATAGGGCACATTCGATAGTGAAGAAAATGGGTGCGTTTATAAGAAAAGTGTTCTAGCATTGTTGAGGTGCCAAAAAATTTTCAATGCACATTCATGATACAATTTTTTATTTATTTTTGAAATTCCGAAACTCTGTGGTTAATTTTTTTAACTCAATGATGCAGTTTTTATTTAAAAGTGTCAATTCTCTAATTTTTATAGGAGCATAAAGTTGGTTGAATTCGTTTTTATTTTCTTAAATATGGAAACAAGTGTGTACTGGTGCTTTTTTTATAAACGGATCGATACATTTTTGTACAAGAGCAATGATATAACATTGTTTTTGTTTGGAATGTCGGAAAACAGTGCGTGAATTATTTGAATGCGCCAATTCTCATATTAATTAAACAAATTGGTGCACTTTGTTCTGATAAGTGCACTAGTCAGGTTTAAAAGCTATATGAAATTTTATTTTCACATAAAATTCAAAATTAATCTCAAATTATCCTTTAGGATACATCCACATGAATTACAATAATTAATAGTACATATTTTCCACTTAAAGTTGCTTTATTATTAAAAATTCGTTTAAAAACTATATTGAATTCAGATTGTGGTTATGTGGTTCTTGATATTATTTCTAGATATGCACACAAAATTTTATTTCTTATTTTTCTCAAATACAAGGAGAAAATATCAATAATGTGAAATGGCTAATTCTTCATATTGTAGCTCATTCCATATTGCTGATTAAAGTACTTCATGGACTTCTCCCTTTCCATCTCCAGTAAGCTCATATTTTATTTATATTCCAATTATCTAATTTAATTTTTTTTTTTAATCCATGTCAATTTAAATAAAAATATATCCAAATTTGCAGGATCTTGATTCATAATCGAGTTCAGATGTAGAAAATATTTGTCCATTTCAAAAATGTTGGAATATCTTATGAAGGAAGCATATCACAATTAGTTTGTAGATGAAAATAAACAACCTCTTCACCCTGCCAATTAGAGAATGACATATTCCAGCCACAATCCTTGATCAACTATGGTAATAATTATATGGCATAAAGTAATTTCAACAAACGGGTTACATTAACGTGCTTGCTAATATCATTGATATTGTACTAATGACGTTCAATATTTTTTGAAATTAGGAATCTAGAGATGATGAGAGACCCGCCTACCATCTTTTGTTGCACCCCATTACAATGGTTAAATCAAGAGAATGTTGCATTAAGAGCAAGTCTCGAAGAGGAACCATACAAAGAATGGTTGAATAAACCACCTACTTAATTTACACTACGTCCATATTTACCAATTAGGAATGACTACAATAATAGTATCTCTTCATCACAAGATGCCAATGGATGAAATCAAGTAGAGGTTGGGATGTGTGATTAATTATGAGATATGACTGCCATGGAGGAAATGTTAATAGACGCATTCGAGAACGATGAGCTAGGGGATGGTCCTCATATCACCGATACCTTATTTGAAATCTTGTAATTTGCTTCCACCACACATCTCCTTGTACTTGGCAACAAGTCAAATTCTACCCAACTGGTGAAAAAAATGTTGTTGTACAACTTGAAATCAAATTTTAGCATGTCAAATGCATGTTTCCTAGAAATATTTAGGTAATTCACCTGCATGATCGATCAAGTCCCTTATATTTTTGAGAAATATTTTCACATAATGAACATTAAAAATGTTCGATTTTACAATTGTTAAATTTTGAAAATGTACAATTATACTCCCCACAAACTTCAGTTTATTCAAACATAAGGTTATTTCGAGTGATAATACCTTGCAAAGTAGCTGCAAAGAGGCAATCAGTTATTGAAAATGTTAGGTGTTGAGCACATATCATATCATGCATGTCTAAATTATTGTATTTTATATATAGGAGAATATGTCGACAAAGAGATATTTTTGGAATGTGGGCATGACATGTACCGTAATTAAAAAAAGAAGTGTAAATCACATCGTCATCCTCATAACATATTGAGGAACATGTCTATAATCACAAGGATTCAAAGACTCTTTCGTTGAAAATAATTAACCATGTTTCAGGGATTGAATACCTCAGATAGAAGTGATTTAGGAGCTATGTGAATCCCAGCATATTCAATAACCATGAATCATATAGACGATACATGACCTAAACAATTCAAGGGTGAAGTATGAATTCTAGAACTCAGCATATCCATGGATGGCATCAACCCATATACCCTCCAAAACACCATTTATGTTTTGGCTATAGTAGCGATCAATAAAAACATCCCCTCATTGTATTCCGTGAATAATTAACATCTTATGTTAGTTATCATAGTCTCTGGTAGAATAAAAGTGAATAATATGGATGTCTACTTACAACCATTGGTAGATGAATTGAAGGAATTATAGGAATGGATACATATGTATGACGTATCAAGAACCATCACAATAGAGAGGAGTTTTAAATTGTATGGCATATGTGCATACACCATACATTATTATCCAGGATTAGTAGTTTTCTCTCGTAAATTACACTTTTATTGATTTTTTTATATACCTAACAATATTTTTTCACATATTAATCTAATTCACGGCAACTGTTCTAATCTTAATGGTTGCTAAGGTGTCAACCTGTATACAATAATTTTGTGGGTCTTATAACAAGGGTATCATGGGTGTAAATTTGTGGACTTTCTCTAAAGGGTAAGTGGTTAGACTACTTATGAGATCCAGTCTATGAATACTCAAGGGTATTCCTCCTAGAATAACACCCTTAAATAAGAGCAACACCCGCTTTCAATTGTAAACCAGGGAGAACCCAAAGTACCTGCAATAATGAAACCAACTTAATGGCTTAGATCATATGAGAGAGAGAGAAGGAGGAGGAGTTTGCATAAATGTTTGATTCAAATGGGGAGCCTATGTTTGATGATCCATAGTTCTTCGACACATATGTTGAGAAATTTTCCATTGGGATGAAAAGGAAATTTTTCTTTGATGAGCTCCCATATTGGGAGCATATTAATATTTCCCACTTACTAGATCCCACGCATATATTTAAAAATGTTTTATCTTCTTTATGGAGGCACATATCATCCTAATAAAGTGACACATTGGATGTTAGGAGATATATTATTTCTTTGAAAATGAAAAATAAACATTGGCCAAGACAAGAAACTAGAGGAGAGGATGGCTCCTCTTGGTCTTTGAAAGAAGGTGATGTCCCATGTATTTTAAAGAAATATTATATTTATTTGGAAAATGAAGTTATAATGCGTGTGAGGGTGCCTTCTTTATATGGGTCTTCACTATAACATTTATTCATTGTGGAAGACCATTTTTTGGGTTTGATATTGTATGACCATTTGAACCTTCTAACAGTACTATGCCAAAAACATGATTTTTTTATTTTTTTTTTTTCCATGTAATGGGATATTTTATAATTAGTTTTTTTATAATGTACTATTCAATGTGCAATGTCATTATCCTCAGCTCGTGCATGGGTGTGTGAACCATGACTTCCCACAACACCTATGACATGCCAGATCTAAATTATTTTTGTTTGTGCGTTGGATCACATCAAAGGATATTAATTGGCTAACATTCTACAGTGGCATCAAGAGATACTTTAGATTGCTTGTATGTTTGAGAAGGAATTGCTGAAAAGTTTCTTGGACTTGCAGGTTCATATTTTAATTCACCTAGTAGATGAATTTGAGTTAGTTGGGGTTCTTTCTTGTTTTTGGATGTTCTTCTTACAGAGGTACATGAAGAAATTGAATGTTTTTTTTCAAGAAATGGAAAAAAATTGAGGGGTCTATGGAAGAGGGGTATATATCATATGTCTTTATATTATGCTAGTGAGTACATCAAGAAGATCAACAACACACCATGTGCGACAATTTGGGATGAGGAAAGGGATCGAGACAAAAGAGAATGGGAGCTTCTCAAAATAAATGGAAAGAGGAACATGAAGAAGAGTAATTGCAAGCTTACCATTTGTCAAATTACTACACAATAAGTATTCACACTAAAATTCACATTATTTCATATATATATATATATATATATATATATATATATATATATATATATATATATATATATATATATATATATATATATATATATATTGGTTTGATTTCATCAGTGAATTTAGAAATTGAAACCATTAACAAATTCATTCTTTACAATATGGAAGTGACACACCCATGGGTTCCATTGTGCGAATAGAGGCGGTGGAAATTGGATAGTGACATGAAAGAATTCAAATGGTTTAATGGTACAAATGTGCCTTGTCCTGATCATTTAAAAGAAAATATGCTAATGACATGCCCTAACAGTTGGCTTTCTAATTAAGTTAGAGAGAAATGCAGTGAATTCTGTCGTTATTCATATGATGAAGAGGATGTGATAAACATAAGGATTGGGTTCAACAAATTGGTAATTATAATCTCTTTCTATATAGTTTTAACTTCATACTACACTTTTTAATTATAAAATATATATGTGTGTGTGTGTGTGTGTGTGTGTGTTCAGGTTATTGGACACATGAAAGTGTGAATTCTTGAATTTTTTATAGGTGCATTTTTTCCCATCTATGTGTGCATATCGATGCCATTTTTGCATGGAGGATTTCACTGTTGGATGCATGACACAAGATTGTGGAGTGGAAGTCTAGTTCGACCAATCTAGTTGTGTTATCCACCACAATCAAAACCCAATGAAGGGGATGTTAGGTTATGTTGGAAAGATACAAGAGATCATTCAAGTGGACTTCTCTTCACTCCAATGTGTTACTGTTGGGTGAAAATAGTGGGACAACTTTGATGTCTATCAACTCTAGAAAGATGTGGCATGAAGCAAGGGAGAGTTCTTTTTTCCCAAAACACTACAACCAAGTTTTTTTTTACCCAGATGTGTCGGATAGGTATTGGTGATTCGTATTAAGACACAACTCTTGATCAAAACATATTTTTTAAAACAACAGTGTTATCATGGCAAGTGAGGAAGATAGCCACAGAGATGAAAATGGAGAGTGATATGTACTTGTGTTATTTCATCCTTTATACTACTTTTGTACGTTTTTGTTTTATTTATTTCACTAATTATATATTCTTTTTGTTCGTCTTGCTGGAATTTTTGTAATAAAATTGATAAGATTCAAAACTAAGTATTTCCAATTGTGTACAATATCTATGATAATAAGGATTCAAGGTCACACACCTTTCTAAATAGGAAAATGAGAACAGAATAGTGATTTTAGAAAAAATATTGAAGATTTAGTCTTGATTTGGATACGTGTTGGTTTATTAATCAGTTCACGTGTTTTTTATTCCTGTTTAATTCAAAAGAAATATAAATCATCATGTAGTGATAACTCTATGAGGCCTTTACCAATGAAAAAATTGTGTATTAGTATGTAATATTAAATTCTTGACGTGAGAGGTAAAGACATGTTTACTATATTAAAATTACAGTTCTTGCAACAATGTTCTTGTAACATTATGAAAAAAAATGGGCTTACATGGATGCATGACAGGTTTTCTTTTTTTCTTCATTGATAATGGAATAGTTTTGAATTTTATTTTCAATAGTAATTATAAATAAAAGTTGAATTAATAAATATTTTATGGCTAAGAATTAAAAGATAAATAATGTGATGGTAATTAAAAGGCATCTGTGTGATTTTCAAATAGACTTGGTGATGCATTTTTCTTTCCTATTTATATTTTGTAAAATAAATATCTACTTTTTAGTATTTATAAGTAAATTATTTAAAGTAGAAATATATTTATCATTGTGAACATGATATAATATTAGTTGGGAGAATTTTGAAAACATGAATTTTAGTGACTATCTCATGATAAGTATGTGAAGGAAATAATATTTTTTTAATTGTTCATTAAGAAATAAAATATATTATTTGTCAAACGTTTAAATATAATATAGTATCATTTTTGTATTATTGAAATCATGTGTATTGTAAAAAGAGTTAAATTTAAATAAGTACAATAACAAATAAGGAACCAAAATAACACAAAAATGTTATATCTTTATTACTAGAAAAAATTTCACTTTCCTCTTTAAGGGAGAACTTCCGATAGAGAAAATCCCCAACTACAAGTAACTTCACAAACCTTATTTTACCTTTATTGATACTCATCTTTAGATGGAGAAATTATAATATAAATTGGTAAGAGGTTCTATAAATATCAAATTGCTTGAAAATCTCATAACTTCAATAATAAATTAAGTTTTATAAAAATATAATTTTTTAATTTATATTAAATCTAAATTAATTATAGAAAAAATTGACTTACATTCTTAAATTTAATAATAGATTTAATTTTATAAACCAATAGTGAATTGGTTAAATTGTATTTTTGATTAATTTATTAATAATAATATATTATATTAAAAATTGAATGAGTTACACATTTTCGTGTTAATAAGAACTAACTAACTTATTTCACCTTTAATTATTTTTCCCTTGTTAGTATTGAAATATTTTACTAATTAAGCTAGATTAAATATGAATGAACTATCTAAGAAATACAAAAATATTTTTCGTAATTTTACAATAATAGTTTCAACCATATTAGGTTTTGTAATTTATAAAAATATATTTGATTTTTTTTAAAGAAAGCTGGTTTGGATGCAATTTCATGTATATAAGTTTGATATAAGTCCACCAATACATAATATATAATAAATATTATGTCATAAAAATAAACATCATGATGATAACCATCTAACACACATAAACATAATCTAAGATACACATTTGGATTCACTGCCATCATCCAATAATTATATACACCTCTAACACATATAAATTTCATTATCTAGCACACAAATCTAATAATATAACATGGCAACATCATCGTGATCACATCTAACAAAATACAAACATTGTAAGCCAACATCATCACCACACACATCCTCAAATTAATATAAATCTCATGTCAAATAATTGTTATCACATATACATCTATCTTCAAGCACATTAAATGAACATATCTAACATGGCCTAACAATATATACATCCACTCCAACATATAAATCAAGTACATAAACATGAACAAAAAAACCCACCATATATATATATATATAAACAATTCAAATAACTACAACCAAATATCTGATACAATAGACATGGAGTGCCATCTTGGTCTACAATAGAAGAAAATGGATGGTCAACTAGTACCTCAATGTTTGTCGAACTCTAAGGTGGAGGAGGAGGTACTAGCTACCTTGCAGCAAAAGAAAATGGATGGTAAACTAATGCCTCAACGCAGTCTAGCAACTTCTAATGTGGTTGTTCTTCTTTGTTAGGAGAAACATAAGACACGTTCTCTAGCTCTCATATCTCATCATTACGAAACTGAGGAGGTCTACTACTATATGGATCACCGAAACCCTAACAACCATGATCCGATGGGTTGGTATTACCAAAAGGATCATGATCACCACCCTCATCATCATGAACATGATCACCACTCACATCATAATTATCATGAATACCACCCTCATGATCATGATGACCACCATCATTTGATGTATCTACCATTGAATGCCCTGCATCCCTTGTCACTGCCAGTAGCCTACTGGATCCGACGATATGAAACATAAGAGACATAATCTCATATGATAGTACCTATAGATATCCATGAACCTCATATATGCATAGATTTCTTGAGCCCTCACAGGAAAGAATCCATCCTTGACAAAAAATCTATTCATTATATCACGGTAATCTATCCTAAATCCTAGACCAACCTTACAGCCTCGGATTCCCACATCACCCTGAGGATGTGCCTTGCCCTCTTGGGCCTCACCCATCTACTCATCTCCTCATCTCCTCCATTTGGTGGTGAAGGAGGCATGTCCCCATTGAATATGTCGATATCTACAAAAAATATAGTACACAATAATAATTAGATAATTTCATTACAAATTTTAATAAAAAAAATTAGAGAACGTACTAGAATAAATTTTATTCTAATTAATTCAAACAATAAAATGAAACAAGATAAATGTAAGGAAAACTGTAGCATTACCTCCATCATATTGAGGATCAGCCAGTGTGAAGAGGATGTTGGGAAATTTTCTCCAATCAATCGCCACACGTGAAAATGCAATTTTGATAAACACATGATCATCCTCACTGGAATGTAGCAGTAGTGCCTCGATGGAAATCCTAGTTGGATACCCTGACAAGCCCCTCTTAGCATGATATTCCCTCACATGCACATATGGACTTCAATGATTATCCTAGTAGGGCGACAACCAAATCTATGCCTCGTCACTAGAAACCTCTAAAAAAATAAACAAAAACTCTCTAAATAAAAATGGATGGTCGCCCTCCCATGTCTCAATGCATGACATCTATCTAAATCCATGAAAAACTACCTCGAAAAAATGGTAGACCATTTGATACAACGTGGCATCTAAATCAAAGAATCAACATAATATAAAAGAGGGAAATTAATGCACTTCCAAACACTACTAAAATGTGTAATGGTGGTGACTAATAATGAGAGGAACCTAACTTCATGTGCAACAAAATAAGAAATTCGTAGTTTTCCACCACACAACTGAAAATCTGCTAGATGGACCACATGTGCCTCAACGTATCTCCAAGTGTAGGAAAGTTGACTCTTAATTTCAACCCCATGGGGGACATCAGGGAATTGGTGAAAATCCTCAACTATCTTGGATAGGCCAGTGATAAAGCATTTTTCCTCCTTAAAGGGTCTATACCACGCCCTAGGACCAACAGTGTTAGGTACCTATATTCCTAGTTTAGTCCCTTATTCTTATTAGTTTAGGCCCCTTATTTTTTTTGTTGTACCCCTATAACCCTAATATTGTTATTATTTTTCCCTTACATTATTGTTTTTAGGTCGCCTAGGATTATATTGTGGCCCTGTGGACTCCTATATATAGGAGGAGGTTTTGGTCATTTGTATCATCCAAGAATTGTTCGTTTATGTAATGTATTAGATGTTTCACCCTCGAAGTGGTTGATTTATAAGGCATTGATCTCTCTTTTCTTCCACTTTTGGAGCTTGTTTCATAACATTTGGTATCAAAGCTTTGGATTCTAGGGTTTCACTACTCCAAAAAGGTCATCGTGGAATTTTTGCTATAAAAAAATTATAGGAAGCTTCAGAAGCCAAAAATTTTATAGCGCGAAGCCGAAATCATGAGGAACATCGTGGAAATATTTCAGATCTTGGTTCGCAATAGTTTCGGAGATATAATATATGGAATTTAGGGCTTTTTGCAGGCTCCTGAATTTAACCTAAAGAGGTCATCATGGTATTTGTGCTTTAACTATTTTTCTACGAGGGTTCAGAAGGCGCAATTTTTACAGAGAAAATCCAAAACCCTAAGGAACGTCGTGGAAAAATTTCAAAGTTTGATTCACAATATTTTCGAAGATATGATCTGTGGAATTTAGGGTTGTTTCAGGCTTCCGAATTTCATCTCAAAGAGGTGACCGTGGGAAAATCATCATAACTCTCTCTTTGAACATCAGATTGGAATTCTGTAAAAGTTCCCGAAATTAAATGGACTATAGTTTCTTGTGTATCAATTTTAGAGCCAAAGGAGGAGCCAGTGAAACGTGGCATGTCATACAAGTTAGCTCTACTAAACCAGTTCATAATTAGGTCATTGTGGGATATTGGGCATAACTTTGTCTTGAAGAATCCAAATCAAGTAAGACCTATGGCATTTGAAAGAAGCTTCAGAGGGATACTACAGGGCCAAATATCAGATATTGAAGATCCAAAATCACATAGACGGTTAAGTTTCAGTATTGAGCTCCTCAAAAGTAAGAAAAAAGTGTGTATTTTTTTCGAATTGCATAAGTCTTGTGTGAAAAATCAGTTTGAATTGATTCCAATGGAATACTGTAGAGGAGATATGAGTATTGGGTTCTAGAAATGCCTCCTAAAAAGAATTCAACACCCATTAAGCATTCTGTAGGCTCTACTATGACTCATGAAGATGAAGAATAGCAACATGATATATCAAAATTACAAGAGCAAGTGCACCAAATTTCGCTCTCGCAATGAGCAACAAAAAATGAAATGGAAGTTTTGAAGAAAGGCATGGAAGCTAAGATGGATGGCATGGAAGCTGGCATGGAAGCTAAGATGGATGACATCGAAGCTAAGATCGATGAAAAAATGAAAGACAACATGGAAAAAATGAAGAATGATCTAAAATCATACATGGTAGGCTTGAAACTTTTGATACAAGAAATGTTTCCTAATGGCGAAAATATAGTAGAGGAATCTCATGATGAGAACAAAATAAATTTTAATAATGATTTAATAAACTCAAATGTTAGATGGAGGAACCATCATATTCCAAAGATGGATATGAGCAAGTTTGATAGCAAGGATCCCGTAACATGGATACTATAGATGGAGCAATACTTTGATCTTAATAATATGAAAAACACACAAAAGGTAAGCATTGAAACTTTACATTTAGAAAAAAATACATTTCTATGGTATCGATGGCTTTTCTCCAATAAAAAAAATTTCACTTGGTCAATTTTTAAGGAGGAAATGATAGCACATTATGAGGATACAAAAAGCAACACCTTCTTTAGCCAATTGATAAATATCAAACAAAAGGGTTTAGTGGTGGAGAACATTGAGGACTTCCAAAAATTGAATATAAGGGTAATTGATATCCCAGAGGAACACAAGATTGATGTCTTCATAGGGACTTTATAAGATAACATCCAACATGAAGTTCGCGTTTGGGAATCTGATTCATTGGAAAAAGCATTCAGGTTGGCAAGAAAAATTGAACATAAAATTATGGCGACAAGGAAGCCTACCACTCACATATATAAAGATGGATGCATTGCTACTCCTAGACTTCCACAACCTACAAGGTTGACACCACAAAAATTGGAAGAAAAACAAGCAAAAGGTCTTTGCTATAGTTGTGATAGCAAATACACTAAAGGTCATAAGTGTGCTGAGAAGAAATTATTCTACATAGATTTTGAAGAGGAAGAATAAAATGAACAAGAATATTCAAAAGAAGAGGATATACACCAGGAACCAACCCTAGAAGAGGAAGAAATGAGTCTGACCATATCATGTAATGCATTGGCAGGAATTACCACTCCTCAAACTCTCAAGATAGAAGGGCATATCAAGAAGAAAAAGGTAATAGTGTTGATTGATTCGGGTAGTACCCATAATTTTATTCATTGTAAGGTAGCCAAGGTATTGAATTGTTTCCTATACCCAACACCAGAATGTCAAGTGATGGTTGCAAATGGACGAGCTATAAATTTCTCTGGAAAATGCCATAATGTCAAGCTAAACATGGGGGAATATGTATTGAATAGTCCAATGCTTTCCATTCTAATGGGAGTTGCTGATGTTGTACTAGGAGTACAATGGTTACAATGTTTGGGGACGATAGCTTTTAATTTTCAAGAACTTTTCTTGAAATTTTTTTTAGAAGGAAAGGAAGTCCAATTATGGGGTATCACAGGGATGCTGGGAAATATAATAAGCTCTAATGTCATGACAAAGCTTCTGAAGAAAGAACAATGAGGCGTAATTTCACAATTATGCTCACTAGAAGTTCCAACATCAAAACCATCTATTTCTACAGATTTCCAAAAAGTCTTGGACAATCATTCCAAGGTGTTTGAAACTCCAAAAGGACTCCCACCTATTGGTGATCATGATCATGCTATTCATTTGATCCTAGGAAGTGCTCCTCCAAACATCAGGCCTTATAGATATCCTTATGTCCAGAAGAGCGAAATTGAACATATGATTGCAAAAATGTTAGAGGCTGGTTTAATTCAACCTAGTCAAAGTTCTTTCTCTGCTCCAGTAGTATTGGTGCATAGGAAGGATGGATTAGGCGCATGTGTCTGGTTTATAGGGAGCTCAATAAGCTCACTATTAAAGATAAATTTCCCATTCATGTGATTGATGAATTATTGGATGGATTGCATGGAGAAATTTATTTTACCAAGTTGGATCTTCATTCAGGATATCATCAAATTAGAATGAAGACTGAAGATATTCTGAAAAAATCATATCGAACTCATGAGGGTCATTATGAATTTTTGGTCATGACTTTTGGCCTTACCAATGCACCTTCTACATTTCAAGGGTTGATGAATTCCATTTTCAAACCCTTCCTTTGAAAATTTGTGCTAGTATTTTTTGATGATATGCTAATCTACAACAGTTCTTGGAAGGATCATGTTCAACATGTTGACAGGGTGCTCAAACTATTGCAGGAGAAACAATTAAATATGAAAAAACATCCAAATGTTTCTTTGGAGTACAAGAGGTGGAATATTTGGGTCATATTGTATCTCACGAAGGTGTTTAGGTAGACCCTAACAAAATTAAATCCGTTAAGGAATGGAAATTCCTTACAACCATAAAGCAGTTGCGAGGATTTCTCAAGTTAACAGGGTATTATCGCAAGTCTGTTAAGAATTATGGGAGAATAACATCACCTATTACAACATTATTGAAGAAAGATGCATTTTCATGGAATCCTGAAGCAACTAAGGCCTTTGAACATCTTAAAGAGGCAATGTGCCTAGCACCGGTCTTAGCTACACTAGACTTCACAAAAACCTTTATTGTGGAATGTGATCCCTCAGGAACTGGAATTGGTGTTGTTTTAATGCAATAAGGAAGACCCATTACTTTTGAAAATCATCCAATCAAAGGAAAGTATTCACAAAAAGCTATCTATGAGAAGGAAATATTAGCAATACTACACGCACTAAAGAAATGGCGACCCTACCTAATGGGAAGGCACTTCAAGGTAAAAACTGATCATGATATTCTTAAACACTTTTAACAACAAAGACTATCTTCAAAAGAGAAGAAAAAATGGGTGACAAAGATGTTGGGTTATGACTTTGAAATAATATACAAAAAAGAGAAGTTAAATGTTGTTGCAGATGCACTCTCAAGAAGAATGAAGAGGTGGAAGCATTGCTTTGTGCCATTTCTATTATCCAACCAGATTGGATAACCGAAGCAAGGGATGAATGTAAGAAGGACGAAAAAGTGTGGACACTCATTCAAAAGTTGCAACAAGATCCTAATACATCTTATACATTTAGTTGGAAAATTTATTTCTTATGGTACAAAGATCGCTTATATCTTTGTAATAATTTCCAACTAAAACAAAAGATTATTTGGAATTTCACACTTCTCCTTTAGGAGGACACTGATGATTTTTAAACACTTACAAAAGGGTGAAGAAAGAATTTTCTTGGGATGGCCTTAAATCTGATATTCAAAAGTTTGTAGCGGAATGTTTGGTTTGCCAGAAAAATAAAGTTGAAACAATTAAGAACCTGGGTCTTCTACAGCCTTTATCCATTCCAAGTCAATGTTGGGAGGAGATTTCAATGTGTTTTATCACAGGCTTACCTAAGTCTGAAAGAAAGAGTGTCATCATGGCCGTAGTTGATAGACTTACCAAGTATGCAAACTTTTGTACATTATCTCATCCATTTAAATCAAGTACAGTTGCTACTACATTTATGTACACAATTCAAAAGCTACATGAAAACCCAAAGATTATTGTGAGTGACACAGATCCCATTTTTACTGGAAATTCTTGGACAGAGTTATTTTCTTGTATGGGTACTCAACTAGCTCATAGCTCATCTTACCATCGTCAATCCGATGGTCAAATTGAGATAGTGAATAAATGTTTGGAAGGATATCTTCGTTTTTTTGTATCTGATAAACAAACAAAATGGATCAAGTGGTTACTTCTCACTGAATGATGGTATAACACTTCCTTCCATACTGTAGCAAAAATGACCCCATTTATGGCAGTTTTTGGATATCATCCACCGTCCATCACATCATATTTAAAATAAAATTTTAAGGTTCAAGCAGTGTAATATCACATCGAGCATCAACAAGAAGTTCTCCAACTATTAAAGGATAACCTAAATTTGGCACAAAACTGAATGAAACAATAGGCATATCAACATTGCAGCGAAAGAAGTTTTGATGTAGGACACTGGGTATTTTTACAGTTACAACCATATAAACAAATTTCCCTCAATAAATATAAGAAGGATAATAAATTATCGCCAAAGTACTATGGTCCATACAAGGTGTTGCAAAATATTGGTACTATGGCATACAAATTGGAGCTTTCTGCGTCTTCCTGAGTGCATCCAGTTTTCCATGTTTCATGCTTAAAGAAGGTTATAGGTGAAAAAATTCCAGTTCAAACAATATTTCCAGAACTTGATGAGGAGGGAAAAATAATATTGGAACCTAAATGGGTCACAGAAACAAGAACTCGACAACTACAAAATCGATCAATTTCAAAGTATCTCATCAAGTGGAAGAACTTACCCACTGAAGATTCTACATGGGAGGATGTGAATTTTATACAGAAGCACCTAGAGCTATTCAAGTGTTGAGGAAAACACTTTTGAAGGAGAGGGGCATGTTAGGTCCCTATATTACTAGTTTAGTCCCTTATTTTTATTAATGTAGCCCCCTTATTGTTATTATTGTACCCCTGTAACCCCAATATTGTTATTATTATGCCCTTACATTATTATTGTTAGGTCAACTAGGATTATATTGTGGCCCCATGGACTCCTATATATAGAAGGAGGTTTTGGTCATTTGTATCATCCAAGAATTGTTCATTTATTTAATGTATTGGAGGTTGCCCCCTCAAAGTGGCTAATTTCTAAGGCAGTTATCTCTCTTTTCTTCTATTTTTGGAGCTAGTTCCATAATAAACAAATAATCTCTTCTCCCAGGAAGTTCATTAGCAGACTAGATGCGCTAATAATACATAGCATGCCTTCATGGATGTATCATCCTCATAGTACTTGAGGAGGACTAAATTCCTTAAGAGTTCTCAGTTCATTGTAGTTACAGGGCGAGGATATAAATCCGTCTCCCTCTCTCTGGCCTCCCATGCTCAGACCATATTTTATGGGTGTGACATATTATCCTTCTCGTATTGTTACTCCCTATGTCAATTTCTTTGATGCATAATTGAAATATAGAATACATCAGCCTCATACATAAAATACAATTCTTTTTTCTTAAATTAAAAATGTATTTATAGATTTGCAAACATAACTTTCAATTAAAAAAATAATCATCGATGTGCCCAAAACACAGTCATGCTCTGACTCTGGTGCACTATAAAACACATCTACACCAGAATCAGTCCACACATACATATGGCGCACCATTGTTGGTTCACAAATTTAAATTTTCATCGTGGTGTGTCACACGTATGCATTGATGATCATGTATAACCTTTTCACACCACTATGAAACATTAAGTTTATCCAACACACCGAGAAATAACTATATTTATAAATATTATTTTTGTTTTGCATTTGGTAAATATAAAAGCACCGAACATGACCTAAAAATTCTATGCACGACATATAATTTATAGCTTTCCCAGTGTCTCTTCATTTACAAAATCCATAGCAACAATTATGGCATGTTATGTTCACGCACTGAACTATGATGCACCCTATGAACTTATAGGGTGCACCGCTATCAGAGTGAGTTGAACATATAGAGAACACCACAAAAGAATATTTTTTTTTTCAAAATAAATGGAAATTTTAAGTTATTTTTCAATTCTAATATGCTAAAAAATTAAGTTAGAGAGAAACATACACATTCCCTGGATATTTTCTCATAGGGGAGGCATTTTTGACACATAATGGCAAATTTGTTTTTTACCATGGTTTGAAAATTTTGGAAAGTGAGGCACTGAGCATAGTATGGAAGGATGGTGAGAAAGAGAAGCACATAATTCGGGGAGCTTGCATGAGGCAAGAGTGGAACCGCTGCTTCAGATATCTCTAGCACTTTAGATGGTAAAAATGAAATTTATGGCTGGGATTTTTATTTTTTTAACCCTCATTCGGTGCATTATTATAACTGCATTGGTGTGAAAGATATGGAAGATCACCACATTTCTTTTTTCAAATTAATAAATCTATAATGGTGCCTTCTAATATAGGTACTACTCTGGTTATTTATTTGACTATAACACCACCCTTTTAAAAAAAATTAAAAACCACCTAGTGGTGCTCTTTAGAAGATGCCCTAAGGCATTTTAATACATTTACAACTTCAGTGCATCATATGAAAATAACATCACATTTTGTTTACATTAAAAAACTTTAGTGGTGCCCCTTCTTCATATGTATTGGGGCCTTTGAATACATGAAGGGAACCAATGCTTTGGGTGTATATAGCATCGAATTTTTTTAAAATTTAATCTTTTTCTGGTCCTACCGATTGTTGAAGCGTTGGTGCGTTGTGTTATTTAGAGCATCATTTTTTTTTTATATATATATAAAAGTAAATTTTACACAACACGCCATCTTCTACATGGCATCAATTATTTTATGGATAGCAAAGCATAGATGCATTTTTATATTGTATATGCACCATTTTCTAAAACATGCACACCCAACTTCACTAGTGACCTCCTCTAAAAAAGGATTTTGGGCTATTTTTAAAGGGGTTTCCGCAAAAACCTCCGCTACAAGGTCTTTTCCTTATAATGCCTCCATTTTTATTATTCCACCCAAAGATGCTATTTTCTAAGCCCCCTCTTACTATTGCACTAAGTCACAATTTTTGTCTGCATGTATTCCAACACCCTTAATCATTGCAGATATCCAAGGCATCCATATCAAATTACTCATCATTTTTATAGGCACACTTGTCATTTCCTCACCCAAAAATACTAAGAATTTCTCATGGAAGTGAAACTACCTTCGAAAAATGAATAAGTATTACATTGAAATCACTACATGGGCAACCATTGGAGCTATCATCACATCCTAATTCCAAAACCAATTTCCCACTTGCAAATGTGCAGTGTGAAACACCCCTACTGTTGGCTTCACCATTGATCTGATCACCTTGAATGAATTCATATTTCACTTGATCTTATAATGGAGTTATATATTAGTCTTCTCACACACAAAAATATAGGATTAAAATGTATTCACTCATAGTGCCACCTTCAACCCACCAATCATCATGTTCGCAAAGCTAAGTCCCTCCAAGTCTTCATTTTACAATATTTTCCAATGAGATTTTGTAATGAACTCACACATACATGTCATCAAGGAATTACATACCTCTAATGCTTCTTTTGAACACTGCTAGCCCTATTTTTCGATGTCCAAAGCTATAAGATTCTCTTCTATTGGTGGTGCTTATTTGTTTATTATTCTCCTCCTTAAAAATTTCATAAACATTGAAATTGATATTTTATTTATTGTTGTTAACCTAATGTGAAGGGAAATAACAATCGTGTAACATCATAAATATTTTATGATATATATGATTAAAATTAAAATTTCAATATTTGTAGCACTCATGTAGAGAGAAAAATTTTTCATGATGATAATGGTAGTCATTAAAATTATTGAATTTGGTATATCAAATATTAAGAACATAAGAGGTTTTTTGCGATTATTTATAGTTTTATTTATATGCTAAAAAGGTTTTAAGAGAAGTATTCCAACTTCATCATAGTTTTGTTGAGTAAATTCAGCAAGGTTGGTAGTGTGGAAAATGTTTTCAAATTGAGATCTAATCTAGGTATATGTTGGAAAATCTATGTGTAAGGTCCATATATTACTAGTATAGTCCCTTATTGTTGTTAGTGTAGCCGCCTTACTGTTATTCTTATACCCCTATAACCCCAATATTGTTATTATTCTACCCTTACATTATTACTGTTAGGTTTGCTAGGATTATATTGTGACCCCATGGACTCCAATATATAGAAGGAGTTTTTTTCATTTTATCATCCAAGAAATTTTCATTTATGTAATTTAAAGGAGGTTTTCCCCTTGAAGTGGCTTATTTCTACGACGTTGATCTATCTTTTCTTATATTTTTGGAGTTGGCTTCATAACATTTGGTATGAGAGCTTTGGATTTTAGGGTTTCGTTGCTCCAAACAGGTCATCGTGGCATTGTCGCTATAAATTGTTTTCTATGAAGGTTCAAACGCTGACATGTTTACCATGCGAGGCCTAAATCCTGAGGAACTTTGTGTAAAAAATTTAGATCTTGGTTCACAATATTTTCGAAGATATGATTTGTGGAAGTTAGGGTTTTTGCAAGCTCCCAAATTTCATCTAAAAGAAATGACCATGGTAAAATTGTCATAACTCTCTCTCTGAGCATCGGAATGGAATTATGGAAAAATTGGCCCAAAATACATGGACCATAGTTTCCTGTGTATCAATTTTAGAGCCAAAGGAAACAATGACACATGGCACGCAGTAAAATTTCTCTCTAGTGAACTAGTCCATAATTAGGTCATTATGGGAGATCGAGCATAACTTTTCCTTGAAGCATCCAAATTAGGTCAGACCTGTGGCATTACAAAGAAGATTCAAAGGGATACTACAGGACCTAATTTTTGATATTAAATATCTGAAATTACATAGATACATCAGTTTCAATATCAAGATCCTCAAAAGCAAGAAAAAGGTGTGTATTTTTTTCAAATTCCATAAGTCTTGTTTGAAAAATCAGTTTGAAGTGATTCCAAGGGAATATTGAAACATAGATATCAGTATTGGGTTCTAAAATTCCACCTAAAAATGATTTAACAACCATTAATACTTTATAAGGCTTTAATATGACTCATGAAGGGGAAGAAGTGCAACATGACATATCAAAATTACAAGAGGAAGTGCGTCAAATTTCTCTCTCGCAAAGATAAAAAATAAATGAAATGTAAGTTTTGAAGAAAGGTGTGGAAGCTAAAATGGATGGTTTGAAGAATGCAATTGAAGATAAGATGTATGGCATGGAATCTAAGATCGATGAAAAAATGAAAGACAACATGGAAGACATGAAGAATTATCTAAAAGTAGACATGGAAGGTTTGGCAAGCTTTATACAAGGAATGATTCCTAATGGAGGAAATATAGTAGAGGAAACTCATGATGAGAACAAATTAAATGTTAATCATGATTTCACAAACACTAATTTTGGATTGAAGACCCACAATATTCCAAATATGGATATGAGGAAGTTTGATGGCAAGGATCTCGTAACATGGATACTACAGATGGAGCAATATTTTGATCTCAATAATGTGAAAAACACACAAAAGGTACGTATTGTAACTTTATATTTAGAACAAAATACACTTGTATGGTATCGATGGCTTTGTTCTAGTAAAAATATTGTCACTTGGTCAATTTTTACGGCGGAAATGATAGCACATTATGAGGATAGAAAGAGAAACACCTTCTTTATTCAATTGATAAATCTTAAACAAAAGGGTTGAGTGGTGGAGCACATTGAGGAATTCCAAAAATTGAATATAAGGTTATTTGATATTCGAGAGGAACACAGGTTCGATGTCTTCATAGGGACTTTAAAGGATAACATCCAACATGAGGTTTGACTTTGGGAACCTGATTCATTGGAGAAGGCATTCAGGGTGGCAAGAAAAATTAAATGTAAAATTATGGTGACAAGGAAGCCTACCACTCACATCTATAAAGATTGAAGTGTTTCTACTCCTAGACTTCCACAACCTACAAGGTTGACACCACAAAAATTGGAGGAAAAAAGAGAAAAGGGTTTTGCTACTGTTGTGATAGAAAATACACTAAAGTTCATAAGTGTGCTAAAGAAATTATTTTACATAGGTTTTGAAGATCAGGAATAAAATGAACAAGAAACTTGTATAGAAGAGGATATACACCAGGAACCAACCCTAGAGAAAGAAGAAATGAGTTTGACCATATCGTGTAATGCATTGGCATGAATTACTACTCCTAAAACTCTCAATATAGAAGGACATATCAAGAATAAAAAAGATAATAGTGTTGATTGATTTGGGTAGTAACCATAATTTTATTCATTGTAAGGTAGCCAAGGAATTGAATTGCTTCCTATACCTAGCACCATAATGTCAAGTGATAGTTTCAAATGGAGGAACTATAAATTTCTTTGTAAAATGCCATAATGTAAAGCTAACCATGGGGTAATATGTATTTAATATTCCAATGATTTCCATTCCAATGGGAGGTGTTTATGTTTTACTAGGAGTACAAAGGTTACAATCTTTGGAGATGGTAGCTTTTAATTTTCAAGAACTTTTCTTGAATTTTTTTTCGGAAGGAAAGGAAGCCAAATTACGGGGTATCGCAGTTTATCTAGGAAATATAATAAGATCTAATGTCATGACAAAGCTTCTTAATAAATAAAAACGAAGCGTAATTGCACAATTATGCTCAGTGGAAGTTCCAACATCAAAATCATCTATTTCTCCATATCTCCAAAATGTCTTGGACAATCATTGCAAGGTTTTTGAAAATCCTAAAGGACTCCCACCTATTAGTGATCATGATCATGCTATTCATTTGATTCTATGAAGTGTTCCTCCAAAGATCAGGCCTTACAGATATCCTTATGTGTAAAAGAGTGAAATTGAACATATGATTGAAGAAATATTAGAGGCTGGTATAATTCAACCTAGTCAATGTTATTTCTTTGCTCCAGTGGTATTGGTGCAAAATAAGGATGGATCATGGCGCATGTGTCCATATTATAGGGAGCTCAATAAGCTCAGTATTAAAGATAAATTTACCAAGTTTGATCTTCATTCAAGATGTCATCAAATTAGAATGAAGACTAAAGATATTCCAAAAATAGCATTTCAAAATCATGAGGGTCATTGTGAATTTTTGGTCATGCCTTTTGGCCTTACCAATGCACCTTCTACATTTCAAGGGTTGATGAATTCCATTTTCAAACCCTTCCTTAGAAAATTTTTGTCAGTATTTTTTGATGATATACTAATCTACATCACGTCTTGGAAGGATCATGTTCAACATGTTGATGAGGTCCTCAAACTATTGGAGGAGGAACAATTATATGCAAAAACCTCCAAATGTTTCTTTAGGGCACAAGAGGCAGAATATCTGGGTCATATTGTATCTCAAAGGGTGTTAAGGTAGACACTAACAAAATTAAAGCCATTAAGGAATGGAAATTTCCCACAACCATATAGCAGTTGTGAGGATTTTTCGAGTTAACACGGTATTATCACAAGTTTGTAGGAATTATGGGAGAATAACAACACCTGTAATAGAATTATTGAAGAAAGATGGATTTTCATGGACTCCTGAAGAAACTAATTCTTTTGAACATCTTAAAGAGGAAATGTGCCTAGCACCGAGGTCTTAGCTACGCCAGACTTCACAAAAACCTTTATTGTGGAATGTGATGCCTCACGAAATGGAATTTTGTTGTTTGAATGTGAGAAGGAAGACCCATTTATTTTGAAAGTTTTCCAATCAAAGGAAATTATTTACAGAAAGCTATTTATGAGAAGGAAATGTTGGGAATACTACAAGCACTAAAGAAATGGCGACCTTACCTAATGGGAAGACACTTCAAGGTAAAAACTAATCATGATAGTCTTAAACACTTTTTGGAACAATAAATATCTTCAGAAGAGCGGCAAAAATGGGTCACAAAGACATTGGGTTATGACCTTGAAATCATCTACAAAAAAGGAAAGCTAAATGTTGTTGTAGATGAACTCTCAAGAAAGGATGAAGAGGTGGAAGCATTCATTTGTGTCATTTCTATTATCCAACCAGATTTGATAACCGAAGAAAGGGATGAATGGAAGAAGGATGAAGAAGTATTGACACTCATTCAAAAGTTGCAGCAAGATCCTACTACATATCATACATTTAGTTGGAAAAATGATTCCTTATGGTACGGATATCGCTTACATCTTTGTAAGAATTTCCAACTAAAACAAAATATTCTTTTGGAACTGCATACTTCTCCTTTAGGAGGACACTCGAGATTTTTAAAAACTTACCACAAGGTGAAGAAATATTTTTTTGGGATGGCCTTATATCTGATATTCAAAATTTTGTGGTGGAATGTTTGGTTTTCCAGCAAAATAAAGTTGAGACAATAAAGACCACGTGTCTTCTACAACCTTTATCCACTCCAAGTCAATGCTGGGAGGAGATTTCAATGGATTTTATTACAGGTTTACTTATGTCTAAAGGAAAGAGTGTCATCATGGTGGTAGTTGATACACTTACCAATTATGCACACTTTTGTGCATTATCTCATCCATTTAATGCAAGTACAATGACTACTTCATTTATGGAAACAATTCAAAATATACATGGAAACCTAAAGATTATTGTAAGCGACAGAGATCCCATTTTTACTGGAAACTTTTAGACGAAATTATTTTCTTGTTTGGGTACTCAACTAGCTCATAACTCATCTTATCATCCTCAATCTGATGGTCAATTTGAGATAGTGAACAAATTTTTGGAAGGATATCTTCGTTTTTTTGTATCTGATAAACAAACATAATGGGTCAAGCGGTTACCTCTCACCGAATGGTGATATAACACTTCCTTCCATACTGTAGCAAAAATACCCCATTTATGACACTTTATGGATATCATCCACCATCCATTACCTCATCTTTAAGACAAAATGATAAGTTTCATGCAGTGGAAGATCACATTGATCATCAACAACAAGTTCACCAACTCTTAAAGGATAAACTAAATTCGGCACAAAATCGAATGAAACAACAGGGAGATCAACATCAAAGCGAGAGATTTTTCGATGTAAGTGACTGGGTATTTTTACAGTTACAACCATACGAAAGAATGTCCCTCAAGCAAGCTAAGAAGGATAATAAATTATCGCCAAAGTACTATGGTCCTTACAAGGTGTTGCAAAAGATTGATACTATGGCATACGAATAGGAGCTTCCTGCTTCTTCGCGAGTGCATCCCGTTTTCCATGTTTCATGATTAAAGAGGTTTATAGGTGAAAAAATTCTCGTTCAAACAATATTTACAGAACTTGATGACGAAGGAAAAATAATATTGGAACCTCAAGCAGTCACGAAAACAAGAACTCAACAACTACGAAATCGATCAATTTCAGAGTATCTCACCAAGTGGAAGAACTTACCCACTGAATATTCTACATGGGAGGATGAGAATTTTATATAGAAACATCTAGTTCTACTCAAGAGTTTAGGACAACACTTTTTTGAAGGAGAGGGGCATGTTAGGTCCCTATATTACTATTGTAGTCCTTATTGTTGTTAGTGTAGCCCCCTTAATGTTATCCTGTACCCATGTAACTCCAATATTATTATTATTGTGCCCTTACATTATTATTGTTAGGTCGGCTAGGATTATGTTGTGACCCCATAAACTCTTCTATATAGAAGGAGGTTTTGTCATTTGTATCATCCAAGAATTGTTCATTTATGTAATGTAAAGGAGGTTTCCCCCTCGAAGTGGCTTATTTCTAAGGCGTCGATCTCTCTTTTCTTCTATTTTTGGAGTTGGTTTCATAACACTAAGAGAAGGTTCTATTCATCTTCAACCCTCTTATAGTCACGAAAGAGACAAACAATTTCATTCCACTACGTTTATGGAAGTGACCAATTCCCACTTTCACTTTGAATATCATCATAATTTATTTTTATTTTACAGATGTTTATTTTCTTCCTTACACTAATCAAGGCAAAGAGATACTTTTGATATTCTATATTATATTTAATTAACTCTTTATAATTTATCAATTTCCTCTTTTACTCTAACTCTTTATTGCATGACACAGTCTCCTTAAATTTGAGATAATAAATTTTTTTAATATTATCCTTATTTCATAATATCATTTCTTCCGTTATTCACTAATGTTTTAACCAATACATTGCGATCCTTATGCCATCCTTGACATAAGGTAGTGTTCACTATACATTTAACAGATTTGATGAAACCACCACTCTTCAATGTTATCCAATTACATATATATATATATATATATATATATATATATATATATTCTATGGGTTATAATTCATTTCTACATGTTTCATCTTTCCTAAAACCATCATAGATAGTGCACATCCCCAAGCCTTGCATTAAAATTAAATAAAATAGTAACAAGAATCTCAAAGGGTCTTTCTTTTCTTAAATCCTATATCCAAAGATCTGCTAATTTACAATTTTTTAGAGCCTATAATAAAGCTTCTACACTCTATTTATCATTTTCTCAATTCCATAATTTGAGTTTAACGTGTGATGAATATCAAGTCTCATATATTTGTATGAAATAACTTCTTTCAAGTTGTTGTTGTGGTAATCAAAAGTGGCATCGATAATATTTTTTGGATTTAATTAACATGATTTTTCGTGTTAAATATACCTACCAAAGCTAAGCCATCAAAACTTTCTTCTAGACAATCTTGTAACTTGTCAATCTATATGCTAAAAGGGGTTGGGGATGTAGATAAGTTTTATTGACTATAATAATGTAGTAGTGTCCCTAGATTTGCTAATAATATTTTCGTACAACTTTATATCAATATCCCTCACCACAAAAAAAACCTTTATCTCTCCAACCTATTCCAATGGTTTGTACTATATATATATGGCTAACAAAAAATTAAAGTTAATAAGACAACATACAAGATCAATTTTATTATTGTTAGGCTACTTGACAATCATCCTAGCTTTACTGTTGTAGTAGTCCTTGAAAATCATATTAAAAGTAACAAGATGGTCCAAAATTGATGATATATCCTAAAAATGACTCTCTTTAGCTCTGTTTCTTTAACTTCCTATCCATCAACAAATTTATTTTTAAAACTAATTACTATAAGAATAAAATCAAAATGACTATAAAATTTAAATCCTTATCATGAAATGCATTAATTCTAGAATCTTCAAAATAATATTTATGATATATGATATATAAGTGAATTTTATAAAATATGTAAATATAAAGAGGTAAATGTTTAAAAAAAAAAGGAAATAAACGTAAGGGCAATAACTAAATAGCAACATAGTCCATGTCTCTTAATGCCGGGTCCATGTTATTCTGTTATTCAATAACGCTTCATTTTTTTGTAATCATTTCCATAACATATCGCATCTTGCATCGTTTGGTATTTATTGATATGATTAAGGCAATGTGAAGATGCTTCATTTTCACAATCCGTTTTCATTCCCTCAAACGCACACTTAATGGAAATATTAAGAATTTCGAGAGGTGGCTGAACATATATGCAGGGAAATATTTTATATATTAGTTTAATATAAAATCATCCCTCCCTCACTTCTAATGAAAATATTTGTTTCACTAAAATTCCCTTTGTTGCTTAAATTTAAAGAGTGGGCTTCTATTTCATTGCTTGGACATCGTGCAATAACCATTTATATATTAATATGTGAGTCTGTGATGAGTCGTGTTTGCTTGAATTTGGGGAAATGATATCTCTATAAACAAGAAATGAGTTCTTGATTTAGCTCTGATTTGATTATATCATTGTGGTCGTTGCTTCTACGAACATCAGATTAGAGACAAGATATGGAGAAAATTTTCATTGTGTAGAATGTGGAGTTGCAAATGATAGTAAAGTATGGTGGAAAATTAGACCATGTATGGGATTGTGCAATGTTTCATTGTGCACGGCTTACAATTTCTTTTACCTCAACACTTCACATTGATTTAACTCATATTCATCTTAAAAGCTAAATGTACTCAAGTCTACCGTCAAACCCCATAGTCAACAATGTACTGACATGAAAACAATTGTGATAGAAACTTCACAGAAAGGAAATGAAATGTGTTAAAAATATTCCTCTATTTAAATACTTTATATTGGTTTACCTGAGAAAATCATAATTGTGAAATTGAGTCCATAGAAATATATATATACAATCTAGACTCTAGATTGTGTTAGCATGAAATGTAAATTTGTAATTAGAGCATGGCAATCAATCGATTAATGCACTTGGCTTACTAGCATGAAGCTCCCGAAAGATCTCAGAGTAAACATGGGAATGTTTAATAGAGGCAATACATCCATTTTTTTCACTAATTTTATGACACTCGGCCTCAATACTGAGTGTTGCATGCCATGTAGATCTAATAATAATTGTACAAATGGAGGCCAATTAGGCCGATGGTGGAAAGGATATTTTTATATTGTGAAGACATTGGAAAATTTTGCTTTCTTTTATCAAATATTTCATTGCATGCCTTCATCCCACTAATATTATCGAGCCTACATTGCATATGAAATGCCTAATAAAATCTCAAATTGGTTCGACCGGGTCATATATATATGACTCAAATTTGTTCGACCGGGTCATATATATATATGTGACTCAAATTGGTTCGACCGGGTCATATATATATATATGACTCAAGCAATGTGGGATCCACGTCAAATGTAATCAATATTTAATCCATGTTGTTATAGTAAAGCGACGTAGACTCACATTTCCACATTGGACATGATTTTCATATGGTGAAAATGTTTCATTGTGCGAAGTGAGAAGAAAGCTTTCATTGCGCTTTCTTAGCACTCTCCCACCTCCGCACTCCGCAGAGAATCTAGTTTTACTTGCTATAACGAAGTATTGCACAGCTATATCCATAGAACTATAATTTAGAGGTAGCGGATCGGCTCTGTATGAGTTCCCAAATATGATTTTTAAGGAATCTGAAAAGACAATGAGGAGCAGTTATTATTTATTAACAACACATAAGTGACATCTTCAAATAAAGGTAGAATTCTTTGGATTTACAATGTACAACTTCCTTATCATCTTTTCACAGATATAATAATATGCAGTTAATAAGCACCTAGTAATAAGCAGCTAGGAAAAGGGAAATACAAAGCTATTATTGAGATGAAATGGATGTAACATTTATGAAGATATACAACGGAAACTAAAACAACAAAATAATCAAAATCAGATGACTTAATCATTTTTCAGGTATACTTTGCATAAAATATGATAATTCAATAGTTCATTAAATCATTCTTCTGATCTAATATTGAAAATGTTTCATTATGTGGAGTGTGGAGGAAGCTTTTATTGTGTTTCTTGTGCACTCTCGCACCTCTACACTTCAAAAATTGCAAACAAACCAACTTATCATTAACCTTTGAAGTTTGATATTTTAAAGATATAAATGAACCACACGAAACACATGTTAAATCAAAACAAAAAAGATTCATGTATGGTATATTTTTCTTCTTGTTAAAAATAATGTATGGTTGGTATGATCACATCAATCCCATAACACCGAGGAACGTGTTGTTTTATTTATATAAAAGAGGAGAATAAATATGTTGAGGACACGTATAAATTAAATAGGTAGCATTTTCACCTTATTTGGTTGTCAAATATATAAAATAAAAATGAACAGTCCTAACTCTATCAGTTTTAATTCACTACCTATGGATATTGGGACAAGAGGAGGACATTTATTTGTCTTACTAAATGAGAATAAATTTCAAGCTCACGGCTGCTCCGATGGACAATTTTGATTCTCACATTTGAATGTATTTACGCATGGAATACTAAGATAAGCTTCACTCTGAATGCACGAAAAGAGGAATCTGTCAACTACAACACTGTTAAATATTTTCCAAATTTCAATTGTGGTCACATATATATTATCAATGATGCTTAACAAGTGTTGAAAATCAATCATATTGACCTTGACCAGTGCATGGTGATATTTTTAAAATTGCAACGTTGGTCGCTCATATATTGCAATATTGGTGTTTACTGGGTATTGAAAATAAATCACACACCAAAAATTTATTGGATTCGGTATCCTAGACAAATTACTCCATTTCCTACTATTTTCTTACCAATGTGGTTGTTCAAATGTCGAGCATAATGTTGGCGTTGATGTCCAATGGGAAAGTAGGTCAGATGAATTGTGTGTCAAGCTTAGGGGGAGTTCGATGATTGTTGCAGGATTTGTTAGAAAACCATCATAGTAACATGATATGCAAAGAAGGTATAAAATATTATAGTTATGATGGTTTTTTGGCCCAGGATTTGGAGGAATTTTTGCAATAGTATTTTAGCTCAAAACCTTCTAGAAATTACATAGTTGGATTGTGATAAAAAATATATTTCCAATTGTTGAAGTCCGCATGTGGATTCCCACATCACAAGTTATTAACGGTCAAAGGTGGCTAGCCCCAAGGTGAAAGCAATAGCTCTAAATATGGAGTAGGGTAAATCTAGTGACCAAGTTTGACATTTTTTTTCCAAACATAGTGGATTATTTAAGTAGAGAAACTAAGTGAAGGGTCAAGTGGACATGGGAAGACATGAGAGCGACAGAACGAGTTCTCATTGGGAAATGTTGGATCCTAGGCATGTACTCCCAGAATGTCATATCCCGGAAGGTTCAAAGTGTGCAAGGAACATGATGACATATTCCCACACTGAGGTGGACAATCCACATAGCCGCAGATGTTGAAAATATTAAAGTCACCTGCAAAACCCCGTGCAGGTGGAAACAGAGTACAACAGGGGTAGAGGTTCAGTGCACACCATGGTGTATTCAACAGAGTTTAAATCAAGCTGTAAGGATGAATTTATGTTTTATGGGCGCAGCCGAATTTGTAGACGAAATTGAAGAAATTGTGGTTTCAACCACTCAACAATACAGTTTATTAAAAAAAGTCTTATCGGGCGTAAAAGCCCTCACCAACCAACAAACGGGAGTTTATGTTATGCGGCAATTTTTTATTTGAATGGGCCACGTCATGGTGGACCCCATTTCAATATCGCCCATTGTAACTTTTGAAAGTCACCATCGCAGGTCGCAATGCTTTGATAGCTTGCGATGCGATGTGGTCCCCACAGCGCACATCGCAACATCGCAATCTCATTCGCCAAGTTCTTCCGCTCATCCGTCTGCCGATGCGCTAATGAGATGTGGTCCCGCTACCAACGCATCAAAGGCTACGTGGACCAATCAACATTTATCACGCAAGTTTTTGCATGATGTCACATGGAGAATTTGTTACGCGAATTTGGTATGAAATCCAGCTCATAATTTTGTTTGAGTTCCAGCAGGCCCAGCACCAGCCAATAAAAAAGCGTTCATGTTGGTTTTGGGTCTGCTGATGTAAGAGAAATTTGTAACGCGAAAAAGTTTGAAATGTAGTTTGTTTGACCTTTGAAATCTGGGTTAAAGGTTTATGAAATTTTTGTTAAAAGTAATGTTACGAGCAGAGTATAAAGTTTTAAAAGAACTGGACCCCACAATATGTTAGACGCCGCCCAGATCAATGGGCGAGAGTGCACCTGAACCAGATCAATGGTTTGCGGGAGCACGAGTAGCACAGAAGTTAACTAGAGAGAGTGCCTCCGCAGTTGACTAGGCAATCGATCAGTGACCAGAGATCAACGGACGAGATTTACTGTGGGAGCACTGCATGCCTTATCAGCATTGACCCTATGGTGCCTCCACAGTGGCATACAAACGCGCCAATATATTTTTGTAATAGTTTTATTTTAATATTGTACCGCGCCATATAAAAAAAACCCATAGGCTTAATGTAAGAGAAGATTGTGTATGTAGTGTGTGTAAAGCCCGAAGGAAGAAAGACAGAAAGAGAGCAAAGATTGTAACGCTATGTCTCTAATAGCTAATCCATTGTAAAACCATAACTTCGTTCTGAAGACAGAATCTCCATTTTGTAACAGTTTTTCATGTTAATGACATAGTTTTCAATTTTTGTGCCATCTCTGTCTAGCATTCGAAATTTTTATATTGAAACTTTGTGTTGCAGAGGAGACTCTTTTTTCTCCCTATGTGTTCGAAATATTCAGAAATTCCAACATGGTATCGGAGCTAGTCCAGGCTCTTTGAAGGTGTCAAAGAAGCTGAAGGAAGGATTTTTTGCAGCAGTTCTCTAGCAGAGTGAAGGCTCAGTAAAAGTCCAGGTATTTCTCAAAAAGAACAGAGTTTTGTTTTGTTTAAAAGAGTGCAATCCTCAGAGATAGAGTTTTTCTTTTAAAGAAGGAAAGACAATTTGTTTAAAGAAAAAAACAGTCAAGTTTTATTTCGAAGTTCAGTTTATAAGCCATCGCTGGACCAAGCACCAGTATGAGTATTGGAAATACTCAGCTCCCACAATTTAATGGGAAGAACTATGATTATTGGGCAATCACCATGAGAGCCATGTTTGCCTCTGAGGATTTATGGGAGTTTGTAGAAGATGGTTTTGTTTAACCAGCAGATGAGCATGCCTTTAATGCCTTAACATAGGCAGAGAAGGATTTGTTGAATAGAAATAGAAAGGACTCAAACTCCCTCTTCTATCTCTATCAAGCAGTACATGAGAGTGTGTTTCCAAGGATAGCAACAGCTAAGAGATTCAAGGATGCATGGGATACCCTCCAGATTTCCTATCAAGGTATGGAGAAGGTGAAGACGACAAAGCTACAATTGTTGAGGAGAGATTTTGAAGCTCTCTGTATGAAAGAGTCTAATAACATAGACTCATTCTTCACACATGTGATTGGGATGGTCACACAGATAAGATCTCATGGAGAGACAATTGAAGAAATAAGGATTGTGGAGAAAGTATTGAGGAGCTTACCCACAAGGTTTGATGTTATTGTAACCACCATTGAAGAGACAAAGGATCGCTCAAAGTTCACAGTTGATGAACTTCATGCATCACTGATGACTCATGAACAAAGATTGGGAAGATCAGGAAACCCATCTTTGGAGCATGCCTTCAAGACCCAGATGCCTTTTGGAAGAGGAAGAGGTCAAGGCAGAGGAAGATGAAGAGGCAGAAGCCAAAACAGAGGAGGAAGAAACAGTCCTTCACATACTCATGGAAGGAGCAGCAATCAAAATCAAAGCCAAGGCCAAAGTAGCAGCTAGTAAGGTCGACAACAACATGCTCATGGACAAAGGTATGACAAATGCAATGTCTAGTTTCATTATTGCAAAAAATATGGGCATTATTCCAATGAGTGTAGGAAAAAGAAATATGACATGAATAATAGGTAGAATGCAAATGTTACGAGAGAGGAAAAGAACCCAAAGAATGTGATGTTAACATGTAATGTAGCACAAGATAGACATAATGATGTATGCTTCTTAGATTTAGGCTGCAGTAATCACATGACTGGAAACATAGCAATGTTTGCCAATCTTGATGAAAATGTTAAATCTGAAGTAACAACAAGAACTGATACTAAGATCTCTGCCAAGGGAAAAGACAGAGTAAGTATCCATGCAAGAAATGGAGAGCAGAAATTTATGCTAGATGTATAGTATGTTCCTGGCTTGAAATGTAATCTTTTGAGCGTTGGGTAGCTCATTAAAAAAGGTTACAATGTATTCCTCAAAAATGATGTGTGCACAATAATGGACATACCTCCAAGCAAGAAGGTTATTGTATAAGTGCAGATGACCAGAAATAGAATGTTTCCACTCAAACTAAATGCAGACTTGAAGGGAAAGAGAAAGAATGTAGCAGCTGTAACTCAAGAGGTCTTTCAAAAGGAAGGGAAAGATGAGAATTGGTTATGGCATTTGAGATTTGGACATCTCAATTTTGGAGGTCTAAATTTGTTGCACAAGAAAAGAATGGTAAGATGACTACCATTGATTGAGAAATCGGACAACCTATGTGAAGGTTGCATCTTGGGCAAACGACACAGAGAAAACTTTCCATCTGGAAAGAGCATAAGGGAAAAGGCACCCTTATAAATTATCCATTCAAATTTGCGTGGGCCAATGCAAACAACATCAATATCAGGCAGCAATTATATGTTGACATTCATTGATGATTTCACAAGAAAAACATGGGTTTATTTATTGAAGTATAAAAGTGAAGTGTTTGAGAAATTTTGCCACTTTAAAGCTCTTGTAGAGAAACAAAGTGGGCAGCATATAAAAGCCTTAAGGACTGACAGAGGAGGTGAGTACATCTCAAAATAATTTCTGTGTTTTTGCAGAGAAAACAGAATACATATACAATTCACAACAAGGTACACACCGCAGCAAAATGGTGTTGCTGAAAGGAAAAATCGAATCATCATGGATATGGTAAGAAGTGTGCTAAAGTCAAAACATTTGCCAAATGAGTATTGGGCAGAAGCAACAAATTGTGCAGTATATATTTGGAATATATTCCCAACAAAATTAGTGATGAACATAGTTCCAGAAGAAGCGTGGAGTGGCAGAAAACAAGGAGTCACCCACATGAGAGTTTTTGGGTGTGCGGCTTATGCACACATTCTAGATCAGCTGAGAAAGAAGTTGGACAGTAAGGGGGGAAGTGCATATTCCTTGGATACTGTGAAGAATCCAAGGGATATAGATTGTATAAACCATCCACAAAGAAATTTTTTATAAGCAGAGATGTGCAATTCATAGAAGAAGAAGCATGGGATGGAAGCATTGAGAAATCAGTCAATGTAAAGAGTTTTTTGTCTCATGATGAAAATGAGGATGAGATGGCTGAAATACATCCATCATTAGCACCACTACCTCCACCAACAGAAGGACATCAAGGGACACCACAAGCAGGAATGAGGACACCCTTGAGAAGAAATGAGAGTGCTTCTCCAAGCGCACCACAAGAAGCTGATTTAAGTGGTTCTTCAAGCATAGCTACACCAAGCGAAAGAGGAACCAGATTCAGAAATATAAATGAAATCTAAGAGAAAGAATCAGAAAATGAAGGTATGAACTCTTTATTTTCATTATATTGTCATGTTTATGATCCTATTCATTTTGAATAAGCTATAAAAGATAATAAATGGATAGATGCAATGGATGAAGAAATGAATGCAGTAGAGAAAAAAAAAACATGGGAATTGGTTGATCTCCCAAATGGTAAAGAAGTGATTGGAGTGAAATGGGTCTACAATACCGAAAGCAATGCTGAAGGTAAGATTGAAAGGCACAAGGCTAGACTTGTTGTCAAAGGCTATAAGCAGCAACATGGAAGAGATTATGAAGAAAATTTTGCACCAGTTGCAAGAATGGAAACAGTGAGAGCAGTGATGTCCATAATAGCACAAAACAAGTGGAAGGTTTACCAAATGGATGTAAAATATTCATTCCTAAATGGAGTTTTAATGGAAGAGTTTTATGTTGAAAGACATCTCAGCTATGAGAAAAAGGGCCAAGAGCACAAAGTATGCAGATTGAAGAAAGCTCTTTATGGGCTGAAACAAGCACCAAGAGCATGGTACAGTAGGATAGATTCCTATCTACTGGAGAATGGGTCTGAAAAATGTGAAGGAGAACCCACATTATCCATCAAGAAGAAAGATGGTAAGATTCTGATTGTTGTCTTATATGTTGATGATGTGATATTCTCAGGTAATGATGATTACCTCATTGAGAATTTTAAAATAGTCATGAAGGATGAATTTGAGATGACTGATATGGGATTGCTGAAATACTTCTTAGGAATAGAAGTAGAGAAAAATGAAAATAAAAAATTTATTTCTCAAGCTAAATATGTGAATGAAGTTTTGGAGATATTTAACATACAGGATTGCAAGGCAGCAATTACTCCCACAGTAATGGGATTTAAACTCAGCAAAGAGGACAGTAGCAAGGATTTTGATCCAAGCTTGTACAAAAGCATAGTTGGCAACCTCATGTATTTGACTGCAACTAGGCCTAATATTATGCATGCTGTGAGTTTAATTTCCAGATTTATGGAAAGGCCAAAGGAGACACATTGGCAAGAAGAAAAAAGAATTCTGAGGTATGTGAAAGGAACTAAAAGGTATGGAATTTTATATACTACTTCAGAAAATTCTGAATTGATTGGATATACTGATAGTGATTGGGTTGGAAGTATAGATGACCGGAAAAGTACATCTGGTTATGTTTTCCACATGGGTTCAGGAGCCATTTCGTGGGCTCCTAAGAAGCAGCCTATTGTAGCATTGTCTACAGCAGAGGCAGAGTATGTGGCAGCTACAGCAGTAGCATGTCAAGTAGTGTGGATGAGAAGAATGTTGAGGATTTTGTCTCAAGAACAGGTAAAAGGGACAGTAATTTATTGTGACAATAGCTCAGCCATAGCATTGTCAAAGAATTCTATGTTTCATAAAAGAACTAGACACATAGATGGAAAGTTTCACTACATCAGGGAATTGGTGAACAATGGAGAAATTGTTTTATAGCACTGTAGAACAGAGGAGTAGTTTGCAGACATTCTGACAAAGCCATTGGGGCAAAAGAGTTTTGAATATTTGAGGAAATGCTTGGGTATGACAGATAACCGAGCAGCTGAATTTAAGGAGGAGTGTTGAAAATATTCAAGTCACTTGCAAAACCCCGTGCAGGTGGAAATGGAGTACAAAAGGAGCAGAGGTTGAGTGCACACCATGGTGTATTCAACAGAGTTTAAATGGATATGTAAGGATGAATTTATTTTTTATGGGCGCAGCCAACTTTGTAGAAAGAATTGAAGAAATCGTGGTTTCAACCACGCAACAACAGAGTTTATTAAAACCAGTCATATCGGGCGTAAAAGCCCTCACCAACCAACAAATGGGAGTTTATGTTATGCAACAATTTTTTATTTGAATGAGCCATGTCATGGTGGACCCCATTTCAATATCGCCCATCACAACTTTTGAAAGTTACCACCGCAGGTCGCAATGCTTTGATAGCTTGCGATGCGATGTTGTCCCCCCAGCGCACATCGCAACATCGCAACCGCATTCACCAAGTTCTTCTCCTCATCCGTACGCTGATGTGTCGATGCGATGTGGTCCCACTACCAATGCATCAAAGGCTACATGGACCAATCAACATTTATCACGCAAGTTTTTAGCATGATGTCACTTGGAGCATGTGTTACGCGAATTTGTCATGAAATTCGGCTCATAATTTTGTTTGAGTTTTGGCGGGCCCAGAACCAGCCAATAGAAAAGTTTTCACATTGGTTTTGGGTCTTCTAACGTAAGGTAAATTTGTAATGCGAAAAAGTTTGAAATGAATTTTGTTTGAAGTTTGAAATCAGGGTTAAAGGTTTATTAAATTTTGGTTAAAAGTAATGTTACGAGCGGAGTACAAAGGTTTAAAATAACCAAACCCCACCATATGTTAGACGCCGCCTAGATCAACGGGAGAGAGTGCAGCTGAACCAGATCAACGGTTTGTGGGAGCACGAGTAGCGCAGAAGTTAACCAAAGGGGGTGCCTCCGCAGTTGACCAGGAAATTGGTCGTTGACCAGAGATAAACGGAGGAGATTTACTGCGGGAGCACTGCATGCCTTGTCAGCATCGACCCTATGGTGCCTCCGCAGTGACATACAACCGCGCCAATATATTTTTGTAATAGTTTTATTTTAATATTGTACCGCGCCATATTAAAAAAGAAGGCCCGTAGGCTTAATGTAAGAGAAGACTGTGTATGCAATGTGTGTAATGCCCGAAGGCAGAAAGAGAGACAGAGAGCAAAGATTGTAACACTACGTCTATAGTAGCTAATCCATTGTAAAACCAGAACTTCATTCTGAAGACAGAATCTCCATATTGTAATAGTTTTTCATGTTAATGAAATAGTTTTCAATTTTTGTGCCATCTCTGTCCAGCATTCGAAATTTTTATATTGAAACTCTTTGTTGTAGAGGAGACCCTTTGTTCTCCCTGTGTGTTTGGAATATTTATAAATTCCAACAATAGAGTAGGAACAAATTTCTATAATTGGTGGAATTCTATAAGACGTTGTCCCTAGTGCCACATCATCTTGGAAGAGTTTTCCCGGAAGGTCGAAACGTGTGCGCAAGTGTAGCACTTGGGATTATGTCAGTATGACGTAAGCATAGATGATGTGGTGGTATGAAACATATGACATGTGGTAAGAAGATTCAGTGTTTTCATGGGGTCAATGGGGTCAAAGCGGCCAAATCCAGGTGACACATGTCACCACTCACGAGGCACCACATGGAGTTGTTGATGTAAGCATGAATTCATCCCAGAGGCTTTATCCCAAAATTTTTTAAAGGTTTAGTAGCTAGATACTCTAGCATGACTTGGTGTTATGAACATGCAAACTGATATCTTATTTTGATGACACTGTGATTCGTTCAAGCATGCAGCCCTATTCCCATCAGGACACATCATCCAGGATTTGCGATCTCAGAAGGTTTTAAGAGACTGAAAAAGAGGGAGCTTTGGGCTGACTATACACCGACATGTAGTGGAATTTATGAAAAATGGCAATACCATTAAAAAAGTCTTCGGGTGAACCCACCACAAGGGTAATCCAAAAAGGCTTACACCAGAGGAAAACAAAGGCACGCTAGGAAATTAGGCAAGGATAATTGAGTTGTGAGATAGAGACTTTATTAACAGTCAAAAATTCCTTAAAATGATGGAAGGTCTGATTAGGTCTTGGTTATGTGATGTTTTTCCATGTTATTGCAACTGAGGGTCTTCGACCTATTCTCAATGAATGAGCGTTGTAGAATTAGGTTCTTTGGGCTTTATGAAAACCACCGTGGGTGTATGGTTCAAAGGACATGATTAGATCGGTAGTTTTTTGTTCCATATTTGTCTGGTGTGCCGCATGTGGAATTGTGCCACACTTGTGGATAACTAAGCATGGAACGGATCGAAAGATTCGGTGATGATCCCTCCATATATGGTAGTTACGTCAAAATTGGTTATTTTCTATATGAAATTGGACTATATAGGCATCAAATAGGCATCAAATGGGTTGAAAGCTAAATTTGAAATAATTGGTAGTGATTTCATATTGAGGCTACACAGGCATGGAATGGTTCAATCTCCTTGATTTGAGAATTGGATTCAATACACTTACCGAGAACTCTTGATCAATAGAGTGAATGAACACCATGCGCAAAACAAAATTAATGGAGCTTTTCCTGAAACAGAATTAGCCATACTTGATCTCCCATGCAAGCTATAAAGAATTTAATGAAAAATGTTGGGTGTAGATGATCAGAACAAAAGCTCAAATTTCCATGTCAAAGTGCATCTTTGGAATTGAAGAGAAATGATACTAGTACATTCTGAATTCAGTAGAGGAGATTTTTGAGTCTACAAATTGATTGAGAATTAATTCTTAGTATGGAAAACACTCACTGTCGATTCTCAGAGTTAATGTTGCTACAATAACCAATTAATAAGATGAAATAGTAGGATCGAGAATCATGCTAAGAGTACACTCTTTGGTATAATGATGAGCTAAAAAGGACTGAATTATTCTTTGTGCAACAAAGGAACAAAACTTATGAATGTTGAGTTTGAAAGTGTGGGATTGGCAATATAGTTTCTAGTTACTATGAATTGTAGAGAGGCATTGATTGTACCTATGAAGAAAAAAAGTAGTAGAGAAAAATGTGTGAAATGTATGAGATTCAAGAACAATGAGTTGTTGCAGAGTGAATAGAGAGTGTATGTTGCTACGAGTATAGGGCCGAGAGTTGTGTGTGTGTGTTGTTGCAGTGTTTGCAAAATTAGTAGAAGACAAAATGTTTCAAGGGTTTTGTAAAGTGAAGGCCACAGATAAAAACAGAGAGATGGAACAAGGAAGAGTGACTTCCAAGAATAGAGAGTATTGGTTCCTTATATAGTGTGGCTTGTGACCTATGAACCAGAGAGTTGGTGTTGGGTAGAGACCCTGATTATTTTCCATATTTTTCATAGGTTTTTTATTTTAGTCATGGTTGGATCCTAGTCCCTAACGGGGGGTTTGGTGGGACTTTTCCCCCCACTATTACTATAAAGGGGGTTGAGGAGGGGGCAGATGAAATTCTTTGGAGCCCCCCCTAGGTGAGGGTTTGAGGTTAGTGCCCCTAAAGAAAAAAATAGATGGAAAAATTCCTTGTAAAATATTCTAATTTCATAGCCAATCTATGCCATTCATTAGGTGAAAGATATGATAGCAGAAGTCATGTTAATTTAGGGTTTTCTTCCCTAGAAGGAAACTCTCAGTTTATATGAGGGAATTTTATTGTGGTTGTGTATCATTATGCTTTCTAAGAAAGAGAGATGAGATTGTGTGAGAGTGAAGAGGAAATTACAACATTTTTTTGTAGGTTGTATTTCTTCATTTTACTAGATAATATCAAATGAAGGCCTAGTTATTTCTCCATGGACATAGACCAATTTGGGCCAACCATGTATATTTGTGTCTCTCCTATTTTATTAATATATATGTTTGTGTTTCTACAATGTTTTATGCGTTCCATTGCTATGTTATTTAATTTGTAATAGTTGATGCTTCCATCTAGTGGGTTTATGAGGAGAGATTGGGGGTCGGTGCCTCTTGCAAAAGGGTGCTTGCCTAAATCCATGAAGTTGGTGCATCATGGTAAGTTGATCAGGTGTCTACAAAAGAAGGGAGTTGGTGCTTCCTGCTAGTGGGTGCTAAAAAAAAATCTAAGGGATTTCGTTCTTCTTCTGAGTGGTGGCTCATAAAAAAATTGATTTAATAGAGTACTAGCTTCTACTTACATCATAACAAGATTAGTGGTTTTTCCCTTTTGGTTTTCCATGTTAAATTATATATGTTGTTGCTCATGGTGCACATGCGTTCATGTTTTATTTCATATTTCTACTACATAGTATGTTGTTTATAGAGACATGAATGAATACCAAGTTTGAATGTGAAAATAATAATTGGAACAAAAGTCTATATTAGCCTTGATATTGATTTATGCCCCCACCGGTATTAAAATTTCTTCCGAAAATTGCTATCATATCTTGGTTTCTTCAGGAACAACTTAACCACTTGATGGAAGATCAAAAGGAAACATGGGTAATTAACCTTCGCTTACACCAGAGGGAGTTCCATTTTTTAATGGATCAGACTATGACCTTTGGAAGATTAGAATAATATAGTTTTTAATGGTCATTAATGAAGATATTTGGTTGTCTATAGAATATGGAGAGAAGAATGAGTTCAATACAGAAGCCAAGAAGATTATAATGAAATGGTTATCCAAATCAGATGTTATTAAAGTGAGACATTGTAAGACAACAAAATAGATGTTGGAAAAATTGAAATGTTTATATGGAGGATATAGCTATGAAGCATCAAATAATGTTGATGAACCTTGTTGTTCAAGCAGTGAACCGGAATATGTGGAAGATACTACTGGTGATAATGAGAATAATTGAAGGAAGAAGAAAAAGAAATCATCTCAACGAAAATATGCTCATAAGACTAAATGCCTCTTCCAAATGCACAAGTTGTTGATCTTTAATCCAAAGGTGAAGAGGAACACTTTCATGAGAGGCTAGGTTGCTTAGAAGGTATGCTTTTGATATGTCATAAATGAAAATAAAGTTTTCACTTATCTTCTAGTTTTTCATATGCATTATCAAAAGAAAACGATAAATGTTCTACTAGTAGTAGCGATGAAGATAGATCTACATTTGTATCAATACTAAATGAGGGTACATTTGAAGAAGAGGAAGGAATTATCCATGAAAATAATAAGGGAATCTGGTAGTGATGAATAAGGGATATTCCTTAGACCTATGGAAGAATCCCTAGACACAAAAAGGAATTTAGATCTCTGTGGTTGCTCGGATAACACCTCTGATATAATATAGAAGGATTTATACAAAATTATCTATTTTAGGAGGAATTTTGTATCTAATCTAAAATACATCAAGGAGATATTACTAGAAAATCTCAAGAAAAAGGAGTAGTTGCATGAATATGAGCTTGAGAATGAAAAGTTGAAAAAAGCAATAGTTGATCTTAATGCTCAACAGGTGGAAGCTAGTATATTGAATGGATGTTATCCAATCGGAATGATGAAACAAAATCATTTTATGAGAGATTACAAGTTGAAGTAGCCTCATTAAGACATTATCTATAAAGGGAAAATAAAGAGTTGTCTCAATATTATAATCTTAAGGAGAGAATAAAGGCCTTGGATGAGATTCTTGTTAAGCAGAGATCCCCTCACATCAGGGTTTGTTTGGCCTTCAAAGAAGAATGAAGCTCGAAGAGAACAAAGGCACTTGACAGTCCCAACGAAAATAAAGGAAAACATGTTATTGCACAATAATGTTAACATGGAAAGAAAGAACAACAGAATGTTAACTAGAAGTAGCAAGAAAAGAAGTAGAAGAAAGTTAAGAAACAACAAATAAGAGTGCAAGGCATCAATAAAAATGGTCATATAGGGTGAATGAAGAATCATCGAAGGTCCTTTCCACCTCTAGGAGAAATCTCTTAAATAAAAGCTATTTTTAAGAGACTTTTCATGGTTACTGTTTTTCTTTCAATAAGTATGGGAATAAATCCATAGACAATAGATGGAATGGAAGAAAGAAAATTGTGATGGGTGAAGTGATCCAAAAGAAATAAGATGGCTAGGAATAATCATGCTAGTAATAGTAATGGATTTGGAAAGATAGCTATTAGGTATAGCAATTCTTCTATCCCATTCATGTACCATGTTGAATGCTACAACTGTGGAAATTTTTGGTGAAAGGAAGTAGGTTACGAGTAAGATAAGTCGAGGCCTCTTTATCAAAATTTACATGCAAATGGAGAAACACCATCCTTAAATGTGAGAAGAAAAATAGGAGCATAGGAATATGATTTTGTCCTCAATGCTCTAGGTAAATACAACACACTAAGAATAGGAGAAATAAATCACAAGAAACTTAAGAAGAGTGATCCTAATACTGTCGTAGTAAACACCTTTGTAAGTATTGGATGCACTAAGTGTAGCCATCACCAAATCAAAGGGTGTGGTTTCCCTCATATTTCTCCATTACTGGAAAATAAAAAAGGAAACAAGATGGTATGGAGAAATAAAGAATAAAGCAAAGAAATGTGCATTTCAGACCTGCGTAACCAAGATGAAAATTAAAGTAGGCTAAAGGTGCTAGCCCGATATTCTTGCAAAATGCAAACACTCGATGAGAAGGGATCAATGATAAGAGGGGAGGAGGACCATGGAATGAACCAAGTAAGGTGGAGTCTTTATCAACTCCTGGTGAAACACTAGTGAGAGGTGTGATAGATTGGTTATCGTTCACCGAAGATATGATGGACTGACGGGAGGTTTAAGACTTCGGTTAGTAATATGTCAACTGATAGATGGTGAGGATATTTCCATTATGGGGGGATCACATATTACAGTGAACCACATAAGTGACAACTGACATAATATAAGTGTATCTATGACCAAAGAGGATATTATAATCTAAGGGGGCATTAATGACTTCTATGTCAATACAAAGATTCTTTCCCGCAAGTGTGACAGGAAAATTGTGGAACATGTCAAGGAGCTGAGAAGGGTGACCATCGCAAGCATGAAAAGTAATGGTGGATGGGGACAGATCAGGTGATTCTAGTTTCTTCCAAACATAGGTAGACGTCACATAGGTGGATGCACCCTTGTCAATGATACATCCCTGAACATGGGAATTACGTATCTTGACTGGTATTTGGAAGGTAGCGGATAAAGGGAAAGGGGGATGTTCTATTTTGTCAACATAAAAAACGATCAAACGATCATCTTAATGATCCACAGTGCCCAAATAATATAGTTTATATTTTCGTTGTGATGGGCATGTCTGGAGGGCTTCCAACATTGGCATGGTGGCAGGAGACTGCGCCAAGTCATCTACTATGCTATAGGTGTGGGCGGCTTTGGAAGAAGTAGCATTTCAGCGTAATGGCCCTTTGGGGATCTTGTGAATCACCTATGCCTTAGGCTGAGGGATCTGTAAGGGAGAATTTGGTGTCAAAATGGACTTTGTGGGTACTTTGGTTTGGGACTTGGTTGTAGACATAGAGGGTTGCTTGTCATATTGGTGCGACTAGGTCTGAAGGTTGACATCAGCGGTATTGACCTCTTCATAATTCATCATAAGAATCTGGTAATCAGGGGTACTAGACTATGGGGGTTGAGGGGCAGGCTAACCTTGAGGTGTTTGGGTAACAACATATCCTTGCCGAGGAAAAGGATTAGTGAACACAGTCAGTTGATTTGGTCCAGTGTTTGGAGGAAGCAACGTGGTGGGTTATTGTCCTCTAGACACTACTTGGGCCTCCCACAAGCATTGCATCTGGGGTAAAAGGGGACAATCATGAGTATAATGGCCATGGACACTACAACATGAACAAGGTTTATTTGTAAGAAGGGTCAAGTTTTGCTTGGGTTGATTGCCCTGTTGCTCGTTTGTGGTGTTAGGTTGGTTCCCTTAGGGTGTGTTCGGTTGATTACCTTGGCGACCTTGGTTACCATGCACTTGTTGGTTTTGGTTGATAAATGATACATTTTCATTATCATACAAGTATTGCAGCTATATATAATTTATAGTTATTTATGGTGTGTCTCTCTCTCTCTCTCTCTCTCTCTCTCTCTCTCTCTCTCTCTATATATATATATATATATATATATCTCTCTTGGTAGGACTACATCTTCATCATGTCCAATAAATCACCCTGATCGAGGTGGGGAATTGAACAGGTGACTTCACATAAAGGAGTTCCTTAACAGAGCACACGATCACCGTATATCTAAGACCCCATGGATATATATATTATGTCAAATAATTATATAATTATGTTATGTTATATGTTATATATATAACTATAATATATATCTGTGTGATGTTATAGTTGTAATAATTAAATATATATATAGTTATATGTGCGTTAATTAATAGTTAGAGAGCTATGTTATGTTATGTTAAATAACTTTATGTTATGAACTAAAATTTGGAGTATATTATATTCCTTGGAAGGTAATAGTGTCTTTGTATACAATATTATGTAAAAGAGTAACACATTATATCCCATATTCATTATGGCATAGTATACTCTTGTACCCATTTATTATATAAAGAGGTGTTATTTCAAAGAATTATATTATCCCACATTCAATATGTGAGAGTAATTCCTCCACATATATGGGTATATAATAGGTTCAAGGGAGCCTTTTTGAAATGGATCACATCTCATTTTGTGCTCATATTGTTATTTGTATCAGGTTATTTGTAGTTGCTCTCTTTGTAAGATTGCAGAGCGCAATTGGGTGAACCACGTATATTTATTTTTTTCTTTTTCCTTGTTTTCTTTCTATTCTTATTTATATGTTGATATGTTGTTGGTTTCTTATATAGATAGCTATTTTAGTAGATCTAATATTCTCACATGGTATCGGAGCCATGGTTACTATAATCTAACATATTCTTTCAATTTAACCATCAACGTGTATCTTCATTTTTTATTATCTTGGCACTCATTTTTTTGTAGATTTTCTTTCTATCTAGGAGCCATTAGGATTCTTTTCAGATATGGGCATGATTCTACATATTTGAGATTTTTTTCTCATAACCCTAGTTTTATTGTCTATTTTTTTTTGCAGATTTTTTTTCAAGGGGCTCTTGATTGTTTTTCTAAAAGATCTATATATTTTTTGGATTTTCAAGGGGTTCTTTATAGTTTTTCTATAAGATCTATATGTTTTTTGAATCCTCCTCAAGGAGATCTATCTTCTGGCGGTAATATTTAGTTACGGCAGTTACGACAATTTTTGGTTTTTTTTTTTACAGGGAGGAAGGTTGGTGGACTGAGGGTTTAGATCAGAATTTTGGATAGATAAGTGGATGTAGAGTGGCTACGCCATTTCCGAAAACTAGTTATAATAAGAATTTGGAGCATTATTGAGTGTTTTTACCACCTGACATTTTGTCAGATTGTTACCTTTTCTGTAGAATTTCCAAGAAAAGAGTAGATATTTGGGTTCCTCTCACTGAACTACCCAATTTCAAAAAAAAATCAACTCAAACGGAGTCCCAGAAGCAAAGTTATCGATGATTTAAGATTGGTAGTTTTTTCAAATTTTTTGGTGATGACAAACGAATTGCAGAAATTTACAGTTTTCTATCCACTTTTTCTCTAGTCATTTCTTGCATTTGGGTTTATATTTATTGTCAAATTTTCTGTTATTATGAATTCAGCAGTATATTTTGTTCCTGAACTTACCTGCTTTAACTATCTTGCATGGAAAATGAAAATTATTGATGTTCTTAGGAGTAAGAATCTATGGAGGTTGGTTAATGGTGAACACAAGAAAACTATAGATGCTCAAGCCTTGATTAAATGGGAAGAAAATTTTGATCAAGCAAGATGGCTCTTTGGTGAAATGGTTTCAGATAGCCTTCAGGTAAGTATTGAGGCAAAATACAGCTCGGTTGAGGTATGGGAAATTCTTAGTTCTTTATTTCATAAATCTGATTCATGAGCTAGATCTTATTAATTTTGATAGAGTAGAATTATATCTTGATGAATTGAAAACCTTAAATGAAAAGTTAAATAATTGTGGTAAAGATTACAAGAAGACAAACATTTCTCTTATCATTCTTGTAGAACAAAAATTGTCATATTTTTTTGACATGTTCATCCAAACTAGGAATAGGGCTCTTGAATTGTCTCAAGGTACCACTAAACCTATTTTTGATGATTTATGTAAAGGGTTGATAAATGAGCAAGAAAGGTTGATTGCTTCAGGAAAATTCTCACCTAATAAAGCTCTTATGGAGCATAATAAAAATCCTAAGAAAATTTTTAATAATGCCAAAGGATCTTGTTCACACACTTCTCTACTACCAGGAAAAAACCCTCTAGCGGATGTTTTTGTGGAACCCCTTATAAAAATACCCCAGACATCCATTTCTAGCGGAGGTTACTAGAGGATGTTAGTCAGCAGAGGTGTTTGCAGATATATTTAGTACGGTGCACTTATCACTTTAAAATGCACCAGTGCGTTCAACACAAGAAAGAACCGATGTGCACAAAACATGCGCACACCTCACACCTTGCGCTCCGTACACACCCACCTGGTCTGTTTCATTTTTTAGCGCATCGGGTCTTTACAACACATCTGCACCGGTGCCTCATAAAAAGCATGCGATAAAGAAAGCATCGGGTTCAGAATGAAGAAAATGCACCAGTGCTCCCATAAAACCTGTGCACCTGAACGGGGTTAAATAAAAAAAAAAATTATGGCCAAAAAATTGAACAAAACATTGGCACACTGGACACCGTGCGTTCTATACAAACTCGCCTGGTGCATTCTATTACTGTAGCGCCCCATTGATTTAGAAAGAATCCGCATCGATGCTTCATAAAAAGCCGGCGAAAATAGAAATTGCCTCACGCGGAATGAAGAAAATGCGCTGGTGTGCCCATAAACCCCGCGCACCAGAACGAGATTAAATAAAAAAAATTACGTCCAAAAAACCACACAAAACATTGGCACACCGGACACCGTGTGCTCCATACACACCCGACTGGTGCGTTTTATTAATGTAGCACCCCATTGTGTTACAGAGCATCCACACCGATGCCTCATAAAAGGCACGTGAAAATAGAAAATGCTATATGTGGAATGATGGAAATGCACCGGTACATCCATAGAATCCTGCGCATTGGAAGGGGGTTTAAATAAAAAAAAAATAGGGCCAAAAAACTGCACAAAACATTGGCACACCGGACACTGTGCGCTTCGTACACACCCTTCTGGTGCATTGTATTACTGTAGTGCATTGGTGCTTTATAGACCATCCACACCGGTGACTCATAAAAAGCACGCGAAAACAGAAACTGTCCGGTGCGGGATTAAGAAAACGCACCAGTGTGCCTAAAAAATCCCACACACCGGAACAGGGTTAAATAAAAACAAATCACAGCCAAAAAATTACATTTTTCACTTTTGTTAGTGCTATAGATCTCTCAAGCATGAGTGAATTTGTCCTTATCTAAGCTACCCTGACATCAGTGCTCCCATTGTGCTCATTGCACGCACTCGTGTTGTGCATTGCCCGCCAATCTCCAACTTGAATTTCACAAAACGGTGGAAAAATTTTATTCTACACCAATTATGGAAAAAATTCTTTTTTTTCCATAATTAAGCCTTCTAGCGGATTAGAATTTCAAATAACCTTAAAATTAACCATTTAAAAGGAAAAAAAAAAATTTGTCGCGTAGTGCACTCGAGTCGTTCGGCTTGCACCGGTTTGCGGTGATGCCTGTAAATTTATAGGCCACACTGCAAATGGTGCTAACAATATCCGCACTACTTCCGAGGCGGTACCGATAGGCGCACCGTGTTATTTTTAAAAAAAATAAAAATTGTGGTGTGGTCATTTACCAGGCTGCACCGTTAACAATGTGGAATAGAAACAACATGGTGCATTGACTAAATTATCCTCCCTGGTGCTGGTAATTTAATCAACGCATCGTGTTGCTGCTATTCCACACTATCAACGATGTGGCCTAGTAAACCGGTGCTAACGGTATTTGCACTAGTTTCGGGGCAGTTCCGAAGGCGCACCATGTTATTTTAATTTTTTTTTTAAAGTATGGTTCAGTCGGTTATCCGGCCATGCCATTGACCTAGTGGAATAGCTGCAACGCAGTGCATTGACTAAAATAGCTGCCCTAGGGCAGCTATTTTTGGCAGAGCACGATTTTCCTTATTTCACCCGGTTCAACAGTGCAGACTTGTAAAATGCCGCACCATTCACTATGTCACGATGGCAGGAGGTCGCTCTGCTAACTTAACTATACGACCTAGGGCTTAGAGTTTCATTGGCGCAGTGCCCTCTTGACACCGTACATAGTCAACGGTGCGCTATAAATTCTTCTGGAGCACCATCATTAGGGCGCTTAATATTATTAGGTGCACTGAGGCTGGTGCGCTCCATAGAAAGACGCACCAGTACCGATGTGTGACTGTGTTTTTGGTGCATCGATTGTTTTTTTATTTTGTTTTCAAAATAAAATTATATATCTATATTTATAGATACATGTCTTATTTAATAAAAAAAATTTGTTTAATATATCAATCATTCAGGGATGTGAAAGGAGAGAAGAGGGGGAACATCAAAAACAATAGGCGGAGCAGTATAACATGGTTCACTTGTGGGAGGCACGAGAGAGGGAGAGAGATGTGTACCATTGCCGTATTACAATAGCTACGTAGGGGCTCCTAAGGCAAGTAGGCCTCCTCAAGTTCTATGAGGAGGCTACTTCCCTAAAGGGCCATAGTTTTTTTTTGAGACATCTTATCCGAAGGTGGAATGCCTAGCAACAGGCTTTCCGGGTTGGTATCAACCAATGTTACACGCCCACTAAGGAGGATATATACTTCATTACAGGGAAATCGAGGAGAGGGGTGGATTTTCCCTCATTCCAAGAGGTTCCAGCTGTCTGTGTAGCAGGGAGTCAGTTAGTTTACTCACAGAGATACATTGGAAAAAATGTATTGTCTCCTGCATAGTTTCGGGTTGCTGGTGGTCAGTTTCGTATTGGTGCATTTGGTAGGGAGGAGGTGGAGTGTCTGTCACTTATCATTTCGACCATTTTGCACAACACCAGTGACGGGAAACGCCTTTGTTGCCCGCTTCGATATTATGTTGATTCTTTAGTACAGGAACCATGACTTGTCAAGTGGTCTGCATTTTTTTGTGGCAGTTCTGTGCAGCCATAGATAGATTTCATGCTCATGCACAAGGGAGGGTGAACTTCCCTTTTTCTTCAGAGCTTTTTTGTTTATTTTTTGAGAGGTTTCCAGAGACGAGGCCTACTTTTCTTCGGCATTCTCGTAGGACGATGTTTGAGGCACGTATGCAGATGTGGGGGAAGATGATGCCCAAGAGGGGTGACACTGAGTTTTTCGCGAGGATATCGCAGGATGCACTGGAGTTGCAAGATAGTGTTGATGATCATCCGTTCGTTATGGTCCCCTATCCTTATGCGGGTTTGGATTTGCGAGGGTGTGCCAAAATCCTCTTCATCCTCTTCACATCTAACGAGACACCAGATGATAGAGGTAATATTACTATTTTATATATTTAAAGTTATTCTAGCATGTTCTTTAACTTGTTTTATTAAATTGTGTAATGAAATTGTCTAATTATTGTTGTGTACTTGTGTATATTTTGCAGACATTGGCTCTTTTGATGGTGAGGAGATGCCAACACTAGTACCACATGATCTTGGTGTGATTCTTGATGATGATTAGGGCATGCCAGATGCTGAGGATCATCAAGAGGTTGGTGCTAGGTGAGATTGACATGATGGTAGATATTGGATGGAGTTGGGCGACCAACTCAGTGCATTGATTGTTGAGGCGGGCATTAGGCCCACTCATTACAGAGACATAGAGGTCGATGATAGGCTATTATAGATGTGGAGAGGCATGTCACGTGACATGTAAAGCCTAATGTGGCATGTCGTAGGAGTTACAACAACTTTTCCGCGGCTGACGAGGACTGTTGAACGTTATAGGCATGGTCATGACGTAGAAAGTGATGGACAGTCCATGAGCAGTGACTCTTCATCTCATGATCATTCAATTAGCACCGCGTAAGATCAGTATGAGCCTCCACCAGCATCTAGCAGCAGTCATCATGGAGATGAGGCTGGACCATCGGCCATGTCCAGTCAGCAACCTATAGCATTCATCTGTACTCATGATCATGAGTAGGCTGGACCATTGACTATCGAGGCTGCACCATTGACTGAGAAGGCCTCCACTAGTACTGATATTGGTGTTGTACTACCACCGGCTGATCCATGACATTTATATTACAATTGTATCTTTTTAACATTATTCAGTTATATATATATATATATGGTCCATGTATTTTGTGTTCATATTGCAGTTGTACTTAATTTACATGTTGGTGATCATCATGATGTTTATATTGTTAGGTCATGTTAGATATGTGCGTTTGATGTGTATGTGATGATAGCATGAGTTATTTGACATGAGATGTATATTTGATGTTTGTGTTGTGATAAATATTTTAATATATAATGTTAATTGTGTTTTGTTAGATGATCATGATCACGATGATGTTAGCGATTTTGAATGTGTTTTTTAGTAAAATATGATTTTTGTACGATGGTTATCATGAATGTGATGTTTATTAGTTAATTTAATACTAAATGATGATGATATTGTAAAATTGTAATATTTGTAATTCTAATTGTATGTAAAATTCTAAAATTGCAATTCTAATTCTAATTATAATTCTAACTATAATTGTAAGTAAAATTGTAAAATTGTAATTGTAATTGTATGTGAAATTGTAAAATTGTAATTGTAATTATAATTATAATTATAATTCTAATTCTAATTGTATGTAAAATATTTGTAAAATTTTAAATGTATTAATGTGAAATGAACTTATTAAAAATTTTAAATTTGTAAATTTGTAAATTTTAAAAAATTGTAAAATAATAAATCTAGAATAATATGATTTATTGTAACATAATAAAGTTTAGAAAATAATGCAAATAAATTCATGTACTTTAGAATTATCATTATTTTATTATGATCTTAGATACAAAAAAAAAATTATTTATATAGTATGCCATTGTTTTTGAGATCAACATAATTGCAAATAATTATCAAGTGAATTATTAATTTTAACATTAACACAATGCAAATTACCATTTAATTCAAAATACATATTATAATGTTTTCAAAAAACCATCTTAAAAACTATAAATATTGATGAAATAACACTGCATGTACCATGTCACTCTTGATTCTCATGATCACCCTCATTATCTTCCAGTTCGCATGGCATGATAACACTATTGTTCTCAAAAATATGTTTTGATCTAGGGTCATGGGCCAATACGAACCACCAATCCCTATCCAACACATCTGGGTAAAAAACACCTGGTTACAATGTTTAGGGAAAACATAGGGCTCCTTAGTTTCATCCCACATCTTTCTAGAGTTGATACATATCAGCCTACTATCGCAATCTTCCTTTACATTATTCCAATCAAAGGTGTCCCACCACTTGCACCTAAAAATAACACATTGGAAAGAAGAGAAATCCACTTCAACAATCCCTTGTATATTTTTGATGTAACCTAACGTCCCTCGTACTAGGTTTTGATCACGGTGGCTAGATCGACTAGATTGATCGAACTCGGCTTCCACTCCATAGTCTTGTGTGATGTTTCTAGCATCGGCATTTTCTGTTTGAAAATGGTGTCCATATGCCCACATAGATGGGAACAAATTCACCTATTATAAAAAGTTAAAAAATCATAGTGTCATGTGTCTTATAATAACCTAATAGTTAAAATATGAAATGTAGATGTCTTAATATAAGTTTCAAATTTACATATAAATTAAAAATATTATTACAGAGGGGTTGCACCCAATCCCTACGTTTAGTGCATCCTCTTCAGCACACAGGTAACGACTGGTAGCACCGTATTTCTCTCTGAATTGGTCAGCAACCCAACTGTTGGGGCATATTTTTGGCATATTTTCTTTTAAATGATAGGGATATGGCACACTTCTACCATTCAACCATCTGAATTCTTTCCTTTCACTATCCCATTTCATCCTCTTTTGTTTGTACAATGTAACCCATGGTTGTGTCGCTTCAGAATTGTAAAGAACAAATTTATTGATTGCTTCAATTTCTGCATTCGCTGATGAAATCAAACCAACATTATATAGTACTTAAATATCAAAATATACATTATATCGAAGTTCAACATGAATATTAATTAATTTTTGTAAATTTGAAAAATTATAAGTCACTTACTCCTTATCAAGCGCTATTTTCTACTCGTTTGGAGCAACTCGCCTTCTCTTTTGTCTTCATCCCTTTCATCATCCCAAATCATTGCACCTGGTCTATTGCCGATCTTCTTTATGTAATCACTAGCATAATAGAAAGGGTCATACGATATGTAACCCTCTGCCATAGACCCCTCCGGTTTTTCCCTTTGTCAAACAAAACCTTTCAATTTCTTCATGTACCTCTCTAAGAAGAACATCCAACGACAAGAAACCACCCCAACTAATTCAACCTCATCTACTAGGTGGATTAGAAGATGAACGTGTAAGTCCATGAAACTCGTCGGAAATTCCTTCTCAAACATACAAACAATCTCAACTACCTCCTGACACCACCGTGGAATGCTAGCCACATGAATCTCCTTTGATGTGATCCAACGTAAAAATGTAGATAATTTAGATATGGCATGTCCTAGGTCTTGAGGGAATTCATGTTTCACACACCCACACATGAACAAAAGATAATAACACAGCAAAGTTATAAACACGTGCAATAATATAAAAAATCAGTTATCTTTTATGATCCCCGCATGGGATAAAATTTTTTAATATAACAAATAATGGAATCATGCTTTTGACATTATACATACGCTTTAAAGATTCAAATGGTCATGCGATTTCAACCCCGAAAAATGGTCATCCATGGTGCAGCAGCACTATAGTGAAGACCCGTATGAATTTGGCACCCTCATATCCAATTTAACTTCCTTTGCTAAAGATATATCATCTTTTTTTTAAATCCATGGGACATCACCTTTGAAAAACCGTGAATTAGAGGGACTAGTGCTTGCTTCTGATCCCGTAATTTCTAATCGTCTTGGGAAATGTTTCTTTTTAGTTTTTGAAGTAATAAGATCTTTCGTAATAGCCAATGTGTCACTTTTTTTCGAAGATATCTGCCTCCATAAAGAAGATGAAACATTTTTAAATATATGCATTGGATCTAATAAGTGGGTAATCTTAAGATGCTCCCAATATGGGAGGTCATAAAAGATAGATTTCCCTTTCATCCCAATGGGAAATTTCTCAGCATAGGTGTCGAAGAAATTTGGATCATCGAACATAGGATCCCCATTTGAATCGAACATTTCTCTGAACTCCTTCTCCTTCTCTCTCTCATATTCTCTAAGCCATTCAAGTGGTGTCATTATTGGAGGCCTTTGGATTCCCTCTCATTTACCATTGAAAGCGGATGCTGCTCTTCTGTAAGGGTGTTCTTCTGGTAGGAGTACCCTAGAGCAATCATACACTGGCTTTAGTAGGTCCTTGGACCATCTAGCTTTTAGAGAAGGTCCACAACATTTACATCCAAAATACCATTTTGTTACAAGACCTGTGAGATTGTATTTGTATACATTAATTAATATGCATGGCACATTAAATAATATCATGAAGATTAGAACAAATATTACAACGAATTAAATAACTAATATGTGAAAGAATATTGTTACATATATAAACAAATCAATAAATTAAACATGTAATTTACCATAGAAAACTCCTAAACCTAGATAATCATGTGTCGTGTAAGCACATATGCCATACAACGTAAAACTCCTCTCTACTATGATGGGTCTTGATACATCGTATACATTTATCCCATCCCATAATTCCTTCAATTCATCTACCAGTGATTGTAAATAGACATCCATATTATTCACTTGTCTTCTACCAGGGACTCTGAGAGCCAACATAAGATGTTCATTCTTCACGAAAAACGTTGGGGGGGTATTTTTATTCATCACTACTACAGTCCAAATGGAATAGTTGGTGTTCTAGAGGGAATATGGGTTGACGCCATCCATAGCTATGCTGAGTTGTAGACTTCGTACTTCATCCTTGAAATTTTTGGGCCATGTATCCTCTATATGCTTCATGGCTATTGAATCAGTTGGGATTTGCATAACTCCCAACTCACTTTTGTGTGAGGCATGCCATCCCTACAACATAGCTAATTCTTTGCAATGAAATAGCCTTTAAATCCTTTGGATTATAGGCATGTCCCTCAATATCTTAAAAGGAGGACCAATACGTGATTTACCCTTATTTTCTTATTTATCATACCTGTCATGCCCACATTTCAGACACATATCTTTGTCTGCATATTCTCCTCTATATAGAATACAATCATTTGGACATGCATGATATGACATGTACTCAACACCCAACATTTTCAACAATTTATTTGCCTCTTCGCGGCTACCGGGCAAGACATTGTCACTCGGAAGAACCTTATATTTGAATAACCTGTAGTTGGTGATCATGGAAAAATATATTAATAAATTTACATTAATGTCAATATAATTATTAACGTTTATAAAATTTACCATTTGTAATGTTCATTGCAATGTACTGATTATATTTCAAATTTATATAAGGAAGTACTTTATGGAAACTTACCTCAAAAGTTCTGAGAAACATGCATTTGACAAGCCAAAATTTGCTTTCAAGTTGTACAGTAACATCGTTGTCCCCAAATGGGTATACTTTCACTGACTTCCAGGTCCAAAGAGAGGGGTGGTGGAAGAAAATTTAAGGCTATCAAAAAAGGTATCAGCGATATGAGCATCATCCCCTAGTTGATCATCATTTTGGAATGCATCTAACAACATTGTCTCCATGGCAGTCATATCCCTTAAGTAATCATCCATACCAACCTCTATTTGATTACCTCCATTGCCAGCTTGTCAAGAACTACTATTGTTGTAGTCATTCCTAATTGGTGAATCTGGACATAGCAGGAATTGAATCGATGGTTGATTCAACCATTATTGGTATCGTTCCTCTCTAATTATTTCTCTTAATTCATTCTTCTCTTGATTTGACATTGTCGTGGGGTGCAACGGAAGATGGTAGGTAAGTCATTCATCATCACTAGAATCCTAATAATTAAAAAAAAATGAACATGATTAGTACAAAATATATGATATCAATTAGTAACCACGTTGACAATATTGCATGATTAAAAATTGGTTTGACGTTGAAATAATTATATATTAATCAGTATATATACCAAATAATTATAATTATAATTACCATCATTGTCCCGGGATTGTGTCTAGAAGATGCAATATTGTTAAAATTGGCAGGGTGAAGCGGTTGTCCATTTTCATCTACCAAATGCGCCTTTCAGTATGCAACTCCTGATAAGAACTTCCGACATTTTGGAGCATTTTTAATATTTTGTTCATCTGAACTCGATGATGAATCTGCATGAACCTTCAAATTTGTATACATTATAAATTTAATTAAGTTGTGCATGATTGACTGCATGCATAAAGAAACATAAATTCAATTAGATAGTGAAAATATAAAACAAATTTGAAGTAAATATTATGTCTCGAGATGGATAGGGAGAACTCCGCAATGGACTTTCAGAAATATTATGGAAGGAGCTGGATTTTGAGGAATTGTCCATTCCATATAATATATGATATTTTCTCCCTACATTTGAGCAAAACAACAATAAATTTTGGTGCACAAACCTAAATGTAATTTCGATGCGTAATGTACAGATAACCACAACGGTGCATTTTTGGTAATGCATACCGATGCGGTTCTATTAAGGTACACACCGGTGATGAATAACCGCAAATAAAAAAAGTGCAACCCTATTTTCTTTAAGTGAAAAAAAGAGGTAAATTGAAAAATGGGCGGAAAAATATTTTCAAAAATCTAATTTCATAAAACATTTCTTTAAATACTAAACACTTTTCATTATTTCACTATTTTTGCAAAAAATTTCAGCCAGATATTTGCAGGATATATACCTGGAGAAAACAGAGCACGAGAGTACTGTGGAGCAGGGAAATACGTTTGAAAAGAAGTATTCAGACAATCATACTTCCAAACCTCTGGTGATTCAAACCTTGTACCATAGAATTTCAAACGATGTGGGTAAATTTTATTGTTTTTTTTTACTTTTTCTGTAATTTTCTTTATGTAGTAAAAGAAAAAATCAAAGTTTTTTTTTTTTACTTTTTCTGCAATTTTTTTTATGGAGTAAAATAACAAAATCAAAGTTTATTGTTTTTTCAAATTTTTTTGCAGTTTTTTTAACTTTTTCTGCATTTTCAGAAACAAAATAAAAATAAAAAATCCATTTTTAGAAACAAAAGCCCTAGATTCTTTTGGTTTTTGCCCTTTCTTCTCCCTCTTTCTGTAATTTCAGAATTAGAGATTTTAAATTAAGATTTATAGGGTTTGTATAGTCATAAGACATCAAACCCATGGGATGACTTACATAGTCGGATCTTGATCCATGTCGGCCCTTGCGTGAATTTGAAAAAAAAAAAAAAAAAAAAAAATTTTTCCTCAGCGTGCCCTACATAACATAGCGCACCGGTGCGCTCTATTATACCAGCGCACCGCGAAAGTACAGTGATAAAAAATAAAAATAAAAATATTTTTTTATCAGTGCGCCATATGTAACATATGGCGTCGGTGCACTATTTCATTATGGTGCACCGTGAATGTGTTGTTTCAAAAAAAAAAAACCATTTTAGAAACAAACCCTACATTCTTTTTGTTTCTGCCCTTTATTCTCCCTCTTTCTGTGATGTCATAATTAGGGCTTTTCAATTTATATTTATAGGTTTTGTATTGCTAAATATAATCCTAAGACATCCAACCCATGGGATGAATTTCATAATTGGATCCCAGTCCATCTCGGCCCTTGCGTAAATTTAAAAAAAAAAAAAATCGGTGTGCCTTGTGTACCTGAGTGCACTGGTGCGCTCTATTATCCCAGTGCACCATGCAAGTACTATGATAAAACATAAAATAAAATAAAATATATATTTTATCAGTGAGCCATTTGTGAAATATGTAGCCTGTGCGCTATTTCATTATGGCGCACAACAAACGTTCTCTTTCGAAAAGAAAAAAAAAAAACTTTCAAAAAATACAAACCTTACATTATTTTTGTTGCTGCCCTTTCTTCTCCCTCTTTCTGTGATTTCAGAATTATGGCTTTTCAATTTAAATTTATAGGGATTGTATTGCTAAATATAGACCTAATACATCCAACTGACAGGAAAATTTGCATAGTCATATCCCAATCCATGTCGGCCCTTGCGTGAATTTAAAAAAAAATAAAAAATTATTTCATCGGTGCGTCTAGCATAGCCAAGTGCACCGGTGCTCTGTATTGTACAAGTGCACCATATAAGTAATGTGATAAAAAATTAAAAAACAAATTTTTTTTATTGGTGTGACATATGTAAAATATGGTACCGGTTTATGCTACAAAAACTAACACTGGATGATTTTTATTATTTTATCATGGTTAATCGGTGCGGTGATTGACATGTAACACATTGGTGCTCCTTGTTTACATAGATCACCGTACGGTCTATTATACTATTTGCGCGGTGCGTTTTTAAGACACCCACGCACCAGCGTCGGTGCTTTAACCATGAATGGCACACCGGTTACTTGACATTTTTTTTTACTTGAAAAGTTGACAATTTATTTATAAATATATTAATGAATGATATGGTCCATGTTAGATATTGATAAAGAAATGACTAGCAAGAGATCAAGTAACAAAAATACTGATAACACATCAAGAAAAGAAAAAAATGGAAAGTTGTTTGTAAATTATTTACAAAAAATATTGTTTTGAACTATATGTAAGTTTAACTAATATGTATTGTTTACTGTGTATCATGCAGAGCCACAAAAATATGAAGCTCGAGAAGATTATTTATGATCTAGGACTAGAAGAGCCTAAAATCTTGATGGAAAAATTGCAAAAGGATGAATCAGGTGAATGAAAAAAATACTATTGATCCAATATGAGTTTCCTTTTTTAGTTTTCATTAATAATATAATTAAAATTATTAGATAGCATGTGTCAAACAGTCTATTAATTCACATATGTTTAATGTTCTACAAGGACTAACAACTCTGAAAAGGAATTTTGTTCTAAGAAAAGAAAAAAAATAGAACATGCAAATGAAAATGAATTTCTCTTTAGCTCATCTTGAGTGGTACTGGAGGTTAACGAAAGGGGGGAAATCTTTTACAAAAGTTTGAGGGATCTAGTGGAACGAATGCATAGACGTTATTTCCACTTACAATACAAAAACCAATCCTATCATTCCAAGAACCAAATTTTATATAAACTACAGGAATATTTTCCAAAGAATTGGTCAATGAGACATGTCAGACTTTTAAAAGAAAAAATTTACAACAACAAAAAAGAAGGAATGAAAAAGTAATATTCCTTTAAATGTTTGTCTAGAATTATTTATAAATATCACTTTTGGTATATTTACTTTCCATATATTAATATAAAAAATAAATAGTTTATTGTCATGTTACATTTTCAGGAAGATTACGAAAATCTCAAAAGATGAATGAGCTGATATCAGAAATATGCCAGTAGGAATGTCCAAAAAGGTGTACAAGGAGATGGTCAAAGAAATGGACAAAATTGCATCGCAAGTGGAGCCATCTCAACAATAATGTGCTTCAAATGTAATATGTAATCATTGGGTACAATAAATCACTAGTACATTTGGTCAAAATTTCGACACTTTAGTTCAGACACTTTTGACGTATTGTCGGAAATTTCCCCAAATTTTTATCAATTTTTCAAATCCCACCCACAACTGTCACTATACCGACATTTGGAGACAAGTTTTGGTATTGCGACATTTAGAGATAAGTGTTGGTATTGTGACGTTTGGAGAAAAATGTCGGTCTTGCAACGGTTTGGAGAAAAGTGTCGGTCATGCGACGTTACAGAGAGAACTGTTAGATTTGCAATGTTTGGAAAGAAGTTTCGGTATTTCAAAAGTTTCAAACAAGTGTCGATATTGCGACGTTTGAGAGAGTAGTGTTTGTATTGTGACATTTGGAGGTAAGTGCCAGTATTGCGACATTTGGGACAAGTGTCGGTATTGCGACGGTTTGGAAACATGTGTCTATATTGCGACGTTTAGGAGGAAAGTGTTAGTGTTTAGGAACAATCTTAGGGTTTAGGGTTTAGGAAAAATGTTTGGGAGTTATATTTTAGGATTTAGAAAAAATGTGTTGGGTCATGTGATCAAGTTTATGGTTTAGGAACAATGCTTCGGTTCGTATGAGGGCGCCTAAGGAAATGCGTTCGGGTGTGTCGATTTGGGTCTAGTCAGGTCGTGTCGTGTGAGTCCACCCAAGGAAACACGTTCGTACGATTCGGGTCGAGTCATGTGATGGTGCTCTAGGAAACGCGTTCGACCGGGTCATGTGAAGTTGCCCAAGGAAACACATTCGTATGGGTCATGTTGAGTCGTTTAATGGCACCGAAGATGGAAATGACTTTGGGTTAGGTCAGGTCAGTTCGTGCCTTATTGTAAGGGTGCCCAAGGAAACAATTTCGGGCGGGTCAGGTTAGGTCGTGCCGTGTGAGGTCGCCTAAGGAAACATTTTCGGGCTGGTCAGGTCAGGTCAAGACGGGTCGTATGAGGGTGGTCGTATCAAAAATTCTAAGTTGTGACCACCCATGTTGCTTGTGCATGTTTGTGCGATCCATTTTCTGTTTCCTCCCTCGTACGCCCTTTGTTTGGGCAAGACGAGTCATGCCATGTGAGGGCACCACAAGGACATTGTTTGGGTGAAATCGTGTGAGGGAGGTCATATAAAAAATGCTAAGTTGTGACAGCTCGTGTACCTTGTGCACATTCATGCGACCCATTTTTCGTTTTCTCCCTCATGCCTTCGACGTTCAGGCGGGTTGGGTTGGGTTGGGTCCTACGATGTCACCCAAGGAAATGCCTTCGGGTCGGGCTGGGTCGGCTCGTGTTGTACCATGAGGCCACCCAAGGAAACATGTTCAAGAGGTTTAGGTTAGGTTAGGTCATGTGAGGGCACCCAAGGAACATGTTCGACTGGGTCAAGTCGTGTTGGGCCGTGTCATGAGGGAGGCCAGGGAAACGTGTTCGGGTGGGTCGGGTCGAGTCGTGTGATGTTACCCAAGGAAACATGTTCTGGTTGGGTCAAGTCGGGTCATGCCATATTATGAGGGCGCCCAAGGAAACATGTTTGGGTGGGTCGGGTCAGGTCGGGTCTGGTCAGGTCGTGTCATGTCATGAGGCCGCCCAAGGAAACACGTTCGAGTGGGTCGAGTCAGGTTGGGTTGGGTTGGGTTGTGTGAGGGTGTTCATATCAAAAATGATAAGTTGTGACCGCCTATGTTTCTTGTGCACGTTTATGCGATCCTTTTTCTATTTTCTCCCTCGTGTGCCCTTCGTTCGGGCAGGTCGGGTCGTGTCGTGTGAGGGCGCCACAGGAAATGTGTTCGAGTTGGATCGTCTAAGGGAGGTTTTATCAAAAATGCTAATTTTTCACTGCCTATGTACCTTGTGCACCTTCGTGCGACCCATTTTTCAATTTCTCCCTCATGCCTTCGACATTCGGGCAGGTCAGGTCAGGTTGGGTACTCGTGTGATGGAGCCCAAGGAAACGCGTTTGGGTCGGTTCGGGTCGGGTTGGGTCGTGTCATACTGTGAGGGCACCCAAGGAAACGCATTTAGGCAAGTCGGGTCAAGTCGGGTCATGGCAGGCTACCCAAGTAACATGTCCGGTTGGGTCAGGTCGTGTCGGTTCGTGTGAGGGTGCCTGAGGAAACGCGTTCGGGTGGGTCGGGTGGGGTCGAGTCGGTTTGGGCGGGTCAATTCGGGTCGTGCCATGTGATCAGGGCACCTAAGGAAACGCGTTCGGGCAGGTCGAGGTGGGTCGGGTCGAGTCGTGTGAGGACGCCTAGAGAAACGCGTTCGAGCGGGTCAGGTTGGGTTAGTTCTGGTCATGTGAGGGTGTCCAGGGAAATGCGTTCGGGTGGGTCAGGACAGGTTAGGTTGGGTCGTGTGAGGGTGGTCATATAAAAAATGTTGAGTTGTGACTGCCTGTGTGCCTTGTATTGCATGTTCTTGCAACTAATTTTACGTTTTCTCCCTCATGCCTTCGACCTTCGGGTGGGTCAGGTCGGGTCTGGTCGTGTGATGGTGCCCAAGGAAATGTGTTTGGGTCGAGTCAGCTCGGGTTGTGTCATACTATGAGGGCACCCAGGGAAAGGCGTTCGGGCGAATCGGGTCAAGTCGGGTAATGTGAGGAGCCATGTTTAGGGTTACAATGACTATGCTCAACAGTTGTAAACCCATTATTTTCTTGACCTAACATTAATTCAAGGGACTTCTTTTGATTTACCTACAGTCATAGTTGAGTGTCTTCTTCCACAACTCATCTTGAAATTAGATATCTATTGATTTTGGAAGGGGTCAAATATGTTCATGTATGCACATATGCAGACATGTTGTAATGTGCCACAACATAATGAATGAATTCATGTGTTTTACCTTTCCCTTTACTGGGTTTTTTACCATTTTCAATGAAGGATTTTGCAATGCCACTACCATAGGAACCGTACCACTGAAATAAAATTATGATACCAAAAAACTCATAGTGATGAAACAATGCTTGGTGATGAACCAATGATTGTTCCAATAAACGCAGATTATAGGGGTATCATTCCAATGAACCAAGGGAAAAAGTAGAGAGAACACAGTGGGAATGGAGGGGATATCATGAAAAAATATAGGGAGGAACATTTAAAGCAAGAAGAAATCAAGGTAAAAAATCAAGCGTGCTGATGGCAGAGCTTAGGCCCGGACAACAGTGGGATAGAGTTGCAAGACTTGGAGCCCTTCGCCTTTCATTAAGCATGGATATTTCTTGGTTATCTAGGGTTCCTAATTAAATATAAGGGTGGAGGCATGGAACCAAAACCTTTGGAATCCCTCATGGCTATTGGGTGGAGGAAGATCTCCTCTGGAATCCCAGAATATGTCTGCAGGCTAAATCCAGAAGGGTGGAGGCGTGTGAACAAAACCTCTGTAATCCCTAATGCCTAGAGATTAAGACAATGTTACGATCCTCATTATCTGAAAATATTACATGTCTGGCATGGTTGTGGTATGTTTATGTTCAAACGAAAACTACAACTTGTAGCCCTTGATCTTCTAGGGGTTGCCTTGATATTAACGGTGGTCGTGGTGTATTCATACTCCTTCTGAATAACCAATAAAGGGTCAAGGAAATTGACCAATATGTTGTCAAGTTTTACCTTATCCACCTTAGCCACATACATGCAATCCTCACACTTTAGAAACCTAAGACATGTAACAGAGGGCTTCTTTCCACTTCAACTTCTTCTAGTGTCATGTCACCCAAAATTGAACTTGGTGACATATTAATTAAATAATTATTTGCAACAACTGCTTCAGCACAAAATCCTTTCCTTAAGATAGGTTGTCAAGTTTTTTCTTATCCACTTTAGCCACATACATGCATGTTTCACACTTCAAAAACCTAATATGTGCAAGAGAGGGCTTCTTTCCACTCTAACTTCCTCTAGTTTCATGTCACCCAAAAATTAACTTGGTGACATATTAATCAAATAATTAGTTGTAGCAACGACTTCAACTAAAAATCCTTTTCTTAAACTAACATTCTCTCTCATGATTCACACATTTTTTTTAATCAAGGTTTGATTTGGTCTCTTAGCATGGCCATATTGCTCGAGACCATGTGGAGTTGTCTTCAAGCATGCAGTTCCCCAAGATTTTCAAAATTCCTCAATTTCTTAGGAGAAATACTTACCACCGTTGTTAAGTTTTAATCTTGTTCCACACTTATAGAAGAGATTTTAATTGTAATTGTTGACTTTTAAAGGGATACTACATCCTATAATAATATCTGGTCGGGTCAGGTCATTTTGTTTTAGGGCACCCACCCAAATGCGTTCGGGTCGGGTCGTTTCGTTTGAGGGCGGCCATATCAAATTTTCTAATTTGTGACCGCATGGGTTCTTTGTGCATGTTCGTGTGGCCCATTTTCCATTTCCTCCCTTATGCCTTCATTCGGTCGGGTGTGCCATCTGAGGGCACCCGCCCAAACGCGTTCGGGTCGGGTCGAATCGTTTCGTTTGAGGATAGTTGTATCAAATTTTCTAAGTTGTGACTGCATGGGTGCCTTTGGCACATTCGTGTGGCCCGTTTGCAATTTTATACCTTGTGCCTTCGTTCGGTCGTGTGCACCATGCCACGTTGTGTGAGGGAGCCTGCCTAAATGTGTTCGAGTCGAGTCATTTCGTTTCAGGGCAGCTGTATCAAATTTTCTCAATTGTGACCGCACGGGTTCCTTGTGCACGTTCGTGCGGACCATTTGCCATTTTCTCCCTTGTGCCTTCGTTCGGTCGGGCGGGCTATGTCATTTCATTTGAGGGAACCCACCCAAACCTGTTCGGGTCGGGTTATTTCAGTTGAGGGCGCCTGCCCAAACGCGTTCAGGTCTGGTCGTTTCGATTGAGGGTGTTAGCCACCTATAAAATGTGTTATATCAAAAGGTGGCTAAATCATTTTTTGAGTCTTCAAGAAACAGGTTTTATTGCTAAAATTTTTATCTCTTGAAGACTCCTGAAAAACATCATCCCTTTGTTTAAATCGTCACTACTGTTTCCATTTCAAACTCTGAAATTCTGCTGATTTCATAGAGGAAAGACTGCTGCAAAACACCATTTTTCCCTTCCCTCCACTTCAAAACTAACCTTCATTTTTACCCCTTTCATTCCCATGGAATTCTTCTATTTTCCATTTGTTTCCCCTTTTTCCTTCATAAAATCCTCTTTACAAATTATAAAACTCCTTTTTGAACTTTGTCGAAACCCCCAAATCCATCAAAAACCTTGAAAAAATTCATAAAAAATAATTTTTTTTACTATGGACTTACGCCCCCTTGGCCTAAGTCCTAACCACTTCCCCACATATGCCTTGGTACTGGAACCAAGCACTGAGCCCATTTGGCACTTATCGCATCGGAAAAATCAGAGCGCGCAAGTCTATTTCTTATGATAAGTCCTCCGATTGTGATTAGCCCTTTGTTTATAAACCCCCGATCATGTTATTATTTCATATAACCTGTGGGCCCGCATCGGGCGCTTAAACATTGTTATAAACCTATTCCCGATTGCTATTTCCCTTTGTAAGTTCATAAACCCACTTTTTCTTATGTTTGGTCAAAATGCGCCAATACAATGTTTCTAAATGATAAAGACCGTTGATTGCAAAACCCGATCTACGATCTGCACGTTATCAGATCGCAAAAATTCTAAATGGGTAGATTGAAAATCCCAAAGGCCCGATCCGAAGTTACGATTTTATTGGCCCTTATATATATAAGCCCTGGGCCTATCACATTTCATATAAACTAGGCCCTGCAACCGAGCGCCTTTTCATATATATATCACCCGCCCCCGAAGCCAAAACCTTATGTCTTATTAAATTTTGGGTTTTCATATAATATAATGGCCCCCACGCATTCAATGGTCGGAGCTTTTCTCTGCTGTTGATCATTGGGCCGATCCGATGGTCTGCGCAAAATTGCATCGAAATTTTTCATCGAGCGCATTAAATATTTCCCCACCTCTGATTGACATCCCCCGATCCATTCTCCGTTGTCGATCTGATCTGCAGATCGACGACCCATAATCGATCGCTCCGACGCAATCCATGTTCTTTGCCTCGTCGATGTCAATAGCTCTGATTGCATCTGGGTCGTCCACGTGTCCAGATCGGACAGTCCAGATTGTTTTCCCCGACTTTGGTTTAAATCATGTGGCCCGCTTCATAATGTTTTAGGCCAAATCCTGGCTGTTGATCTCTGCAGATCAGCGGTCCTTATTAACCTTTTCTCCGCCTTTGTATTATTTTTTTTATGCCCCAGATCAAATCCTGACTGTTGATTCTGTACATCTAATGGTTTTTATTAATCCCGATAGGCCTATCTCTTGTGGTTCCTGCCTTCCTCAGTTCTTGATCCCAGCCGTCCATCCTTTATCCAACAACCCGGATTGAAACTGCCCATCTTCCTTCCGTCCACGCATCTTTCCTATATCGCACTTGCTCCCCCACCGTTAGATCTGAGGCCCCAGATCTAATGGCCGACATTCTATATCACGTAACTTTCAGCGCGAAGGTTAATTTCCTGAGGGTTGCATGATATAACTAGTTTTAAGAAGCCACGTGTTAGGCAGGAATGTATATCACATTCAAAAATGAAAAATTGCCTCCCCGCCTTTTCACTACACCAAACCCATGGTTTTCATCCCCGAAACCACTTTCCCTCTTTTCCATTATGTTTCATCGCGCACTCCTCCCACCGTTGATCTCTGCAAATCAACGGCTCTGATCTAATCTAGCCTTATGCTATTACCCTCCACCCCTTCCAAAGGTTTTTGACATGAAATCTCCGTCGTTGATCTCGTGGCCTGGTCTCATCCGACGGCCCACGATCATCCCGAACCCCCAACTTTATTTTTAACCATTTTTGTCTGCCAAAGGGTTTTAAACCCCATTTCTTCGCATTTTCCTCTAGTTTCCAAACAATGTGACCCCTTCACACTGTTAATTCATAAAAAATCCTGACCATTGATTTTCTTGGTCAAATCATAGATCAACGTCTCTGATATAATTTTTCACCGCTCATTCATCAAACCGCTTCCCTTTGACCTTCGCACGCAGATCTCCACTATTGGATGCTTCCATCCAATGGAAACGCTCCTCCCCACAACCTATGAAGCATTTTTACCCAATAATAGAGGATTTTATAACATTTGTGTGTGTTTTGCAGGTTTCAATGGTTTTTCCATTATATCAAAGGAAAACCAAAGGCTGGGGATGAAGATCCCTCATGCCTTTGTGCATAAAGAAAGATCATTCCACAGGTTCAAAATTTACGTCTCGTCAATGCTTCATGCGAATTGATGCCATATGAACTCTTTGCGGCACTTGCACATCAACAAGACACAACAATGCATAAAATGATCAAAAGAGTATTAGTGTTGAAGACCTACCACAACAGAACTGAAGATTGAAGATTAATTCTATAGTTTAATGGATTATGGCTAAGATCGATTATCAAAAGCCTAATCCATTAAATTAAACACAATTAAAGACAAATCAAAAGGATTTATCAGTTAGAAAGAGCCTCCACTGCCACATCAGAGGTTAATTGATTCCTCTCAGCTACCCATTGCCACCTGTAGCCTCAAAGCATTCAACAGACGGCCGAGTAATGACCAGAACAGAGCATATCTGCCCAATACACCTAAATAGTTATTTCGAATCAAAGAAGCTAATATAAACTATTAGCAGAGTTATTACAAAGAGAACACAGAGCCTTAAAAGTCAACAAAATCTCCCACCGAGCTTAATTCTTAATGTAAAACATTTAATACAGAGGACACATCTGTAAACTTCTCCATTGAGCCCCTCAAAGGCCAAGAAGCATAAAGTCTATATTAATTGGCCTTGAAGATCTTTTATCAGATCACACCTCCTCATTTCTTCTATAAATACTCCTGTAGAAGATGAGAAAATGTTCGTTGCAGAACTTTGAAATATACTTGTGCTCGAAACTTCTACTTGTAAATAGTGTTCAAAGGCTCTTGAAGCTCTGCTTGTGATGAAATAAGTTAGGCTGAGAAGTGAAGATGATTGCTGAACTGAAACATTGGACTTAAAGTTGTAACTGGTTTGAAGCATCAATACAAGCTAATTTATGGGATCCTAGTCTACGTCAACGGTGATGTTATTTCTTATTGTAAATCGTTATTTTATTTTTGTTTTCACTTTGTCCATATTCTCTGATAAAGAACAGAAAGCATAGAGTTAGGATCTACTACATATTAGTACCCTTCTCTGACTGATAAGCTTTATATAAATGTTTTCTTCCAAATTGTGTTGTTCGGGAATGATTTAATTCAGTTTGAGCAGTTAGGAATGTTGGTGTTCCCTCGTCCTACTGCTTGAGCTAAATATTGTTTTTGAATGTTATTTTTATTTTATGTTAAGTAGAAATGAACTAAGGAAGTTATGGTGAGCCCTTTCCTCTAGTTTTATCCCCAAAGACTATCTGAAAATTTCCCTAAGAATGTGTTGAAAGCAGGCTAGGTTCAAAGTCCTTACCCGATCTTAGACTTTTCTTTGTTATCTTATGTGTTTGTCTTGAAATTTTACCAAGTAAAGGAGAGCTAGGGAGGTCTATGGTGAGCCCTGCCCTCTAGTTTGTTCTCCAAAAGTTGCTTTTAAAGTTTCCCTTTGTGTTTTTAAGTGTTTTTCTATTGAAAGTGCATCAAAAGCTGGCTAGTTTCGAAGTACTTACCAGATCTTAGATTACTTTTATGTCTTTCTTAAGTGTATGTCAAAAGCTGGATAGTTTCAAAGTACTTACCAGATCTTAGGCTGCTCTTTTTTCTTCATTTGTTTAAATTCCCCTTCTTGGTGTATCATTTCATTCCATAAAATCAACTATAAAGAGATCCTTAGACATAGATGACTTGTCCCATGGACCACTCTTGCTCCTTGTTGTTTCAATTAAACCCTATTATGACTCCATAGCCCAATGGATTAAAAACCAACGTTATATCTATCTTTTTAGCCAAAGCTTGTTCTGATTTCTTGCAACTTCACACCTTTGAAACTCTTTCCATTTAGAACTTTCCACTCAAATAATAATCATGCTCAACCATCCAAAAACAAATCAAAACCTTCGGATTTCATAAATAGCCTAATATCATTACCCAAAATATTTTAAATATAAATCCATCTTTGCACTTATTGGAGAGATCCCTCTCCATATTCAGGAGGGCTAGATCCTAGAATCCCAAAGTGGTTGAAATAGTGTTTCTCCCTGCAGTTGGAATTTTCCAATATTACTAATTACAGGGAGCTAACATCTCTGACGACTCCGCTGGGGACTTGAGTGTTTTTTTCGGCCTAAGTACCTTTAAGACCTCAAGAAACCCTTGATTCAAGAGCATAGTGCAGTGAGTAAAAAGCAACCCTTTCAAGCACTACCAAGTAATGGTAATCATGGTGAAACTTGTTTGAATCAGTGACAAACTAGGTAAACCCTAGGATTCTCATAAGAGTTTATCTAACCTTGAAGGATCAGCTAGCTTAGCCATAAGAGTAGATTGTCTTTGTCTCATAACCGTAGCTAAGTTTTGAAGCAGATTTAGGACATTCTTAGCAACTAATAGGACTGAAAAATAACTCAGAAAACCCAAAATTATTTCAGATTGGTATTCAATAAACATGGTGGTGGACCATAAAATATTTTACCTCCAGAAGAGCTAAAAAATTCCACTTGGCGACTCCACAATCCTTAACGGACCTTAAAACTCCACTGGGAAGAACCATTATCATTATAACATCATTTCAAACTCATTTAAAGGACTGAAGGATTAAAATTTGTGTAAAACATATTATTTGACCTCTTAAAGATTGTCATATCTGGTTAAACTGTTCTTTTTTAGTAGGGTCTGAAAACACAGCATAGTGGATTCTAGAATGATTGACACTAGAGCCCATCCTAACCCGAATCCACCTGAGATAGTTGATAACCCAAAAAGTATCCTTAGGAAGTCTCCTAAGATAAAATTTTCAACTGTTTTCAGATCACCCTTGAGAGCTAATTCAGTTCCTGGAAATCTTGCAGCTCTACAACAATCACAAGTAGACTTAAGAAATCCATTTAGAACTAGGTCTCTTGATGATTTAGATCAGCTAGATTTTGAGTCTTCACTTTCATCACCTGAACAAAGTGAACATCCTGGTAGTAGAGAAATAACACCACCTGATTTACATTTCCTCTTCAATTTAGGTGTCTCTCATCCAAGATCAGCTCAGCAATCTATTCCTGGTCCATCCACATCTGTTCATCCTACATCCACTGTTCAAACCGCTCCACTCCAACCCACTTTTAGTCTTGTTAATCCACCTTTTGTAAATCCACCTCCACCTCTTATCATGGCAGCATGGTATGCTCCCTTAGTCCTTCCTGTACCATTAGTCAATCTTCCACAGGACTATCTGTCCAAAATATCATTATACGATGCTAGTAATGCTACTACTGCATCACAACATGTGGATAAAATGAATGAATACTTTGACAGAAATGAAATTGATGATGAATCTGTCAAGCTAAGACTATTTTCTCAGAGTCTGGGGGGAGAAGTAAGAAAATGGTTCAAAGGCTTAGCCCCCCATAGTGTCAATGATCTCCAAGCCTTCCATCAGATATTCTTAAAAAAATGGGAAGTGAAGTAGAATCCTCTCCAAATACTTTCTGATTACAAGAATCTCCACAGAAATACTGGGGAAAGTGTACAAGCTTACTGCACTAGGTTTAACAGTGTGTATAATGCACTTCCCCTAGATCTAAAAACTCCACAAGGCTCAGCATTAGACAAGTTTCCTAAAGGGTTTTACCCTGAGATGTCCTATTAGCTAAGAGAGAGAGATCCTGCAATTCTTGAAGATATGAAAAAAGGGGCTCTTGCTGTGGAAGTTAACTTGATGGAGAAAAAAGAAAGAATGAAGAATGAGAAGAGAGAGTCATTCAGAGAGGAATCCACACCTTCTACTTCCAGTTCAAAGATGGAAATAATGATGGATGAGATTATGAAGAAAGTGAACATCCTTGAGAGAGCACAAGCAAGTCAAAACCAAACTGCTCCTCAAAATAGAAACCAGAACCAAAATCGGAATTTTAGAAGGAACCGAACTCCAAACAGACCTATGGAAGATGATCAACAGATCACTCCTCCCTTTCATCAAAACTATGTGAGTGAGGTTGAAGAAACAGATGAGAAAATGGAGGAAGATGATATCAATATGCTGGGAGTAGATAATGATGACTTTGAATTTCATTATGATAGAAAAAAAGGTCTTTACACACCCTATGATGACAAAAGAGATGATGATGAAAGTTATTATCAAGATATGGAAAATGTTATCATATAGTCTCAAAAATAATATGACCTTCGAAGTAAAACCAATTAACAAACTCCCAACACTGAAACCTCTGACAAATATTCACAAAACAGCACTGTAAACAAACTGAAAATTGTAAAACAGAAAGACAAAACAATGCTTGGAAATTCTGATAAAGGTAAAGAGAAAGGCACTCAAAACAATGAAAAACAAAGGCAGACCTTAGCAGTACTAACACTTCAGCTAGTACTCCTATTAAAACCATTTTGTCAAATGTAAATAGAACAAATTAGCAAGATGATGTTTCTGATAGAGTGGCAGTTAATAAGGCTGAAACTAGTACTTCAAAGAATCAAATTCCTTTCAGCCTGGAGAAAGAAATTTCCAAAATTAAAATCTCTGTTCCCCTGACTGAGTTAGCTTCCCAAAATGTATATAGGACCCAATTTTTGAAGGCTTTAAACATTGAGAATAATAATGACACAGCCAATCTTAATGATGACCAGCCAGAGCTCATTTTTGGTCCTAAGATTGAAGATAAATATCAAGAGGGAACTGTTCCTCCCTTTTATGTAAGTTTAAACGTTCATGACAAGATTTTTCACAACGCTATGCATGATTCCGAGGCTTCTCACAATTTAATGCCAAAAGTTTTAATGGAGAGCCTAGGATTAGAAATCACCAGACCTTATAAAGACCTTTACTCCTTTGACTCAAGCAGAGTAAAATGTTTAGGATTAATCAAAGACCTCTGCGTTAACTTAGCACAGATTCCAACCAAATGTTTGGTTATGGATATTTTTGTGGCTGATGTACCCCCAAATTATGGAATGTTGTTATCAAGATCTTGGGGGGCTAAGTTATAAGGGACTATGCAGATGGACATGACCTATGCGACCATCCCTATGTTTAATCAATCCAGAAGACTGTACAGGGAGTCACATATGCAGTACATGGTTACAAGCCAAGACAGACCACAAAACTCTCCTTTGTATTCTGTAAATACAGGCCTCGATTCATTTATCTTTTTTAACGATGAAACATTCAGTGAACAAGTCACTTTAACTGAACTGATGGCCAATAGAGAAGAAGAGGTAAGAACCACAAAAATGTCAAAACAGTTTGCTGCATTTGAAAACTTTATCAAACCAACCATAAGTCTTGAACTACAAATCATACCTCCATTGTTCTTTGACCTTGACAGTCAAGAAAACAACCCTCAATGCAGTAGAAAACCTGAGGAGTTAAAACAAATTCAACTAATTGCTGATACTGAAGAACAATCCAAAATCACTTTAGTTGAGGAAGACAAACACCAAACAGATTAATCTGAAACTATTCCTCTATGGAGTATGAACTTTGACGGGTCGTGCACTAGAACTAACGCTGGTGCAGGTGTCTGGATTGATAACACTGAGAACAACCACGTAGAAAGCATTTCCTGTAGATTAAGCTTCTAGTGTTCGAATAACATAGCGGAATATGAATCCATACTTTTAGGCTTACATTTGTTGAAAAAGTTAGGAGCCAAGAGAATTAAAGTGCATGGGGATTCAGAATTAATCATTAGAGAGGTCAACGGGGAATACAATGCTAATCACCCCAGACTTAGGGCCTACCGAAACAATGTCGTGGATCTTTTGAAAAATTTTGAGGAATCGCAGTTAATTTTTGTCCCAAGGAAAATAAATATCGCGGCCCACAACCTAGCTTTCACGGCCAGAACATGCTTAATGCCATATGAAACCAAATAATTCATAACTCAGATTAAATTCAGACCAGCCATTCCTAATAATGAGAAATATTAGCAAGTGTTTGACGGAGACAAAAAAATAGAAGACTTCATGCAATTCAGAAATGAATTTGAACTTCACAGTTCAGATTCAGATTATGAAACAGACTGTAATAGTGAAGAAAATTTTCTTGGTGAAGAAGAACAGTCTCCTGAGGTTGCCAATATTAATCTACTATCTAGAAAACTTGAAAGCACAACAGAAATGATTGCAGCGTTAGAAACAGAGGAGTTAGAAACCCTGTAGTCTAAAGATCATAGTTTACCCAAGGGTCTAGCCCCTTTAGAAGAGTTGTTTGATTTTAACGATGTGGCCAAGAAGCCAAAACTGGAGCCTGTAGAGACTAAATTGGAAAAGTGCAATATAGGCATTGAACTAAAACATATAATGATTAAATTGTCTAAGACTTTATCAGCTCACATTAAACTCAAATACATAGCGCTGCTTAAAGAATTTTCTGATGTTTTTTCATGGAGTTACGAAGATCTGAAAACCTATGACACTGAAATAATTCAGCAAAAAATCCCTCTCAAGGAAAATCAAAAGCCTTTCAAACAGAAGCTACGCGGAATAAACCCTATTCAGCTACCTTTGGTTGAGAATGAAATAAAGAAAATGTATGAAGCTGGTATTATTATCCCTATTAGATATTCCGAGTGGGTATCTAATCTGGTGTCAGTTAGGAAGAAAATAGGAGAGATTAGGCTTTGTATAGACTTTAGAGACTTAAACAAAGCTTCACTCAAGGACAACTACCCTTTACCCAAGATGGACCATATTTTACAAAGGGTAGTTGATTGAAAAAGAATTTCTTTGTTGGATGGCTACTCAGGGTATAATCAGATCTTAGTTCACCCTGATGATCAATTAAAGACAACGTTTACTACACCTTGGGGCACTTTCATGTATGTGAAAATTCCATTTGGTCTAATGAATGCTGGAGAAAATTTTTAGAGAGCCATGGACATAGCATTCTCAGAAGAACTGGGCTATTTCATCATTATATACCTTGATGATGTTACTATTTTTTCAAAGATAGATGAAGAGCACTTAGAACATTTAAGAAGAGTCTTCGAGAGATGCAGGAAGTTTGGGATATCTTTAAACCCTAATAAAACACTATTCAGTTTCCAAGAAGGTAAACTTCTTGGACACATTATTTCAGAAGAAGGTATTAAGATAGATCCAAAGAGGATTGAGGCCATATTGCAAATCTCTCATCCTCGAAACATCAAGGAGTTACAATATTTCATTGGAAAGATTAACTTTTTGAGAAGGTTCATACCCAACTTGGCTGAGCTCCTTAGGAATATAAAAAACATGCTGAAGAAGGAGCAAGGGGTAAAATTGACCTTGGAAGCAAAGAAGTCCTATGAGCTAGTGAAACAAGCATTAACCAAAACACCGGTTCTAATCAATCCTGATTTTTCAAAAGACTTTTATATTTTTTCATTTGCATCAGAATATACAATAGCTGATGTCCTTTTACAAAAAAATCCACAAGGATAAGAGAAGCCTATTGCATTCTTTAGCAAGGCTTTGAGGGGTGCCCCTCTGAAGTATAACATCATGGAAAAGCAAGCCTTTTCTTTGGTTAAGGCTTTAAAGGACTTCAGGGTATACATATTGCACTCACACATCATTGCCTTTGTCCCAAATTCAGTTTTGAAAGACATTCTAACACAGGACCCAGATGGTAAGAGACGTAAGTGGATTGTTGTTATTCTTGAATATGATTTAGAGATAAAACCCACTAAACTCATCAAAGGCCAAGGTCTAGCTAGATTAATGACTGAATCAAATTTTGAAGTTCTTGATATCAATATGATAAATGCTTTGGATGAACAAGGGGAAATCTCAACTCCCGTTGTTTAAGACCATTTTATCAGTTCCTCTTCGTATGCTGATATTCTTTATGTTTTGCTTAATTTAAATACACCTCCTGGTTTGACAAAAACAAAGGCAAGGTTTTTGAAATTAAAAGCTGTAAACTATTGCATTATAGATAGATGTATTTATTGGAAAAATGAAATTGGTATATTGCTTAAATGTTTGCCTGAGTATGATGCAGAGAAGGTTAAACACAAGTTCCATGAAGGAGAGTGTGGAGGCCACTTATACTGGAAGACAATAGCAAACAAAATCTTGAGGGCTGGTTACTATTGGCCTACTCTTTCCCTTGATGTACACAAGATGATAATTGCCCATCATAAATGTCAAATTTTTGAAGGCAAAAGGAAGCTACTACCCCTACCTCTGCACCCAATCATTGTTGAGGCTCCATTTCAACAGTGGGGACTTGACTTCATAGGAGAAATCCATCCACCATCTTCTGCACAGCATAGATGGATTCTCACTGCCACAGACTACTTCACTAAATGGATAAAATCCATCCCTTGTAGGCAAGCCAATGATTCTGTCATTATAAAATTCATGGAGACTAATATTCTCTCTATATTTGGTTGTCCTACCAAGATCATCACTGATAATGCAGCAGCATTTGGATCAAAGAAGATGGTTGAATTCTATCACAAGTATCAGATAACATTGGGGCATTCCATTACCCTCAAGGTAATGGACTTGCAGAATCCTTAAACAATATTTTAGTGAAAATAATCAAGAAATTGTTGGAATACAACAAGAAGTCTTGGCACAGAAATCTTTTGCATGCACTTTGGGCTGACAGATTGACTTTGAAGAAATCTATTGGTATGTCACCCTACCAGCTTGTGTATGGTACTGATGCAATTTTTCCAACCAGTCTTGGTGTACCAGCTATGAAGTTAATTCAAGAGGTTCAGTCTGAGGATAATGACATGATCAGAAGGATAAATCAGACTGTTCATTTTCAGCAGACCAGAGAGGAGGTTTATAGCAAAGCATTGTAGAAGTAGGACATCACTAAAAAGCTTTTTGACAGCAGAACAAAGGCTAGTAATTTCAATGTTGGGGACAAAGTTTTAAAGTGGGATTTAAGGAGAAAGGACAAGGGCAAGCATGGGAAATTTCACAACTTATGGCTTGGCCCTTACTTCATTCATTCAGCTGTTGGTAATAATGCCTTTTTCTTACAAGAGTTGAATGGAGTAGAATTGTTTGGGGGTCCTGTCAATGGCAAGCTGCTTAAAAATTACTTCTCTTGATCCTATTATGTTCTGAAAGCCTTTTTATTTTTTTTCTCATTATAAATATTTCATCCACCCTTGCATTCAAAGTTAGAAAAAACAAAAATGCAAAAACAGTGAAAGAAAGAAAAGAGGGAAGATTGTAAAAACAATAAAGGTACAACCCCATACCGACAAAAAGAGAAATCAATTCTAAAAGTGTGCAAGCTTAAATGCCACTGCTGAAAAAACACTTCTAATTAGTCATACAATTTAATCTTGACTGATTAGTTTTAAATTTACTGTTGATAGGGTAGAAAATTCGATTTGCCAAACGTTTAATCTTGGCTTATCAGTAGGTAGATTAGGATAGAAATTAAAGGTTCAAACATGCTCAAAATCTGAACCTAACTTTTCAAAAGAAGAATGACTCAAATATGTTTATTTCTTGAGTCAAGAACAGAGTTAAAAATTGGTTCTAATCAGCTCAAAATATGAACCAGTCAACAAAGGAAAAATATCTCACCTAAAAGTCAAAACAGAGTTGTAAAAAGATGAAGGAAGTGCTTTGAACTTTTAGATCTTAAGCCTTCCATTTTGATTTAAATTTTCTACAAAATAAATCTATGTGCAACTTGTTTTTATGCCATAGATCAGCATCAAGTTAGACTCTTTAATCCTAACTTGTATGCTTTTAAATTTATGTTTTAGAAATTAGAGAATAAAAATATGTTAGACTGTTTAATCCTAACAGATTGGTAGATTAGGTAGAGAAGCATATGGACTCAAATGTTTAATCTGAGTTGATGGAGAAATAAGGGGTAGAATTAGATTAGTTTTATGCTTTCAAAAGAATAAAATGTTGTAAAAATATTTTTCCAATCCAAGTGCACTCTAAAGAAGAAAAAATGTTAGATCAAGAGGATTGGGTAGGTAGAAAGCTTGTGTTGATGAAGATCCATTGTTTTTCTTGGTTGCTAACATGCTTTCAGAACGAAAGAAGATCATCCAAGTAAGAAAGGCAGCCCAATGGATAAGGTGTTAATCAGCCTCCCAGAGAATGCAAGTCTGAAGTTCTTGATGCCTTCAAGAAGGCACCATCCCCAAGTGGAGCCACTGTTAGCCACCTATAAAATTTGTTATATCAAAAGGTGGCTAAATCATTTTTTGAGTCTTCAAGAAACATGTTTTATTTCTAGAAATTTCATCTCTTGAAGACTCCTGAAAGACATCATGCCCTTTGTTTAAATCTTCATTGTTGTTTCCATTTCAAACTCTAAAATTCTGGTAATTTCATAGAGGAAAGACTGCTGCAAAACACCATTTTTCTCCTCCGTCCAGTTCAAAACTAACCTTCATTTTTACCCCTTTCATTCAGATGGAATTATTCTGTTTTCCATTTGTTTCCCCTTTTTCCTTCATAAAATCCTCTTTAAAAAGTTTAAAACTCCTTTTTGAACTTTGTTGAAACCCCCAAATCCATCAAAAACCTTGAAAAAATTCATAAAAAATAAGTTTGTTAATATGGACTTAAGCCCCCTTGGCCTAAGTCCTAACCACTTCCCCACATATGCCTTGGTGCTAGAACCAAGCACTGAGCCCATTTGGCGCTTATCGCATCAGAAAAATAAGAGCGTGCAAGTCTATTTCTTATGATAATTCCTCCAATTGCGATTAGCCCTTTATTTATAAACCCCCGATCATATTATTATTTCATATAACCCATGGGCCTGAATCGGGTGCTTAAACATTGTTATAAACCTATTCCCGATTGCTATTTCCCTTTGTAAGTTCATAAACCCACTTTTTCCTAAGTTTGGTCTAAACGCGCCAATACAATGTTTCTAAATGATAAATACCGTTGATCTCAAAACTCGATCTATGATCTACGTGTTATCGTATCGAAAAAATTCTAAATGGGTAGATTGAAAAGCCCAAAGGCCCGATTCGAAGTTCCGATGCGATTGGCCCTTATATATATAAGCCCTGGGCCTATCGCATTTCATATAAACCAGGCCCCGCAACCGGGCGCCTTTTCATATATATATCACCCGCACCCGAAGCCAAAACCTTTATGTCTTATTAAATTTTGGGTTTTCATATAATATAATGGTCCCCGCTCATTCGATGTTCGGAGCTTTTCTCCGCCGTTGATCATTGGGCCGATCCGATGGTCTGCACAAAATCGCATCGGCATTTTTCATCGGGCGTGTTAAATATTTCCCCACCTCCGATTGACATCCCCCGATCCATTCTCCGCCATCGATCTAATCTACAGATCGACAGCCCACAATCAATCACTCCAGCACACTCCATGTTCTTTGCCCCGCTGATGCCGATAGCTTTGATTGCATCTGGGCCGTCCACGTGTCCAGATCGGATGGTCCAGATTGTTTTTCCCGAATTTGGTTTAAATCATGTGGCCTGATTCATAATGTTTTAGGCCAAATCCCGACCGTTGATCTCTACAGATCAATGGTCATTATTAACCTTTTCTCCACCTTTGTATTATTTCGTTTATGCCCCAGATCAAATCCTGACCATTGATCTTGTACATCTAACGGTTCTTATTAATTCCGATAGGCCTGCCTCCTGTGGGTCCTGCCTTCCTCAGTTTTTGATCCCAGCCATCCATCCTTCATCCAACGGCTAGGATTGAAACCACACATCTTCCTTCTACCTGCTCATCTTTCCTATATTGTGCTCGCTCCCCCACCGTTAGATCTGAGGCCCTAGATCTAACGGTCGATGTTCTATATCGCGTAACATTCAGCGCAAAGGTTAATTTCCTGAGGGCTGTGCGATATAAGTGGTTTTAAGAGGCCACGTATCAGGAAAGAACGCATATCACATTCAAAAAGGCAAAACCGCCTGCCCGCCTTTTCATTGCGCGAAACCAATGGTTTTCATCTCTGAAACCACTTTTCCTCTTTTCCATTATGTTTCATTGCATGCGCCTCCCACCGTTGATCTCTGCAGATCAATGGCTATGATTTAATCTGGCTTTACGCTATTACCCTCCACCCCTTCCAAAGGTTTTTGACGTGCAATCTTCGTCGTTGATCTCGTGGCCTGGTCTCATCCGACAGCCCACAATCATCCCGAACCCCCAACTTTATTTTTAACCATTTTTCTCTGCAAAAGGGTTTTAAACCCCATTTATTAGCATTTTCTTCTATTTTCCAAACAATGTGACCCCTTGACACTGTTAATTCACAACCAATCCTGACCGTTTATTTTCTTGGTCAAATCATAGATCAACGTCTCCGATATAATTTTTCACCGCTCATTCATCAAACCACTTCCCTTTGACCTTCACACACAGATCTCCACCGTTGGATGCTGCCATCTAATGGCCACGCTCCTCCCCACAACCTCTAAAGCATTTTTACCCAATAACATAGGATTTTATAACATTTGTGTGTGTTTTGCAGGTTTCAATTTTTTTTCCATTATATCAAAGGAAAACCAAAGTCTGGGGATGACTATCCCTCATGCCTTTGTGCATACAGAAATATCATTCCACGGGTTCAAGCTTCACATCTCGTCACTGCTTCATGGGCATTGATGCCATATGAACTCTTTGCGGCACCTGCACATCAACAAGACATAGCAATGCATAAAATAATCAAAAGAGTATCAGTGTTGAAGACCTACCATAGCAGAACTGAAGATTGAAGATTAATTATGTACAGTTTAATGGACTATGGCTAAGATCGATTATCAAAATCATAATCCATTAAATTAAACAAAATTAAAGACAAATCAAAAGGATTTATCAGTTAGAAAGAGCTTCCACTGCCACATCAGAGGCTAATTGATTCCTCTCAGCTACCCATTGCCACCTGTAGCCTCAAATAATTCAACAGATGGCCGAGTAATGACCAGAACAGAGCATATCTGCCCCAATACAGCTGAATAGTTATTTTGAATCAAAGAAGCTAATATAAACTATCAGCAGAGTTATTATAGAGATAACACAGAGCCTTAAAAGTCAACAAAAGCTCCCACCGAGCTTAATTCTTAATGTAAAACATTTAATATGGAGGACACATCTGTAAACTTCTCCATCGAGCCCGTCAAAGGCCAAGAAGTAACAAGTCTGTATTAATTGGCCTTGAATATCTTTTATCAGATCCCACCTCCTCATTTCTTCTATAAATACTCCTGTAGAAGATGAGAAAATGTTGGTTGCAGAACTTTGAAATATACTTGTGCTCAAAACTTCTACTTGTAAATAGTGTTTAAAGGCTCTTGAAGCTCTACTTGTGATGAAATAAGTTAGGCTGAGAAGTGAAGATGATTGCTGAATTGAAACATTGGACTTAAAGTTGTAACTGGTTTGAAGCATCAATACAAGCTGATTTATGGGATCCTGGTCTATGTCAACGATGATGTTATTTCTTATTGTAAATATGTTATAGCATCATTTTTCACCCTCAGGTGATTCATGATTGTCTTTATGGATTTGGGCACCCATTCCTACAGACTTGAACAAATTCACTAAAAAACAGTGTTAAAATTCCCATACGCGGGTATGCCCAGACTTTTCCGCATGTATACGCAAGTCCACATGTACTTTTCCGTGTATGCCATTAAAACCATTTAAAAATATATAAATTCCCTATTTTCGGACTGGGTTGATGGTTACTCCAGTAGTTCAACCACCCCAGTACGTGGCCAATTGTTTCTAACTGACTGAAACTACTTTTAGGGAGTATAAAATCCCCTCATGTGCATGGCCTAAGGGAGAGAGAAATTTTATAGACATTATACTCTGTTGGAATCCCAATTCAAGTCTGATTCCCCATGCCTCCTGCACTTTCCCAGATTTATACAGGAAGCCCTTGTTTCCTGGAGATGTTCATCCATTTATATGCCATCTCGAGTGCACAAGTCTTGAAAGTTTCTTAGCGAGGCAAGGGCAGGACGAATTCGGATGACGGTCTGCTCAAAGATCGTGGAAGGATTCAGGTGATCTCTCCACTCTTTACTTCTGTACATGCTATTCATAATAATGAAGAACCATCTTGTTCCTGAACTTTTGTGTTAATATCTATTTTTATATGTGGAAAGATTGATTATTCAGCAGTTATTATCGTTTATATAATACTTCACATGGATTACACTAATGTTTAGGAGAAATATATGATGTACAACTAGGTTTCCGTGCATGTTCTTTCTTGTTTTCCAGGTTGAAGGAGGAAGAAAGGTTGCTGGGGGTTTGAACCCCGCGGGATCTACATCGAACGTAGGACTACGGGTGAGTTCTGCTATCGTTGTTATCTAGTTTTTTGCATTCAAGTATGGTTGTGTGTGAGTCCTTCTGAATGGCATGCCCTCCTCTGTGGATGTTTTGACCCAAAAAACCTCTAGGGTGATTTTCCCCAAAACAAAATCGTTATTTTATTTCTGTTTTCGCTTTTTCCATCTTCTCTGATAAAGAATAGCAAGCATAGAGTTAGGATTTACTGTATATAAGTAACCTTCTTTGACTGATAAGCTTTATCTAAATATTTTCTTCCAAATTGTGTTGTTTGGGAATGATTTAATTCAGTTTGAGTAGTTAGGAATGCCGGCGTTCCCTCGTCCTGCTGTCTAAGCTAAATAATGTTTTTGAATGTTATTTTCGGTTTATGTTAAGTAGATATGAACTAAGGAAGTTATGGTGAGCCCTGTCCTCTAGTTTTATCCCTAAATACTATATGAAATTTTTCCTAAGAATGTGTTGAAAGCAGGCTAGGTTCAAAGCCCTTACCTGATCTTAGACTTTTCTTTGTTATCTTATGTGTTTGTCTTGAAAGTTTACCAAGTAAAGCAGAGCTAGGGAGGTCTATGGTGAGCCCTGCCCTCTATTTTTTTCTCCAACAATTTCTTTTAAAGTTTCCCTTTGTGTTTTTAAGTGTTTTTATATTGAAAGTGCATCAAAAGCTAGCTAGTTTCGAAGTACTTACCAAATCTTAGATTACTTTTATGTATTTCTTAAGTGTATGTCAAAAGCTGGATAGTTTCAAAGTACTTACCAGATCTTAGGCTGCTCTTTGCTCTTCATTTGTTTAAATTCCCCTTCTTGCTGTATCATTTCATTCCATAAAATCAACTTTAAAGAGATCCTTAGACCTTGCCCCATGGACCACTCTTTCTCCTTGTTGTTTCAATTAAACCCTATTATGACTCCATAGCCCAATGGATTAAAAACCAGTGTTATATCTATCTTTTTAGCCAAAGCTTGTTCTGATTGCTTGCAACTTCACACCTTTGAAACTCTTTCCATTTGGAACTTTCCACTCAAATAATAAACATGCTCAACCATCCAAAAATAAATCAAAACCTTCGTCTTCATAACTAGCCTAATATCGTTACCCAAAAGCTTTTAAAGATAAATCCATCTTTTCACTTATTGGAGAGATCCCTCTCTGGATTCAGGAGCGCTAGATCCTAGAATCCCAAAGTGGTTGAAATAGTGTTTCTCCCTGCAGTTGGACTTTGCCAATCTTGCTAATTACAGGGAGCTAACAGAGGGCACCCGCCCAAACGCGTTTGTGTCAGGTCGTTTCGGTTGAAAGCAGATGTATCAAATTTGCTAAGTTGTAACTGCATGGGTGCCCTATGCACATTCGTGCGGACCATTTGATGGTTTCTCTCTTGTGCCTTCGTTCGATCATGCATGTTGTGTCGCGCCGTGTGAGGGGGCCCGCCTAAACGAATTCGGGTCGGGTCGTTTCATTTCAGGGTGGCCATATCAAATTTGCTAAGTTGTGACCGCATGAGTGCCTTGTGCATGTTCGTGCGGTCTGTTTGTCGTTTGATCCCTTGTGCCTTCGTTCGGTCAGGCGCGTCATGTCGTTTCGTTTGAGGGCACCTGCCCAAACCTGTTTGAGTTGGGTAATTTTGGTTGAGGGCACCCGTATCAAATCACCTAAGTTCATGTTATAGTTATAGCTTACATACCCTTTCCTGGGCCAACATTATATAACTCTAATTCACTAGGATGAACATTAATTAAGGCTTCACATATGCATCCACCAGATCTGTCACATTAATGTAGTCCCTAATACATGTACCTTCAAGAGTATTGTAATATGTTCCTTTAACCCACATTGACATGTTCCTTTAACCCACTTTGGTAAAAGGAAGAAAGCAACACTAAAAAGTTTATAATAATCTATATGTTCACAATTGAGTTGATCTATTAAAGTTAAGAATTTTAATCATCCTCCAACATTAATTATAATGAGTTTAATTTCTAATTTAATCCAAACTAAGGAAAAATTAACTTTGGGGGTAGATATGTTTATTCTTTAATAAATTTAATTTTAAATTTTTGACTACACAAAGGCACCCGCCGGTCTTCCCTGCACTGATTATTACACTTCTCATACATTTCACAATTTAGTTTCTTTCCCGCGTGCTCTATTCTCCTTCCCCGACAGCCAAACCTACATTTACCTCCTTCCCCACATCCAGACCCTGCTCTATTCTCCTTCCACGCAGCCAGACCCTGCTCTATGTCACTCTATTGATTTGAAAGGGTTGCATCAGTGCAGGGATTAATCTGATAGGGCCACGTCAAAGGAAACATTAATCTGCTAAGGCAACATTGAAGAAACTCTTGACTTAATTTCTACATGGAAAAATGGTAATGTGGTTTCTTCATTCTTCAATATTTGTGTTTTTTTTGCATGCAAAATGTTTGAAGAAGCTCTGTGTGTATATTATACTTTATAATTGAGCGGAATATGCCACTGTTATGATTACAATTCACTATTATGATTACAATGCCCTCTAACCTTCCTCCACAAGCTACTATTCACTATGGCCCAGAACAGAGAAATAATTACCATAAAACAAACATAGAAGTACCCTTAACCTCTCCTCACACATGTGGCTTAGTCCTGCAAGAAGTACGCACCCTAAAACAGAGAGAAACTTGTCCTTCTTGGTCCATGCTAGCCTCAGTTATTCATTGTAAATTTGAAAGGTATTTTCTTGATGAGATTGCTCTTGTATGATTCAAAATGGGATGATAATAGAATTAGAGATTAAATGTTGAATAAATCCGCGATCATTATACCCAAAATTTGATGGAGGAAATGGCACCTTCTGAAATATGATCCGGCCTAGGATTTGGTAAACTTAAGTGATTCCCAGGACTGTGACTTCTTAGATATGAAACTTGGCTTCTAATGTAGAGACAGATAATATGAATGCAAAACCATACCTGATTTGAAGATGAGATCAGAACATGTTGAGCTTGAGAAACCTTACCACATCTTAAATTATCAGAAAGTTTCTCAATAACTTCAACCTTCTTATGATAGATAAGAGGCTGAAGAAAGAGTCTCTTGATAGGTGATCTGGATCTTCCTTCAAGAAAAAAAAATCCTTTGGTCTTCTCTAAATTACAGATCCATATTTCATATATTATTTTGCTTAAAGTTTTCATGCAACTTCTTAGGCAACTAGAGATATATGGAATCATTTTGAGAGTCATTAAATCAATAGTCATGACTTTTCTTTTATCAATTCTTTTGACATGATCTTCATTGTAATAATTATTGGACAGAATAGCTCCTTCTGCACACTTACTTTTAAAATCATAAAGTCAAATTTCCCAGTGATTAATCAAAATTAGATATTGTTCAGTCCACTCCATCAATGCTTCCTTGGCGGGGTACTTCTATTCCTTGTGATTGTAAGAACTGCTGCAAGATTCTGATCCAAAGGGTCATAAACCAGTCCTTTAAAAAGGAGGAAACTTTCAAAAATTGCAACCCATATATTCTTTCTAGACTTTTGTCTGCTTAAAAAAAAAAAATTCCTCCAGATTGCCTTAAATAATGATGGATCTAATCATCTATGTAGATCCCTTTCAAAGGATGAAAACTCTGCTAGAATTTTTCAATAATATTGGTACAGGTCTCAAGGATGAATTATGATATAAAAGGTTTCAAGGAGACCACCCCTTCAAAAATGAAAGAGGATTAATGCCTTTCTATATATTTGATATAGAATATTAATTACTCCCTCTGCTTCATGGTGTGATCAAGATGTCTATACCTTACGAGTATAACAACGATGCCACCGAACATCAAAAAATTCCACTCAATTTTAGGCTGTGTATATGAATGTGTTGATGATGTCACTTAGAGGCTAGAGCATAAAAAGGAAAATGAGATAAGAGTCTCAATTTATTTCCTTCATTGAATCAGAGACTTGCATTAAGTTCTCTTGAGGTATAACGAACATCAAGCCCTGCCACTCAAAGATTTCAGATTGATATTTGGACACTACCAATGCCTGCATCATTAAAACAACTCAATCGTTATGTCAATTATCACACATTATAATATAACCACTTTGTTCAACATAATGTCACGCAGACTTGCTAAAAACACCACAGTCTGATTCAGTCACAATCATTATCTATAATGTGCCTTTCAACGCAAAAATCTACATGACTCAAATTACATTTCCAAACTCAATATTTTCATTCATATTAAGTTTCCTACTATGGGTCAAAGGGTAATGAGTGAAAATTTTCTAGATACTACTTCTAATTCTTACTTGTCGACAGCTAGATTTGAACAGTACATTCTTTGAGTACTTCTAAAACATTGTGGGGTGAGACGATTTCATATAGATCTTGTAATAAATTTGAGGCATCTATTTATGTCTTTGGAAAATCAAGGAATTTAGAAGATGACATTTCTCATGATCCATTTCCCTTGACGGTTAGTAGTGATATAGGCTTGTCTCAATGTGATGTTGTACAATATTTCAACATCAGCTAGATTTATCATGATATTAACTGAACATATGGATGGCTCCAGTAGTACTTGTCCTAATAAGGTATTAGATAGACTGCCAGAATTCGTTTATATTACGAAACTTCCCTGGTCTATCTTTAGCCCACATAGTAGAACCAATATTATCAGTTAGTCAGCCGAGCTATTCTCTTTTTTTTTTTTTTATTGGACCGGACCAATAAATGTGATTGTTGAAAAAAAACAGGAGAGAGAGGGATTCGAACCCTGGATAGTTTTTTTTTACTATACCGATTTTCAAGACCTGAGCCATCAACCACTCGGCCATCTCTCCCGAGGGACAACTTCTATTCTACCCCCCCCCCCCCCAATCTTATAGTTTATGGTATCCTATCATGATTAGTTTTCATGTTCTAATTTTTTGGCCTTCCTTTTCAGTATTTAACACGATTGAATTTATCATAAAGTATATTTTTCAAACCATGGTATTAGTGAAGGGTTATTTCAAGAGACAACAAATCCAAAAATAGGAACAAGTCTCCAGGCTTCTTTCTGAAAATTAATGATATTTTTGACTGAATCATCAATGGAAACCTCAATAGCTCTACTCAATAGACCTACTAGTAGAGATCTTTAGCAGCACTTAGCAATCCCCTGATCCTAGCATATCTATTGCAGAAAATACTTAACTGTTCTTACTCCATCTTACTCAGGGAGACCACAAACCTAAGATTGCTTTCCAGAGTGAAAAGAGTCCATCTGGCAACATGCTCATCATTAAATCCATCCAATTTGAAGGTAATTTATCAATCAATCATGGACTTCCATAAGCAGGAATGTCTTTTGTTATATATGCTAAAAGGGTTCAATAGACAACTCCCTCTAAGACTCAATATGTAATCGTTAGGATCTTATTCATCTTATTCAAAGTTTGAAGGTAGCTTCAAAGGAGCTTCATCATCCAAAGGTCTTCAAATATTTCTCCAAAGGCTGGGCTATTACCCTTTCTTCAACAATCATTCCAATCCTGATTATCTATATTTATTACATAGTGATTTAATCAGTTATCCAGGTTATATTATAAGAACTGAGTATCGGAATGGTTTTAGTGTAAGATTTGCATGCTATAAGTTATATATAATAAAACATCCACAGGCTTATCATTGATCATACCGAGTCAAACCAGATTTTATATGCAGTCCCTCAACAAGACATATTTTCATTGAGGCACGACATGCTAATTAGTAATTACAACTACATCATATACATATACTCCATCTAGTAAAGGGTCTTGGTGAATTCTAGTTAACATTATCTGACCAGACTCTAACCATCACCTGATCATATCTTAACCTGTAACCATAACTCCTGCATGTTGTATTCTATTTGATTCCTTCATATTGTAGACAATCTCAGCAGTGGAGATTCTAGTCTCCAATAGCATGGTAATATATATTTGATACATCCAACTGTAATTCTCAAAATAGCCTCAGATCTCATACAATAATTTTATCACCTATAAATTTTGATTGCTTCAAGACTTCCTTCAAATTTCCCTCTATATAGAGATATCATGGACCTTTCAGCTTCTTGATGGGCCATAATTAAGTATTCAACTCCAAATCTAAATATGTCCTTGATTCTTATGCAACCCGGATTCAGAGACCTGGACCTTGCTGTTCAAAACATCTAAATTGTCCTCCATCTTCATTTGACCTGAAATTTTAGAGTCTCTCATCAGTAAGGAATAAGTGGACTTGGCATACTTCCACCTTGTGAAAGTGATCTTTTGACAATCAACGAATGTACTTCTGATCATCATATTGACCCAGTGAAGTAGCTTTAGTCTTTGCAATATAATTCATTAGTTCTATACATTAACATTATGTCTTACATGCTTCCTCAATAATGGAGGCTTTGTCTAATATCTTAGTGTTGAAATCTTCAACAGATGTATCAAGCTCTCAAAGCAATTTCACAAGATTTAATAATAGTTGAAAACACTATCGTTTACTTAACAATGTGACTCTAAGTCGAAAAAAATTTTCATGACTACAAGTCTTATGCAAGCCTTGATAGAAGTGATTTATATGGTCAATTACATCATATCGAACAACTTCCAATCACGTTGACAAATTTATTTGTCAAATAATTCTAGTTTCCAACAATGTCTTACAGACTAAGGTTTCAATGCAATTGGATAGAAACATGTATTGTTGCAAAGATTCTCTTCTGGGCAATAGCCTTACTCGACTGTCATAAAAAATAAGGCATAGTAGAAGTAGAAGATATAAACATGAGAGAAATGTGAGTTCAAGCCAACATTAAAAACGATATGTTACAGGTGTAACACATCAACAACTTCACCAAAAACTCGTATAGGTTACAAACATACTCAGGTATATCCACATCGATCGAACTCCTAATTTTTGCTTCATGGAAACTTCATATACTTGATTTATTTGAAATGGTTTCAGATTAATCAATGGATGACTGACTAACAATGATATATCATTTTCATTCATTTGATTTAAATCTCTTCCAGCTAGCTGCAATTGCATTTCCATTCCTTGTGTTTCCATCTAAAATAGATCTTGCTCCAATGATTTTCTTGACAAAGAAATGGTGAACATGCTCATTTAGATTTAATGAGGCTATGTTAGACAGAGATTGCATTTACAGACCAGGTCAAATTGCAATACATAGATCAATGCATCAGTGAATATTGAAACAATGCTAAAACCTTGGTTACATCTCTATATATCATCCATATGGTAGTGATTTTCAACCTCGAAAGCAACTTCAAGAATCATCGAATCAAATTTAGTGCAAGTCTGAAATGATCACCACAAATATCTACGATAATAGTCTCATAATTTGGCCTTAGAATGATTGAAACCCTATTCAATTTGTCAGAAAACAAAAACCATATAAATAAAACTTATATCTATTTAACTAGACCTACAACCCATTCCAGTCACAAAGCTAGAAAGAGAACAAAAAAAAACATTGAATGTTATTTGTGTTGTGGATTTTGACCTTAGAATGACATGATACATTCCAACTATGATGCCTAATTCAACAAAAGACTGGATTGGAAACCCAAACAAGTCAATCATCAATGCATCCACATTATTGAAAGTACTGACTATAGCATTCCCTTTAATAGAAAATTTGCTGGCATGGAATATTACCAATGAGGCTAAGGTGAAGGTCAGTATAGAGTATAGACCAATGGATAAGCAGTGGAGCTGAGTACAAGCTTCCAGAAGTAGTGATAAACCCATATTATGTTATCTCTCGAACTTCGAAATGTGCTTCAAATTCGTTTGATAAGACAACAAATAATCATCACAAAATCAACACACAATTTTCTGAAATGATATCGTCAACCATACCTGTGATATGGTTCTGAGATGGAGGGCTAAAGATGCATTCAAACCTTGTTATGAGGAAGGCGGATAGAACTTCTAATCATGATCAATAGATATATTACAAGTGGACATAACCTGATGTTCTAGATATATCCAAGTTGCTCAAACAAAACTGTAGCTACTGCTCTTATGCACATGTATGATGTGTTCATATTTCCGCATAGGTTGTGCCACAAATAGTTTCATTTTTTTGTAAATATTAGGCCTTCTAGCTTGGGTTTGTCCTCGCCAGGCTCTGATACCATGTTAAATTTTGTCTTAACATGTTCTTTGCTTAGGATAGTTACTTCATTATCCCATTGAAAAATCTATTAGACCATAAGATATTACTTCAATCATCACCATATGGCAGTAACTAATGAAAGAACATTAAATGTAAGAGCAGAAGACAAGCCAAGACAAATGAACACAAATATATGGCACAAGGCAAGGAAAAACCCCAAGATGGGGAAAACCCTTGATCAATTCTCCTTCTTATTATTATCAAATGTTCAATAGAGGATGAGAGAGTACATTCCATGTCAAGATTTTCTTATCAATGTAATTACCAGGATCATAGTTCAAAAGAAAAATAAGCATCTCAAACAGATATATGCCATTCGATCATGCAACTTCAAAGCCTCTAAGATCTTGTTCTCTTTTATTAGCCCATAAATTATGGTATTGTATGTAATTATGTCAGGCATGCAATCATTTTCATTCATTTCTTCGAGGAGAAGGAAATATTGATCCAATTTCCCTCCCTTGCAATATCCATTGACCAATGCATTATAGGTCACTACAGTTAGATTTATTCCGCTCATTAAAGCTTCACTGAAAATATCTTTAGCCTCATCTAATCTACCTACTTTGTAGAAATTGTCTACTAGCAAGGTGTAAGTATAAAAATTTGGCTTACAGCCCTTACTTTTAATTATACTCAACCACTTCAGGGCCTCTTTAATGCACAAATTTTATGTATTAGAAAGGTAAATTTAGAAATTATTTCAGTTTTCATTTTGTGTTTTCAAGTTAGATATTGTTTTCAAGTTTTCACATTTCTAATTTTATTGCAATGTGGCAGAATTATCGTGGCAGTACAGAAACAACCCCAAAACAGGATGATCGCGGAAAGGGGCCAGTGGAAGAACATGTAAAGTGCTAGCATTGCTCTATCTTCAGGTATTTTAGTTTTTTACATAATTGAAATAATGTTAATTTTGTTCAAATATGTAGACACCTGGCCGTGATGTGCCTGATGATTCCCTCAATGAGGAAGACTTTTCCTCATCCCCATGTCCATTGTTGTTGTTGCAAAAAAAGGTGCGAAAAGAAAAGTTGGAATTTGAGCATTTGGTAGACCTTACGCCTCAAACACCTGAAATACAATGAGGATAACACAACTTATGACCTAGCTAGAAACATATAAGGTAATAATAAAAAATAAAAAGGATATTTTTTTTGTTCTGCATGAGATCATGAATTGTGATAGTTTGATTTTTAATTTTTATATTAACTAAACTAACAAAAAAATTCTTTTGTATGTAGCATTATTTGACACCTGCTGCCCCCGGTGTTGGTGGTAGTGGGACACAAGGGCAAGAGATTTCTGAGTGACCCTCTCATACACCTTCTACGACTTTAGGTGGTAGCCAATAAACGCACCCTGCCCAAGAAGACACCCAGCCAACCATTGAACGTGTTAGCAGTGATGAGGCTGGTATGGCCAACTATATTATTGCATTTCCTGGAGCTACACCTGTCACCTCCACGGGGACCATTTATGGCACGTTTTTAGTGAACGATGAAGGCATTCCTATAAATAACGTACAACTCCTAGGTAAGTTTTATTATTTTAACTATTTCATGTACTCTATCTAAAACATATTGTATCACGATTTTTATTTGTAAATTAATGATAATATATTTTTTCTATGTAGGAAAAAATGAGTTCTATAGGTTTTTGGAGAGCAAGGCGTTGATAATTTTTGGCCCAACCATACGCACAAGGTGGATTTCCTAGAATTCCAACCTGAAAAAAGAACTTCTAAATTATTTAGAAGCCCTTTTTAGGGTGGGCACATTTGATAGAATAGCGGTGGCTCGGGTAGTTGGAAAATATTTGAAATATACCAGGGACACCTGTAGGACGCAATTGAAAATTAACTCTAGATACGAGTGTCCTCTCACAGTTTCAGAGAGGAAGTGGAGAGCACTCATCGATGACGGAAAAGAGAAAAGGGCCAAGAAAGAAGGAAAAATGCTAACTGGACCTGCAAGGTAAATTACAACTTTAATTCAATAGCCTTAATTTTCTCTTTGTCTAAAATAAAAGTGTGCTACGTCATATCTGACTTCAAGATTTTGATGATAGGTTGCCTCACACCTCGAAGGAAACCAAAGCTAGGATTGAAAAAAAGGGCCATCACAAGCTAGGCTACGGAAGCTACTTGAAATTAGCTGCAAGAATTGTAAGTAGCTAAACATATTATAATTAATTGTATCGCCTTCCAACATTTTTGTAATCCCATTAGATAACATTAAAAATACAAAATCATATGAAATGTAGGGTGATGACTTTGGAACAGAAACCACAGAGGAAGAGAGAGAGATCGCTTTCCATTCTGGCTATCAAGCATTAGTTGAACATCGTAGAGGCTTGGGACAGGTCCCAAGATCCAAAATTCCTGATAAGGTAAAACGTTAACCTTTCAATATGTTTGTTTTAATGTCTAAAAAATTTGTTTAAATTAGGGGAGAAACACTTTCAACGAGCCAAATAACCCAGTTGTAGAGCAGTGCATTGAGAGTGAAATATTTCCATAAGTACATGGTCCTCACTTGAAACCTGATCATTGTAGTGGGGACCATGCCAACAATGCTACTATCAGTGAGGGCCATGACGGTAATTAATTTCCACTTATAATTTTTTCTAATTATGCCTTGATGGTTGTCCTTATAATATTTTTTGTTTAAATGACAGTGAATGTTGTACTTGAAGATCCTACCACCAGAGAGGAAGACAGGGCAACAGTTCCAACGGTGACAATTGGTGCATTAGGTAAATAATCTCATTGCAATTTTTTTTTATTAATATTACCGAACTAGTTCAATGATATTTAAAAACTGACAATTAAAATTTAATATTATCTTTTTTTGTAGGTGATGCCCCGTCACTGCATGAGACCATACATCATGAGTACGCAACTAGGTTATCTCTGTGGGAAAGGCACGAAACAGAAGTAGAGCACAATGATGTTGATGATGTAGTCAGGAGCTTTAGAAGTAGGAATAAGAAAAAGAAAATTTGATAATGTAAAATATTGTATTATTATAAGACAAATTTTACCATACTTGTAACCTTTATTGCGTTATATTAAAAATCATTTATCATATTATTCTTATGTCAAGCACTTTCAATGTTTTCTTGCATACTTTTTTTTGCATTTATTTTTTATTAGTTATTGAATATTTCTTTTTCGGCTCATGAAAATAAAAAATGAAATATAGATTGGTATTGGGGAATTGAGAGTGATGTGAGGGGGGGGGGAGGGGCCATAAGAGCTTCCGCCTTCACGTGGTTGGCCCTGTTTAGTAGAGAATAATTTATTGGAGCGATTTAATCTTGGAGGAAACCTCCATCGATCCAACGTAGCAACAAAAAAGTCACTATTGACTTAGTTGCTACTCTTTCAGATTGTGGGAGGCTTGTTCCAAGTTTAGGCGACTTCAATAAGTTTTTCTTGAAATGAAGAGGAGCTTATTCAGGTATGTTTTGACATTTTCAACATATGTTCTAACATTATCATAATAATGTATCTTAGAGTAAAAAATACTACATCAATTACTTGTATTTATTGTATAGATAATTATGGATTTTAAGTGACTTGGCAGAGCAGGTACAAATCCTCTTGCATCATGAGAAATATAACTCGTCAACGAGGGTCATGTCCAAGATATTTTTTCTTGTGCACTTGACCAAGTTCATAGTGTCACATTTTGTAAGTTCCTTTACAGTTCATAATTCAATATTAAGCTTGTTCATGATTATTATCTAGTTTTTTGTATGCGTTTTTCATATATTTGATGGTAAGAAACTTTGCATGTTTCCTGTTGTTCACTATGATTTCTCCATTTACAACTCCCACAATGAATATGACTTTATTGTCCAATTTCAGCAAATCAAGCTAAAGGTTGTCCAATTGGACTTTCTTTCTCTTTTCATAGAATTCAATATGGATATGATAGAAGTGCTCCAAAACTTGCTCAGGGGTCTCATATTTATGATTGATTCCCTTTGAGCCAAAAATATGCATGTTACTTGTACTGATTGTAGTAGTCAGTTTGAATTTCCTTAAAAGGCCCTCTTGAAGTGAAATCTTCATATTCTCTTCAGACAGTGACACCTTTAGATGGACCCTGGTATCAATATTGTATTCCTTGTAGTCCCTTATCAATGGTTCTTTAATCTTATCATTCCCAGTCATCAATGCTTCCAGAAATTCCTTATAATCCTAATTCCACTTGCGAATAGGAAACTCTATAATTCTTAATGTTGTCTCATTAATTTCCTCTATTATGCCACTAATCGTGTAAGACACACAATTATCCTTTATATTCGTTCATTCAATTGTACCCTTAAAACCCTTGTACCAAGGTACCAAGCCAATGGTGTAATTACCAGTGCTCCGGGATGTTCAAATGTCCCTTCATCCTAGGCCAATCAATATTTCATAATAAACTGATAAAAAATATACATATGTTAGTATAGGCTCACATCATATCCAGATCCATAAGCTTGTATAGTTTATATGAGGATAATGTTTCCCTAATCTACATTTTCTCATATTGGTCTTTTATAAAAAGTATGTTTGAGTGTTACTCTAGTGTATACTACAATGTCCATATTCATCACACAAGTTAAGGAGAGAGTAATAGCATACAATATTCTACCTAATAAATCATCTTGTATTTCAATAGCTAATGTAGACATAGGTGTAATGTAAGATCAATACTGAGATATTCTCGTTCTTGTTCTAGCTCGATATCATTGAATACGCTCTTTCCGACTTTGATTAGTGAAAAGAGTTGGATTAGCTTAAGCTGAGTAATGTATTCACCCTTATATCTATTCTATGATTCCCATGTATTAGTTACAATGATAAAAATTATATGGAACTAAAATAAGATTGGTATAAGAGATCGTATCATACCTATGATGCCCATCTTAAGCTTAGTAACTATCACTATATCACCTTACTTAAGCTAGTAGTAAGCTCTATTGAATCTATAAGCTTATTGATTTCATTATGCTATTAGTACTAATGAATCAAGTCGATTGAATTAGTGACCAAGATTTTCTTGATGTAACTACACGTAATGGAATAACACATATTCGTATAAACATGATATTCTTAATACAGGTCTTATATTACAGTGACCAAGAACTCCATATTCAAGCCAAGCTCCTTGTTATGACGTAATGATCTATGTTTCCCTATTCATTTCATACCTTATTAACACTGACCAAAATCATATTAATAAGTACATAGCCTTACAAGCTCTATGCCAACATGTGTATCTTATAAACCTTAAGTAGAAACACAGTTTGATTTCTAATGTTTATATAATATCTGATCTTCTATGATTGGTTAAGCTTAGCATTGATATGGGTGAACCATTACACAAGCCATAGTGAAATATCTCTACCTGTATCATGACCATATGAAGTTGATCTCTATAGCAGTCTATGTTTCCCTATTCAACACTCTCTAAGCTATATCTTAACCATATTCAAGCTATTACACAGGTCAGTCTTAGCTTAGTAATTGATGTTGAGGCTGATCCACTCCAGATATTATCTCGATGATTCATACTCAACCATGGTATAGAAATACAATACCCGTCCATTTTTATGGGTTGCCTTGAAAATAGGAGTAATGAATTCAACAATAAATCAAGGAATCTTGAGTAGAGATGGCCAGAAAGAGTGTATGAAGTTGATCAGCAATACTTTTATGTGTGAACAATCATGATCATGATCTTTCATAATCATAAGATGACCATATCTCAGAGATTTGACACTGTCATATTCCTTTCCATGTTGCAGACCAAGGATTTGCTTGATATGTTGAATCTCAACGTTTTCCATTATCTTTTTATGGATGGCTTCACTTACATTCAGCAACTTACCTCTGAGGGGAAACACACCATAATGATTTCGACCAATAACATCCAACCCTGCCATCACAAGGGCCTTGGCTGAATCTCCCTAAGCTAAAATCAGAGTTCATTTCTCAGAATTATTTCTTCTTGCATCATTTGCATCATCAAGCTTGGTGATACCAATTTACCTTTTTCTCTTGCTTCCATCAGTTTTATTAAGATCCTTGCTCCGTTTGAAGTCTGCCCATGATAATATGTTCTCAACAACTCCACATTTAGCAACTTTCTTCAAAAACTCTTGAGAGAGTTCATGCTTTGAACCAAAGTTGTTACGACAAGTTTTCAATGTCTCCTTGGTTCGGGATTCAAATGTCGAATTATCAATCAAAGAAGTGACAAAGATCCATAAGGCCTCCATTCAGATATTTTTTTTAGGAATGCTAGCATAAGGCCTCCAAGATACCAAAATTACCTTCTTTCTATGAGAAAGATAAGTTTATATGCACAACAAATCCAGAAAAATGTTTTGCAGTTTGTTTAAGAAATAAGATTGAAAGAAAGATAGGATATTAGTGCCTTTTCACTCAGCATATGTGTGATGACTAAGGTTTTCCACTTCTAACTATAGAATATCCACCTAATTCCTTTTACATGCTCCAATATAAACTCAAGGGATATTTCACACCAACATTAATAAGAGTCTCATTAGGTCAATATTTCCATACTGTAGCCCGACATATATTTCTAGGAAGGCTAAAATATTGACCAAAAGGGAGCCATAAATGTTGTTGGGTTTGTACAATGAGTAAGATTTGGTCGTACTCTAGAAATTAAGCTCATGAGTAAGAGTTGATCATACTCTAGGGAATCTTTCAAGGTTCATGGCATCAAGACAACATCCCCCATTCTAAAATTCAATGAAGCATTTCCAAGGGAAACAGAGGTCCCCAAAACTTCAATTCAATATATATCACCAAATATTATTGGCACAGGTATAATAATTTCATGAATGTCTTCTTTTGCAGTTACCCAAGATATATTTTTAGAGATGCTTCCTTTAGCTATGGATTAGCCATAATTCTAGAGACTTCAAATAATCATTTTTAATCATATCCCATTCAATACAATCATACTCACAACATTGCAATGCAAGACATATCACTGCAATATAGGGTATATGGCATTACAAACTTTGCAACTTTAGGGCATTTTTTCATATCAGAGGAAATTTCCTACACAGGTTACCCATTCTTTAGTAAATTGAATGAACTTGATCCATTTCATTGCTTCTTCCAATACCAATATGGCTTGCGTGCTTCAAATCAGTAGATGCATCTAACACTACCCAAGAATTGTTGAAGATAATATATCACTTGAGGATTTCATCATTGAAATTTTTGTGTATAAGTAGGTGAAGGGACTCTTTATAAATGATGTCCTTAATGTTTTCTTTAAGGAACCCTTCATAACTTCATATGATGCATGTATTTCCAAAACATTGGCATAGTCCTTTCATGATACATTTTTTCACAAATGAATTTTTTCCATCAAGGCATACTAAGATCAGCCTTAACAAAATCAAAGAAAATTTAATACAAGTCTTAATATATAATTTTTCAATCAGTCCTACGTTTGATTCTCATATACTCTACGATATTATTGCTAAAATAAATTTAACTTCAAACAAAAATGTCAAAGAAAAACAATATATATCCTTCAATATAATGTAATTAATCTTCAGTAGACTTTTCAAACTGAAGATACCTATGCTAACGTTGTCACTAATTGAGGCATTTCAGACTACTTTGGATTATGTTCTCAAAATTTTTGGTCTTTGCATTATTTTTGGTGTTCCTCATCCACTCTCCTAAAGATGTAACGTCTTAAGGATAGTAATGAAGGAACAAGGATCATTGTATCACCCTTAGATGAGTCTCTTGGAAATGAAGACAGAGTTTTGCGTATTAGTTTAGCGGCATAAGAGGAAGATAGAAAAATATGGGAGTTTTATTTCTCACTAGGATTGAAGAGGTGGCACCGCAAGGGATCTTGGTTGCCTCTTTTTTTGAGTTTTTCATAAATAAAAATTTTCTTGTGAGTGAGAAACCAAAAAATGGTGTTGACTTTAGGGATGGAACTATTTAGATACAACTAAATCTCCATAGTTATGAATTAGGGGGGGGTTTCATGGAGAAAATAAGATCGTCATAACTTTCCTTGACAGTATATACATGGGATTTCTAGCCCAGTTTGTAATTTGCATCATAGTACCAAGGAGCACATCCTCTCAAAATTTCCTTCTGTTTATCCATAAGCCTTGTGATGTTGATAAGAATATTTTCCAACGACCAGTCAGACCACAATCTAGAGTTCTTTGACTTGGATATATGACCCAAAAAATAGACCTTAAGACTAGATAGATGAAGCTTAAGAGGCCTCAGTTTTGTAGATTCTTGAAGTGGGGGTGGTTCATTATAGATTCAATTTCAATGTTGATTCGAGTACCATTCCCCAATGTCCAGTTGATATTTTCATTAATGAAACTTGAGGAGGTAGAGATTAGTTTCCATATGGGCGAAAAGAGTCTTCAAGATGGTGAAGATTCTGTCGTGTTTGCATCTTCATTCTTTAAATATTTATCGAAGAGTAGGAAAGCCCACTAAAAGAAATCCATTTGGCCTCATTCATTGATGAACCAAGGACTAATGATACGTTGTGTTTTTATTGACATCCCAAAATATCTTCGTCTTGCTAGGAAGGTCATTTTGTAGCCATCATAGAGCAGATAAACACAAGAAAATATGAAGGAGATCTCAGATATGTAGAATTATTATAGGACCTGTGCATTTTAGTTTTGATTCTTATGTATTCTTGTGGCAAGAACATATATGTGGGAGAATACTATATTCAGACCTGGTCTTTATATTTTTGACCACTTTAGAGAATAAAATTATTGTCATTATCCTCCCCGGTTTCTGTATCATTCATATTTTCTTAAAATAAAGTCTCATTAGGTGGATAATGGAAGCAGTCTTGCAGACCTATTACAAAATTTCAGTCCTCATTTCATTGTCCCTGTGTAATTATAGTCGACCTTATCTCATGAAGAAACCTTGGAAGCTCATTAGTAGCATCAGTTTACTGATCTTGGAAGCTCATATTGATCTTTACTTTTCTTCCCTTATAGAAGTTTCAATTACGTCTGTTGTTCAATATTTGACGTAATTCATTGGCTTACTGAAAGGTGATAGGTCTTGCATCGAACATTATATCAAATGGTGAAATACTTGAAGAGTTGGTCGAAGTGAAACTAAGTAAGAGAAGTCACGAGCCTAAAAGCTAGAAGCAAAAATAATACGAAGGCTGAGGTATAAAGTAAAAAGGGATAGCGGAAATATAAAAGGTGCAAATTATGTGGTACGAAGAGCGCAGGACAAATATATTAAAATAATTGTCACTTTTTGAATATGCACACAAGGGAAATTCCACGGGGGTCGAGCAACAAGAGAGGGAAGAGACCCATACCCCCGCGGAATTGTGATAACATGACGTGGTGGGGACCCAAGGCCAGAATGAGGTGGCAAGGCCTAACCGCGAAGTATGGTGACGTGGAAAACGCAATGTGGGCCCTTACGACCGGTCGGGTATGTATTTAATTCGCTTTGCGAATGATATGTTTCAAAGTAGCAAATGGTGTACACGGCAGAGAGGTAAGGTAAAGTTCGTAGGTAAGCTGGTACTGAGGCCCGTACCAGTATTAAACCCAGCACGTGGTGTTCGCCTCTCCCCAACCAACGCCCAATCCCTACATGCCGCGTGCCCCACTTTCAGTGTCCTTACGACACTTGCCCTACTTATTTCACCTTTACCCGTTTTCACCTCAGAATTACCAGTCTCATATAGAAGTTTCCCATATTTTACTGCAGTAAAAGTCTCAGGTCTTCCAGTTACGGTATATACAAAGCAGGAACTAGTGCCAGGTCTACCAAATCATCACCAGACTACCCCCGCATCACTTTCCCAAGAAAATTTACCTACTGTACTGGTACTCTGTCCCTTTCATTCCCTCTGTTTTCCTTTCATTTCTCTTTTCAGATTTCATATGTCAGTCATGGGAAGGGGCACACCCAAGAAAAATGAACTAGAAACTCCCCAGGTCCGAGAAACCAGAAACCCTCCCAGGTTCAAGCCTTTCATCGACCAACAAGTTGGAATCTGCGATCACCAATACCCTTTCCCCATTAGCAGTATAAGGCCTGAGCTTTTTTCGTGTCGTGCATAATAGGGATCAATACCGGGTGGTTGTGTCAGGCTTTTACCGTTAGATTACCCCCATGTCTTCCCAGTGGTCGAGTTCATCTACTGGCTCAGAGACACCTACGATGAAAACTGACGCATGTTTGCCTCCGCTCAGGGAAACCAAATTTTCTCCCTTTCGCCCGACATCATCAAGCAAGCCCTCCGTTTTCCCACCAGCACCATCTACATTACTTTCAGCGAAGAAGCTTTAACTTCCCAGTTTACCAAATCGCCATGGGAGCATCAGAAAAGCTTCATTTCTTCTATTTCCAGCAGCCAGGCTACTACCCTTCCCGGTATGGCACTCCTCCCATTAAACCTGTTTAAGGAGGAAGTAAAACCCATCCTCGCGCTCATTGCGGGTATGTTAGGTGTAGGCGGGTTGGGGGAAACTTCCAAAGTGTGTGTTTTCTTTCTGTGGTTAATGTCTCAGAAGGTGGTTGTCCTAGATATCACAGGTTACTTATCTGCCAGCATCCACACCCAGTTCCAAGAGCTTCCTGAAACCAGTCATTTTCGTTTCTGCTCATTATTGTTCTATATTTTCTTGTATCAGCATGCTGATAGGTTCGAGCATTTGGGTTTGGATAGGGTATACGAGGTCAATTTTCAGCCCTGACCTGTTTTTGACTGGAACTCTGTAGTGCACCAATTACCAAAAGGGGTAGGTTACTCTAGTTTCCTGAATGATTTCATGTCCATTTCTTACACCATCATTCATGGTTCGCCCTCACCTAGGGTTTTTCCTAAAATGAAGAACTGGCTGCAAGCTGGTAAAATCCGGAGCACCGGGGACTAGTATCTCTCTGATAATTATACTGAAATTCAGGTCTATGGAGCTGAGGTTTCCCCTTACCTGCTACCAGTGTTTCCCGCTCGACGATTTTATGCTCTACAGTATATTCGAAAAACCCTCAAGGCTGACCAGCTCCACTTTGTCCCCGCTAAGAAAGGTTACATACTGAGGCTTCCTACCCAAATCGGCTCGTTCGTCGTGAATTGAAGACATGCCCTTCCCATTTTCAAAAATCTATTGGAGGGTATGGACCTAAGACAGGGGAAGACTTGGGCCTATGATCCCCGGGAGATTATTTCAAACAGAAGAAAGAGGAATCGGTCCGCACCTTATGTACATGAACCAAGACCGTTTATAGAGTGGAAGGCTAACATGGAAATTTGGCCTTTGGTTTCGCAAATGGAGAAAGATTCATCTGCCACAGGGGAAGAGGAGGGCATAAACAAAGGCCAAGAAGAAGAATTCGATCCTTCAGGAACAGGTTCTCCCTCTCGTAAAAAACAGAAAACAGTCTCAAGTGAAGCCGAAATTATAGGAGAGGAACAGTTGCTTGAACCATTCATACCATATGCACCACTTCACAGCAGCAAGGCCGGAATCAAAGTGTTGAGGGACAGCACCACCTCCTCCGACTTCACTAAGGTTTCACAGGCCATGGGGGAATATACTTCACCGTTGGCATCCGAAAGGATAAAGAAAAACAAGATAATCATAGATAAATACAAAGCTGAGCTGGAGGGTTATGTAGAAAAGTATCACACCAGGATTGCCGCCACCATGAATGTGGATACTGAGCATCTGGTATTGTCTATGGCTGAAGCCCTTTTGGACCCTGATACAGGCGCCACTAGCTACCGGGTACTCCAACATGCAATTGACATGACTAAGGTTCCAACAACTGATATGTGTAACCTGTTTCAGGTTGTAGCTGACATGCTAAAGGATGAGGTATTGCGGGCTACCATTGCACTAAGGAAACTCGAGAAAAAGCATGAATAGATGAGGAATACCCTAAAGAATGGGCAGGCAAGTACCCGTGCCCAGGCAAATAAAATACGCGGTCTCCAGGATCAAATCAAAGGGAAAGATACTGGGGAAACAAATCCACAGGGCTTTTTAATAGACCAATTGCGGAAGGAAGTTACCTCACTGAAAAGCAAAGCCCACATGCCAGCCTCCCAGGATGTGCAGACAGCCGAGTTGGCACAAGTAGAGAAAGAGAAAAGGGAATTGGCCGACACCTTGTCACAAGAAAGAGAAGAGAAGGAGAAGTTGGCAGGAACAATCGCTACTCTTTAGAGTAGGTTGACAAAGCTACAGAACAATTGGGACATGCACAGCTGTGCACCAGCTACAATGCCACCCGAGACGAGTTCACTTTCAGAAAGTCTGGACGCAGCGAAAGCTGCAAATGAAATATTGGAGAAACAGGCTTCCACTGCAAGGCAAAGGATCACGGATTTGGAAAAATCCCTGTCAGAGAATACCAGAAGGATATAAGCATTGCAGAAAGAAATTGAACAGGAAAATAAAACGAGGGCTGACCAGCAAAAGACTATAAATGATCTCAACGCACGCCTAAAAGGTAACCTCACTCTTAGAGAAGGTAGAAAGATTATTTGGTCCGAGATCATTTTAGCTGTAACAGAGAAATGGGAATTTTTGCAAGTCATCGAGGAGATGAAATCTTCAGTATTCTATCTCAGAAGGCGATTTCAGGAAGGGGATCTCGATTTAGTCAAGAGAGCTCAGCGTGCCAGAGAGTATGTGTCATTCTTGAAAGGGCTGCAAGCTAACGAAGCAGAGCAACATGGCATAGTCAGCCGGCACAAAGAGGCCTTGGAATGTTAGAAACTCATCGATAAGGAATCGGCTCGAGTCGTGGCTTCGAAGGCCTTACAGCATTTGATATACAACGTAGACCGGTTTGATGCAGTTTGGGCCGAAATTATGACAGCAGGGCTTTCGGCGTGCTGGGAATCCACCACCCCTTTTATGCTGTAACCATTACCGGAATATGAAGCATGCCTGAAGCAAGAAAGGGACCAGACAGATGTCCTGACAGATAAAACCACACGGCTCAAGGCTGAAACCATGATCGCATCACTCTGCCAAGAGTTTGCTCTCCTTCACTTCTTAAAACATAAAGTCCCTACTGAGGCAAATCTGAGCGATCTCACTGAGGCTTTCATCAGGGTAGAAGGATTTGTAATGATGCCTGAGCCTGCCCCGGACAGTCAGTAGAGGTGCGCCCAGTTCGTTAGCCAAATTGCCAGTTCATTCGGAAATGTGCCGCCACCAGTATCAGCAACAGCCTCGACCCCTTCTCACAAATGATGCATTGTTATTTCATGATTCGTCCCTCGCAGCCTTTTTAATTTTTACCTTTTTATCTTAGTTAGTCTTTTTAAGTTCAGGTGGAATTTATATTTCACCACAGCAATTCACTTTTACTCAGACTGTTACTTAATTTTGTTTTAAAATGGCCGAGCGCTTAACAGCAAAGCATGAGAGGTTTTTATCCCTCATCATGATTTTGGTTAAATGGACAAGGACTTCTAACAAATTCCTAGCATACGATGAAGATATTTTCCCAAAATATCTTCTCGCCCATGTAGAGAAGTTTCTATATAAACAAGAACAGCAGAAAGAACAGGGTTCCAGATTTTTCAGAAAAATATGCTGTAAAGAAGATTTTGTATGCACTTTTGTTTAACTCTTGCAAGAAGGGTCAGAGCCCGTTGGGTTTCAATGAAGAGAAGTTTTGTCTGTAAGGAAGATTCTAGTCTTTGATACTTAATAGAAAGTAACTTCCTCTTTACGTGTTGATCAATTGTCTGTCTTATCTCATCCGTTTCTCTTGTATCATGTTTTGGAATGTGAGCAGCTCATTGATTTTAACGTGAACTTATCCTAGTTGATAGTTATGTTGCAATCAATCTAGCACTTTAAATATGGCTCATGCATGATATCTTGTTCCATTCTCACTGCACCCATACTTCTGCTATATTAGCTTCAATGTGATGTTATTTTGGAATATGCTAGTATTGTGAATGGATTCTTGAATAGACAAGCCCATTACATGGTGATATGTGTGTCCGGGTATTATCTATGCGACAGTTGATATTCTCTCATTCTTTCTTACATAGTGAACATCTGCAAATGAATTATCTCTGTTAAGCATTTTTGAACTGGCCCTCTTTACAGTGAACTATCTTCAAGTTGTCTGATACCTTTGCGTAAGAGTTTTACACTTTGTCTCTGCAATATGCCTCTTACGTCTCTAACTTCTGAAAGTTTTGGTCCCATTCAAGTTGAACTCCCTGTTTATGAATAGAAATCACGAGAGCTCCGTTTTGCTAGTCGTCCCTATCATATTACATTACTTTTTCTCTCTGTTGTTTAAGATGTTCTCGGCACTGGTCTTTCACAACTCAAGGTTGTCTCTGGGATTGACAACATATTTTTGGCGCCGTTGCGAGGGATGAAGTTGATGAAAAATTGAAATCCCTGGGCCTTGACAAAACCCTATTTCACTCTTCAATTAGGTGAGCATGGAGAGTTGAGAGTTGTATATCCCTCACCTTGGTGACTCCACATTCATTTTACAGAAAAATCTAATCGCAGTCTTGGCTCCTCGGAAACCACACCTTAGGTTAGATAAGTCTCAGCCAAAGACACCCTCTGTGTCTGACCAAGAGAGGATTTTACATAGAAGAGGTTGGAGGGGGAGACAATTCGTTCATACCAAGATCCCACCATTCTTGTTTGAAGACTTTCCTTCTTCCTCCTCTCAGGTTGCCCAATTGCAAGATTCTGACTCGGCTCTGGGCGAAACTGGTTATTACTCAGACTATTTACCTCCAGGAAACATCCAATTAAAGGACGAGGCCGAGTCAATAGATACCACCCATTATATATTTCATCCCACTCCAGAGGTTGAAGAAGTTAAGGAGGTCACTGAAGTATCTGCTGTCAATACACCACCCTTGTCTCCATCCTCCCAAGCTGTTGTTCACTACATTCTTATCATCATCCACACCACACTTCCACCTCCTCCCCCACTTACTCACCAAGCTCTCTTGTTACCTCCACCTCTTCCTCCAATGGCAAATGTTCTGGGTTTCTTGCTAAATAAATATGCCCCCCTGGAATTACCTCAAGTTTTAAATGATATGTCACAAGATTATCTAAAGATCCTGCCCCGCTTCAATGGAGAAAACGAGACTGATGCTCAAAAACACCTTGAGGTCTTCTGCGATTTTGTAGAAAACTTTAATTTGGAGCACCTAGACGTAGTCCTTAGACTATTCGTGCAATCTCTTGATGGTGAAGCCAGAAAATGGTTGAAGACGTTCGGAGATCGTTCTGTAAATACATGGGAAGCAATGGAAGAAACTTTCCTCAAAAAATGGGGAGAGAAGAAAGACCACGGTCACTTTCTTACTAAGTTTAATACGCTCAAGAAAAGACACAATGAGGGAGTTGCTGAATTTATCAAGAGATTTAACAAGTTGTACCTGAGTCTTCCTACAGAAATGAAACCGCACTAGACCGCTGCCAAGGTTGTGTTCGTTGCAGATTTTGACTCAGAATTTGGTTTCTCTCTGAGAGAAAGAAAGCCAGCCACTCTAGATGACGCTCTGACCGATGCACTGGAGCTTGAGGCAAAATTTGCCTCCACCGGTAAATCCAAAGGGAGATCTGAACAAGATACGAGAAGAAGAGGAAAGGAGGAGGTATATACCTCGAGCCAAGATAGAGATTTAGCTTATGACAAGATTGAAGAAATGAACAAGATGATCAAAAACCTCTCAAGTAAATTGGTGAAACTTGAAATGGAGGCAAAGAATTCATCCTCTAAGAATTTCCAAAATGCCCCAAACAGAGGTTTTAACCCTCAATATAGAAAGTCGCCCTTACAGATACTGCATAGGGGACAGAAGGAGCAACAAGACCAGGTACCACATCCTGTATACTTGGAGGGCCAATTAGAGGGTTCTACTAAAGACACTGCTTGTGGGCAAGAGGAGGCATGCCTTGTTTTCTCAGACAGTAATGACATTGAATGCCCCGTACATGGAGGTGAAGAAGTAGAAGTGCAACCACATTCAGAAGTGAAAACTAATGAAAATACTGAGGATCCTGAAATTGATGACTACTACCAGCAGTTTGTTGATTTCATGCAAGCCCAGTTCAACAGAATATGTGACCTCAGGTCCTCTAGAAAGATAACTCGCACTCAAGATCAAGAGGAGGACACACCTCAAGAAGAGGCACCTGCACAGAAGGAGGTCACTCCTCAAAAACCCCCGGAAAAAGGTAAGAGGCCTCTTAACCCATCTTCACAGTCTGCTGATCAAATTCCTTCATCTTCGCAAGGGCCTACACCTCCTAATGTTAAACCAACCTTAAAATAAGTCCAACCTTCCCCACAAAGAGTAGATGCTAGAGATAAGGAACTAAAAGAGGCTCCAATAGATAAGTCTTCCTCTGCTTTCAACTTACAAAAGGAGCTCGAGAAGGTAAAAATCCCGGTCCCCTTGACTGAATTGTTAAAACAACCTGCCTATCAGTCCCAGGTTACTTCCTTTATGCTCCCTCCTGAGATAATAAACATTTCGGATAGCCTGAATCTTCAGCAAGAAAGGCCTATGGTTGTTTTCGGCCCACATGTTGAAGAATTAGATGCTGCCACTCCCCCATTTTATGTGTCTTTAGTAATACATGACTTGCTGCTACATAACTGCATGTTAGATTCAGGAGCCTCTCATAATCTTTTACCCCTTTTAGTCATGGAGCAACTAGGACTACAGATCACCCGTCCATACAAAGACCTTTACTCATTTGAATCCAAAAGAGTTAATTGCCTGGGCATGATAAAAGACTTTGTGGTTAACCTAGCTCAGATCCCAGCAAAAAGTGTAGTGATGGATATAGTGGTGGCTGAAATCCCAGCTCGCTTTGGCATGTTACTAACAATATCTTGGGGAACCAAGATTGGGGGATCGATTAAGCTGGATCTTACCTATGCCACTATTCCTGTATTTGGTGGCCAAGAGAGGAGGTTGTACAGAGAGACCAGATTTGTTAAGACACTCACTAAATTAGATGATTCAGTGAATTCTCTAGTTTATAGTAGGGAGGGGGATTTTTCATGCTTAATGCTTGAGGAAGATCAGGTGTATGCACATGAACCATCATTTTACCAGATCAAGACAGAGTAGTTCAAAGAAAGTCCCGAATCAGAAATCTAGACGCTTCACTTCAATGGAGCCAACTCTAGAGAAGGAAATGGAGCTGGGGTGTTATTGATTTCACCTGCAGGAAGATGGGTGCCTCTATCCTTCAAGATGGAGTATGAAGCCATGAATAATATGGCCGAATATGAAGCACTCTTACTTGGGTTGCAGACCACCAGGAGCATGAACATACAAAGTTTAAAAGTTCTGGGAGATTCAGAATTAGTAGTCAGGCAGGTGAAGAATCAGTGCCAAGATAAACATCCTAGGCTGAGAGCCTATAGGAATGAAATTTGGGATCTGGTGGAGAACTTCTTCTTAGCATTTTATATCCAGTTCATGCCTCGGGAGCAAAACATAATGGCGGATTCTTTAGCAGTGGCTGCTAGTACTTTTTGGCCACCTCAGAACCCTCTATTGAGATATGAGATTGAGGTGCGTTATAGGCCATAAATCCCAGACAACATCAAGCACTGGCAAGTATTTGAAGATGATGAGAAGGTCAAGAGATTCTTGAAAACAGTCGGGGAGTTCTCCAACATGGAGATCTACATTTGTGAAGAACCGGAGACCGAAGATGCCTCGGAAGAGAAGTGGGAAGAAAAGGTAGCTGGTCATAAATTTCTGCAGCTGAAAGGGAATGTCATTCCTCGAGGATTAGTACCTTTAGAAAGGTTGTTTAACAATAATGATGTCTCATTACAGCCAAACAAATTTGTAGAGGAGAATCAGGTAGAGGACCTAAACCTAGCCACCAAGGCTGACCCTAAAATCGTGAAGCTGTCTAAGAAGGTCCCAGGAGAATATAAACAGCTATATCAGAAGTTATTTCAGTCGTACAAGGATGTGTTTGCTTGGTCCTATCAAGACCTAAAAACCTTCGATGTCAGCATTATGCAGCATAAGATTCCACTGAAGGGAGATGCAAAGCCACATAAGCAAAAGCTTAGACAGATAAACCCACTATTGCTACCTTCTATTGAGAAAGAAATTAAGAAACTGCTGAAGGCTAAAATCATTGTACCATTGAGGTACTCTGACTAGGTAGCAAATCTAGTCCCTGTACGAAAGAAGAATGGAGAAATAAGACTATGTGTTGATTTTAGGAACCTGAACAGGGCTTCATTGAAAGATAATTACCCACTACCCAAGATGGATCACATATTGCAGAAAGTGGTAGGGGCTACTTGGATGTCGATGATGGATGGGTTCTCTGGGTATAATCAAGTAGCTGTGTTTCCAGAAGCTAAAAAGAAGACGGCCTTCACTACTCCATGGGGAACGTTTATGTATGCCAGAATTCCTTTTGGGTTGATTAACGCAGGGGCCACTTTTCAGAGGGCCATGGACATTTCCTTTATTGGAGAACAAGACCAGTTCGTGGTGGTATATCTAGACGACATTACTGTGTTTTCAAAGGATGATGCAGAGCACATAGAACACTTGCGCAAAACCTTTGAGAAGTGTAGAAATTATGGCCTCTCCGTTAACCCACAAAAGTCTTTGTTTGCACTAGAAGAGGGTAAGTTCCTGGGACACATTGTAACCAAATATGGAGTAAAGATAGACCCTAAAAGAGTGGAAGTCATAAACGGCATTGCCTTGCCCAGAAACAAGAAGGAAGTTCAGGTGTTCCTAGGATGTATAAACTTCCTAAGGAGGTTCATCCCTAACTATGCTGAAATAGTTAGGCACATAACTGATATGCTAAAGAAGAACAATGAGGTGAAATGGTCACCATAGTCGAGAGAAGCCTTTGCCAGAATTAAAAATGCATTCGCTGAAGCCCCTGTGTTAGCCAGGCCAGATAATGCCAAACCATTTATGATCTTCTCCTTCGCATCCCCTCATACAGTAGCTGGAGTTTTGTTGCAGAAAAACGAAGAGGGGTATGAACAGCCTATTGCCTTTTTTAGTCAGGTGCTTCGGGATGCTGAGCTAAAATATAACATATTGGAGAAGCAAGCGTACGCTCAGGTGAAGTCCCTCAAAGCTTTCCGTATGTATGTTTTGCAGTCCCATGTTACTGCATTTGTTCCTACAGCAGCTGTTAAAGACATTTTTATCCAGGGGGACAGTGAAGGAAAGAGGGGAAAATGGATAGCCAAAATACAAGAATATGAGCTAGATATCCGTCCTACCAAATTAATCAAGGGGCAAGGTTTAGCCAAGATCCTCTCTAAATCGAATTGTCAGGCCTTGGGTATCAATTTTTCTGTGACAGCGAATGAAGATTTTGGAGCGAAGGAGGAAGCACAGGGAATAGAAATAGCCTCCCAGAAGATACATATGAAGTACCTTATCAGCCCATGGTACAAAGAGATGGTAGAGTACCTTCTAACCCTCACTTGCCCGCCCAGTTGTGACAAAACTAAGTACAAATCACTGAGGTTGAGGTTGGAAAAGTATGTCATTTCGAACGGTCGGTTGTATTGGCGAGACCCCTCTGGTATCCTACTCCTGTGCCTTATAGAAGAAGAGGTGGAGAATATAATGGCTGAGTTTCATGAAGGAATCTGTGGAGGCCATTACAGTTGGAGGGCTACTGCTCACAAGATTCTGAAGGCTAGTTTTTTCTGGCCTAAACTATTTGGAGACGTGTTCACTCGAGTTAGAGCCTACGAGAAGTGCCAAAGGTTCACATAGAGATAGAATCTCGCGCCTCTCCCCATGATACCAGTCCATGTAGATGAGCCATTCCAGCAGTGGGGAATCGACTTCATCAGAGAAATACATCCTCCATCCAGCGATCAGCATAAATGGATATTGACCGCCACAGACTATTTTACCAAATGGGTGGAAGCTATACCTGCTAGGAATGCAACTGACACTGTGGTAATAAAATTCATGGAGGAACACATCATATCCAGATTTGGTTGTCCTGCTAAGATAGTAACTGACAACGCACAAGCCTTTAAATCCACAAGATTTGTCAACTTCTTCCAGCAGTATAATATTGCGCTGGGTCACTCTACGGCTTATTATCCCCAAGGGAATGGCCTCACAAAGTCCTAAAATAAAACTCTGGTCCGAGCACTAAAGAAAACTATCAACGAGAATCAGAAGAATTAGGATTCTCAGCTGAAATTCGCTCTGTGGGCAAACCGAATTACTAGCAAGAGGGCAACTGGGAAGTCTCCATACGAACTAGTTTATGGGAGAGCAGTAGTTTTTCCTGTGCAGCTGGCTTTACTGGTAGCTTGGTTCATGCAAGAAAATCAGGAGGATCCTAACGATGTAACTAGGAGGATTAATGAGTTGGTGGAGCTAGAAGAAACACGAAATCAGGTGAGTCAGAAGTTGATCGAATATCGGGAGAAAATGAAGGATCTTTTTGACCAACATGCCAAAGATAGAAAGTTACAGGTGGGGGATCTGGTGCTCAAATGGGACATTCGAAGGGCAGATAGAGGGAAGCACGGAAAATTCGATCCCCTCTGGTTTGGCCCTTTCAAAATTGCAGAACAAGGTGGCAACAATACTTTTAGGTTGGAGAATTTGCAGGGAGATTTGCTGGACGCCCCTGCTAATGGTCAATTCCTAAAGCTTTATTTCCAGTACTGATCCAGGCCGAGAAAGCCTGATGTACCATATTGTATATTATTTCCTGTTTTTGAGCGTTGTTTGAATAATGTCTGTTTGTTGATGAATCATGAAGAGAAGAGGTAAAGAGTCCAAAGGGATGAGAAGTCGCATTCACAGAATACAAACAGGTGGTCTGCGTAGTTCTCGACACATTCAAGGATGAGCATGTTGTCCCCAGGTGGAGCCAATGTTGTTAAATATTTAACGTAAGTCATTGGCTTACTGAAAGGTGATAGGTCGTGCATCGAACATTATATCAAACGGTGAAATACTTGAAGAGTTGGTCGAAGTGAAACTAAGTAAGAGAAGTCACGTGCCTAAAAGCTAGAAGCGGAACTAATATGAAGGCTGAGGTATAAAGTAAAAAGGGGTAGCATAAATATAAAAGGTGCAAATTATGTGGTACGAGGAGCGCAGGACAGATATATTAAAAGAATTGCCGCTTTTTGAATATGCACACAAGGGAAATTCCGCGGGGGTCAAGCAGCGAGAGAGGGAAGATACCCATACCCCCGCGGAATTGTGATAACGTGACGTGGTGGGGACCCAAGGCCAGAATGAGGTGGCAAGGCCTAAGCATGAAGTATGGTGACGTGGCAAACGCAATGTGGGCCCTTACGACCGGTAGGGTATGTATTTAATTCACTTTGCAAATGATATGTTACAAAGTATCAAATGGTGTACACAGCAGAGAGGTAAGGTAAATTTCGTAGGTAAGCTAGTACTGAGGCCCGTACCAGTATTAAACCCGGCACGCGGTGTTCGCCTCTCCCCAACCAACGCCCAATCCCTACATGCCGCGTGCCCCACTGTCAGTGTCCTTACGACACTTGCCCTACTTATTTCACCTCTACCCGTTTTCACCTCAGAATTACCAGTCTCATATAGAAGTTTCCCGTATTTTACTGCAGTAAAAGTCTCAGGTCTTCCAGTTACGGTATATACAAAGCAGGAACCAGTGCCAGGTCTACCCAATCATCACCAGACTACCCCCGCATCGCTTTCCCAAGCAAATTTACCTACTGTACAGGTACTCTGTCCCTTTCATTCCCTCTGTTTTCCTTTCATTTCTCTTTTCAGATTTCATATGTCAGTCATGGGAAGGGGCACACCCAAGAGAAATGAACTAGAAACTCCCTAGATCCGAGAAACCAGAAACCCTCCCAGGTTCGAGCCTTTCATCGACCAACAAGCTGGAATCTGCGATCACCAATACCCTTTCCCCATTAGTAGTATAAGGCCTGAGATTTTTTCGCGTCATGTGCATAATAGGGATCAATACTAGGTGGTTGTGTTAGGCTTTTACCGTTAGATTACCCCCCCAGTCTTCCCAGTGGTTGAGTTCATCTACTGGCTCAGAGACACCTACGATGAAAACTGATGCATGTTTTCCTCCGCTCAGGGAAACCAAATTTTCTCCCTTTCGCCCGACATCATCAAGAAAGCCCTCCGTTTTCCCACCAGCGCCATCTACATTGCTTTCAGCGAAGAAGCTTTAACTTCCCAGTTTACCAAATCGCCATGGGAGCATCAGAAAAGATTCATTTCTTCTATTTCCAGCAGCCAGGCTACTACCCTTCTCGGTATGGCACTCCTCCCATTAAACCTGTTTAAGGAGGAAGTACAACCCATCCTCGCGCTCATTGCGGGTATGTTAGGTGTAGGCGGGTTGGGGGAAACTTCCAAAGTGTGTGTTTTCTTTCTGTGGTTAATGTCTCAGAAGGGGGTTGTCCTAGATATCACGGGTTACTTATCTACCAGCATCCACACCCAGTTCCAAGAGCTTCCTGAAACTAGTCATTTTCGTTTCTGCTCATTGTTGTTCTATATTTTCTTGTATCAGCATGCTGATAGGTTCGAGCGTTTGGGTTTGGATAGGGTATACGACGTCAATTCTCAGCCCTGACCTATTTTTGAATGGAACTCTGCAGTGCACCAATTACCAAAAGGGGTAGGTTACTCTACTTTCCTGAACGATTTCATGTCCATTTCTTACACCATCATTCATGGTTCGCCCTCACCTAGGGTTTTTCCTGAAATAAAGAACTGGCTGTAAGCTGGTAAAATCCAGAGCACCGGAGACTAGTATCTCTCTGATAACTATACTGAAATTCGGGTCTATGGAGCTGAGGTTGCCCCTTACCTTCTACCAGTGTTTCCCACCCGACGATTTTATGCTCTACAATATATTCGGAAAACCCTCAAGGCTGACCAGCTCCACTTTGTCCCCGCTAAGAAAGGTTACATACTGAGGCTTCTTACCCAAATCGGCCCGTTCGTCGTGAATTCAAGACATGCCCTTCCCATTGTCGAAAAGCTATTGCAGGGTATGGACCTAAGACAGGGGAAGACTTCGGCCTATGATCCCCATGAGATTATTTCAAACTGAAGAAAGAGGAATCAATACGCACCTTATGTACATGAACCAAGATCATTTATAGAGTGGAAGGCTAACATGGAAATTTGGCCTTTGGTTTTGCAAATGGAGAAAGATTCATCTGCCACAGGGGAAGAGGAGGGCATAAAAAAAGTCCAAGAAGACTAAGTCGATCATTTAGGAACAGGTTCTCCCTCTCGTAAAAAACAGAAAACAGTCTCAAGTGAAGCCGAAATTATAGGAGAGGAACAGCTGCTTGAACCATTCATACCATATGCACCACTTGACAGCAGCAAAGCCGGAATCAAAGTGTTAAGGGACAGCACCACTTCCTCCGACTTCACTGAGGTTTCACAGGCCATGGGGGACTATACTTCACCAGTGGCAGCCGAGAGGATCAAGAAAAACAAGATAATCATAGATAAATACAAATCTGAGCTGGAGGGTTATGTAGAAAAGTATCACACCAGGATTGCCACCACCATGAATGTGGATACTGAGCATCTGGTATTGTCTATGGCCGAAGCCCTTTTGGACCCTGATACAGGTGCCACTAGCTACCGAGTACTCCAACATGCAATTGACATGACTAAGGTGCCAGCAACTGATATGTGTAACCTGTTTCAGGTTGTAGCTGACATGCTAAAGGATGAGGTAATGTGGGCTACCATTGCACTAAGGAAACTCGAGAAAAAGCATGAACAGATGAGGAATACCCTGAAGAATGAGCAGGAAAGTACCCACGCCCAGGCAAATAAAATATGCAGTCTCCAGGATCAAATCAAAGGGAAAGATACTGGGGAAACAAATCTGCAGGGCTTTTTAATAGACCAATTGCGGAAGGAAGTTACCTCACTGAAAAGCAAAGCCCACATGCCAGCCTCCCAGCATGTGCAGACAGCCGAGTTGGCACAAGTAGAGAAAGAGAAAAGGGAATTGGCCGACACCTTGTCACAAGAAAGAGAAGAGAAGGAGAAGTTGGCAAGAAGAATCGCTACTCTTCAGAGTAGGTTGACAGAGCTACAGAACACTTGGGACACGCACAGCTGTGCGCCAGCTACAATGCCACCTGAGACGAGTTCACTTGAAGAAAGTTTGGACGCAGCGAAAGCTGCAAATGACATACTGGAGAAACAGGCTTCCACTGCAAGGCAAAGGATCACGGATTTGGAAAAATCCCTGTCAGAGAATACCAGAAGGATAGAAGCATTGTAGAAAGAAATTGAACAGGAAAATAAAATGAGGGCTGACCAGCAGAAGACTATAAATGATCTCAACGCACGCCTAAAAGGTAACCTCACTCTCAGAGAAGGTAGAAATATTATTTGGTCCGAGATCATTTTAGCTGTAACAGAGCAATGGGAATTTCTGCAAGTCATCGAGGAGATGAAATCTTTAGTATTCTATCTCAGAAGGCGATTTCAGGAAGGGGATCTCGATTTAGTCAAGAGAGCTCAGCGTGTCAGAGAGTATGTGTCATTCTTGAAAGGGCTGCGAGCTAACGAAGCAGAGCAACACAGCATAGTCAGCCAGCACAAAGAGGCCTTGGAATGTTAGAAACTCATCGATAAGGAATCGGCTCGAGTCGTGGCTTCGAAGGCCTTACAACAGTTGATATACAGTGTAGACCGGTTTGATGCAGTTTGGGCCGAAATTACGACAGCAGGGCTTCCGACGTGCTGGGACTCCACCACCCCTTCTATGCTGCAACCATTACCGGAATATGAAGCATGCCTAAAGAAAGAAAGGGACCAGACAGATAAAACCACCCGGCTCAAGGCTGAAACCATGATCGCATCACTCTGCCAAGAGTTTGCTCTCCTTCACTTCTTAAAACATAAAGTCCCTACTGAGGCAAATCTGAGCAATCTCACTGAGGCTTTCATGAGGGTAGAAGGATTTGCAATGATGCCTGAGCCTACCACGGACAGTCAGTAGAGGTGCGCCCAGTTCGTTAGCCAAATTGCCAGTTCATCCGCAAACGTGCCGCCACCAGTATCAGCAACAGACTCGACCCCTTCTCACAAATGATGCATTTTTATTTCATGATTTGGCCCTCGCGGCCTTTTTACCTTTTACCTTTTTATCTTAGTTAGTCTTTTTAAGTTCAGGTGGAATTTATATTTCACCACAGAAATTCAGTTTTACTCAGACTGTTACTTAATTTTGTTTTAAAATGGCCGAGTGCTTAACAGCAAAGCATGAGAGGTTTTTATCCCTCATCATGATTTTGGTTACCTGGAAAAGGACTTCTAACAAACTCCTAGCATGAGATGAAGATATTTTCCCAAAATATCTTCTCGCCCATGTAGAGAAGTTCCTATATAAACAAGAACAGCAGAAAGAACAGGGTTCCAAATTTTTCAGAAAAATATGCTGTAAAGAAGATTTTGTATGCACTTTTGTTTAACTCTTGCAAGAAGGGTCAGAGCCCGTTGGGTTTCAATGAAGAGAAGTTTTGTCTGTAAGGAAGATTCTAGTCTTTGATACTTAATAGAAAGTAACTTCCTCTTTACGTGTTGATCAATTGTCTGTCTTATCTCATCCGTCTCTCTTGTATCATGTTTTGGAATGTGAGCGGCTCATTGATTTTAACGTGAACTTATCCTAGTTGATACTTATGTTGGAATCAATCTAGCACTTTAAATATGGCTCATGCATGATATCTTGTTCCATTCTCACTGCACCCATACTTCTGCTATATTAGCTTCAATGTGATGTTATTTTGGAATACGCTAGTATTGTGAATGGATTCTTGAATAGACAAGCCCATTACATGGTCATATGTGTGTCCAGGTATTATCTATGCGACAACTGATATTCTCTCATTCTTTCTTACATAGTGAACATCTGCAAATGACTTATCTCTGTTAAGCATTGTTGAACTAGCCCTCTTTATAGTGAACTGTCTTTAAGTTGTCTGATACCTTTGCGTAAGAGTTTTACACTTTGTCTCTGCAATATGCCTCTTACGTCTCTAACTTCTGAAAGTTTTGGTCCCATTCAAGTTGAACTCCCTGTTTATGAATAGAAAGCACGAGAGCTCCATTCTTCTAGTCGTCCCTATCATATTACATTACTTTTTCTCTCTGTTGTTTAAGATGTTCTAGGCACTGGTCTTTCACAACTCAAGGCTGTCTCTAGGATTCACAACATCTTTTTGGCGTCATTGCTAGGGACGAAGTTGATGAAAAATTGAAATCCCTGGACCTTGACAAAACCCTATTTCACTCTTCAATTAGGTGAGCATGGAGAGTTGAGAGTTGTATATCCCTCACCTTGGTGACTCCACATTCATTTTCCAGAAAAATCTAATCGCAGTCCTGGCTCCTCGGAAGCCACACCTTAGGTCAGATAAGTCTCAGCCAAAGACACCCTCTGTGTCTGACGAAGAGAGGATTTTACATAGAAGAGGTCGGAGGGGGAGACAATTCATTCATACCGAGATCCCACCATTCTCTTTTGAAGACTTTCCTTCTTCCTCCTCTCATGTTGCCCAATTGCAAGATTCTAACTCGGCTCTGGGCGAAACCGGTTATTACTCAGACTATTTACCTCCAGGAAACATCCAATTCAAGGACGAGGCCGAGTCAATAGATACCACCCATTATATATTTCATCCCACTCCAGAGGTTGAATAAGTTAAGGAGGTCACTGAAGTATCTGTTGTCAATACACCACCCTTGTCTCCATCCTCCCAAGCTGTTGTTCACTACATTCCTATCATCATCCACACCACACTTCCACCTCCTCCCCCACTTACTCACCAAGCTCTCTTGTTACCTCCACCTCTTCCTCCAATGGCAAATGTTCCGGGTTTCTTGCTAAATAAATATGCCCCCCTCGAATTATCTCAAGTTTTAAATGATATGTCACAGGATTATCTAAAGATCCTGCCCCACTTCAATGGAGAAAACGAGACTGATGCTCAAAAACACCTTGAGGTCTTCTGCGCTTTTGCAGAAAACTTTAATGTGGAGCACCTAGACGTAGTCCTTAGACTATTCGTGCAATCTCTTGATGGTGAAGCCAGAAAATGGTTGAAGACGTTGGGAGACCGTTCTATAAATACATGGGAAGCAATGGAAGAAACTTTCCTCAAAAAATGGGGAGAGAAGAAAGACCACGGTCACTTTCTTACTGAGTTTAATACGCTCAAGAAAAGACACAATGAGGGAGTGGCCGAATTTATCAAGAGATTTAACAAGTTGTACCTGAGTCTTCCTACAGAAATGAAACCGCACCAGACCGCTGCCAAGGTTGTGTTCGTTGCAGATTTTGACTCAGAATTTGGTTTCTCTCTGAGAGAAAGAAAGCCAGCCACTCTGGATGATGCTCAGACCGATGCACTGGAGCTTGAGGTAAAATTTGCCTCCACCGGTAAATCCAAAGGGAGATCTGAACAAGATACGAGAAGAAGAGGAAAGGAGGAGGTATCTACCTCGAGCCAAGATAGATATTCAGCTTATGACAAGATTGAAGAAATGAACAAGATGATCAAAAACCTATAAAGTAAATTGGGGAAACTTGAAATGGAGGCAAAGAATTCATCCTCTAAGAATTTCCAAAATGCCCCAAACAGAGGTTTTAAACCTCAATATAGAAAGTCGCCCTTACAGATACTGCAGAGGGGACAGAAGGAGCAACAAGACCAGGTACCACATCCTCTATACTTGGAGGGCCAATTAGAGGGTTCTACTGAAGACACTACTTGTGGGCAAGAGGAGGCATGCCTTGTTTTCTCAGACAGTAATGACATTGAATGCCCCGTACATGGAGGTGAAGAAGTAGAAGTGCAACCACATTCAGAAGTGAAAACTAATGAAGATACTGAGGATCCTGAAATTGATGACTACTGCAAGTAGTTTGTTGATTTCATGCAAGCCCAGTTCAACAGAAGATGTGACCTCAGGTCCTCTAGAAATATAACTCGCACTCAAGATCAAGAGGAGGACACACCTCAAGAAGAGGCACCTGCACAGAAGGAGGTCACTCCTCAAAAACCCCCGGAAAAAGGTAAGAGGCCTCTTAACCCATCTTCACAGTCTGCTGATCAAATTCCTTCATCTTCGCAAGGGCCTGCACCTCCTAATGTTAAACCAACCTTAAAATAAGTCCAACCTTCCCCACAGAGAGTAGACCCTAGAGATAAGGAACTAAAAGAGGCTCCAATAGATAAGTCTTCCTCTACTTTCAACTTACAAAAGGAGCTCGAGAAGGTAAAAATCCCGGTCCCCTTGACTGAATTGTTAAAACAACCTGCCTATCAGTCCCAGGTTACTTCCTTTATGCTCCCTCCTGAGATAATAAACATTCCGGATAGCCTGAATCTTCAGGAAGAAAGGCCTATGGTTGTTTTCGGCCCGCATGTTGAAGAATTAGATGCTACCACTCCCCCATTTGATGTGTCTTTAGTAATACATGACTTGCTGCTGCATAACCGCATGTTAGATTCAGGAGCCTCTCATAATCTTTTACCCCTCTTAGTCATGGAGCAACTAGGACTACAGATCACCCGTCCATACAAAGACCTTTACTCATTTGACTCCAAAAGAGTTAAGTGTCTGGGCATGATAAAAGACTTTGTGGTTAACCTGGCTCAGATCCCAGCAAAAAGGGTAGTGATGGATATAGTGGTGGCTGACATCCCAGCTCGCTTCGGCATGTTACTATCAATACCTTGGGGAACCAAGATTGGGGGATCGATTAAGCTGGATCTGATATATGCCACTATTCCTGTATTTGGTGGCCAAGAGAGGAGGCTGTACAGAGAGACCAGATTTGTTAAGACAGTCACTAAATTAGATGATTCAGTGAATTCTCCGGTTTATAGCAGGGAGGGGGATTTTTCATGCTTAATGCTTGAGGAAGATTAGGTGTATGCACATGAACCATCATTTTTCCAGATCAAGACAGAGCAGTTCAAAGAAAGTCCCGAATCAGAAATCTGGACGCTTCACTTCGATGGAGCCAACTCTAGAGAAGGAAATGGAGCTGGGGTGTTATTGATTTCACCTGCAGGAAGACGGGTGCCTCTATCCTTCAAGCTGGAGTATGAAGCCACGAATAACATGGCCGAATATGAAGCACTCTTACTTGGGTTGTAGACCTCCAGGAGCATGAACATACAAAGTTTAAAAGTTTTAGGAGATTCAGAATTAGTAGTCAGACAGGTGAAGAATCAGTGCCAAGATAAACATCCTAGGCTGAGAGCCTATAGGAATGAAATCTGGGATCTGGTGGAGAACTTCTTCTTAGCATTTAATATCCAGTTCATGCCTCGGGAGCAAAACAGAATGGCAGATTCTTTAGCAGTGGCTACTAGTACTTTTTGGCCACCTCAGAACCCTCTATTGAGATATGAGATTGAGGTGCACTATAGGCCATAAATCCCAGACAACATCAAGCACTGGCAAGTATTCGAAGATGATGAGCAGGTCAAGAGATTCTTGAAAACAGTCGGGGAGTTCTCCAACATGGAGATCGACATTTGTGAAGAACCGGAGACCGAAGATGCCTCGGAAGAGAAGTGGGAAGAAAAGGTAGCTGGTCATAAATTTCTGCATCTGAAAGGGAATGTCATTCCCCGAGGATTAGTACCTTTAGAAAGGTTGTTTAACAAGAATGATGTCTCATTATAGCCAAACAAAGTTGTAGAGGAGAATCAGGTAGAGGACCTGAACCTAGGCACTGAGGCTGACCCTAAAATCATGAAGCTGTCTAAGAAGGTCCCAGGAGAATATAAACAGCTATATCAGAAGTTATTTCAGTCGTACAAGGATGTGTTTTCTTGCTCCTATCAAGACCTAAAAACCTTCGATGTCAGCATTATGCAGCATAAGATTCCACTGAAGGGATATGCAAAGCCACATAAGCAAAAGCTTAGACAGATAAACCCATTATTGCTACCTTCTATTGAGAAAGAAATTAAGAAACTGCTGAAGGCTAAAATCATTGTACCATTGAGGTACTTTGACTAGGTAGCAAATCTAGTCCCTGTACGAAAGAAGAATGGAGAAATAAGACTATGTGTTGATTTTAGGAACCTGAACAGGGCTTCATTGAAAGATAATTACCCACTTCCCAAGATGGATCACATATTGCAGAAAGTGGTAGGGGCTACCGAGATGTCGATGATGAATGGGTTCTCTAGGTATAATCAGGTAGCTGTGTTTCCAGAAGATAAAAAGAAGACGGCCTTCACTACTCCATGGGGAATGTTTATGTATGCCAGAATGCCTTTTGGGCTGATTAACTCAGGGGCCACTTTTCAGAGGGCCATGGACATTTCATTTATTGGAGAACAGGACCAGTTCGTGGTGGTATATCTGGACGACATTACTGTGTTTTCAAAGGATGATGCAGAGCACATAGAACACCTGCGCAGAACCTTTGAGAAGTGTAGAAAGTATGGCCTCTCCCTTAACCCACAAAAGTCTTTGTTTGCACTAGAAGAGGGTAAGTTCTTGGGACACATTTTAACCAAATATGGAGTAAAGATAGACCCTAAAAGAGTGGAAGTCATAAACGGCATTGCCTTGCCCAGAAACAAGAAGGAAGTTCAGGTGTTCCTAGGACGTATAAACTTCCTAAGGAGGTTCATCCCTAACTATGCTAATATAGTTAGGCACATAACTGATATGCTAAAGAAGAACAATGAGGTGAAATGGTCACCAGAGTCGAGAGAAGCCTTTGCTAGAATTAAAAATGCATTCGCTGAAGCCCCTGTGTTAGCCGGGCCAGATTATGCCAAACCGTTTATGATCTTCTCCTTCGCATCCCCTCATACAGTAGCTAGAGTTTTGTTGCAGAAAAATGAAGAGGGGTATGAACAGCCTATTACCTTTTTTAGTCAGGTGCTTCGGGATGCTGAGCTGAAATATAACATATTGGAGAAGCAAGCGTACGCTCAGGTGAAGTCCCTGAAAGCTTTTCGTATGTATGTTTTGCAGTCCCATGTTACTGCATTTGTTCCTATAGCAGCTGTTAAAGACATTCTTATCCTGGGGGACAGTGAAGGAAAGAGGGGAAAATGGATAGCCAAAATACAAGAATATGAGCTAGATATCCGTCCTACCAAATTAATCAAGGGGCAAGGTTTAGCCAAGATCCTCTCTGAATTGAATTGTCAGACCTTGGGTATCAATTTGTCTATGACAACGAATGAAGATTCTGGAGCAAAGGATGAAGCACAGGGAATAGAAATAGCCTCCCAGAAGATACATATGAAGTACCTTATCAGCCCATGGTACAAAGAGATGGTAGAGTACCTTCTAACCCTCACTTGCCCGCCGAGTTGTGACAAAACTAAGTACAGGTCACTGAGGTTGAGGTCGCAAAAGTATGTCATTGTAAACGGTCGGTTGTATTGGCGAGACCCCTCTGGTATCCTACTCTTGTGCCTTACAGAAGAAGAGGTGGAGAATATAATGGCTCAGGTTCATGAAGGAATCTGTCGAGGCCATTACAGTTGGAGGGCTACTGCTCACAAGATTCTGAAGGCTAGTTTTTTCTGGCCTAAACTATTTGGAGACGTGTTCACTCGAGTTAGAGCCTGCGAGAAGTGCCAAAGGTTCACAGAGAGATAGAAGCTCGCGCCTCTACTCATGATACCAGTCCATGTAGATGAGCCATTCCAGCAATGGGGAATCGACTTCATCAGAGAAATACATCCTCCATCCAGCGGTCAGCATAAATGGATATTGACCGCCACAGACTATTTTACCAAATGGGTGGAAGCTATACCTGCTAGGAATGCAACTAACGCTGTGGTAATAAAATTCATCGAGGAACACATCATATCCAGATTTGGTTGTCCTGCTAAGATAGTAACTGGCAACGCAGAAGCCTTTAAATCCACAAGATTTTTCAACTTCTTCCAGCAGTATAATATTGCGCTGGGTCACTCTACGGCTTATTATCCCCAAGGGTATGGCCTCACAAAGTCCTAAAATAAAACTCTGTTCCGAGCACTAAAGAAGACTATCAACGAGAATCAGAAGAATTGGGATTCTCAGCTGAAATTCGCTCTGTGGGCAAACCGAATTACTAGCAAGAGGGAAACTGGGAAGTCTCCATACGAACTAGTTTATGGGAGAGCAGCAGTTTTTCCTGTGCTGCTGGCTTTACTGGTAGCTTGGTTCATGCAAGAAAATCAGGAGGAGCCTGACGATGTAACTAGGAGGATTAATCAGTTGTTGGAGCTAGAAGAAACACAAAATTAGGTGAGTCAGAAGCTGATCAAATATCAGGAGAAAATGAAGTATCTTTTTGACCAACATGCCAAAGATATAAAGTTACAGGTGGGGGATTTGGTGCTCAGATGGGACATTCGAAGGGAAGATAGAGGGAAGCACGGAAAATTGGATCCCCTCTGGTTTGGCCCTTTCAAAATTGCAGAACAAGGTGGCAACAATACTTTTAGGTTGGAGAATTTGCAGGGATATTTGTTGGACGCCCCTGCTAATGGTCAATTCCTCAAGCTTTATTTCCAGTACTGATACAGGCCGAGAAAGCCTGATGTACCATATTGTATATTATTTCCTATTTTTGAGCGTTGTTTGAATAATGTCTGTTTGTTGATGAATCATGAAGAGAAGAGGTAAAGAGTCCAAAGGGATGAGAAGTGGCGTTCACAGAATACAAACAGGTGGTCTGCGTAGTTCTCGACACATTCAAGGATGAGCGTGCTGTCCCCAGGTGGAGCCAATGTTGTTCAATATTTAACGTAAGTCATTGGCTTACTGAAAGGTGATAGGTCGTGCATCGAACATTATATCAAACGGTGAAATACTTGAAGAGTTGGTCGAAGTGAAAATAAGCAAGAGAAGTCACGTGCCTAAAAGCTAGAAGCGGAAATAATATGAAGGCTGAGGTATAAAGTAAAAAGGGGTAGCAGAAATATAAAAGGTGCAAATTATGTGGTACGAGGAGCGCAGGACAAATATATTAAAAGAATTGTCGCTTTTTGAATATGCACACAAGGGAAATTCCGCGGGGGTCAAGCAGCGAGAGAGGGAAGAGACCCATACCCCCGCGGAATTGTGATAACGTGACGTGGTGGGGACCCAAGGCCAGAATGAGGTGGCAAGGCCTAAGCACGAAGTATGGTGACGTGGCAAACGCAATGTGGGCCCTTACGACCGGTAGGGTATGTATTTAATTCGCTTTTCAAATGATATGTTTCAAAGTATCAAATGGTGTACACGGCAGAGAGGTAAGCTAAAGTTCGTAGGTAAGCTGGTACTGAGGCCCGTAGAGTATTAAACCCGGCACGCGGTGTTCGCCTCTCCCCAACCAACGCCCAATCCCTACATGCCGCGTGCCCTACTGTCAGTGTCATTATGACACTTGCCCTACTTATTTCACCTCTACCCGTTTTCACCTCAGAATTACCAGTCTCAGATAACAGTTTCCCATATTTTGCTGTAGTAAAAGTCTCAGGTCTTCCAGTTACGGTATATACAAAGAGGGAACCAGTGCCAGGTCTACCCAATCATCACCAGACTACCCCCGTGTCTCTTTCCCAAGCAAATTTACCTACTGTACAGGTACTGTGTCCCTTTCATTCCCTCTATTTTCCTTTCATTTCTCTTTTCAGATTTCATATGTCAGTCATGGGAAGGGGCACACCCAAGAAAAATGAACCAGAAACTCCCCAGGTCCAAGAAACCAGAAACCCTCCTGGGTTCGAGCCTTTCATTGACTAGCAAGCTGGAATCTGCGATCACCAATACCCTTTCCCCATTAGCAGTATAAGGCCTGAGCTTTTTTCGCGTCATGTTCATAATAGGGATCGATATTGGGTGGTTGTGTCAGGCTTTTACCATCAGATTACCCCCCCAGTCTTCCTAGTGGTTGAGTTTATCTACTGGCTCAGAGATGACTATGATGAAAATTGACGCATGTTTGCCTCCGCTCAGGGAAACCAGATTTTCTCCCTTTCGCCCGACATCATCAAGCAAGCCCTCCGTTTTCCCACCAGCGCCATCTACACTGCTTTCAGCGAAGAAGCATTAACTTCCCAGTTTACCAAATCGCCATGGGAGCATCAGAAAGGCTTCATTGCTTCTATTTCCAGCAGCCAGGCTACTACCCTTCCCGGTACGGCACTCCTCCCATTAAACCTATTTAAGGAGGAAGTACAACCCATCCTCGCGCTCATTGCGGGTCTGTTAGGTGTAGGCGGGTTGGGGGAAACTTCCAAAGTGTGTGTTTTCTTTCTGTGGTTAATGTCTCAGAAGGGGGTTGTCCTAGATATCACGGGTTACTTATCTGCCAGCATCCACACCCAGTTCCAAGAGCTTCCCGAAACCAGTCATTTTCGTTTCTGCTCATTGGTGTTCTATCTTTTCTTGTATCAGCATGCTGATAGGTTCAAGCATTTGGGTTTGGATAGGGTATACGAGGTCAATTCTCAGCTCCGACCTGTTTTTTACTGGAACTCTGCAGTGCGCCAATTACCAAAAGGGGTAGGTTAATCTAGCTTCCTTAACGATTTCATGTCCATTTCTTACACCATCATTCATGGTTCGCCCTCACCTAGGGTTTTTCCTAAAATGAAGAACTGGCTGCAAGTTGGTAAAATCCAGAGCACCAGGGACTGGTATCGCTCTAATAATAATACTGAAATTCAGGTCTATGGAGCTGAGGTCGCCCCTTAACTGCTACTGGTGTTTCCCACCCGACGAGTTTATGCTCTGGAGTATATTCAGCAAAACCTCAAGGCTGATCAGCTCCACTTTGTCCCCGCTAAGAAAGGTTACATACTGCGGCTTCCTACCCAAATCAGCATGTTCGTCGTGAATTCAAGACACGCCCTTCCCATTGTCGAAAGGCTATTGCAGGGTATGGACCTAAGACAGGGGAAGACTTGGGCCTATGATCCCCGGGAGATTATTTCAAACAAAAGAAAGAGGAATCGGTCTGCACCTTATGTACATGAACCAAGACTATTTATAGAGTGGAAGGCTAACATGGAAATTTGGCCTTTGGTTTCGCAGATGGAGACAGATTCATCTACCACAGGGGAAGAGGAGGGCATCAACAAAGGCCAAGAAGAATAAGTCGGTCCTTCAGGAATAGGTTCTCCCTCTCGTAAAAAACAGAAAACAGTCTCAAGTGAAGCCGAAATTATAGGAGAGGAACAGCTGCTTGAAACGTTCATACCATATGCGCCACTTGACAGCAGCAAGGCCGGAATCAAAGTGTTGAGGGACAGCACCACCTCCTTCGAATTCACTGAGGTTTCACAGGCCATGGGGGACCATACTTCACTAGTGGAAGCCGAAAGGATCAAGAAAAACAAGATAATCAGAGATAAATACAAAGCTGAGCTGGAGGGGTCTGTAGAAAATTATCACACCAGGATTTCCGCCACCATGAATGTGGATATTGAGCATCTGGTATTTTCTATGGCTGAAGCCCTTTTAGACCCTGATATAGGCGCCACTAGCTACCGGGTACTCCAACATGCAATTGACATGACTAAGGTGCCAACAACTGATATGTGTAACCTGTTTCAGGTTGTAGCTGACATGCTAAAGGATGAGGTAATGCGAGGTACCATTGCACTGAGGAAACTCGAGAAAAAGCATGAACAGATGAGTACTACCCTGAAGAATGAGCAAGCAAGTACCCACACCCAGGCAAATCAAATACGCGGTCTCTAAGATCAAATCAAAGGGAAAGATACTGGGGAAACAAATCCACAGGGATTTTTAATAGACCAATTGCAGAAGGAAGTTACCTCACTAAAAAGCAAAGCCCACATGCCAGCCTCCCAGCATGTGCAGACAGCCGAGTTGGCACAAGTAGAGAAAGAGAAAAGGGAATTGGCCGGCACCTTGTCACAAGAAAGAGAAGAGAAGGTGAAGTTGGCAGGAACAATCGCTACTCTTCACAGTAGATTGACAGAGCTACAGAACACTTGGGACATGCACAGTTGTGCGCCAGCTACAACGCCACCTGAGACGAGTTCACTTTCAGAAAGGCTGGACGCAGCGAAAGCTGCAACTGACATACTGGAGAAACAGGCTTCCACTGCAAGGCAAAGGATCACGGATTTGGAAAAATCCCTGTCAGAGAATACCAGAAGGATAGAAGCATTGCAGAAAGAAATTGAACAGGAAAAGAAAATGAGGGCTGACCAGCAGAAGACTATAAATGATCTCAACGCACGCCTAAAAGGTAACCTCACTCTCAGAGAAGGTAGAAAGATTATTTGGTCCTAGATCATTTTAGTTGTAACAAAGTAATGGGAATTTCTGCAAGTCATCGAGAGATGAAATCTTCAGTATTCTATCTCAGAAGGCGATTTCAGGAAGGGGATATCGATTTAGTCAACAGAGCTCAGCGTGCCAGAGAGTATGTGTCATTCTTGAAAGGGATGAGAGCTAACGAAGCAGAGCAACACGGCATAGTCAGCCAGCACAAAGAGGCCTTGGAATGTCAGAAACTTATCGATAAGGAATCGGCTCGAGTCGTGGCTTCGAATGCCTTCCAACAGTTGATATACAACGTAGACCGGTTTGATGTAGTTTGGGCCGAAATTACGACAGTAGGGCTTCCGACGTGTTGGGACTCCACCACCCCTTCTATGCTGTGACCATTACAGGAATATGAAGCATGCCTAAAGCAAGAAAGGGACCGGATAGATGTCCTGACAGATAAAACCACCCGACTCAAGGCCGAAACCATGATTGCATCACTCCGCCCAGAGTTTACTCTCCTTCACTTGTTAAAACATAAAGTCCCTACTGAGGCAAATCCGAGCGATCTCACTGAGGCTTTCATCAGGGTAGAAGGATTTGCAATGATGCCTGAGCTTGCCGCAGACAGTCAGCAGAGGGGCGCCCAGTTCGTTAGCCAAATTTCTAGTTCATCCGCAAACGCGCCGCCACCAGTATTAGCAACAGCCTCGACCCCTTCTCACAAATGATGCATTGTTATTTCATGATTTGGCCCTCGTGGCCTTTTTACTTTTTACCTTTTTATCTTAGTTAGTCTTTTTAAGTTCAGGTGGAATTTATATTTCACCACATCAATTCACTTTTACTCAGACTGTTACTTAATTTTGTTTTAAAATGGCCGAGCGCTTAACAGCAAAGCATGAGAGGTTTTTATCCCTCATCATGATTTTGGTTACTTGGACAAGGACTTCTAAAAAACTCCTAGCATGCGATGAAGATATTTTCCCAAAATATCTTCTCGCCCATGTAGAGAAGTTCCTATATAAACAAGAACAGCGGAAAGAACAGGGTTCCAGATTTTTCAGAAAAATATGTTGTAAAGAAGATTTTGTATGCACTTTTGTTTAACTCTTGCAAGAAGGTTCAGAGCCCATTGGGTTTCAATGAAGAGAAGTTTTGTTTGTAAGGAAGATTCTATTCTTTGATACTTAATAGAAAGTAACTTCCTCTTTATGTGTTGATCAATTGTCTGTCTTATCTCATCCGTTTCTCTTGTATCATGTTTTGGAATGCGAGTAGCTCATTTATTTTAACGTGAACTTATCCTAGTTGATACTTATGTTGGAATCAATCTAGCGCTTTAAATATGGCTCATGCATGATATCTTGTTCCATTCTCACTGAACCCATACTTCTGCTATATTAGCTTCAATGTGATGTTATTTTGGAATACCCTAGTATTGTGAATGGATTCTTGAATAGACAAGCCCATTACATGGTGATATGTGTGTCCGGGTATTATCTATGCGACAGTTGATATTCTCTCATTCTTTCTTACATAGTGAACATCTGCAAATGACTTATCTCTGTTAAGCATTGTTGAACTGGCCCTCTTTACAGTGAACTGTCTTTAAGTTGTCTGATACCTTTGCGTAAGAGTTTTACACTTTGTCTCTGGAATATGCCTCTTACGTCTCTAACTTCTGAAATTTTTGGTCCCATTCAAGTTGAACTCCCTGTTTATGAATAGAAATCATGAGAGCTCTATTCTGCTAGTCGTCCCTGTCATATTACATTACTTTTTCTCTCTGTTGTTTAAGATGTCTTAGGCACTGGTCTTTCACAACTCAAGGCTATCTCTGGGATTGACAACAACGTCAAAAATTAAGCACCCTCGTAGCTTTAGTTTAAAGTCATCATTATTAAGATTTGAAATATCCTGTAGCAGCATTGAGGATTGTTGGAGCATTTTTGAAGCAGGTGTTTTAGAACTTCTCCTACGTGCACTTCTACATGATGGAGGATTCTGGAATGATCTAACCATAATGAAAATGTTATCACTCTTTTTAATAACCTCATCATACTAGAATTTTGTATCTGTATAGTCTCGATAACGTGATTCCAGTATTGTTACAATTATTGATCTTAGCCTCATCTCAGTTGTATACTCTCGACATTAAAGTCTATATGAAAGGATCTTCGCACAACAATATTGATTCGATTCTCAGCTTTATGACACTTTATTCTTGTCAATTTATTCACTCTATGATATTAAACAATCATACTATATCATATCTTTGTTGCAGCTACTTAAGGGATGGATCAATTATACTTCTATCATCTATACTCCGGGTATAAGCTTCTTGCTGAGGACAGATGGCAGTATTGAGCATTCAATGATCACAAATTCAACCTTGGCACAGTTTTATCTTCTCACGATGGCTTTATGGTGGTTTGTCTATCCCTCAGAGACATGTTCTTGTACATCTTGTTGGAATCTATAGTTATCATCCTGCTTCTCATCACGAAAGTCTTGGCATAGGTTTTTGACACTATGACTTATAAACGTGATTTACGGGTACTATGGTCTTATTTATTGATTCGATATTCTTAGAAAAAATATTTATGATTCCCAATACTGTAAGTGTAGCAGTGGCATCTACTCTAGAATAGTATGACTCAGATGTGATCTTATGTAATTTCATATGAGGCATTCCAGCCTTACTATAATAGACCAAATACCATTGTCTTTTATCCTTCTTTTAGAGTTTCGGACTAGAGCTTCTAAAGGCACATGCTCAGATAGGAAATATAGAATTTTCTTAATAAATAGTGAGTCTTGACTTGAGAAGTAATATTTCTTTTGCAATGGCCATTAGCAATTTCTATTTGAATTTATAATGCCTCTTAGACTTGATTGAAACATAATAACAAGAAGAACAATTTGGGATTTCTAGCTATTAAATCCTCTTCAAAATAGTTGGCATTATGTTCTTCGATCTCCAAATCATAACATATCGAAAACCCTTCATCCTAGAAATATTTTCACTGGGCATAACATAGTAATAACAACAATTATCTCAAAACCATAAAATGTAAACAATGTCCATTTTTGTTTCAACAGGGGACTTTAATGATCTCCTTTAGATTCAAATTGATATTATAAACAACTTCAACCTTCTCTAAAGCTAACTTCAAAATTTTTCTCAAGGTTGTTAAGGCCTCAAGTCGTACTACTGTATTGAATAAATTAGGGTCTGATTTTCTAGGCTTCTAGGCTTCTTAGTTTCCTCTTAATCACTCTCGGACTTTCACTTTATTAAGCTCCTTTTTTGGGTCTCCTATGGTTTTGACTAAGTATTTTCAACCCTCTTAGGTTCGGACTGAGAATTTACCTCAGCTATATTTAGCCTTGTCTGATAATGTCTTGAGATCTCTTGGTTTTCTATCTAGTACTTTTGATCCTTCTTCAAGAAGCAACGGAGGCTTGGATTTACTTTGTCTAGCAGATCCCATCAAACATTTTTACTTATGGTATACAAGGATAGCATAATGGTTATTAAAATGTTAAAAGATGGGTTAACCATATATTTAGACAATGAATAATGAGGGAAGATCCACTTATATCTATATTTTTACTGTTTATGGGACCTACCCAATATATGTATCTTGATCTGGAAAAAGCAAAGATAGGAATAGTAATGAAGAAAAAAAAATTTGTCCCTGCATTTCATCAGTATATTTTTCAATTTAATAGATCAAATTTATTCTAATCCAATATAATAAAGTACTAAAACATTGCGTTGTTCCATTCAATGCCATTATGAAAAACTGGACAAAGAAGGTAAAATACTTGGCATTTGCAGGATTGTGATAGAACTGAAAATAATTTTACTAAAATTATCCTCACTCATGATTTTCCTTTGCTTTCTCATGTAGCAATTTCTCTTGTCAAGAACACCTAGAAAACTTGTTCCAATTTAGAGGTACTTATACAAATGTATGGTAGCTTGTCAATCCACAAAGTATGTTGACATAATTCTTTCCATTCATTATGCTTCTTCTATGATGTTTTGAGATGTCTCCAGCATATTATCGATCATGTGATTGACTTGATGGCTAGGAATCTTTTTTTCTTTCCATATTTTTCTTTGCTAGGAAAGTTTGTACATTCTTTTCAATATCGTCCTGATCATGTGATTGACTTGATGGATAGGAATATTTTTTGTTTTTCCTTATTGTTCATTTCTGGAAAATTTGAGCATTAAAGGAAAGAAGATTGATCTCTCTTATTTTTCTTATTTAAGGATACCTCCCTAAGCTAAATCTTCCCTTCTGAATTATACTCTTCAACTATGTGACTACATGATTTTATTTGTGGTGTGGATGTGGCCTTTAAGCGATGCTTTAGAATAATAGTTTACTAAATTAGTGGACACTCTCCACTGGACATTAATCTCAATGCACAAGAGTCATGTTCCCCTCTAGGATCCAATCTATTTTTCACATTTTCAAATATTTTGTTTTCAAAATCAAAGTGTCTAACAATTTTGGGATCAGTGTGTGTGTAATATAGACAAAATTTTCTTAAAAATAAATGTGGCATAAATTTGTCTTAACCTTGGCATGCAAGAACATCAAGATGCAGGCAATCCAGTCCTATAAGTTGAATGCAATGATGTGACCTTCAAAATACCCAAGGATAGTAGAGTCTCAAAAAATTTGAAAGCTACTGAGGTGTGATATTTTCCATTATTGCAGTTAGTATGAGGTCTGAAAATTCACTGAATTTGTAGATAAGTGAATGTAGCATTGTTCTCAATTTTCAACCTTGAAAGCTGTGGGATTCTTGCAATTTTGTGAGTTGAGAGTCCTCTTTCAGTGGTAATAACAAATATTTCCATAAACATAAGGAGATTAAAGTTACAAATAATCCAAAGATGAAGGTTAGCTACATGTTCCAGTGATGGAGACATCTTTAATGTATCTTTGTTTTTTGAGTAAGTATTGAAGCATATATTAACACGTGAGTGCGATGGACAAATTTGATTGAATCCTTCTTAATATGGTGACAATATTAAGAAAACAAAAAATGTGGGATCCTCTTCCATAAGTGATCCTCCTCCATAAATTTAGATTCATATCATATATGTGTCTATGATGTCGACAATTTATGAGCTGCAAACTGTGGTGCTCATCTATCTTAATTGCTGAAGGTGTGGTTGCAGTTGCTGGGGATGCGCTTAGGGTTTTTATGATTGAAAGGTTGGAAGAAACATTCAATCATACCATTATGCCTCTTATATATACGCAGAGAAATTTCATTTTGAATCCAAAGCAGAAATCATTGATTATTATTGAAGCGATTAGGGTGCATTCACTATAGAAGAACGTGAAGCTGCAAAGAAAGAATTCTTAGAAGCTGCTAGTTTAGGGGAGAGTGGGAACATGGAAGTAGAACAGCAGAATGGTGATGATGAAGAGGAGGAGGATCCTCTTCCTGATGAGCAGTATGGTTATCCAAAAGCAGAGTCAAAGAAGTGGGCATCTTGTGTTAGAGTTCTAGATCCCAAAATTGGTGAAACTACATGCCTTTTGGCACTGCAGGATAATGAAGCCACATTTAGCATTTGCTCTGTTACTTTTCATGATAAACAATTGCCAACACTTATGGCCATTGGAACTATAAAGGATTTATAATTTTGGCCAAAGAGGCATTGTTCAGGAGGTTTTATTCATATTTATAGATCTGCGGATGATGGCAAATCTCTGGAGATTTTGCATAAAACATCAGTTGATGGAGTACCTCTTGGACTATGTCAATTTCAAGGCCTCTTGTTAGTTGGGATTGGAAAAGTGCTAAGAATATATGACTTGGGAAAAAAGAAATTTCTGCCGAAATTTGAGAATAAGCTCTTTCCCAATACGATTGTGTCTATTCACACTTATGGTGATTGGATTTATGTTGGAGATATTCAAGAGGTATGTGTCAGCATTTTCTCTATTTCTTTCCACACTTTTAATGAGATCTAAGATGCAATAAGAGAAATGCATAGGCCTGATCGGATAAAAATTTCTTACCATCTTAATATTATTTATTTTTTTACAAGTTGGAAAACCGTGGACTAGACCCCAATGTGGAGATTGTTCCTGAATGAGAATAAAAACTCAGCTAGCTGATTATTATTGCATATTTTCTATTTCATGGGTTACTTTTTATTTTAGTCATTATTTTGAATTGTGTCAAATTTTTTTTTTTTTTTGTTTGGTTTTAGGTTCATTCCCTCCCCCTTGGACATGAGAAACTGTGGGCTTGACAGAGACACACACAGATTCTCTCTCTATGTCTTTGTCTCTCTCTCTCACACACGTGATGAGAACCAAAATCTTTGGTTGCTAGCATTCTTATTTTATCACTGTAGTTACAATATCTTATGTCCTTTTCCTAGATTGATAGTATATAGCTCTTTGCTACAATTAGTTTTTAATCATTTTGCTTTCAGTGACCTAGGAATTTCTTATGCACTCCCACATTGTATTTCAAGTTGTTGTATTGTTTAGACCGAGTGATCTACTTCTCTGGCCATTTTTTTGACATCAATGAAATTGTCTTTATCGAATCCTATATTTTCTTTGAATCTTTCTTATGGTATATACTTCCCTTCCCTTGTTCAGTACATCGTAGAACTTCAGGCTATAACTAAAATATGGACATGTTCCTGAGTAAGAAAAAGAACTCAAATAAGATTCTGATTATGGTTTTATATTTGGTGTTTTATGAACTACTGTTTTTTAGTTAATATTCCTACTCTTGATTTCTATTTTATGATATTTCTCATGACATACTTCTTTATCCTTTTCAATTCATTTTTTTTTTAAAACCATAACTGGACGATTTGTATCAATAAAGGCTGCAACAGAGCTCATAGAAAAAATGTATATCAATATTAGTGCTGTTCTTCAGTTTAAAATCCAAAAAGACAATGTAGTCCAGCATATAGCTGAGGGTGTGGATATGTTATAGATACTTCATGAGCCTTCCAAACTAGTACGTGTAAATTCTAGAAAATGTGCTTCAAGAGATGAAATGTTCTTTTGTTGTAGCAAGGTACCCATAATGACTTCCACATAGGATCCAGGAATAGATCCCTGATCAATCAGTTTATCCTAAAGCGAATGAACTAAGTTGTCGTGTTTAGCCAGTGTATCCTCATGATGCTTAGGGCCCGTCTTAGAGATGAAGGTGCACTGGAATGACCCAAAATAGAAACGGGGCACCCCCATTACCAGAATACATGTATAACAAATAGAATTTGAATCATGCTGACATACTAAAAAATGCAGACAGAAAGTAGGCAACCAGAGGTGAGACTCATGAGGACGATGCCCAAATGGATAGGGAAGATGCCAGAATGCCAAAAGTGCAAACTGAAACCACTGTGCTTGTTAGCTGAAGATTGTCTTCCTTGAAAACCAAAGGAGTTGAACTCATGAAATGGTGAAGGAGGATTCCTAGAGGCCAAAGGAGAGAATCAGGGTTTCCCACTAAAAATTTCAAACACCGAGCTAAACCAAGAGATATTACACCCATTGTTAAAATAATGTAGATGCCGAGCCATAAAAAATTCCACATCAATTACCTTAAATGGTCTTCTACCATTCTAGTTTATGTTCTATAGAGGATTCATGTGTGAGAGTGGGATTTATTTAAATATTTTTTTATTTCTGTCGAAAGAGCGGCGCTTTTTATAACGTCAGAAGAGTGACACCTCATTTCCATTGGAAGAGCGGCACGTAGTTTCTTTTTAAATTTTCTTCCGTTGGAAGAGCGACACTTTGTTTCCGTCGAAAGAGTGACATTTAGTTTTTTAAAATTTCCTTCCATCGGAAGAGCAACGTTTCGACCCATCACTATAGCGACATGTGGCTTTTTTTTTAAATTTCTTTTCGATGGAAGAGCCTCAGTAATGCGATGTTTCCAATTGTTGCTAGAGCGACACTTTATCTAACATCGGTAGAGTGACACTTTGTCTAACGTCTATAGAGCGACGTTTTTTCTAATTTCGGTAGAGTGATGGTTTGTCTAACGTCAGTAGAGCGACGCTTTGTCTAACGTTGGTAGAGCGACGCGTTGTTTAACGTCGGTAAAGTGACACTTTTGGATAATGTCGGAAGAGCGAAGACCATCTGAAAATGTCGAAAAAAGTGCCGCTCTTCCGACTCTTTATTGAAGTGTCGAAATTGCGACTCTAAGGCTAACCATGTTTTGTCCCACCTCAAAGTGTCGCTCTTGGGATGCCTATGTGTCGCAAGAGAGAAATTTTGGTGGTTGGAATTTTGGCCAAATGTGCTAGTGAATAAACAATTTAGCATTAAACATTAATTTTCAAGTATTTTCTTGTAGAAAATAAAAGAAAATGGAACCCATTCAGCACATAAAACAGGATGACATGGAAGAAAATGATTGATATCTAAGTCTGTGAGTAATTGTTACTTCCTTATACCAACTTAACTATATTTCCATTTTGTATTTTTTAAGTTGTTTTACAAAAATCATCATTGAATGTCTTCAAACAGTTGCTAACATACAAAGAAGAACCATCAGAGGAATTGATTGAAATTGGGTTAAATATGGGTTGTGAGTATATGTTGGCATATCAAATCTTAATTGTGGAATTTGTAAGCATCTATTGATCTTTTTTTACTTAGCTCCATCGATAATTAAAAGAAAAAATAAATCTTTTATATTAAATATATGATTTTTTATCAGTTATAAAACTTGTAGGAAACAAAGTAATGAACGGTGCCAACAGATGAAATCTTGAAAGATGGCATGTTACATGGTTTTAAAAGAATGTGTATAGATTATGAGTTAATTTTTGCAATGGTACGCCATTTCTTTTTTATTTACATTGTTTTATATTATTTAATATTGAAATTTTCATTATTCACACCAATGCATATACACCCATTACAGAATATTTTTATTTTTGTAGATGGAAGGTGAAGAAGAAGAAAACAATCAACACCGTGAACAAAACATTCCTGAAAATAACCCAAGTTATGGAAGTAGCTCTAGCAATGATAGTAGTTCAAGTGAAGAATGATGATCACTATGTTTGGATATCAAAGCAAGGCATTGTATTTTTTAAAATGTGTCTGTGAAATCAGACATTTTCTTTAATTTAATGGACATAGTGTCCCAATTGAAAGACAAAGGGATACCAATAACTGTCCCATTTTGTATGACAAAGAATGTATTATTCATATATATATATATATATATATATATATATATAATAAAATATGTTTTAATTTATTCTATTGCATTCTCCATTATCGTTATTGTGTTCTCCATTGTCGTTCTCAAATGAACTAATAAAAATTTAATTCATATGAATATTGTTATAAGATATATATGTATCAATTTTTGATGAATAATGAATTTTAAAAAACCACAATAATTATTATATGATATAAAAAATTAATCCAAACATCACATTCAAATGCATTAATAAAAATTTAATAATACAAATATTGCTATAAGATGTGTCGACTTTTGACGAATAATGAATTTAAAACAATCACAATAATTGCGCTGTCATAGGTCGATGTTTCTAAAAAATACAAAATGAAAAATGGTGCGTGTCAGTTACTATACACCAGTGTGTTTGTATTATTAAGCACACCAGTGAATTTTTACGACCTATGGGCACCACAAAAATACCAAAACCAATTAAAAATATCGAGGCATTTGTGCGGTATGGCACGCCGGTGTGTTTACGTGTCTATACGCACTGGTGCCATTTTATGACCTATGGGCACCGGACAAATATCGATACCAATTATAAATCTCGGTGCATTTGTGTGATACTATGCACCAGGACATTTATGTTTCTATATGCACCAGTGCATTTGCACGACCTATAGGCACTGCATAGGTATCGATACCAACTATAAATCTCGGTGCATTTGTGTGATACTACGCACTGGGGAATTTAAGTGTCTATACGCACTGGTGCATTTGTACGACCTATGGGCATCGAACGAATACCGATACTAATTATAAATCTCGGTGCATTTATGTGATACTGCGCACCGGTGCGTTGATATGACCTATGGCCATCGCTCAAATCCCAAGAACAATTAGAACGACATCATGCGTTGTATCACCAACACTATGCCCAATGTTTTCTTATACCTTAACGGCTCAGTGCATTCTCCTTCAACTGCCCCGGGGCGCCGGCTATAGGTACACACCAGTGCGTTAAATCTGTAGTAGTGCACCCATGAAAAAACATCCGTAATAACCTCTGGCCACCCATTTTTTTTAGTTGTCTTTAATTTCCATTGAAAGCTCTGCCAAAACCTCTGTAACCATAAACGGATGTTGTAGAAAATGTTTTTTTGACAATTTTGGCCAATTTTATAACACTAAAAACCTCCTTTATAACCTCCGCTAGAGGGTCTTTTCCTTCAAGTGTGTAATAATAATAATAATAATGGTCATGCTTCTCATGCACATCATGAAACTAGTAAGAAGAAAAATGTGTATGATCCTTGTAGGCATTGTGGTAAAACTAACCATCCTAGAAAGAATTTCTTTAAAGCAAAACATTTAAACAAGAAAAATTCTAATGAATCTCAAGTAGCTTTATTTGCATCTATTGTTTCATCTAATAATTTTTCTTCTAATTTGGAATGGATAATGCATTCTGATGCTTCTAAATATATGACTGGTAATGCTTCTTTATTTACATCTTATGATAGTAATAAGCACTCATCTCTGAAAGTTTATATTGGTGATGGTAAACAACTTTCTGTAATTGGTTCTGGTAATATTAATGTTGCTATTGATCAATTGGAAGATGTTTTTCATGTTCAAAACATGCCCATAAACTTAATTTCTATTTATCGTGCATGTTAGAAAGGTTTTTAATTTGAAGCTTGGCCCGATAAATATGTTCTTAAAGAATTCAACCAAAATTACAAAGTAGTTTCTTCTGGCCCTTTTGATCATACAATTGGTTTATATAAATTTACAAGTTTTAATTCAACTAAGAGACAACCCTTTTATTCCTATGTTGCTCATGTTGATGAACTACGTAAATTATGGCATGAAATATTGGGTCACTTGAATTATGGTAAAATGCAAATATTAACTAAAATGGTTCATGGTTTTCCTAATATTTCTTCTACAACTAGTGTTTGTGAAGGATGTGTTCTTGGTAAACATCGTAGAGAAATGTTTAACAAAGGTAAATCATGGCGTGCTAAAGAACCTTTGCAATTAATTCATAGTGATATATGTGGTCCTCTTGAACTTCCTTCAATATCCCATGCAGTTTATCTTCTTACCTTTATTGATGACTTTACTAGAAAATATTTGGTTTATTTTAAAAAAAATAAAAGTGAAACATTTGTAAAATTTCAAGAATTTAAATCCATGGTTGCAAATGCATCTGGTAAGAGTATTAAAACTTTGTGATCTGATAATGGAGTTTGGGGGGGGGGGGGGATTTTTTAAGAAATATTTTGATACATATTTATCTAAAGATGGTATTCAACATCAAAAGATGGTTCCTTACACACCTCAATAAAATGGTATTGCTGAAATGAAAAACGGAACTTTAGTTGAAATGACTAGATGTATGCTTTATTCTAAAGGATTGCATAAGAAATTTTGGGTTGAAGCCATCTATTGTACTAATTTTATTTTAAATAGAGTTCCTACTAAAGTTGTTAAGCATGTTACCCCCGAGGAAAAATGGAATGGACGTAAACTAGATATTAGTAATTTTAAGGTGTTTGGTTGTGAATATTGGGCTCATTATCCTAATTAAAAATGGAAAAAGTTAGAAACCAAATCTCACAAGTGTATCTTCATTGGTTATGATGAGAATTCGAAGGCTTACAATTTTTTTTATCCTTTTAATCAAAGTGTCATAATCAGGAGGGAGGTTCAGTTTCATGAAGTCTCTTCCCTGCTTGCATCTATAGAAACTCATGTTACCCTGAATTTACGAATACGACCTTTTACTCCTATTCCTATTACTCCTTCCAGTTTTGTGCCTCTTATTGATCTTGATTCTTCCTCTCCCTTAATTATGCCACCTGAAACTCATGAAGCTCCTGGAGTGAGTCATGTTCCTTCTATTCTTCATGTTTGGGCTTGGAAAACCCTTGAATTTGTAGGTAGTAAGGTCGGAAATCCTTCCTACACTCGTTGAACTAGATCTAACTTTTCTCTTATGACCAAAGTTTTGGCCACAGATGATCGTGCTACTTATGCTCAAGTTAAGGGTAATCCTCATTGGGAACAAGCTATGTTTTTTGAATATGAATCTCTTTTGAGAAACAAGACTTGGTACCTTGTTCCTTTTCCTTTAGGAAAGAATTTAGTTGGTTGTAAATGGGTTTATAAAAGTAAGTTCACTACAAAAGGATAGATTGAAAAGTATAAAGCTAGATTAGTTGCCAAAGGCTTTACTCAACTTGAAGGTATTGATTATAAGTAAAAAATTTCTCCTATTGATAAAATGAACACAATAAGAACCATTTTATCACATGATGCATCTTTTAAGTGGGAAAATCATCAAATGGATGCTAAACGTGCATTTTTAAATGGTGATCTTACTGAAGAAATTTATATGCAACAACCTCCTAGTTTTATTTCTGCTGAATCCTCAAGTTTAGTATGAAAATTACACAAATCCTTATATGGTCTCAAACAAGCCTTTAGGTCTTAGTATGATAAAATTGATGCATATTTCTTGAGTAATGGTTTTAAGAGTTGTATATCTGATCCAAATCTATATGTTAAGAACTTTGGTGATAATGTCCTCATTATTTTTTTATATGTGGATGATCTAATTATTAGTGGCAGCTGGCTTCTATTATTTCAAGATATGAAATTTTCTCTTTAGAAGTAGTTTGAGACGACAGATCTCGGTACATTGCACTATTTCTTGGGTCTTCAGATTTGGTATATGACTGATGGTATTTTTCTCTCTGAGCCTAAGTATGCGATAGATCTATTGGCTTGTTTCCATATGATTAATTTTAAACCTTCTCCTACACCATTTCAATCTGGTGTAAAGTTAACTATTGAGTGTACTACTCCACTGGTTGATGCTACTCTTTATCGTCAACTCATTAGAAGTTTAACTCATAGTAGACCAGATCTCTTTTTTGTCATTAGTATGATTTCTCAGTTCATGCAGAAACCTCATGAAAGTCATTGGGAGGCAACCAAGAGAATTCTACGATGTTTACATGGGACATTGCATTATGGTGCATTTTATTCTAGTAGTGCCACAATTTTACTCTCTGGTTATATAGATTCTGATTGGGAAGGTGACAATCCTGATCGACGGTCAACTGTTGGTTACATATCTCAACTTGGTTCAAGTCCTATCTCCTGGTCCAATGAGAAGTTGAAGATTCTTTCTTTATCTTCATGTGAAGCAGAGTATAGAGTAGCCAAAGAAGCAGCTAAAGAATCTGTTTGGTTACGACATGTTCTTACCGAGCTTGGTCTGGTTTCGAAATCATCCACCATGTTGAAATGTGAAAATCAAGGTGCAATTTTTCTTGCTTACAATTCAGTACATCACTCCAAAACACAACATCTCGACCTTGATGCTCATTATATTCGATGTCTTGTCATCGATGGTATTATTTCTCTGGAGTATTGTCCTACCAAGTAGCAGGAAACTGATATCTTCACCAAATCCTTGATAGAAGTGAGCTATACATTTGTATCTTCATTATTTGATTGGGATGAGGGAAGTTTTCATCAAGTGGGAGTAGTAATGAATCCTTCCTTCCTTAGTGTTAGGACGGGCCCTTCTCCCAGCCATTATTAAGGGGGAGTGTTGGAATATATTATATTCCTTGGAAGGTAATAATGTCTTTGTATTATGTCGGAAATTGATTACAATCTTATGTAAAAGAGTAACACATTATATCCCATATTCATTATGGCAAGTATACTCCTGTAACCATTTATTATATAAAGAGGTGTTATTTTGGAGAATTATATTATCCAACATTCAATATGTGAGAGTAATTCCTCCACATCTATGGGTATATCATAGGGTCAAGGGAGCCTTTTTGAAATGGATCACATCTCATCTTATGCTCATAATGTTATTTGCGGATAATAGAAGACAACCTTCCCATGGACGTAGCCCAATTGGGTGAACCACGTATATATGTTGTATTCTTTTTCCTTGTTCTCGTTATGTTCTTATTTATATGTTGATATGTTGTTGGTTTCTTATATAGATAGCTAGTTTAGTAGATCTAATATTCTCACACTAAATAGTTATATAAATATATATGATGTTAAGTTAAATATAGTTATGTTATGCTATAGTTATATATGTTATGTTATAATTATATATAGTTAAATATTATATATAACTAAGTTATGTTTTGTTATATAGTTACATGACGTTATATAGATCTATTTGCTATATAGTTTCTATATGTGTGTGTGTGTGTGCATAGTTTAATTAAATAAAGAATTTTTTTTTGGATTTTTACTTTAGAAAATAATATTTTATTTTTAAGTAATTAACTTTTTTAAAACTAATCATAATATATTTGTTATTAAAAATTATTTAAAATATAAATTAAGTTAAATTTAAAATAATAAAATAAAATAAAATTTCTTATTTGATAAATAGAGATTCAATATGAGCAAACATATTCATCATATCAATCTCAAGATCCTAATTTATTTATTTATTAGTTATAGTTTGGTTGTTTTCTGTTTTGGAGTTTTTTGTGGTATATTTCAGTTAAATTTGTTAGAAATTAAAATTCATTTTAAATAACAAAAAATTAAAAAAATAAAATAAAATTATTTCACAAAATTTCTAATCAAAAACTTTAAAACCTAAAATAATTACTAAATGACATTTTTACCAATAAAATAAGAAAATATGCATAATAAACATGCAACGATTGCAAGTAAAAAAAATGAAAACCTAAATTCTAGTTCATTTGGAGGTTTCTAAGTATTTTCTAGGTTGTCATTTGTTGTTTTCTAAATTGTTTTTTGTGGTTTTCTAGGTTTTTTTGGTGGTTTTAAAGGTTTTTTTTGTGGTTTTCTAAGTTGTATTTGTTTTTGAAGGGCTTTTTTTGGTTTTCAAGGTTTTTATATTGTAAGTTTTTTTTTTTCAAATTAATGTATTTAATTTTGTAAGAAAAAAAAAATAAAAAGACAAAAGGGATAGGAAACCTACCTTCGCATGAGCCTTTTGGACATTGGTGGGGTTGTTGCCGAGGTTGGTTGGGTTTCTCCATTGTCCAATCTCTCGATCAAGCTCCAATAAATTGGTTGAGCTCTTGTTTGTCTCGGTCTATGAAAAAAATCACGCACACAAATAGTATCCATGCATTTTAATAAAAAACAGGAGCTTTATTGAGCTCTAACACTCGATCGAGCCATAATGCTCGATCGAGATTATTTTTAAACACTCAATTGAGACATATTTCTAGCACTAAAGGAGCTTGATCGAGCACTTAAAATGGCTCAATCAAGTGCTTAAAATTCTCGATTGAGCTCTCTTTTTGTCACCTAAACGCGCCCTCCATTTCCAAAAAGCATAACCCAACTCCATGCTAACACACATTGATAAGCTAGTTTTACTTAGGGTGTACTATATGGTTATCACTATTTTATTTCTTTCTGGTTAAATTTCATTTTTCACTATGTTTAACCAAGATCTTTGTCAGTCATGAAGAAAATGAGGTGATACTCTTAAGGGGGAAGAACTTCCATCTATTGAATAGAAGAAGACCATGATATATGATACTCATCCCATAAACTTTAGAAGACATTTGGAAGACTTGAGGGACAATAATAGCCTTGAGTCGAAGTGGTATACACATATTCATAGCATAATTTTAACCCTTGCTTAATAGAACCTTTCAAATCCATAGTCATTAGGGGGAATACCCCTAGTAGTGAGCCTTTCTGTTTGTGTATAAAATCTCACATAATGGTAGGTGTAAGTGGTTCATCTAGTATGGGGACACCTATTCCATATTCACCTAGTAAATTAAGAGGGATCTCTTGTCTTCTTCCTTAGCATTAATTATTAGAATAAGTGATTCCACCACTACACCTAGCAGATTTGGATTCTCTATATGGGGCATTCTAGTAGTCACATCCTTTTGTCCCATGAGTGTAACAAGTGTCAGCATGGCTATTATGTAATTATGAATTTCTACTTCTTGATTCGTATTTAGTGGGGGTAAGACACTTAGTTTGAAATTAAAGGCCATTATCATGCTCCCAAACCAAAGGAAGTAATATTTCTAAGGAACAATTGAAGTAAAATCCCAAATATGGGGACTTACAAGAGAAAGTGTGCCTTCTAGGATTTGTAGCAAGTGGCCAAATAAAATAGTCATGCCTTATAAGCTTAGAAACTTGTAATTGATTACTTTATTTGTAAATGGGAGTTTATGAACACATAATAATTTTGGGAAATTGCTCTAATATAATCCAAATGTGAGATTAACTAATATTTTAACAACTACAAATGGCCAACGAAAAAGATAAATGTTAAATTCTCTAAATATATAAGGGTGATGCTAGAGATCCTTCTCTAGTGGAAATTTTCCAATTCCATTATGAAGAAAATATCTCTTGCATATAGGTGAGCACTCCCTTAGGTTTTACCATGACCTAATACAGACTATGGTAATAGTTTGAGCTCATTATCTTCAACACTTGGAAAGATACCTTCATAAGGCTTCTAAAATGGAAGCTTCATAAACTTTTTTATTTTATACCCATGTAAGAATATTTTCACACTTCCAATGGAGGAAAGTAGTGATGGCATCACTACTCTTTTACTATGAAAGGTTCAATGGCACAAGTTGTAATCCTAGCACTTGCGATGATATCCAAAGTTGAGTTTTTGAGGTATGTAAACGAGGATTCTTATACTTCATGGAGAGGTATTTTTTCCATATTTCTCATGGACTGATGACAACAGTTCTTCATATGGTGAAAGATACATATTTTGCATCATTTTCATGGATGTAATAGACTACCCCCTAAAGTAAAAATTTTGGAAAGGTATAATGACTAGAGTTCTTTATCATGCAAAGGTTAGAATCAAGGAATAACTAATTGGAATCATGCAAGTCAAAAATCAAGAGATTAAAGTACAATATAATCATATGATCATATCTTAGGTAGGCATTCCCATACTCATAATGCAAATATCTCTAAGAATAAGTATGGAAATATATAAATATCCATGTCAATAAAATGAATCATTCCCACCAGACATAGATCGTGGATCCATGCTTGAAAAACTAAATATGAACATAGCCACTAGACATACATCATTGATCTATATCTCAGTCATGAATACTCAAAACTCCTCATAGTCTAGATGTATCAGGAAAAACTCTAGGGTATTCATATCTATCTATCTGTGGTATGAATCTAAGCATGTGAATATATGTCCTAAATTCAAACATGGTAGAAACCATTGGATTACTGGTCAATAACGAAAATCATTAATAGATGCAAGGGAAATGACTAATGATGAAAATGGACCTCAAGGTAATCTAATGTAATCTATGGGGTGTGAATAAACTATTTGAATTTGAATGCTCATATAATCATTCGGTCGAATTTCGATGATGAGAACATGTCATAAAAAGTAAGGAAAATTTCAATTGAGGCATGCAAGCTCCAAGGTATTAAAAAGAGTTTCTATATCAACTTCCTATGTGATGTGCTATAGTAAATAAGAAGCAACCCACAGCAGGAGGGCCTACGATGCGAAAAAATTATCAAGTTTTGAAGAACAAAAAAGGATTGATTCAAGACAGAATCAAGTATGGCCAATGCAATAGAAGGCTTTAAAGAATGTAAAATAGTTTTAACTAAGGTGAAATTCTCCTAAAAATATTTATGACATTCCAATGAGTTGGCAGCACTTGACTCAAAACTGGACCAAAGACCAATATGAATACTTTCAATGAGGTATGACAAATATAGATGTAAATGGATTTCCCAACCCTAACGCGAAAAGTGACTGCGTGTCATTTTCAAGAGTGACTTACTGCCTTTTCAAATACAAAATTTACATATCTCTTTCCCTATTTCCCCCACCATTTCTTGCAAGTACCTCTTTATTTTTACACAAGATTGAGGAGGATAGCATATGTCTGAAATATAAGCTCATCCTTCAAAGTATTTTTAACAAATCGTAGGAAGGAGTAGTTTGGTCTCATCATAATGGATTATTCCTACATTTTTTATGTTTTACGAGTCTAATGAAGGGATAACTCGACTTCTTTTTCAAATTTAAAGAGTTTGAAAAAGAAATAAAAGGGAAACTCCATAAAGTTATTTTTCATAAATTTACTCTTGAGGACGAAAAAATGGTAAAATAATACAAAGGAGAACTCTTTTACTCATGTTTGACTAAAGTGTTAATTTTTCGTAATTAATATACTAAGTTTGGAAAAGGGTTAAATTTATAATGGGTAAACGTTATTTCAAATAAATTTTCAAGTGTTAAAGAAACAAGTTCACTAGGCTATTTTTTCATGTTTAGAGACTCGAAAAATGGCTTAAAGCGAATTTTAGGAGGTTCCTTTTTTTATAGTTTTATTGAGCTTGAAAAAGTGATAAAAGTATATTGATGCCAAATTTCCATATTTCAAATTTTTGACCTAGTATATACACATCCAAGCCATAAATCATCATATTTTCCCAAAATATTGTATAAAAATGATTAATTATTAACAACTAGGAAAAAATGGAAAAAATATTAATAAAAAATGATTTTACGTTTGAGTTTTTACCAATTGCAGAGCCAAAAAAACCTTTTTTTAGCCTTGAACTTCAGGAGATGATTCTTGGAAAACTGGTGGACGATTTCAGATGTGGTTTCTTCTAGGGAATATTCCTCTCCATTCTCATCATTTCTAAAGTTTTATTTTTCATTTCTAATGGTGAAATTTTAGGATTTAAGATTCTTAAAGGTCATATATTTTTCCCTTAAGTCATCGCAGAAATTCCTTTCAGAGTCATGACAGTCCTGGATAGTTATAGGTTTAAATGGAAATGATGCAAAAATATCATACTACTTCAAAAAATGACCACGATGAGTGCTGAAGACATGAAAAATTTTAAATTTTTGAATAAAATGACTCAAAATTAAAAAAAAAATAATAATCTAACATTTCCTCATTTTATTTTAATAGGCTTTTGATCCATAAATATATTGGAATGGAGAGAGAGAGAGAGAGAGAGAGAGAGAGAGAGAGAGAGAGAGAGAGAGAGAGAGAGAGAGAGAGAGAGAGAGAGAGAGAGAGAGAGAGAGAGAGAGAGAGAGAGAGAGAGAGAGAATATTAAGACCTTCTTTTGGAAAATGATGCCAACACCATCTTGGCACTCCAGAAATGCATATTAGAAAAATAATTCATGATTCCTGCATGAGAGCTCAATAAAAAATCCTAGAGTACCTGGTGAGAGAAACAAATGTTAATAACTCAAATTTGATATTGGATCCCACACTCTTAAAATCAAAGTGGAAGATATTTATTTCTTGACTCGACTATCACATAGAGGGGATAGGGTTTCAATATCTAGCCATAGCAGCGTTGGTGAACCCACTGATTATTATGTTACTGAATATTGTGTCCATGGATCACAAAAGAAACAGTGGGTAGATTGAGCTTAAATATATCAGATATTTTCTATCGAAGACCATTATATTCACTATTACGTGTGTTTTTTAGAGGAAACATCCATGTAACTTAAACACTAAGGCTCAGATTTAGTATGCCTTTGATTTCATGGATCCTATAATTTTTAAATGGTGCAAGGGGCTCCCAATAAATATCAAGCAACAACTTAAGAGGTGAAAAATGGGCCAATTAAAATAGATTGGTTATGGCTTGATCTTGGTATCTTTTTTCCTGGAGAGGTTGCCACTACTTCATTCTAAAAGGATGGTAGTGGATGTTCTTGGACTGAGATAGCTTTGAATAATGATATGGTTTGACTTGATGTTGTACCATGTTAGCAGCCAAAATATTTCCTTCAATCATAATTTATGCATATGTCTTCCACAATAGATCATTATGATTGAGGATTACCCATATGGAGGGGCTCACTTCATAGAAGATACAAAGTTAGTACTCCTTGAGGGAAGGTAGTGGGATCAATTAGGTAAAAGTACTTCTTCTTCTTTTCAAAATATTTATTTTTATGGATTTTTGGTTTTGCATCAAGACTAACAAAAAATTATCATGTAGACGTTGGACCAACATGAACATCCATGATACCCAGTACTAAAGGTGGGGCCAAGGGAAAATTGAAATTGGTGAACACAACCTAGAGGTAGTTGAAAAACTCAAAGAGATCGAGAAAAACCTATAGGAGTTACCAAGGGAATTCTAGACTCACAGGTTGACGATGTATTGCTCAGTTATTAGAGACATATAGTGGGAGTGCCTACATGGATAGGTTGGTTTCTTTGGCATGTATTTAGGGATCTAGTGTGTTACCACGAGAATCATGCGTAGGGTTTAGTCGTTTAGGTTGGATTTTGTTTTGGCACTATTGGCATAATTTCCAAGTTGGGTTCTAACATAGGATCAAATTCACCAACTCTCAACTTCTCATGCTCTTGATCATATGGAAAAACCAAGTCACCTTCACTTAATATTTTTTTATGGGCCTCGTTAGCTAGAGTGGCATATCGATGGGTCTCATATAAATTTGATAAATATTGAAAATTATCTTCCTTTGTAGAAGCAATAGTAATTAATTCAATGGAAAGTTTCAAATATGTAATTTTGCATTCAATTGGTAACACAACTTCTAAACTGTATACAAGTTTCAAAGGTGTAAACCCGGTAGCTATTTTCGTTGAGGTACATTATGACCATAATGTCGATAAAAGCATAAGATTCAAATTCCTTTTATGAATTACTATCACCCGTTGAAGCAAGTCAGTCAAAAATTTGTTCAAAATTCTACTTGGTCATTGGCCTATGGATAATGAGTTGAGCTATCATGGCATAAATCCAACTTGGAAATTAGCTCCAACATCATAAATTTTTGAAAATGGGTGCCATGGTCAGTGAAGATGGCCTAAGGGACACCGAATCTAGCGATTCTATGGTTGAAAATGAATAAGGTTTTTGTTTTTATGTTGTCCTTGAATATTGTAGGCATTGCCTCCAACCATTTGGTAAAATAATTGACTGCAACAATAATATACCCATGCCCCTTGACCAAGTCAAGGTTACATGTCATGAAATAAATTCCCCATTTTACAAAGGGATGGATGGTAACTACAATATGGACAGGAGTAGGAGGCACATGCATTTTATGATTCTATATTTGATAAGCCTGTCATTTTTGGACTGCAACACTGTAATATTTGAAAAAATAAGGCTAAAAATATCTAGCACACAAGATCATTGGGATTTTGCATACCATGACATGACGACCACATGATCCAAAATGGAATTCATTCAACACTTTGTTAACTTCTTTCTGCCTTAAACATCAATGAAAAACTAGATCAACAAGACGATTATAAAGAGTATCACCAACAATGGTATATTGTTGGGATTGGTATCAAGATCTGACGACATTCAATATGAGATAATTGAGGCTGAAATTTTTTAGTCTGGAGATAAATGATGATATCTCCATACCATTGATATAAGGAACTAATAAGAAAGAGAGAGTCATCTAGAATAGTATTTTTTCCATATTTTTTGTTTCAGTGTAGGGAAGGTCACAAATTAGCTCAACAAAAAAAGTGCTTTCTTAGATTTAGATTTTATGAATTCCAAATCAAATTCCTAAATAATTACAGTGTATTTTGAATATTTTCCCCCAAGTAATTTTCAAGTGAGAATATACTACATGGGGTTACAATCAAGAATCATTGTGGTTTTTTGTAACCAATTGTAGTGACAAAATATTTCGACAACTTGAACAACTTCCAAGGCTAATTTTTCCACGTCTTAATAATTTATTTCAAAAGTGATGAGGTTCCTACTCATAAAGTAGATAACATGATATTTTTTATATACATATGCCTAAAAAAATACCATACAAATAGTTTTTTATGATATTTCTATATACAATATGTAATCTCGTTGATAATAAAGGGGATGTAACAATGGCATTTGAGTCAACACAACCTTGAAATCATCAAAATACTTTTGGGAAATTTCATCCCATATGAAAGGAACCCCTTTCTTCAACACTCGGGTGAAATATTTGGTAAGGTTAGCGTAGTTGAGAAAAAAATGACATAAAAATTTTAATTTTCCTTGCAAACTCTAGGGTTGTTGTAAATGAGAAGGAGGAGGAAAAATAAAAAATAGCCTCTACCTTTAATGGATCAAATTTGATCCTTTTCTTAGAAATTATAAAGCCTAGTAAATGATTGGATTCCACACGAAGGACACATTTATGTGGATTCAAACGAATAATCTAAAGCCTACACCAAAGAAATATGGCTTGTAAATGTATAGAATGGCCTTGAAGTTTCATGGAATGTGTAAGTAAATCATCAAGATACGGTTGTACAATATGTTTTCTATCATGAAACGCATAATACATTTCTCTTTGGAAAGTTTCACTAGAATTATTGAGTCCAAATTTAATCTTCCGATAATCAAAATTTCCCTAAGGAAAAAATAAAGAAGTTTTACGATGATCCAAATCGAGTATATTAATTTGATGAAAACCAGAAAATCCATCCATAAAAGAGAAGATTTCATTTCGAGCATAGTCATAGACAATTTGGTTAATGAATGGAGTTGGATAGTTCTCTTTGGGGAAATCCTTGTTAATGTCCCTATAATTAAAACACACCAGGATAGTACCATGTTTCTTTGTGATAAGAATGATTTTCGAAACCCAATGATTCAAAGGAATAAGATAATAAATAGGTTTTCGGAAGTTTTTCAACTTCAGCTTTCATGGCAGTAGCTTTTCTCAGATGTATTGGATGTATTATTTTCCAAACATCCTTAGCATCTAGATAAGCATTAACTTCATGAATCACAATTTGTGGATCAATTCCTACAATTTATTCATATGTCCGCGCAAATATATAGTGGAATTATTTGAATAGGGCTCTATACATTTGAATTTATTCGAAAGAGCATGAGGCACCTATATGAATGTCCTCTGTGATTCTAGGTTTTACTGAGACGTCAATTGGAATATTCATAGATATATTTGTTATGAGACTATCTCCAAAAATAGAAGAAAAGAGAAATCAATGCCGTAGAAATAAGCCACATCGAGGGGGAAACCTCCTTTACATTACATAAATGAACAATTCTTGGATGATACAAATGAAAAAAACCTCATTTCTATATATAGGAGTCCATGGGGTCATAATATAATCCTATTCGACCTAACAATAATAATGTAAGGGTGCACCTACACAAGTGTTGTCCTCAACGCTTGATTATTTCATGATGATTTTGTATAAAATTCTCATCCTCCCATGTGGAATATTCAATGGGTAAGTTCTTCCATTTGCTAAGATACTCTGAAATTTATCGATTTTGTAGTTTTCGAGTTCTTGTTACAGTGACTACTTCAGAACTTCTTTCGCTAAGATGTTGATCTTCCTGTTGTTTCATTTTATTCTGCACCAAAGTTAGGTTATCCTTTGAAAGTTGGAGAACTTGGTATTGATGCTCGATGTGATATTCCACTTCTTTATCATCCATATTATCTTTAATTTGATCCTTAAAATCTTCCAACTTAGCCTTCATTTATGCTTTTAAACCATCAATGTCATCTTTGATTTCTCTTTTTAAGATCGAAATTCGTTGCACTTGGTACCGTAATTTTGATATATCATACTGTAATTCTTCCTCTTCATGTGTCGTAATATAGATTTTTAAGGGCTTAATGGGTGTGGAATTATTTTTGGTAGGCATTATATAACTCAATAATGATATCTATGCTTTAATATGCCCTTGGAATCACATGAAACTGATTTTTTAAACAAATGTTATCCAATTTAAAAAAAAAATACACATCTTATTATTTCTTTTCAAGAGCTCGATATTGAAATTTATTTATCTCTGTGATTTAAAATCTTCAATATCTGAAATTGAGTCCTGTAGTACCCGTATTAATTTTCTTTCAAATTCCATAGGTTTGACTTGATTTGGATGCTTCAAGAAAAATTTATGCTCAATCTCCCACAATGAATTATTTATAGACTTATTCAGTAGAGCAAACTTATATGGCATGCCACATGTCAATGTTTCATCCTTCAGCTCTGAAATGTATACACAGGAAACTACATTCTGTGTGCTTTCAACCACTTTTTATAGAATTCCAAATTGATGCTCATGGAGACAGTTATGACGATTTCCCAAGGTCGACACTTTTAGATGAAATTCGGGAGCCTGCACAAACCCTAAATTCCATCTATCATATCTATGAAACTATTGCGAACCAAGATCTAAAATTTTTACAAGAAATTCCTCATAATCTTGGCTTCACATGGTAAACATTTCAGCTTCTGAACCTTCGTATAAAAAAAATTATAGTGAAAATTCCACGATTACCCGTTTGAAGCAACGAAACCATAGAATTGAAAGCTCTGATACCAAATGTTATGAAACCAGTTCCAAAAATAGAAGAAAAGAGAGATCATGTAATATCCCAAAATAGGGAAAATCTACAACAATAAGAATATCTTAATATATTCCAAAGTTGGAGCTTTAGAAATACATGAACATAATAATGGATTTTCAATTATGAATAGACTCATATGATGTGTTAAAAACACATAGCCATCAATTAAATCTATAGAAGACACTTATACTTCATTTTATGATCCAAAAGTTGGGGAAAAGCGGTAAAATAAGCCTAAAAAACGTTATTACCAGCTATTTGCATAATAAAAGAGGAAAATAATGGCAGGATCCCTTATATTATGTCATATGGGACTTACATACCAAATGGGAGCAAAAAAAAAATCACTCTATCTAAGTTAAACAGATCTCTCGGTTCCCATATGGCTAAAAAAGGCCCAAACCCCATGACTTAGCTTATGCAGAATTTATTGAAGCATATATAGCATGATTTTATGAGGTTTTATGATGCAATATGATGGAAATAACATACATGGAGTGTATTACATCATATCATGGAGAAAAAACCGATTTTACACATTATAGAAATGACCCGACAATGGTTCTATGAGAGTACAAGTGAAAAATGATAGAGCTGCAGATATGGATTTGAAAATGACGTAGTCTAACTGAAGCTATGCCTTTATACAGCTGAAAAATACATGTAATGAAGGAAAATCCTCCTGACAAACTTTCCGGGAGAAAGGTTGGCCTTTTCCCTAAGAAAGCAACTCAAAATTGAGGGGATTGATGATCCAGGTGGATATTGGTGGCAACCCGCCTATTCCACTTGGGCCCCCACCATTGTCTCTTTCAGTTTTTCAGTTTTGGCATAACTTACTATTTTTAGAAGTATTTCGGGTCCTGAACTTCCAGAGCCGTTTTGAGGCCCTAAACGACGTTTTTTTGGGCATTGCGCCTCCAGCAAATATCATTCCGTTCCAAAATGATATTCGTGGCTAAAGTTGTAGTCCTTGGATAGAGATTTCTAATGATGTATCATGAGCATCAAACGGAGATAGTATGCCAAAGTTACATCCCTAGGAAGTTGAAACACCAATTTACCCAAACGGGGCCCATAGTTTTGGCGCTTCATCTCCTAGGGTTAGGTTTTTGGATGTTTAGGGTTCTCCATTGTTTCTCAATAATAAATAGGAACTCGAGCCACATTGTAACTCAGTTTAGAGGCCTGTAGTTGCCACATCTCTCCTCAGAGATAGCTACCAGTGCCCTAGATAGTTTTAATTCCATTATGTCTGTAAGAAAATTTCAGTTCTTTGATATTAATGAAATGAAGTGTTATTTCCGCTTCATATCTGTATTTATGGTTATATGTTTATTCTGTTGCGTTCCTGCATAAATCCGGATCAGTGGTATCAGAGCGGTCTACTTTTTCTCGATCCTTCTTTGCATGTCCCCAACGAGGTCGGGGTATAAGGAGCTAGGGCTTGCTCTGGTGGAACCTTTGCAAGATCAGCCTCGTAAACCTCGACGGATGCCCATGGGGGATGAAAAGAAATATGAGGGAGCAGGAGATCCTATCAAAATATTGCTCGAGGAGGCCCTCGAAAAACAAAGGAACTCGATGATGGATAACTTTTCTCAGATCCTTCAACGGCTGCCCACCGGCGGCGCATCTGCATCCAGCAGCCACTCTGGAGGCGCGACTCATTTTAAGGTACAAGTAAATTTTGACATTCCCATATTTGAGGGTCAAATAGACGCAGATGCCGTAGATATATGGTTGAATCTATTAGAAGGATATTTCTCTGTTCATGACTTTTCAGACCGGGAGAAGATTATTTTTGCACTCCTCAAAGCTACCCACCATGTTAAGGACTGGTGGGAAACCTCTCTGTTCTCGGCCGTACCAACTTGGAATTATTTCCGAGACGCCGTCAAGGAACAGTACTATCCCGTGGGGAGCTATGAGGACAAGTACATACAATGGACCACGCTACGACAACAAAGGGATCAAGATGTGCATGAGCTGACGAATCTGTTCCATACCCTGCGCACAAAGTTGGGTATCAAAGATTCAGAGAAACATTTGGTGCTAAAGTATCGCAGCTGTCTGCACAGATACATTCAGGAGGAAATGGAGTTCCCCGACATCTCCTCGCTTGGTACGGCATACCGGTATGCTGCCAAGATTGAGCAGAAATTCAAACAGAAGAAGCGAGACTTTGGATCTGCGAATCAAAAGCAAGGAAAAGGTGCTTCCAAACCGTAGAACAAAGGACAGAGCCAAGGCATGGCGGCTAAATACAACCCACCAAAGCCACAAGAAAAGAACAACACCGTAAAGCCAAAGAAGGACACGGGAAGGTGGTGTGAGTTCCATAAGAGCTCCACTCACAACACAAGTGAGTGTCGGGCCAAGCAGTCGCTAGTGGCCGAGATGAGGGCTTCTGAGTCAGATGCATGCTCCGACTCCGAATCAGAACCTGAAAAGGGGAATGGAAAAGGGAAACAGATTATTGATGCGGAGCCCAACGCCACTGTTGCCACTACAAAGGTCCAGAAGGAGGAACCGGAAGATCCAGAGGAGGAGGAACGTCTCTTCCACTCCCAGATGTGGGTAAAGGGCTCCCCTGTACAGTTCATTGTCGACAATGGGAGCCAAAAGAACCTCATTTCAGCAGACACCGTGAAGCGGTTGGGATTGCTGACCACATCTCACCCACATCCATACACCATCAGGTGGCTTCACCAAGGACGAGATCTCCGCGTCAGCCAGCAGTGCCGCCTTCCCTATAGCATCAAGCCCTTCACGGATGAGGTATTATGTGACGTTGCTCCTATTGATGTTTCTGATGTATTATTAGGACAACCATACTTTTGGAAGCGTCATGCTGTGTATGAGTCTCGACCTCGTGCTGTTATTGTTACTTTGGGAAATAAGTTGTACAGGATACCAGAGGTACCACCTCCTGCCGCTATCTCTTTGGTTACTGCAAAAAAATGCAGTAAACTCATTTCCCAAACCAGGAAATTTGTTTTCCTGATGATCTGCCCCCAGGGCAAGAAGAATACTGTGGCCACGACCTCCAGACAGGGCTCCTCTGCACAACAACAACAAATGGATAAGGTTGTGGAGGAGTACGGGAACATATTCACCTCACCCACAGGGGTTCCTCTGCACTGTCAGGTCAAGCACCCGATTGATCTGACCCCCGGTGCGCCGCTACCTAATGGACCGATCTATCGGCGCTCTGTTATGGAGAATGATGAAATCAAGAGACAGATTCAGGAGCTGTTGCAGAAAGGTCACATCAGACCAAGTTCATCGCCCTGTGGGAGCCTGATCGTGTTGGTACAGAAGAAGGATGGGACGTGGAGACTCTGTATTGACTATCGGGCGCTGAACAAGATCACTTTCCGGAATAGGTACCCAATCCCATGGATTGATGACCTTTTGGACCAACTCAAAGGTGAAAAATATTTCAGCAAGATTGACCTGAAGTCTGGGTATCACCAGGTACCAATTGAACCCTCTGATGTGTGGAAGACTGCCTTCAAAGCCAAGGAAGGGCTTTTTGAATGGCTAGTCATGCCTTTCGGGTTGACGAATGCTCCTACAACCTTCATGAGGATGATGGACAATATCTTGCGGCCATTCACCAACTCCTTTGTAGTGGTGTACTTGGATGACATTCTGATCTTCAGCAAGACTTGGGAAGAGCACCTTCAGCACATCCGACAAGTCCTCCAAACACTGCGGAAAAACAAGTTGTGTGCCAATTTGGAGAAGTGCACGTTTGGCATGACCCAGGTTCAATATCCTGGATACATTATTGATGAAAGGGGGGTGCATGTGGATCCAGCCAAGATCCAAGTCATTCGGGATTGGCCAGCCCCAACCACTATAACAGAGCTTCGCATCTTTCTGGGTCTTGCTAATTTCTACCGTAGATTCGTGTTGGGATTCTATCATATCACTTGGCCCTTGAGTCAAGTCACCAATGGAGGAGCAAGAGCAAAAAAAATAATTTCAGAACCTCAACAGAAGGCGTTCACAGAATTGAAAAATCGCCTTTGTTCTGCCCTAGTGCTCACATTACCAGACTTGCAATAGCCATTTGAGATTGAGACAGATGCCTCTGACTATGCTATTGGGGCAATTCTTACTCAACAGGGACATCCAGTGGCATATCACAATGAGACATTTTCTGAGATAGTTCGCAAGTATCCCAGCTATGAAAAAGAAATGTATTCCATTGTGCAAGCTTGTCGACAATGGAAGCATTACATTTTGGGGAAGGAAACAATCATCCACACAAACCACTAGCCCCTGCAGTTCATACAGACACAAGGGAAGTTGCAGAATGATCGCCATCAGAAGTGGTCCACATATCTGCAACAGTTTCATTTGAACATCAAGTACAAGAAGGGCAACACCAATAATGTTGCAGACTGCCTCAGCCGACCACCGATCGTGGCGCTCACCACCGTGCTCAACTCTTGTGGGCACGAGACTTCTGATTGGCCGCTTCTCTATGAGAGTGACCCAGAATTCGGCCACACTTACAAGGCACTCTTGGGAGGTACGCAAGTTCCAAATTTTCACCTCCAAGATGCACTTTTATGTCACATGGGACACCTTTGTGTTCCTTCAAGCGAGCGTGCCAAGATGATATGGGAAGCACACTACAGTCGAGTCGCTGGGCATTTTGGGGTCGAGAAAATAGTAGCAATCCTGCAGAAGTATTTCTATTGGCCGAACCTTCGAAAGGATGTCGAGAAGCACATCAGATCCTACACTGCTTGTGCCATTGCCAAACCGACCATCAAGAAGCAAGGCCTATATACTCCTCTACCTACCCCTAGTCGACCTTAGGAATCCATCTCCATGGATTACATGTCGGGCCTGCCTTCTACTAAGCAGGGAAATGACTGTGTTTTTGTGGTCGTCGACAGATTCTCGAAGATGGCCATTATGGCGGCCTGCAAGAAGAATATCACAGCAGAAGCCACTGCTAAACTCTTCTTTGAACGAGTGCGGGTGCACTTTGGGATCCCACAGTCTATCATATCAGATCGGGATAGCAGGTTCCTCAGCACATTTTGGTCCAGCCTCTGGTCGATGTTGGATACCAAGCTCACCAAGTCCACAGCTTTCCATCCCCAAACATATGGCCAGACAGAGGTCGTCAACAGAATGATTGTACACATTCTGCGCATGTACAATTCAAAGCATCCATGCACATTGGACGAGAGCCTCCCCTATGTACAACATAGTTATAACAGGGCTCTCCACAGTTCAATTGGCCATAGCCCCTTTCAGGTGGGCTTGGGATTCCAGCCACTATGTCCCATTGACGTAGCCATGCCATTTGCAGCTGCTCAGGCCGATTCAGCTCATGTCCAGTCTGAAGTTGACAAAGCAAGTAGCTTCATTGAGTGCATTCAACACATCCGCCAACAAGTTCATGATATATTGTATAGATCCAATGCGAAGTACAAGAAGCGCCATGATCAACACTGGGTACCACACAACTTCTAGGTGGGCGACAAAGTATGGCTACATTTGCAGACGGAGCGCCTCACTGGACCCCACCGCAAGCTTCGACCGCTCCGATACAGGTCATACACCGTCACCAAGGCTGTAGGGAACAATGCCTTAGAGCTTATTATTCCTCCATTCCTTGGTGTGCACCCAGTCTTCAATGTGGATCGCCTTCATCCTTACTTCCCACCTCTACTGGACACCTCGGACATTGCAGAACAACTCACACCAACAGAGTTAAACCCAGACTACATGGAATAGGCCACCACAGATTGTATCATGGACATTCAAATCAAGAACACTCGCCAACAGAAGATCCAACTGTATCAGGTTGTCAAAGCTGGCCAACTCCTGCACCAAGGAAAGTGGTTCACCAGGGACCAAGTTCAGCAGAAATTTCCTCATCTCATGGAGGAACTTAATGCAATGGGGACCATTGCTTCCTAAGGGGGTAGGAATGATCCAGGTGGATATTGGTGGCCACCCGCCTATTCCACTTGGGCCCCCACCATTGTCTCTTTTAATTTTTCAGTTTCGGCATAACTTACTATTTTTAGCAGTTTTTTGGGTCCTAAACTTCCGAAGCCGTTTTGAGGCCCTAAACGACGTTTTTTGGGCATTTCTCCTCCAGTGAATGTCATTCCATTTCAAAATGATATTCATGATGAAATTTGTAGTCCTCGGATAGATCTTTATAATGATGTATCATGAGCGTCAAACGGAGATAGTATGCCAAAGTTACGTCCCTGGGAAGTTGAAACACCAATTTACCCAAACGGGGCCCATAGTTTTGGCGCTTCATCTCCTAGGGTTATGTTTTTGGATATTTAGGGTTCTCCATTGTTTCTAAATAATAAATAGGCCCTAGAGCCTCATTGTAACTCAGTTCAGAGGCCTATAGCTGCCACATCTCTCCTCAGAGATAGCTACCAGCGCCCTAGCTAGTTTTATTTCCATTATGTCTGTAAGCAAATTTCAGTTCTTTGATATTAATGAAATGAAGTGTTATTTCTACTGCATATCTGTATTTATGGTTATATGTTTATTCTATTGCGTTCCTGCATAAATCCGGATCAATTGACCCTCTCACTGCAACACTGCAGGAAAAGACACATTTCCTGCAAGAGAATGCGTTGTATATGATGGGAGTACTTTGGCCAAGTGCCAAGATGTGAAAATCTACTCTAGAATGCTTCCTCACTGATCTCCCAAGAGAAAGAGAGCCTCCTTTGAAAAACAAGTGCTGGAAGTGGTGCTGTGAGCCCTCACTGCAACACCCTGCAACACAACGTTATACTGCTGTAGAAATAACACTATAGTTGAAGGAGGATGCTTGGCCTCAAGCCTGGATGTGAGGAAAATCAGTGCAACTCGTTCAAGAGGCCTCTCAAGAAAGGATAAGGATTCCTAAATAGGAAATCCTTGTGCTAAGCAGCACAGAAATCTCAACTAAATAGTTGAAGAAAGCAAGATAGTCTCTCAGACCAAATCCAAAAATAAAATGATAAGCATACTTGTTATGGCTTCCTTGCCCTCCTTTTAAACATGTGTGAGCCTCCTTTCCTTGGGCCCCACTCATTAGGGTTTCCTTCACCAAGGAATCTTCCTCCCACTTGCACTACACTATCTTTATGGATGGTCTCCTCCTCTCATACCTGAGTTGTTGACTTGGTCAAACTTGACCTTGTCCCCATGCATTTATCCCTGTTCATACATGAGAGTGTGAAATCTGGCTGCTATAATGGTCCCCTTTAACACCAAGAGGGTTTTTATGCTGATTTTAGTTAAGTGTGGGTCTCCTTCCCCATTTATTCATCTACTAAGTGCAAAAATAAAAAATTAATATTCCCCTTAGCTGCTTGCTGAAGTAGGAATATTACAGTCCACCCCTCCCAAATGTTGCTTTTCCTCAAGCAACTGCAAGGATAGAAATGAAAAGCTTCTTCCTAAGGCATGGAGTCTAAAATGTGTTTGGGAACTATCATTCCCATGTAGAACTTCCACCCCCAAGCTATCATCCATACAAGATGAGTCACCTCCCAACTAGGCAACTCCTGAAAATCTTCCTCCACCTTTGGCTCCTGCAAAGTAGGTGGGTTGAAAATCTAAACATGGTAGACAAATTAGCCTACCCCATGCTATCCTCCTCTCCACTCATGATAATTGTAGAGTATGTGTTGATCTTGGGCTGCAATAATATTGCCCTCAAGTGGCAAGATGAAGATTATACCTCCAAGGATCTCTTCTCCAACGTTGTAGGTCAAGCTGGCCCAAAACGTCTCATATATGATGAATAGGACATGATCATCATATGGTATCCAAATGAGAAGTTTGTTGAAATTTTTACATAGTGGTAAATGATACAAACAATGTCTCAAGTGGACACAACACAGTCTTTCCCACTACAACTTCAGAAAATAGCATTGCAAGTGATATTTTGACAAATGGCTAGTTGTGTGAATCATCACATCTACTAGGGAATAGTAAAGGACTGAATGTGTCAACTGAACATGCAAGAGATAAGTAAACACCTGCCCATATTTATACAAATGATGGTTTTCTCCATCATATAGATTGGCCCAAAATTAACCATGAAGCCAATTGAAAAGCTTGCGCTCTTGTGGAGCAATGCACTGCATAGAAATGGTAAGAGTATGAAAATATTGTATTAGACAATCAATAAATGTAAGAAAAAATTTCTCACCTCCTCCTTGTTTACAAATTGCATCAAATGTGAAGTGATCCCAGCGACAGCCCATCAATAAGTCCAACCTTCAAGGTGACAGCGCTGTTGGCCGATGCAAATAGGCTCTTTCCAACTCATAAATCCATTCCTTGACATGCACAATGTCAAAGGCATCTCCCATAATGCTGCTACACATAAGAAGTTTCTCCCAAGGTGGAAGCACCTCTTGAACATCTAAAGCCAAGGAGTAGCCCCTTTGCACCATGATAGTGCCACCTCCTACTCCTGCAACATCATGTAAAGTGTGAGAGAAAATCTGCCCTTGCTCTCCCAAGAATAACTCAAGCAACAAAATTGTTTGATGCCTCCGCATACCTCCATCATACAAATCATGTAGTGAAAACATGGTGAAGAATGTCATATAATCACAATGCATCCATACTCTTTGCTTCTCCATGATGCAAGTACCTTGCCACCTACCCTTAGAAAGAGGATGATGACCAAACTCTTTCAAGAGGAACCAACGCAGCCAAGCCTCCTGTTGCCCAGTATCATAGATTTTCAAGTAGCTTTCCAGCTTCTTGCTCATCATCCACACCCATCCATCCACATGTGGGTGCCTTCCATCATGTTCTTCCTTAGCACTCTCCCAAGGAAGACTATCATCCTCCCAAATCAGATTTATTCTCTCGCATTTCATGGGATGTTGAAATGAAACTCCTTAGAGATCTTCTAGAGAAGACCTCTCATCCGTGTTCCCCTTGAATCCATAAATATCCAACTGTGATGAGGAAAACACTTCATGAAACTTTTGAAGAATCTTGCACTCCATGATTTGTTGAAGTGCACCTCCAATGAGATCTCTCCATGAGACCTTATCTTCATCAAGGGCATTCCAAAACCAATAAGATTCTAGATCTATCGCAGGTAGAAGTTTCTCTTTGATTTGGGGAGTGCTCATTGAGAAAGTGTCATCTAGAAAGTGGTAAGTGTCATATAGAAAGGAGAAAGTGTTTCTCACTTCAAGATGTCTACCATCTATCTCTTCTTCCTCCATTTATTCATGAATGAAGCTGCCATTTGAATGCTCCCATAAAGAATAGGTCCTCCTTTCTTCATCACTGCTCTTGTACAGCGCAGTGCAACTCTGTTGCTCTAGATCAATAGTATTCAATGATGTAGATCCCTCCATAATATTTTCTGAAATGACAGGAGATGGAAACTTAAGCATACCTTGGTGAAATGTGGAAGCAAGAGTTCCTCCCTCAACTATGTTGGCTTCCTTCAATGTTGAACATGAAGGTTGCTCCTCCAAGGTTGTGACAGCGCTGGTACATGCTTCCTCAAGTGGTGGTGAGGGTCTCTCTTTTTCTGATCTTCCTTCCCCAAATCTCTTGATCAAATTTTGAGAAAACTCAGCAAGAGTAGACACTCTTGCATGGCTCAAATGGCTGAACCACCAAGTGTTTACTTCACCTTCAAGGTACAGCGCTGCAATTTCTATAGCCTCTCTCTCTACAACTGGATGTAGTAGGAATAAAGCCTCTAGTTTCATCACCCAAGCCTTTGCTGCACATGTGAGTGACCCATCAAAAGTGGACAATAGGAATCTATTGCCTCTCATCATTCCATGGTTGTAGAGTCTCCTTATTTCTTCCAGCTGAATGAACTGTGGTAAAGCTAAAGTCTCCTTGAAGGCTCTAGGTTTAGCTTGGTACTCAACAAGGTATCCACTTATAATTTCATATTCTAGGTGTCCTTTATGTCTCTTGTCTTCTCTTCTTTGAGAATAGGAAGTACATGGCTCTTCCTCTTCTTGAAACCCTCTAGGAGTTTCACTGCAACTCTTCATCTACTTAACCTCCTTGGGGAGGTTCTTCTTGGATCTGAAAAGTGATGAGATCAAGATCATTCTCTTAATAATTCTGATCTTTCTCCTTCTAAAATATGGAACTCACAGGTTGAGCCAAATATCATGCTCTGATACCACTATAATATCCCAAAATAGGGAAAATCTACAACAATAAGAATATCTTAAGATATTCCAAAGTTGGAGCTTCAGCAATACATGAACACAATAATGGATGTTCAATGATAAATAGACTCATATGATGTGTTAAAAACGCATATCCATCAATTAAAGCTACTGTAGCAACTTATACTTCATTTTATGATCCAAAAGTTGGAGAAAAGCAACGAAATAAGCCCCAAAAACGTTATTCCAAGATATTTGAAAAATAAAAGAGGAAAATAACAATGGAATCCCTTATATTATGTCATATGGGACTTACATACCAAATTAGAGCAAAAACAAATCACTCTAGCTAAGTTAAACAGATCTCCCAGTCCTAATATGGTTCAAAAAGGCCCAAACCCCATGACTTAGATTATGCAGAATTTACTAAAGCATATAAGTGTGATCTTATGAGGTTTTATGATGCAATATGATGAAAATAACATAAATGGAGTGTATTACATCAAATCATGGAGAAAAATGGAGAAAAAGCCTCTTTTACACATTATAGAAATTTCTCGACAAGGGTTCCATGACAGTACAAGTGAAAAATTTCAGAGCTGCAGATATGGATTTGAAAATAATGCAGTCTAACTGAAGCTATTCCTTTATAAATCTAAACAATACATGGAATGAAGGAAAATCCTCCTTACAAACTTTCTGGGAGAAAGGTTGGCCTTTTCCCTTAGAAAGGAGCTCAAACATGAGGGGATTGACCCTCTCACTGCAACACTGTAAGAAAAGATGCATTTCCTGCAATGGAATGTGCTTTAGATGATGGGATTACTTTGACCAAGAGTCAATATGTGAAAATCTGCTTCGGAATGCTTCCTCACTGATCTCCCAAGAGAAATATATCTTCCTCCTTTGAAAAAAAGTGTTGGAAGTGGTGTTCTGAGCCCTCACTGCAACACCCTACAACACAACGTTATACTTCTACAAAAATAATGTTGTAGCTAAAGGAGGATGCTTGGCCTCAAGCTTGTATGTGAGGAAAATTAGTACAACTCCTTCAAGAGGCCTCTCAAGAAAGGAGAAGGATTCCTAAACAGGAAATCCTTGTGCTAAGCAGCACAGAAATCTCAACTAAACAGTTGAATAAAGAAGGATTGTCTCTCAGACCAAATCCAGAAATCAAATCATAAGCATACATGTTATGGCTGCCTTTCCCTCCATTTAAACATGTCTGAGCCTCCTTTCCTTGGGCCCCACTCATTAGGGTTTCCTTCACCAAGGAATCTTCCTCCCACTTGCACTGTGTTGTCTCTATGGATGATCTCCTCCTCTCATACCTACGTTGTTGACTTGGTCAAACTTGACCTTGTCCCCATGCATTTATCCATGTTCACACATGAGAGTGTGAAATCTAGCTGCTATAATGGTCCCATTTCACACCAAGAGGGTTTTTATGCTGATTTTAGTTAAGTATGGGTCTCCTCCCCCATTTATTCATCTACTAAGTGCAAAAATCAAAAATTAATATTCCCCTTAGTTTCTTGCTAAAGTAGGAATATTATATATCAACGCCTTATAAATAATCCACTTTGAGGGGGAAACCTCCTTTACATTACATAAATGAAAAATTCTTAGATGATACAAATGAAAAAACCTCCTTTCTATATATAGGAGTCCATGGGGTCACAATATAATCTTAGCCGACCTAACAATAATAATGTGAGGGCACAATAATAACAATGTGGGCACTACAGGGGTACATAAATAAGAATAAGGGGGCTACACTAACAACAATAAGGGGCTACACTAGAAAAATAGGTACCTAACAATATTCCCTAAATTCCTTTCAGATGTAATCTCATATGTCGAAATAGGACTTTTGGGGTTATTAACTATCTCCAGTAAAAACATAGGATCAAAGTTATTTTCAATGGTTTCAAGTCTTGGAAGAAAGGGGGAACGATGATGATTATCATCCGAAGGCATTTTTCAAATGACATAGTCTCCATAATTCTCTCATTAGTAGGAAAAACATCATTGAAAGGATTGGGAGATGAAATAGATATTAACCAAGAAGATTGATAATACTCATCTGAGACTGCATTCACTCGGTTATTTTATTTGAAAGGTTCAATAAACGCTAAGTGGATAGCTTTGTAAGTTGACTTAATTGGGCTAAGTAACATTTGGTCATCGTAGTTTGTAAATTCTCATTGGCTAGGTACTATCTAGGGATCATATGATCCATAGAATTTATAAGTTCTTGATGAAATCATATTGACTAGAGCAACGAAGGGAGAAACATTTGGTGGATGGAGTGAAAATTTTCCCATTAGCAATGAATCTTTAGGTAATCCCATAGCAATATTGTCTTAGGAAACTGGTGTTTGACCTATGAAAGGTACACTAATAGTGATACTTGAATCAAAAGCATAAAAGGCAAGGTAGTATATAATAAATATTTTCCCTTACCGAGGAAATCATAACATGCGAAAGAGTGAAGAAACTGCTACTCACATGCATGTGTCTAGCTATGACCTAATAAAAGGTTATAGTCAAGTTGAGCATCAATAACTTATACTTCAACAGTATATGTTGTACCTTCTAATTCCATGGGTAATGCATTTAAAATTCAATTGGGTTTGAATCATCGTCCGTCAAAAGCTTTAAAAGTAGTATCTGATTAATTAATTGAAGGAGAACCCAAGGCTTTCCAACAACATAAAAACATAATCCACGTAGAGGCCCCTTCATCTATAATGGTATGGAAATCATTTTTTCCTCGTACAAAAACTTGAATTTTAAATGCAAGTTGATGGATTAGTATAGGTACATTATTCTTAAGATCGAAAACTATAAGACTCGAATATGATGGATCAATTCCACCAATAGCTAATAAAAATGATTTCTGTTGCGTAGGGAAAATTTGAAGGACTTCAAGGGACAACATTGAAAAAGGGGAATGAGCCAAGTATTCAATAATATTATAAGTCGGATCAGCCCTAGTATGTGGACTTACAGATGACCTACGAATGACACCTTTAGGAGGGGAGAAAATCACTATTTCAGAAGTTGGTCGATTGACCTATAGAGGATCAAAAGGAGGTGGAACTAATGTGGAAGGTTGATCTATAGCTCTTTGATTTGGAGTGTTTTTAGAACCATATTCTTTGGCTCTTATAGTCACCAAAACTATGTTTTCAAACATCATCAAATTGTGAGCAGGGTTATGAGAAGAGGAGGACTGATTTTGTGCAACTATTTTTGTCTCCTAAGTGGGGAAAGGGTCTATCAAAATAATAGGTACGGAAGTGCCCTGAAGGAATCGATTAACTTTAGCATGATGCAAAAAAAAAAAAATTGTATAATAATCCTTGTTACAAATGAGTCAAGAATATTCTAGTTTACATTTTTTATTAGGATATTAGGTTTCTGTTGCTTTTTCCTATTGAGGGGAATTTTATTAGTTTTTTTTTTTTCTTTTCCTTTTCCCTTCTTTTTTTACCTCTGGGTTGTTGAGATTTACTAGTTGATGAATATTTAACAACATAAATTTAGAGATTATTAATGGGAGCAGTAGTAATAGGAGGTGCATTTTGAAAAATAACAGTGGGATTAGACTTAGGATTAGAATGACCAGATGGTTTACTCATTAATTTTTGATCAGGGAAAATTTTAGCGGCGAATTTTAGCCCAAAGGCGAATTTTAAGGGGTTTTAAATTTTGATAGGGTGAATTTTCTATATAAAACCCATTTTCTATAGTTTTATAAAGTTATCCCTATAATTATTTTTAAAATAATTAATTATTAAATATTAGCCCACCAAAATAAATGCTCATAAAACTTAAAAAATGGAATTCGCTCTCCATTTTCTTTGATTGCAGCAGATTTCAATGGAATTCGCTCTCAATTTTCCTTGCTTGGAGTAGATTTCAATGGCATTCACCTGTATTTACTGGGTTGGAGGGAGGTGTTGGAGTGATTTGCCCCATTTTTTCATTGGTTGGGGCTTGGAAGTTGGAGGTGTAACAAAAATTTCACCAGATTTACCGGGTCGAAGAGATGGTTGGGGCTTGGACAATGGAAGGGGCTTGAAATTTATGTGCAGGTGGAGATCGATGGAGATCTGGACGCATTTTCCATTCACCGATGACAGGCTCACCTACACGCATTGACGAGGGAAACTCCCACCCTCTCCCATGCTACTGCTCTCCCTCTCCTCAGACTTCTGGCGCATGTTATCCATAATGAAAAGCATGCAAGCGCTAGACATGTTGCCATACTCATCCAAAACGCTATGAGTGCACTCTAATTTTCTCGGAACCAACTAGCGTTTGGCCTCGATTTGATCCAAAATTGTAGGCCCCCCTGGATGCGCAATCCAGAACAAGTCGTCCCAATCTGAGACGCTAAATTGATCAAAAGCTTCTTTGAGGATCTTCTCAATATTCTTCGAAATTATCTACATTCGAAGTGTCAAATTTGGGTGAAATCACTTAACCCTAAAGATATTTTAAGAAGGGATGGATGTAAAATACTATTTACTTCCTAGGTTTTTAAGTGTTTCTAATGTTAAATCAATGCCTGAAGGTGAAATGTAAGACACACTTCTTTGAGGTGCCCATCTATGGCTCCTTCACTGTTTTATAGAACTGAACTTTAATGATTACTTTGAATTGTCATTACAGGAAGGATTTAGCAGAGCATAGATTTAACCATTTGGTACTTTAGGTGGAATGGATCCATATAGACACTGACCTTCTACTGCCCACAATGCTCCTTTTTGGACCAGAAACCAGGGTGCCCCTGTTTGGAATAATAACTCCTCTCTTACAGTTGGTGAAAGAGGTGATTGTTTTATTTATTAGAACATTTTGTTTATGGTATCATGATTAAATTACATGATTGTCACATTGATAGATTAAGTGAATAATTGCATTTCAAAATTTGAGCTTCAAATGTTACACTGGGTCTGATTCTCAGAGCGAGGCTTACTTCAATGTTATAGGTCCTGTTTTGTTGGAGGATTATCACCTGGTAGAATCTTGCCCAGTTTGACAGAGAAAGAATCCCTGAGCGAGTTGTCCATGCTAGAGGAGAAATAACCAAGGGCGTTTTTGAAGTCACACATGCTATTTCACACCTCACATGTGCTGAATTTTTGAGGGCACCTGGAGTTCAGACCCATGTGATAGTCTGCTTCTCTACTGTTATACATGAACGCGGGAGCCCAGAGACTTTAAGGGATCCCAGAGGCTTTGCAGTGAGGTTTTACACGAGAGAAGGGAACTTTGACCTTTTTTGCAACAACATCCCAGTGTTTTTTTTGTGATGGTATAAAGGTTTGTTTATTGGGACCATACACTGAAATCCATTCCTCTCATTTTGAAGGATATGTAAAACTGAAACATATGCTTTTCACAAATTATTGACTCTTAATTTTTTAAACTTGTGTTTTTGGCTATGCAGTTCCCAGATGTCATTCATGCTTTGAAGCCCAATCTAAAAACCCATATTCAGGAGGCATGGTGTATCATGGATTTCTTTTCCCATGTACCATAGAGCTGTCATATGTTCACATTTCTGTTTGATGACTATGGAATCCCATATGAATTTAGACATATTGAAGGTTTTGGAGTTCACACTTTCAAGGTCAGGCACAATCTCTCAATATGTTCTCTATACAGTTTTAGACGCATCTGCACCAATATTTAGTTGTTAATGAAAGAAATTCTCTCATGAATGGGATACATGGATTTCTTAAGTTTGCGGTAAATATGTTATTGTGTTAAATATTTGTTATTATTTGTTCTAGTGCAAGCCTACCAGTTGCACTTTGGAATCCTTTCTATCATTGAAATTCATGATACTCATGAAGCCAGATTACTACAAGAAAACTTGTAAGCAGATAGGCATTTTGGATCAATGTTGGCATTGCAAGCCACACCTAATAAGTAGCATTCAACACTGAACTTTATTTGAGCTCTAAGCTGCAGGAGTTCAAATCAATTTCATAAGTTAAACAGAGTCATACTACTATTTTTTTTTTCATTTCTCAACACATTGAGCTTGCCTGCTGCATAAAATGGTAATCAGCCAGTATTTGAGCTCTAAGTTGCACGAGCTCAAATCAATTTCATAAGTTAAAAAGAGTCCTACTACTATTTTTGTTTTCATTTCTCAACACACTGAGCTTTCCTACTGCATAAAATGGTAATCAACCAGCCTTTGAGCTCTAAGCTGCACGAGCTCAAATCAATTTCATAAGTTAAACAGAGTCCTACTACTATTTTTTTTTCATTTCTCAACACACTAAGCTTGCCTGCTGCATAAAATGCTAATCAGCCAATCTCAAGGTCACATTCAAAACACGCTAGCATAGCACAGTACTTTCAATTACATGTTTCAGGTTTTGTGCCATATGATAGTTTGATTTACTATGTTTATGTTTAAAATATGTTGGTAATCCTAGTACATGTTTATCATATATGAAAATGGACTAGTGATATGCTTAGGAGATGGTTAGATTGGATGCGATGGGGATTTACCCAGGTTTTGAAACCATCTCTGAAAATTTCATAAAATTTCCCTCTGGTTTCATTTCACACCCACCATTTGAATATTTCTTTTAAACCCCTAGATTTGGGTACTTCAAGTATCCTTATTTGTTGTCAAATGAACCGTGCTTGAATAATTTGTCATTACTGTTTAGATGACCTGATTTTTTTTTATCTTCTTTGCAGTTTATTAACAGAGAAGGTAAAGAAACCTACTACAAGTTTCATTGGAAGCCTACTTGTGGACTCAAGTCTTTGCTTGATGAGGAGGCTGTAATTGTTGGAGGTACCAATCACAGTCATGCTACACCTAATTTAAACTGCAAAATTCTACACCTTTAGAAATTAATTGTTGGAGGTACCAATCACAGTCAAGTATCAATCTTGCATTTTTTTATGGTCTGGAGTATCAAGATTTTTTAATTATTGCATGATTTATCATGTAGAAGAATCATACCCTAGCCAAAATGCAGGGATGCCTGTAAAGAATGTTTATACTTGTAAAATTTCCCCTATTGATCAGCCGAATTAAGTTTATCATTCAGTTCCTCGGTGTCTAATTTGAAATTATTAGGAGATAATGGCGTAGATTACACAGAGAGAATAAATATATCATGTAGCTCACATGCTAGTGTTAAAAATCTCATGTATCAATCTTGCATTTTTCTGGTCTAGATTATCAAGCTTTTTGAAATAATGCATGATTTGTCATGTAGCAGAGTCATAGCCTAGCCAAAATGCAGTTATGCCTGTAAACAATGTTGATCCTTGTATAATTTCCCCTATTGATTAGCCCAATTAAGTTTATCATTTAGTTCTTGGGTGTCTAATTTGAAATTATCAGGAGATAATGGTGGAGATTCCATAGAAAGAATAAAAATATCAAGTAGCTCACATGGTAGTGTTAAAAATCTCAAGTATAAATCCTTCATTTTTTTTTTCCGGTCTAGAGAATTAAGGTTTTCAAATTATCGCATGATTTTTTCATGTAGAAAAATCATGGTCTAGCCAAAATGCAGGGATGCTTGTAAATAATATTGCTATGGAAAGACCTGATTCAGTCCGTTTAACTGCTCGGAATTTCTTTGCTTCAGGTTGGCATCTTTGTTCTGTATTTAAAATTTGAATAGTTTGAGAATTTGGAAACAAGAATGGATCCGTTGGCTAGGCAACATGGTCATGAACCACGGTCCTTGCATTTGTAATGAGAAAATAGGCTATAAATAAAAAAAATAAGGCCTTATGCTACGGTGCACAATATGTAGCTTGTACTAGCTGCAAATCCAGTGGTGGGTAGATTTCTCACCCTAGGATGTGCATCCAATGCAGGTTGAGTAATTTCCTCTCTAATGCTACTATCAACACAGATATTTAATCTCTAGAAGGACAAATCAAACAATAGGAAAGCTAGGTTCTACATGCAATCCCTTAAAATTGTTTAACTAGAAGGCAGCTGATACTATCTTCCAAAAACATGGCCAACATGCAAAGATAATTAGTCATAATTGGTCTAATTTAATGATGGCAAGTACCGCTTAAAAAATATGCAGACAAATTTTATTATTAAAGCTAACGAAGCCATGAGTAGCCATTCCCATAGCCTGCTTTTATTGCAGTTTAAATTAGGTGTGGCTGTAATTGTTGGAGGTACCAATAACTGGTGAAACATCTTAACATGAAATCATCGATGTAAGAGATAAGTAATTGAGTGGTGATGGAGCTGAGATTTGAAGTATCTCTCAGGTTTTTTTTTTTCTGATATGTGAATTTGAAGAAAAACATCAAAACACAATATTGCAGCAGTGTCTCTCAATAAGGAGATTATATCTTGATCAATCCTTACTATTATATGTAGGAATTTAGGTGTAGGCCGAGTGAATTTTTTCATGAAATTATTAATTCTTCACATTCTTGGCTTGGAGGGCCGTTGTTGGCTATTGTGGCTATAATAAATGGGCTAATGATGCCATGTATGGCAGTCTGCTCTTGGAGAGATTTAATATTGAAAGACATGAAATCCATATGTGGCAATGAAATATATGCCTTCAGTACCATGGATCTTATTATCAAAGAATATTTAGGTGTTAGTTCTTGTTTAACTACATACATTGTCCTATGGAATATGCTTCTTAAAACTTTGTGAGCTCTCCGTATTTGCCAACACTGTGTGCTTATGATTGGCTGGCTGACACAATTTAAGTTTCTTTCTACAGCGAGTGCTGGGTTCTGCATTCTACAGCTGAATATGCCAACCATATCATAAGTCAAACAGGCTTAAAGAAGCCTTCAGATGATGTATTGAATTTGGTGAGAAGAGACTTATTCAGTGAATTCCATAAAACAGTTCCACATATGCCTTCTCCATTTTTTATGAAAGCTCATAGATGGTGAGACTTTGGGTTACATGATTGCAACCTCCATCCTCGTCTATTTGATAACTGGTTTAAATGTCAACCTATAAATTTCTTTCTATCCTAGTCATCGTGAACAGACATTTAAGGATGCTTCATAGATGTAGGATAATAAGGAGATATTTGACTCAATATTTTAGCCATAAGATTATCAAATTCAAAGAAATTAATCTGGCTTTTCTGATTTCATATTTTGATTGCAGGGGTAGTGCATTACCAACAACAATCAGTGCAAAAGATGACAAATTTTTGTGGTTAGATAACAAGCGATTTGTTGTTTGTGGTGATTTTTGTGTTGCTCCAGATGTTGAAGGTGCCATATTGAGTGGCCTTGTTGTAGCTTCAAAACTTTCACAAGTACACAATTCTCTATAGCTCCTTAATCACGTCAAATATTTGCTGAACTTAGGACACGTCCAAACAATAGTTTTCCTTTCTGCTATTATAAGAAAGTAAATTATTTTGAAGAGCATCATATGAAATTTCAAACAAGCTGTAGGTATTCTAATGCTGGAATCTGTCGGGTGTTGTCACGTCCAAACTATTTATGTGAATTAGCATTTGATCTCTTTTCATGAGCATTTTTTTGTTTGTAGCAATGGGTTATTGTAGCAACAACTCCATATTAAAGTCATTATACACCGTCCAGCATCATCAATATGGTTCTCTTTTTTTCCATCTATACATTTAAAGTAATAGAAGTGTGTCAAAGCCTTTGTTCACTTACCATGAAGAGCTCAAAAAGAATGACAATGTATCATTGATCGAGGAAAGAAATAAGTTGTAGCCCCCCTTGCAACTTGTTACATGAAAATGATTCTCTATATGTTATTGTTTTAGTTTTTTCATATTATTTCTCTTCCAAAGATTATTAGAAAGAACATGTTGCCCAAATAAAATGACATTGGCTGGTGTTAGATTTTAAGCACAAGTATAGGATCTAGTTATGATAAAATTCTACACTAATTATTTCAAGTAGAAAGGGAGACAATAGAATAAATTAACATTAAAAAATACTAAGTGACTAGAAAGCCAATTTGAATTCACTAGATTTTTTCTTGACTTGAGTATAATTAAATAATTTTTTCATAGAGAAGTCATGTGCTCTAAGTGTGGTTCCAAGTGCATGCACAACCAATAGAAAACTACCTCTCCCTTAATTGTAGTTATCTAGGATAGAAATTGAGTTGTAGGGTCTCTAATAGAGTCAGGGTCACTAAAAGGGTCAAAATATCTACTGAAAGACTCTAAAACATGCTTTCTACATGTCATATGGCATGATTTTTCACCTAGGATATTCATTTCAATGGATAGTTTTGGACTGCTGCAACAGGGTACATTTTTAAATTTGATGGATTAACATATTGGTGCACACAAGGAGAGAGGAATATCACTAAGATGGGTGGTATGCATTCTCAGATGCATGCATACTGAACTAAAGGGTACACCTCCCTAATTCTATTCTTGGCGGCATGCATAGGAATTTTGGGACTTAATATGCAGGTTTCAAGGAGGAATAGCTTTTTAAAATAAGAAAAAATCATTGCAATGAGGATGAATTCTAGGATTTTTGATCTCTGCCATTGCAGATTTAGAATCTAAAAGACTTGTAAATGCCTGAAAATCTAGAATGAGTAAAGCTTGGGCACTTGGTCATCTTCCTCATGTATTTTCCATTGTTGGTAAATGCTTACATCTCCATTTTTCAGCCTAGTCAAGTTAATTTTGTGACATGGTATGGGCCTTTGTCCCCTAGTTTCACTAAGATTATTGTGAATTTTCCTAGTCGGTGGAGGCACGAGAACCTCTAGAATCCCTATTTCATCTAGTGTCTGTTATAAATCCTTTGAGTAAAATATTTCAGTCTCTGGAATCCAGTTCGAGGGTGATAGTCGAAAGTAAGCTTAGTTGTCCCTATCTATGGTTTAGTGGAGAGTTGTAGTACCTAACTCAATTTCCCAAATCTAGTAATAAATTATGAAAATATATTGATTCTAGAGGTTCATAATTTTATGAAATTTGTGCAATTCTATCAGTAGATTTTTCGTTTTTAATTAAATTTGGCCTTGGTCCTCTAACTCACCCCAAACACATATATAAAATATTTTATTCATATTATTATGTCGGCTTCTTATCTATATAGTTTTTATTTGTATTTTTGTTTTGAAATATTATTTGACACATACATAACACATCTACCTCTATACTAGGTTGTTGAGTGTGCCTTTCAGGGCAACAAAGTTTTTTTTTTTGCTGCAATATTGCGTGTGTTTCTGCAATTTACTTTTGCTTCACATCTCTGCTATTTCATGTTAAATTCCACGATTTAATGGTTTTTCCACCAGATTGCTTTAGATCCAGATCGTTGAATTTCAAATAAATAAATGGACAAAGTAATAGTGCCTATCAGTGCTACTTACAGGCCCAGGATGATAGACAAAATAAGTTGGTTTGTATGTAAAGAAAAAAAACCCCTTTCAATTAGATGTTAGAGATTGGATTTGTGCCTAACAGACTGTAATTGTTTGGAGCAAAGCTAAATAGTATTTATGACACTTCCAGGAAGGATAGTGTAATTTTGGCCAGTTCATTTGAATATAAGTGCAGGATGAGATGCTTTTTTTTGGTAGGAGAATGGAGATAGGCAGATGTGATTTCCATCCTATTGGCGAGAAAGCCATGTTTCCGAGTTGCCTGGTTTTGAAAAGCCTCAGACTTCTGTAAATATGTGGAATTAAGGGCACAATAAGAGGATCTATGTATGAAAGGAGCAGGATAAATCTCATCTACTGCGCCACTGAACATGCAAAGATTTAAGCCATGTGGATACAGCCAGCCATGATAGAGTTGTATGCTGGCATGTACCAGCACTATAACACCAACATCACAGTATGACCAGCGTTAACCTAGAAGGTAAACCCTTCTGGTGTATGGCATACGGGCTGGCATAAAAACCTGCAACTTGGAGGGCATTAGGGACAAGATCTATCCTTGGGTTCTACTTCTATGTTGTATCCCCTTAAAACAATCTCCTTTTGTTTAATCTTTTCTTCTGCTCATATCACCTAAGAAAAGGATGTAAAATACCACTTTCAAATATGTTTAATTCTCAGCATGTTTCATAAGTCATTATGGGAACTTACTACAACCAAAAGTCTTACCATATCTCCTGGGATGAGTGTCCTTTCCTGCCAGAGCACCAAGAGGACTCTTTCCATTCAAAATACATGTCATCTGGTATAGTCCACTTGTGAATGGGTGTGGGTACTTGAGCTATTTCTTTCCAAAGAGAACATGAGTGCCCTTCCCATATGCTTATGTCGTGGGTGATTATCCAGCATTAAGAGTGAGATATGTCGCACAATGATTATACCAATGAAGGTTGCCAATCCATTCTACAAGATTACCATTTTTAATTTAAAATAGGTTTCATTCTGATTACCAGTGATATTTTTATTAAGAGCAAGAGAAATCATGGGGAATCAAAGGAATAGATCAACTAAAGAGGTATAAAAACCCTCCATGCAAAATAAATAAAAATACAAGGTGCAGAATTCACACATAGGATAGAAGACAACTTCTTTGAACAACCAAAAAGACAGGCTCATCTTTGACAGTGGTTTTCTACAGTTTATTTATCTCCCATTCAGTGATAGGAGTTCGAGCCACTGTGAGTGTACATTATGGAAAGCTATTATGGAAAAGATAGTTATGTAAAAAGGTCCAGTGTTTTTATTTTCCATGAATGATCAGCGAGGTTAGCAAGTTGTAATTATTTTAACTTATGATTATCCTCATTAATATTCTCCTTGATTAGTATATGGTTATATTACCCAACTAAAATCTGGCAACGTTGTCAAATTGTACTCTTAACAGACTCTGATTTACTGATTTTGAATAATCATTTTGAAGGAAAAGTGATAGATGGGGAATCTTCTAATGGTTTGACATATTCAATATTTGTTTTCTGCCTCTTAGTAATTTCTTGTTTCATCCTCCTTTAACTTAAAGCTGATTGTTGGCCTAGCTTGAGCAGGACCAAGGTGTTGAACTCGTACAAGAGCTTTTTTTGACATTATTTTTTATTGCGGTAATCACAATGTATTTCTTCCCATCATTGAGTACACTGGTCGTTCTTTTACGTATGTTGGAGGAATATTATATCTCTAACACATACTACTTTATGGTAAAGCCAGTGCCACTGATGTATAAAATAGCATTGGTGAATTACATTGATGGTATTTATCTCTTAAGGTTATCTGTTGTTTTTGTGCATGTATTTGTAGCGGTCCTCTGTCCAGGCATCCTATGGATGTGCAGTGCCTCTTATTTTATTAGTGTTTTTTACTTTTACTTCCCTAGAGAAAACTGGTTGCAATTTCGGTTGTTTAGTTTATGGGGTTCACCATGTAGATGTGAATGGTATACATGATACTTAGTCCTGAGTTTCACTTTTTGCAGATTTTAGGTATAGTTGAGGAAAATTTATTGTTTTACATATTGTTTTTCACATCTGAAAGTGCAATCTGCATCTGTGGTGTTGTGAAGGGCCGAATCTGATAGAGCATGACGTGCAGTCTCCTATTTACATGCATGTGAAAGCACATGGAAAGGTTGCTTATTTTTTCAATCAGAGTAAAAGGAAAGAAGTTATTGTCCATCATTGGCCCCTGGAGGTTAGGAGAGCTCGTCTAGGTAACATCTAGTTGCCCCCAGGGATATCCAACTTGGTCCACTCAATCAGCCATTTCCTAGAGGACATTTCCACGATCTGTATTAGTACCTTCATGATATTTGACAACAAACAATGCTAGCTCCTCTTCTACTTCTAATCAAAAGCAGTGTCCTTCTTGCATAGAGCAGTACCAATTCCTATTTATTTTCTAGGGCTTACCACTTGTGTTTACCTCTCTGTGCTTTTTATCTTTATTTGTACTTTTGTTTGTGCCTTGGAGTTGTTTTCAACATTCTCTTTTTGAATGGTACTTTCTAGTTCCATCAACATATTTTGGTTATTTTTGGACATTAATAAAATTTTAGTTTGTTTTATTACTCCTGTCAATAATTAGCACTAATAATTTGCACAAATTAATTTGTTTAACTTCCATTATTGTTCCTGATTTGTATATTTAGATCTATATTACATTAGACTCTGTAGCATAAAGTCACTTCTGGAGTGGATAAAGTGATATATGCTTCCCCACTTGTAATTTTTCCCAATACAAGTTCCAAAATTTTAACAACCTCGTCTCTTTAAAAGATGTATTGCAGCCTTTTTGAGTGGCATGCTCCTTATGAATATAATAAGTCAGTAAAATACTTAATATTTCTTGGCTTGGAAATGAACTTAAACTTTGATTTGCTTAAGTTGCCTATAACCAGAAAAATATATATTTTCTACTTCTAGCTCTATATAAACAAGATGACTACGAGTTATCACAAGTTCTCAAATGATGCCTTGGTTTTGACAGTTTTCAAGCCCAACATTATACTATAACATACATAATATAGCTAATAATTTTGAGATAAATTATGAGTGAATAGTTGGAAGTGATCACTTATTTTTTTGCAAGTGTATTTCAAGTTTTAATGCTCAATACGATGCAGTTTCCATTGAAACACCTTTCAACATTTTCTTTCCAAGATGGTAAAAATGAAAAAAGTACTCATTGACTGAGCATTTCCATAGCCTTCTCACGGCATGATGAATCCTGATACTGATATTGTACAACAGCTTGCAGAAAAGTTTGTTATTCTCTCCAATCATTCAACCTTTCCTCAAAATTATGTCCAATACTCAAAATTTGATAAACAAACCAACCATTCTTCCAAAACATTTCGTATTGCCTCGAAATTTATCGCCTACATCACCTTTATCTCACATGGAAGATGTATCCCTGCTCCCCGGCATTACTTTGCACCTCTCGGTGCAAATGCTAGTATTACTTGATTTTCCATGCTTATGTGGAACATGGTCGAGAGAAGGAACTTTAACAACAATGGATTTGCATGAAAGATTTATAATTTTTTCAAGCATGAAAGTTGTGATTCGTTAATAAGTTTCTTCATTATTTTATAAATCATTACATGTCAAACCGACTTAACTCCTTGACTGGCATTGCATTCAACGTTGTGCACAAGTATGATTTAAATGTATCAATCAAAAGTATGATTTTATCTATATTTGATCATGCAAGTTGAATACATCATACAATACATAGGAGTGCTATGGCTATGAAGTTCAATATGAAATAATCTATTGATTGCTACTATTACTATTATATAAGGGGTGCTCCTCCAATGGCCATTTATTAGCTATGTGAAGAAGGCTTTTTCGAATTTGTATTTACTATAAGATTATGTATAGCTGAGTTGCAGACAACTAAGTAGAATTTGGTAGGAATTTTGGAGTATGTGTAATTCATAATGATATTGTCTTCTCTTCATTGATGACTTTTCAATGTGTAAGTTTTGACCTAAGCCATTGCATTATCATTCTATCAAGGCTCAAAACTGGACCTATATCTCAACTACTTATGATCTTTCCTAGGAACATGAATCCTAATTTTTGTAGGTTTAGAATTTATCACAAGTCTACTCTATTTTGGTCGAATTTGTGGAGGTTATCTCAAAATTTATTTAAGGTACCATGGATCTAAATTCCTTATGAACTTTCAACACTATAAAAAACTTTGGTGCAAATTTTTGATCAATTCTCACTTGGTTAGGGTTATAGATGTTAATGAAAATTTTGTGTGCATGCATGAGAGTTGGGTGCAAATGAAAAATGTTGTGTAGCATTAGTGTGATAAATATGGGATAGTGCAAAGCATAGTTTTAAAGATTAGTCTAAGTTGACTCGTACCTAATCAAATCAATCAAGTTGATTGTTGGTTCAATGGTTAATTGTTGGTTCAATGGACAGAAGATCTTGTAGGCCCAAATACCAAAGGGAAAAATGGAGCCCATCATGGGGTTCTCTTTGTAATTCTCCACCACTGCTACCTTCCATGCTTCCTCAAATTCCTCTCCAACCTCAATATCAGTGCTAGTAGTAGCATGAGCAACAACACTACACTTAGCAGAACTAGAAGAACACGTTTTCAAAACTGCACGAGAACTACTTCCCTCACGAGTCACCGTGTGCTATACTTGGTCTCGGTAGTTCGCTACCTTCAACTTTTGGTTCAACTACCATATCTTCATTGGAACCAACACCCCAAACTCCACTAGACAATGGTGATTCGCCATGATTTTACAAGATAATATAATCTTGTGAGAGATTCGCCAAAAAAATTATATATACATATTATATTATTAATAAAATTGCCTTCCATTTTTCCTATGTATCATGGGGATTCGCCCAATTATTATACATGTAAATTTAGGGGGGTTCTTAAAATTTTCCCTGTTTTTGATTAACAAAACCAATCACACCATAAACAACATGAAATTTTGTAGAAGCTAATGGAATACTATTCAATGGATGAGGACCGTTAGGAATTTTATCGTACAACGTGCGAGATTGTGAGTAAACAATATCTAGATATTGGAATTATGGGAATTTTGAGGTAGAAAACGAGCCTCATAAGGAAATTATAAAATAAAAGTGGAAATAATAAAATAATATTAGATTACATCATCAAATTTTAGATGGAAAAAAATAAAAAACCACTTTTCAACTCGTATTTTCAACTTATATCCCTATGGATTTTCTCAATTTATGAGTAGGAACACTGGCTGGATGCAGAATTTGATTCCTCATCCAAGGATTACCCATGTTGCATACTTTCAATGGACCCTGCTACATGAAAAATTATAAATAAATGAAAAACATGATTGCAATCATGTTTTTTCATGAATTTCTCATTTTTCATTTAGATGGGTCCATAAAAAGTATGCAACATGGGTACTCCTTAGATGAGGAATTAAATTTTGCATCCAACGAGTACTCTTACTCGAAATTTAAGAAATAAACTAGGGAGATAAATTGAAAATGGTGAATCATTTCCCCATGGTTGACATCATGATCTTGAATCCTATTGGTTCTGATAAATTTTATTTTGGTTGTATAATTTTCTTAGGAGGCCCATTTTAGACCTCAAAAGTTCTCTAATGGCACAAGAAAAAACCCAATCCTTGATAAAAACTCCAATTTTGGAAACATCTTTGGTAACAGTATGAAGTACTGATTTAACAAACCATTATGCTAGTAACTGATCCAGAATATAAGCTTTAACTAAATGATGATGGCATATCCATTCATGTAAATGATCAGAAATATGTGTGGAGTGGGATTGTCATAATGAGGTCAAAATTTTAGTACCAATTTCTTTTTGAATCGATAGTTGAAAATGCGTAAAAAATGTTGTTGCCAAAGAATTGAAATTACCAAAGGATACTTGTGGTAATTCGATATCCCACTTAGCTAAAAAACCAGTAAGAGTTCGATGAAAAAGATGTATTTTAATGGAATCATCATTTATGTAGTTAAATGAACACCATAAATGATAACTCATCACATGATTCGATGGGTCTTCTCTAGGTTTACCATAGAATTTCAGTATATCACTTGGTAACTTTGTAGGAATAATCAGCCATAAAGAATGATGATAAAACAAATCATTTGTAGTTTAAAATGTGTGTGTATATCTTGGATTCACCTGATCTAACAATATTCTAAAGTTAAATACTGAATCGCTTCTACAAATATTTGTGGAATTAAAAACAACACAATTTCCAATCACATGAAGCAAAGTAGAATAGATCAAAACCACAACACCATATATTCCTGGGGAAAGCTTACAGATCAAAACCCCTTTATCATATATTGTATATTCCACAAGGAATCATGAAACAATTACATACAAAACTCTTCTCACAAGAGCCCTCAGTACATCATCTAATTGTCTCACAGTGTCATACAAAAATTGGCAAGTTCCATAGCCAATTTACTGTCTCCAGACAGCTTGCTTGGCTACGCAATTCTTGATGAATGAAATCCTTAATCACAAATAATTTCAGCCTTCCTCAACTATGCTTAGTATCATGGGCATCCTGTGGTGTTTTATCTACACCTGGTAGTCAATTAATATCACCACTGATAGTTACACTTCCCTTTCACCTAGATCTCAACTGGGTCTCCACTGGATCTGCCATGCATGCAGTTAATAATAGTAAAAGCATAAGTTGCATGTGAGATCACTACATGTGAATTAATTAATATTTAATTCACTTGATCTCTCACTAGTGTATCTGCAGTTACAACTAGCACAACTGACTTTAACTCATTTAACTAAGTTAAACTGATTTACAACTTACATTAACTAATGCACCACTGCACTTTCAACTCTGTTATAGCTAGAATCATTTTTTTATAGCTCAATTCAACTTGCATGTCCCACCAACCAACCACTTAACTCGAAATTCACTTAGCTAACTGATTTTCCACTTCAGTTAACTATTTTCAAGTCCACATTGAGAATAGATTATAGTTTAGTGTCCAACTAATATTAAGGGATAATAATAGTCGACATGCATCTATAAATAGACATGCAATCTATAAATATAACTTTCACATACATCTATAAATATACCTCATATATAAATAGAATTTTCTCATGCATCTATAAATAGACATCTACCTAAAAATAGCCTGTGTGGGCCCCACGTAGAGTAGGTGCTTAATTTTCACTAGGATCAAGGATGTTGTTCCCGAATGCCAATTTCACTATTTCTTGTCACAAAATTCAACATCATTAGTAAGTCGAGTTAAATATAATAAATCTAATGTAGAAATAAATGGTAAATGTTGATTGAAATCAGGTTAAGGATAATGATAGCCTTGTCGATAAATTCCAACTATTGGAGGAGGATACCCAGGATATTCTATAATAGGTTATGCCATTTCCATTTTCATTCCACCAGGATAAGTCAAAGGATGAAATCCAAGGTCATCTGGAGTATGTTGAGCTATAAGTGGAACTCCTCGGAAAGTTTGACCTATTTTCATTTTATGATAACAATTATATGGAATTTGGGGTATACCTTTAATAGGTTTCCCAATGGGTATTTGAGGTGTACCCTGAATAGGTTGACAAGCAATAATCTGGGGTATAATGTGAACAAGTTAACTGGAAGGAACCTATGGCACCACCTAAACAAATTTACCAGAAGGAATCTATGGTATACCTTGAACAAGTTGAACAGAGGGAAATTAAGGCATACTTCCATAAACAAGGTTCCAACGAGTAACAGCCATTGTATGGAATGGGGCACTTGTAAAAGGTTTAGTTCTAGTAGGTTGTGGTAAACTTACATAAGGTGTTTGAGAAGGAGGTGGATAAGATTCAAAAACATGTTGCCCCCAATTGGAGGATATGTTCCAACAGGAGGTTGCCCCCTTATAGGAAAATAAGGACCATAGGATGATTTCCCCCAAGTAGGATAAGATCCTATAGGGGGGTTGTTGCAAAAATTCTACACCGCCAGATAATAAATTAATTTTTTGATCTATTCTGGGTTTTATCCGTGGTACAGATTTTGTGAATAAAATTCTATTTGGGAAGGTTGACAAATACTTTCTAGAGATGAAATAGTCAGAATTTCGGAAGACCAAGTAGGAAAATGAGGAAAGGAAGGACCAATCTCAGCTCTTGAAAATTTCTCGCTGAGTGAATGATACCAAATAGGTATGGAAGGTCTACCATAAATATAAGACTTTGGAGGTCTATTAAACATGGATTTCATACTTGACTTAGTAGGTCCATTAACGATAGCAGATGAAGTTTGACTTTCTAGTGTAGATTTGGTCATTGTTGGACTAGGTAAAAAAAATGGTGTGTAACAAAGGAATTCTTTTTACTGGACTAACCATGATAGGTCTTAGAGAGATTATAAGAGCTAGATGCCAAGTATTTTATCATAAAGGAGATGCCAAATCTTGAATAATATGAGGTTTTGTAACTCTCATGATGGGAGGGTTAGCAAGAAAAACCTCTAGAGTAATTTGATCTATACTCAACAAATAAGGTGAAAGATAATCTACTTCGTCACATGTAATCATAGGTTCTTGAGATGTAATCAGTAAAGGGGTAGATACTAGACCTAGTAAAGGAGAGATGTATGTTTCAAAATTTACCGACTCGGTAATTTTAGGTTCCTCGAGTAAAAGTACTTTTGGTTCTACATTTACGGGTTTAATTACTTCAGGTTTTTGAGTTTTAACCGTTTCAACTTCTACTTATTTGGTTTGAAATTTCTCAGATTCTGTGATCTCATGTTCTATAACAATAGGTATTGTTTTTTCTGATTTTGTAGTTTCTGATGTTCCATGCTTTATATTCCTTTATTTTTCTTCTTTGATAGTCTTTAATTTACTAGGTGTGTATTCATGGGGTAAACCCCGAATTCTATGAGAATGAATATGTAAACTTTCCATAGTGAATTTTTTATAAGAAATTTAATTGTATTTAACAATTAAAATTCACAATTCACACCTATGGTCTTACTAAAAATTAAAACAAGCAAAGTAACACATGATAATAAATCTGAGTCAAACCATGCAAACAACATTTTCACAGTGAAATCACTAGTTGGTAATGGAATCCAACATCACAGATATAAATATGAAAAGTGGCTAAAGATATAGTGGGTGGAACCAGTTACAATGAAATCTTTCTTAATGGTCACGACCTCGTGTAAGTTCCTTCACATATAGTAAATTACCCTCTAGAAGGCCCAAGTGAGTCCGGTCAATGTTTGTTCTAGGTAGAACAAGGACTCCCCCATCACCATCACCTTGGGTAATATATCTAAGGTTAAGGTCACTAAATTTACCATGTATACAAATTTTCCTTAGGGGATAGTCGTAGGTCGGATATACATGTAAGGATAAAGAATAAATCTCAATCCCCTTGAGCTATCCCTCAAAATTAGCTAGTCCTCTCAAGTGATTCCCAAGTTCCTTTCGACATCATTTTTAATGTGTGTATATAAATGTTATCATATCCAATGACATAGGGTTGATAACTTTACTGGGTCGAATATGACCTCATGCTCAACTTCTATATAAGAGGAGATTCCCAAAGACAAGATGTAGAAAATGGATTTATCTCCCTATCATAAGCTTATATGTTTTTTTGTAGCTTTTGAGCATTACCTTTCAACACCTATTCTAAAGCCCTACAACTAATCTAATGAAGGTGTGACTATGATAGAAATATAAATATGTCTGATTGATTTTGTTAGTGTTATTTTGAAAGTATTTGTTTACTCAATAGGTGAATGGCCATGAAACCAATGGTATTATGAATAGATTCAAATCTTAATCCAGTGAATATGAAGATTTAATCTTTTCAATTCAATGAACTCCTAATTAGAGAAAGAAGAATATTTTTCAATTCTCAAGATGCAAAATCCCTATTTTAATCAAATTACTTTTGAACCCAAAAAAAACTCCAAAAATACTTCTTTCAAAGCGCAACAATATTTTTATTTTTTTAAATAGAATTAAGCATATAAAAATGCAATGAATTCACTCTAAAAAACAAATTCACTCAGACTATTTTTTCCCTTTTTCCAAAAAATAATATTTTATACAAAGTAACAAAAGTATTTTCTAGAATATAAGAAACAAAAATCTCAAAATAATTGCTAAAATAAAGAAAGAAGGAATCAACAGACTTGAATATTCACAGTACTAAAAAGTATTTTTCTTTCAATAAACCAATCAAACAATCAAATCAAAGTTATGTAAAAAATAGAAATTTTCACAATAATACAATCAAATGAAAACAAACCAAAAATGTTGACCTATGGGTAAAATCATGGAGTTCGGTAACATTTTTTGGCAAGTGAGGGCACGTTTAGGTCAAAAAAGAGAGCTCGATCGAACCACTTTTAGCTCTCGATCGAGCCATTTTTAAGCACTTAATCAAGTTCATTGAGTGTTAAAAAAATAGCTTGATCGAGGGTTTAAAACAAACCCTCGATCGAGTTTTTTTTAACTCGGCAATAGGAGCTTGATCAAGCCCTATGGCTAAATCGAACCCCTATTTTGTACTAAAAGGCACAGTTACGATCTGTGCAAGTCATTTTTGCATAGGGCATGGGGAAAATAGGAGCTTCACCGGGGATATTGAAGCTCAATCGAGCGATACAACCATGAAGCAACCCAACCAACCTCTCTAACAACCTCGCCATTGTCGCATAGGATCAAGGGAAGGTAGGTTTCCTATCATTTTTGTCTTTTTTATATAAATTTTCTTGCCAATTGAAATAAATTAATTTGAAAGAAAAAACATTACTATTCAAAAACCATGAAAACCACAAAAAAAATCCTTTCAAAACAAAAAAAGACAACTTATAAAACCACAAAATAACCTCAAAAACCACAAAAACAATCTATAAAAACATAGAAAACAACCAAGAAAAGGCTTCCAAAATAACTATAATTTAGGTTTTCAATTTTTTTCTTACTTGCAATGGTAGCATGTTTATTATGAATATTTTCCTATTTTAAATGGTAAAACTCTATTTTCTAATATTTAAGGTTTTAAAGTTTTTCTCTAGGAATTTAGTGAAATAAATTTTCAAAAAAAAAATGTTATTTCAAATTCACTTTCAATTTGGAACAAATTTGACCAAAAGTATATCGCAAAAAACTCCAAAATAGAAAACAACCAAACTATAACTGATAAATATATAAATTAGGAGTTTGAGATTGACACGATCAATAGAGTTTCTCATAAAAATCCTCTATTTATCAAATTATGGAAAATATATATATATATATATATTTCATAACTATAACTATTTATTATATTATAATTATAACTATATATATTCAATATAAAGTATGATTATATATAACGTACTAGATATAAAATTTAACATAACATAAATTTTATAGTTTGTCTATGGATATCAAATACTCGATGGTGTAATATGCACACTTTTATTAGCAATGAGAAATGAGATTTTCTTGTCACCTACAATATAAGATGTGGAAATTATTCAAAGGGTGGTTTTTATATTGCCAACAATGGAATCTTTTATAAACATACATCATCTAATGGACCCGCAAATGCATGGAGCTTTTATATGAACTCTATTGTATGATATTCACTAATGTTTTACACTACCAACACAATAATTTGCCACAAATGACGTTTGCGTCAATGAGGAAATTAGATGGCCAAGAAGATTTCATCATTCATCCAACGATGTGTACAACGTTGTTGATCTCGGAAATTTTGGTAGATCACAGAATCACGCCACCGACATGCGTAAAATATAAAACAAAACGGACCAAAATTTTCTCCTCGCCTATCATTTCGAAAAGGTAATCGATGAACTGTGGTTGGTTGTGTACCTTAACCCAATGCCCAATCTAAGGTTTGACAATGAGCACTAGACGTAACCATGGTTAACTGAGTACAAACCAAAACCTAAAACAAAAAATGGCCATTGGACTTATAGAACTGAGAATTTTTTCAATTGCGGTCAAATAAGAGCCATTATTTTTCCCCTTTCTTCCGAATTTAGTGACAAAACTTTGCCCAAAAATGACATGAAATCTACTAGAATTTATTTTTGATTGTGTAAATGGTTTTAAAAAATTCCTATTGCAGTAGAAATACTACAAACTCTGCTTGGTTGCCCAACCATCACAACCTAATACGAAAACCAGGGCCTCTGAAAAATAGTACTCCACGTGAAGAAAGAGAGTAAATGGGATTCTTTCTTAATCAAGGGAAAATGCACACTTTTGCCTCTTATAGTTTAGGAAGAAAATTTCACTTAGTTTTAAATGAAATAGAAAAAAAAGTTTCATTTATTTCGTTGTACACACATTGAGGGTGAAATCATTTTAACTACGAAGTAGAAAGATAATTTTTCAGGTATATTTTTTTATTTAAAAATAAAATAAATATGAAATAAAGATTTATTATCAAATTGATTTCACTAAAATGAATATAAACTTATTTCTCAACATAATAAAAATAATAATTTTAAAACCATTTAATTTTAATAAATTTTAATTTTAAATAATAAATTAAAAAATCACTATTGAATTTATCTCCAAAATTAATACATTTCTTACGAATCATATGTAATTATAATTTCGTGTACACTATGTATTAAATAAAATTGCAATTTATTTTGCTATGGGAAATATTGCATTAAAATTATTTCGTTCATAAATATTATACTTAATATTTTAGTGTATGAGGATAAGTTTCCTTATTACTTTTCTTTTGGATAAAAGTATGTAATAATTAAATTTTATTTTCTTTTTAAGAGTGAAAATATCTATTATATTTTAATTTTTAATTAGAAATAAAGATAATTATTGCCAGTTGTTATTCACAAATGTAAACTACTTCATCAAAAAAATTAATCAATTAAAATAATCTTTTAGTCTTCCATAACAAAGTAGGGTTTCATTTTTATAAAATTCTTGTGAATTTATATTTACAAATTATTACACTTAATTTATTTCAATTATATATATATATATATATATATATATATATATAATTCCAGCTCACCAAACAAAAATAAATTCAAATTTATACAATAAAAGAAAACAATTGCAAGAACTAAGAGAGACTCAATAGTTTCTAATTACAATTTCATTATTTACTATTTTTAAATGTACAAATAAATTTAAAATTATAAAACAAAAGTATATTTTACATATAACGACTCAAATTTTCTAAAATAAGAATTTAAAACACATCCAAAAATATCTCGAAAATAAAATATAAAATATTTAAAAATTATATATATATATATATATATATATATAAGTTTAATCTTTAAATTTAGAAACTTAATTCAAAATGTTCATCTTAACAATGTTTTCAGCATGGTGACAACTCAATTGGCTATGGCGTGTCATGAACTAAACATGAGATTCGCTGAAAAAAAAAAAAAGGAAATGTGAAATCAAAATCGGGATTGATTGTACAGTATATTGTTCAAAGTCAGTATATAACATTCACTTTGAAGTGTATGTCAATTTGTGTGACTATCCATGTTGGATTATGTTACCTGCTTCCATGCCAAAGCAAGAAGAAATCCAACAAAGTGGTTTAATCCATCCCCTGGTGCATTAAATGACATGTACTTGGTCATCTACTCTATAAATGGCTTTTAACGGAAGAGGTGCCGCGTTGGAATTTCTGATACATTCTATGTTTTCAACACGTGACGAAGAGCGCAAGAGGAATTTTGCACAGATGTCATTCCTGGATGGAAAATGTAGATGAAAATTTAAAGTAAACTGACTCAAAAGTAAGGCCTATTAGCCTAATTATAGTTCTATATATATAACATAACATACTTATATAATTATTTTACATAGCGTGTATATATATATATATATATATATACTAAAATATTACATAGCTATATATTATAGTTCTATATATATAACATATAACATAACATACTTAGATATAACTATTTAACATAACATAGCTTAACATGTACAACATAACTATAACATAATGTAACTACAACATTTAACATAACATAACTATTTAAAACATAACACGCTCACACACACATATATATAACATTCAAATATATAATTTTATAACTATATATAAGTTCAAGTTTTAAAAATGCATCATTGATAGATACATTAAATCCATCATGAAAAGTGTATTTAAAGTGAATAAAAGCATTTTGACTCTTTTCTAATTTGTACCATATTGTTTTATTATGTAGTGTGTTGTACCAGAAACTTTGTCTTCGTCATTTTGGACCTAGTACATGTCATGTGTACATTATAAGAACTTTATATCTATTGTAGTATTTGGTTGGATGGAATTTTATTAGTTTTAAAAATAGGTTTATTTCAGTTTTTTACAGATATATTTACATATTTATGCCCTATGAAAGAAATGCATTATTTAGAAATGGGAAAAAGTGTGAAGGTATATTTGATCACTTCTTTCGATTGTGTTTACATGGAGCTCGATATTTTTACTGATAAATTATCAAAAAATATACTCTAAAGTTTAGCACTTCAGAATAGATTATTATGCTTGAGATTAGAAATGGTTTTTTTTGCAAACATTCTTTCTAAGTCAAATTTTTTTCTTGGATTAGTTTATATTTATTATATGTAAGAGTTTAGTATTATGTGTAATATATCAGTCAAAAAAAAATTCTTGGATTATTTTATATGTATTATATATAATATGCAGAGGCATATCCTATGCGCGCCCCAACTGCAAGTCGTTAGAGTGTGATCGGATCTATTATACATGGCCAAGCTCGTGATAAATCATGTCGCCCACCCAGAGTGTGTGTTCCACTCATTAATCCTGGCTCCAATGCCAGTCAGAGTGTCAGAGGTAGTGTTTATGTCTTTGTTGATGATCATGCTACCTCGAGTGGACCTTCTTCACCTTTTGTAGGTACACCTCCTATAATTTTAAATCCTCTTTAAACTTTATGTGTTTATGCCTTGAAATTTTCTTTAATTTTAAAATTGTCTTCAAATGATATGTTTGAATTTTAAGTATATGTTATTATGCTTCTAGTTTGTTAAAAATATACGTTAAATTATTTTTATTATTTTCAGACCCTTAGCAGGGTGAAGCTGAGGATCACAGTGAAACTTTGATCCCTCTCTGGGATGATGTTATAGCTCATATCTTGTTGGAGGATGTTACGGCCCAACATATGTGGATCACATGAGAGTTACATAACAACCCTTATAGTTCAAATAATAGTCATATTTTTTCTTTGATGTCGGAAAGCATCAATAGGTTGATCGAGACATACCAAAGGTTGAGCCCATAGAGCCGCTTCCTACATTCCATATACATGATTAGGAGGCATGAGGTTGGATGCCCACATACTTGGGAGCTGGTGAAAGAGGGAACCAAGAGCATTGATTTTTGTGGGGAGTTGTTCAACATCCCTCTCCATTTCCCTGCTAGACATAAAGGTCTGATTCCAGTCAAATATTTTAAGAATGTTGATACAACCCCTTTGTGTATGATCGATTCATTAGATCTTGGGGCAATTTCCCCTAGCATGACCAAGTCACCCTTTATTTTTCGTAGCATATATATGCATATTTCGTGTTACATAGGAGTTCAGAATAAATTGACACTACGTCTCATTATTATGGAGCTAGATTATGATGTGCATATGATAGTGAGGGGCCTCGTAGGGACCTTGGGCATGTACCTCCACATCCGATATTGTTTCCACTATCGAGTTAGAGTGTGGTAGTTCCAACGGAGATAGAGGATTCATTTCATATTGGTGTTGAGACTGGGGATAGAATTGCAAATAGAATGCAGGCGACATTGGTCAGTGCCCATGTCACATTGAATGGAGAGATAAAGAGACTACCACCATTGCCCCATGACCTACTAGTTCCATTATATGATGATTTATTTCTCATGAGTCTACTTGTTGACCAATTTCTTACATATGCATTATGTGTTGTGATTCCATCCATGACAGTTGGAGGGTGCACGACCCATGTGACATAGACCAAGTACATAGATACAAAATTTTTCTCCTATCATCAAATTATGCATAGTTATTTATATTAATTTAGTTCATATTAGATTATAGTCATATTAATAATTTCATGATAACATGTAAACATATCCCAGCTACATGGATGAGCCTATGAGATCATCCAAGGGGTCAGTTCATTAGCTAGACTAGCCTCCATCAGTGCATGCTTCCATCGATGTAGCAGAGAGTCACTATGTACAACCACATGGACTAGTAGTTGAGCTAAAAAAAATTATTCCTAGTATTTAAAAATTTTATTTTTTTAATTTACATGCATGCTAATTATTTCGTAGACTAATTATAAATTGTCCCTGCCATTGTGTACACATGGCCATATCTAGTGTGTTGTAGATTTTCTAGTTATATAGATTCATGAGTGGGATGTTTGGTACATAGGCACTAACGATGCAGGTTCATCGATGAAGGCCCCAACATTTGAGCCACAGGCATGGGAGCACCAAACCCAGATTCATGATACCGCCATCCTAGATTACTTGCATTTGGACTCGAGTGAGATTAGTAGATTAATGTGTTTTTGGTTTTTGAAATTGTCCTATTTTTACTCGAACTACCTTACCCTAGCCACTTCTTTACAACTTGAATAAGGCCTCTCTACATGCATTTTTCGTTTCTCTTAATAATTTTTTGGGAAAATGGAAATATTTTCTTATTTTAATTAAAAGGTCAAATAGGTATCTATTTTTCCAGGTGACTCATCAATTATATTACCTTATGGCTTTGCAATGAATGATCACAAATTTGAAGTAATATATGGTCGTGGTACAGGATCCCGATATTCCTGCACTTGCTTTGGTTCCTGCACTAGATATGGATGGTTGTTGATTCAAAGAGATTAACTTGCAGTCCATCATAATTGTTAGAGGGAATGGTGCACTCCTAATTTAGAAGACTTTTTCTCATTTTCCTGTAGATGGTTAGGAGCATTCAAGGGTTCCTAAAGATAGGGATCGATTACCAAAAGCTGCAGTTTTTTTTTGGGGGGGACATGGCCAAGAGTTGATGTGATATGTATAAATTAGTTTGATTAGAATAGAGGGTAGTTATGTTGTGTGAAATCTTTGATTTTTGTACTCTGAGAATTTGTATCGCCACAATCCCTATGGGGGAAGGATTTATTACTTTATATCATGTATTGAGTAGATACTTTTCTCATATTAATAAAAGAGGCAATGTGAGGTTCATGTGCCTATTTTCTCTATATCTAGTAATCTTAATCTCACTCTCAGAGATTAAGTGCTTTCCTTAACAAGGGAAACTATTTGGTTGGCTAGGGACCAGCCAACTAAGCTCATTCTCCCATTATTAGTATGTTTTGTGTTAAGTACAGAAAGTGATTTGTGTGGATGTTTCTTTCGAATGATGTGTGTGAGTGATTGAATGTTCTCTTGTGTATTTCTTTCCTATTGCAACAGTTTTCTTAGATTTGATATTTTGCGTGCTGAAGTGTGTTTCTTTCCTTTACACTGAAAGTGTTTCTTTATGTTCATTTTTTAAGCACAAAAAGATTTGTGGTCTGGGAAGTTTTCCTTTAAATCACCTTTTAGATAAGGATAATGATTTGCACGATTTCATCAATTTTGAGCTTTCTTAACGATTAGCATAGATCTCATTTAAAATTAATTTATTTACAGTAAGCAGGGAATAACCCTTTGTTCTGATAATTTCATATCATAACTATGTAAGGAAACTTATCTCTTCATGGATTTAATCATTAATCATTAATCATTAATAATTGATCATTTTTTATTTAAAGTCTTTGAGTACAGGAACCGAATATCACTATCATTCAAATTGAAGATCACAAGTTGATTTTTTCTGTGTAAATAAATTTCTTTTGCAAACACAGAAGTTTACTTGGGACATAGTGTTAAATAATATAGAAGGGGATATAAGAAAAAAATATATTGAAGTTAAATTCTGTATTAAACCATATGTGTTTAATATTCACATGTGGTTTGATAAAATTTCCATTTGATTTCGCAATTTATATTTTTAAGAAGCATGTGATTGTTTGGACATTTTTATCTTGTTTTGAGTTAAATATTCCTTCTTGCACATTTTCATTTTAGGCTTGATATGACAGTATTTTTTTTTGGTTAAGGAATTGAGTGTAGGAACATAATCGTTCAAGTACAGTAACATAGTCATTCTATTGTGGGAACAAATTTATTATAGTACAGAAACGAATTTGATATGTTTTCCCTAGTACAATAGTTGAAGTACAGGAATAGATTTTCTTCAAGAATATAATGAGTTTTTCAATTGATTTGTTTTGACTTGATTGATTGGCATGAATTATGAGTTCATTTATTTCTGAAATGTCTTTCTAGAAAAGTATTTTATTGTTATTTTATGAGTGAGAGTCCAGTTTCCAGAGTGTTGTGGCGTGATTGTGTTCACAAGTCTAGGAAAAGAATTACAAGGCTTTCTTTAAATTTTGTTCTTTCAAAATCTCACTGATTTAATTGCAGGGATAGAAATCAGACTTATAGAGTAAACCCGAAATATTTGGCATTACATTTTCTATGCATCATAGCTTACGTAGCCTTGGTTTGACAATTAAGTATTGAGGAATAGAATTGCAATTCTGACACCCAAAATTTTAGCGTCGTTGTTGGGGAGGCATTGAAAGAATTCTGGTAAAATTCTTGTTTTTATTTTTGATGGAGTAAGGGTAAGTCTTCTTTATTTTTTCCAAATTCATTGTGCTTCTATTTCTTGAAGTAATTTTTTTGGAATTTATTTGTGTGTTTTAGAAATATTTTTGAATCAGCTGACGAATTTGATTTGATTTGTTCCAGTAAGTTTTTTTAGAGTTCTGTCAATTATTTCTGGTTTGATTTCTTTCAAAATGTTTGACTAGGAGTGGTAGGGGTCCCAAGCCCAAGAAGGGCATAGGAAATATTGATAAATCATATTTTTTTTTCTTTTGTTGAGGCTTCTATTGCAAGCACGAGTTCCAAGTAGACACAAACCCATCACACATGTATCATTCAACTAGACTCTTGGGACAATAGTTTAGGAATTTCGCAACCGGTAGAGGGAAGAAGGAGATTATTTGGACTAAAAAGAAAAATATGAACCATATTCAACCTTCATAGTTTGTGGGAAGCATGATGTTTAAAGGAGGAAAAATGGCAAATCATGAAGACCGTGTTAAAGGGGTTGATGGTAACCATCCAACAGAGGAGAGATATAATTTTGGGTTTCCTATTCTAGATGCACATGCAATGGTTCAAATGAAGAATATCCCACCATTCGTTCTTCCACATTTTCATGGTAAAGTGCATGAAGATCCTTATTCCTTCCTTTTGAGTTTGATATATTGTGTAGGAGTTATCATTATTCTTCAGATGCTTAGAAGATAAAATGTTTCCCTGCAAATATCAAGCATTCAACTTTACATTGGTTCATGGAACTATGAGGGAATACTATTGATTCTTGGAAGAAAATGAAGAGACTGTTCTTGAATAAATACCAGGAATATTTAAAAACATGAGAAATGTAGGATGATATTTTTACTATTGCATAAGGGGAAGATGAGACCATCGAGGATTATTTGGAGAGATTCTTATATATCCTTCAAAGGTCAAAAGATAAATTTGATCTAAGTTTTATTAGAACCTTATTTCTGCAAGGGCTTATAGATGATTCTAGAAATAATTTGAATTTATAATGACAAGGAGGTATTGCTCAAAATACTTTTGATCAAATTTGTGACCTTTGCAGGATTTTTTCGTGAAATTAATCTTGATCTAGTAAGGGAATCGGGAGACAATATAAAAATAGTAGATTTGGATCTACTGATGCTATGACTATTCATTTGGGAAATAAAATGGATAATATGAAAACTGAAATTATGAATATTTTTAGTAAATACATAGATTATTTAAAATTTCAGTAGAAATTAGTAGAAGAACAAGAAACATTATTCATTTATTGTCCAAAATGTGGAAAGAAACATCTATTGCATGATTCTCTTTCAGATATCAAAAGTGCTAATAGATATGTAGTATGTTTAGGGAAACATCCTACCGAATAATTCAAATCAATACCGAGATTAAAAGCTTCATTTGAAGGAGATCATTTGGTACCTGAGCTATTGCATGCTATGGGAGTATAGAAATCATGGCCATAGGAAAGTATAGGTATGATTCTTAAACCTGCACCATGTTGTTTTGGTTATAATGCACCATATAATTCCTATCAGAACGTGAGCTACCCCCAACCTTTATATTATAGGTATCATCCTCAATATGGTAAATCCCCTTCTCCTTCACAACAAGGATGGAGGGGACCACCATACTCTCATTATTAGTATACCATGCCAAAATATTAATATCCCATATCATATGCACCTTATCCCATGACACAACCCACATTACCACTAGCATTGCCTCAATAGACACAGTCTATGAAACCACTGCCATTACCAAAACCTTATCGACCATCTCAACTTCCTGCACAACCTTTTCCCAACCCAAATAACAAAGTGGTGAAAATGATTCAACCTATTAGACCACTCCCTTTCCCTATTTATCAGGGCATGTTAGTTGGAGTCAACGAACTCCATCTGAGATCGAGAAGGGTAATAACCTTTGAAAAAGAAAATGAAAAACAACCTATGGGGATCATTAAGGAGGAAGATCCTAATATTTCAAACAATGATGCCATTGTTTATCTTGTTCCCACACACTTAGAACCTTTACCTTCTTCTTCAAACCAACCTCCATTTCTAGATAGATTGGTTATGGAGAAAGTTGACCCCACTCCTGAGTATAACCTGGCTCCAGAGCTGAGGAATATTTTTATAAATTTCCTTATGTTGTAGGCTATAAAATATATTCCTATATGTACAAATATTTTTAAGAAACTATGTCTTCGAAATATAGGGGGGAAGAGAGTTAAAACTCACACTATCCAATTTTTTGGGAGAGAGGTTGAGTTGATGATAGGATGTGCTGAAGTGGAAAAATATATTTATCCTTGAAACCTAGTTGTCTTTTTTCAGATAGTTGATATCCTTGTCCCCAATGTGTTAATATACCTTGGAGTGGATATCAATGTTATGACCAAGCAAAACCATAGAACAACTTTGGTTGACTCACATTCATCCCACCCCCACTATTCTTGAACTTGCTGATAGATCTAAAATCAAGCCAGAGGGTATGTTAGATGATGTAGTTGTCTTGATCGGTCCATGGGAGTAGCCCATAGATTTTATTGTGTTATAACCAAAGAATCATATTGTGGGGGGGGGGGGGGGGGGGGCGCTTTGATCTTGGGACAACCATGGCTTTCCACATTAGATTCCTATATAGGATGTCACTCAAGTGAAATGTATATTTCCCATGGGAATGCTAGGAAAAAATTCACCTTGTACCAACCTTCCAAATATATTCAGGAGATTTGAGACACCTTGTGGTTGGATAATGATAGTAGTGATTAGGGGACTCAATCCCTTTACTTTATTCAACAATATACTGAGTGGAATGAGGAAGGTATGATCTGATATTTTCTTGATAACTTAGACACTATGCATAATTTTGAATCACTTTATTACATATTTTTTCCAAGTTTCGAGGAAAACTGTTATCTCCAATCCTCACCCTCATCATTATAGATCTTAGTATCCACCACAAGTTTTCTCAAGCCTGACACTACTCTTGTTGATATTAGTTTAGGTAAACCTTTACACATCAATTTAGACTTAGACCCATCTCTGCAAGAGTAACTTGTGAGCTTGTTGCGAGATCATTGTGATTCCTTTGCATGGAGTTATGAAGACATGAAAGGTATCCCCCCTTCAAACCTATACTCATCATATATATATATTCAGGAGTGTTCCCAACCTTTCTGATAACACCAAGAGTGAATGAACTATGAACTAAGAGAAATTTTTAAAGTAGAATTACAAAACCTCTTAGGTGTTGGTTTTATCTATCCTATATATGATAGTCAGTGGGTCTCTCCATTGGTGATATTCCTGAAAAAGAATGGGAGACGGTGTTTTTTTATTGACTATAGAGAATTAAATAAATCCACTCTCAAGGATTACTTTACCCTTCCGTTCAATGATCATGTGCTAGATACCCTTGTGCGTAAAAAGTACTTTTCATTTTTAGATGGCTTCAGTGGGTATAACCAAATACAAATATCACCTGAGGATCTAGACAAGACTACGTTTACTTCTCCATGGGGGAAATTCACTTACCGAGTGCTTCCTTTTGGACTTTGTAATGCACCTGCCACTTTTGAAATGGTATTCTTGTCTATTTTTGTTGATCTCGAGTGTGTAAAATTTTACATGGATGATTTATCAGTATTTGGTGATTCTTTCCAAGCATATCTTCAAAATTTAAAGAAATTGCTTAATAGGTTCCAAGAAGCCTACCTTGCTTTGAGTGATAAGAAATGTAGATTTATGTGCAGCACAGGGGTATTCCTTGGCCATCTTATTTCTAATAAGTGTGTCTAGGTAGATTCGGTTAAAGTAGAAGTTAGTATACACCATCCTGCACCAAAAACAATAACGAAAGTGAGAGAATTCCTTCGACATGCAGGTTATTACAGAAGATTCATTGGGATTTTTCCAATATAGTTTCCCCTATTTTTTGATTACTAGATAAGGATAGGGATTTCTCTTGTAATGAATCTTGCCAACAATATTTTGATAATTTGAACAAAACATTAGTATAGGCACCATTATTGGGGGGCCTAATTGGTCCCTTCCATTCCATATTTCCTGAGATTCCTCAGACACATCCATTGTTACAGCTTTAGGAGTAAGAAAATCAACAATCCTATGTTATTTACTTCATCAATAAGAACTTTCATCTGTTGAACTTAAATATACTGTAACTGAGAAAGGTTTTCTAGCTATGGTATTTTCTATTAACAAATTTAGACACTATATTATAGGACATGAAGTGTTTACACATATAGATCATTCTGTGATAAAATATTTAATGAAAAAACCTTTAACTAGCAGTAGGATAACTCGGTGGTTGCTTTTACTACAATAATTCAATACTACTATAATAAATATGCCAGGAAAATCAAATGTAGTAGTTGATTATATTTTTAGATTGGATAATCTTGGTCAATAAATTCTTCTAGATGATCTGTTCCCTGATGAGCATATTTTTTTTGTTTCAAAAAACTCTCCATGTTTTCTGACATAGCTAATTATCTTGTCATGATAAAAACACTGCCACAACTATCTTCTCTTGAGAAGCGGAAGATCATTCAAAAAAGTCCTTTATATTCCTAGATCAAAGGAGGCATCTTCTATATTGGACCTAACCTTATTATCCCTAGATGTGTTAGAGAAGAGGAAGTGTTTGATATCTTGAGAGCTACCCATGATTACCCTTTTGGAGAACATTTTTCTGATAAGAGGAAAACATATAATATTCTTTGTGTTGGCTACTTTTGGCCTTATTTTTTAAGGTTTAAGGATGCCAAACATTATGCTAAGCGTTGTGATAGTTTTTAGTTAATGGCCCAACCTATTTAAGCTAATGAATTTCCTTTACACCCTCAAGTCATGTTAGATCCCTTTGTAAAATGGGTCATTGACTTTGTGGAACCTATAGCCCCATCATCTTTAAATAAACTTTACATATCTTTTTTTGTACATATTTTGTAAAAAAAAGGGTAGAAGCTATATTTAGTCCTTATGCTATTGAAATATTTATTTTTTATTTTTTATTTAATGAAATTTTTAGTTTATTTGGTGTTCTAAGAGAAATTGTTACTAGAAATGGACCTCAGCTTGTTTCTAATATGGTAAAAGCAATTTTAGATCAGTATAGGATTCACCGTAGGAAGTCTACACTGTACCACCTACAGTCAAATGGCTAGGTAGAATATAAAAACAAGGTAAATGATTCCATCCTTACAAAACCAGTAAATTTTCATAAAAAAAGGATTGGGAAAATAGATTATTAGAAGCATTATGGGCTTACAAAACTACTTGGAGAAACAATACATGTCATACACCTTATGAGTTGGTCTACTGGAAGAAGGTATTATTGCCAATGGAATTCTAGATTAAAACTTATAGAACTGCAGTCCAATTGGATTTGGATCTCTGAGAAGCACAACAATAGTGTCTTTTGCAATTAAATGAAATTGATGAAATAAGAAGGGATGTTGTTCAACAAATTTTCTTGATGCAGCAGCAACGTAGTAAATGAAATGACATGTTGACAATAAAAATCAATTCTGACCAGGTAATTGGGTTCTCCTTTATGATTCAAAGTTTAGACATTTTAAGTGGAAGATTTGTACATGTTGGTTGTTTCCATATGAAGTAGTCATAGTTTTTAAGAATAGATAAATGGAGATTAAAACCATTGATGGACAGGGAGTTATTTTCTTGGTGAATGGGCATAGGCTTAAAGTATATTTTCAACCCACCACTAAGGAATATTTCATACAACAAGTTCAAAAATAGTCAAATTTGAAGATGGTAGGCATGGAAGAATACAAACCTATTGTGAGTAATTTTTTATTTTCTATTTTTCTAATAAAATAAAAAAACAGAAATTAAGAAAAAATAATAAAAAAATGGCAAGAAAGGTGCATGATTCAATTTCCTAATGAATGCTCACTGTGTATTCAATTGGAAGATAGGTGTGTAGAGAAACGAAATTATTGAGAAATGGTGAAAATTTCTATATATCTTACAAAATTTTCTCACCTACAAAGTAATATACTCCTTAACCTACATGTACCACATCTGACTACTGATGCACTTCAAATATGGAAAGTTAAATAATTTTCCTTATTTACTATTAAAACGTTTAGATAAAATTTCTAAAAGTGTGCAGAAGAGCTAGGAGGACTAAATGGTTTTAAGACTCTATCATTATGGATTGACTAAAATCTTAATTAAGAAAGAGATATAAAGTAGAGAACTTACTTGGAATGGGTTTTTGAAATCGTACCAAAGTGGAAGTGCTATGAAAATTTCTTGTAGCAATATCTCGCACGGGAGGAAGCATAAAGAAAATAAAAAAACCAAGGATGCCCATCATATAAAAGGGAAACAAAAACCTTCAGGGAGTGACTATGATAAGATACCTAAGACTATTAAAACCCAGTCAATAAAGAAGAAGATGAATAAGAGTGTGAAGGATAAGGTTGAGGTGCCAGGACCATCCTGAATTATTACACGAGGGTTATTAAAGGGCCATCATGCTTCTTCTAGCATGAAGACATCTAAACATTATATTATATCAGAGGTTGCAGCTATTGAAGATTTTGACTCTTATAAGAGAGACTATGCCTCCCTTAAAAACCCTCCATTGGACATCACCATGGAAATCATGTCGGTACAGGATAACCTCTCCCTTCTGGAAGGTGTAGCGGCAATGGGCACCTTGGTCATGAGTCGAGGATATAGGGTAGACGAGAATGATGTTCCTATAGCATCCTTGATGAAGAGGGTTAAGAGGCATAAGGTGACCCATGAGCAGGTCAAACAAGAGGAAATTAAGGAATGGACAGAAGGTGACTTGGAGAAAAAAGGGTGAACAAGGAGAAACTCAGGAGAAGAAGAAGGAACAGAAGCTTGCGGATGATGTTCCTCATACATCTGTAGCAGAAGTGGTGAAAATGAAATTAGAGGAAAAGAGGAAGGAGGAAATAAATGAACCTTCTCCTAGGATTAATATGAGTTAGACTCAAATAATGAAACATCAAGTTCATGAGCTTGAAGTTTTGAACAGGTGTGTAGAAGACCAGAAAATAGTATTAAAAACTAGGAATTTGGAATTGTCAGTGACATTGTCTTGATTGAAGAAACATGTAACGAAGTGGAGGTTTACAGCAACCTACATAAGATTTCATGCTAAGAATTTGGTAAATCACATGAAAAATGCACGAGTGAAGAAATTCAAAGCAGAAGGTTCAGGAATTAACATTCATATTCATAAATGAGGAGGAAAATTTTCACTTTTTTTTTATGGAGATTAGTGGTTGTGTGAGGAAACACAACAAGATTAGGTTGGGGGAATGTTGGTTTTTGAAATTGTCTTCATTTTACTCAAATTAACTTACCCTAGCCATTATTTTACAATATGTATAAGGCCTCTCTACATGCATTTTTTGTTTCTCTTAATTATTTTTTGGGAAAATGAAATTTTTTTCTTATTTTAATTAAAAGGTGAAATAGGCCTATATTTTTCCATGTAACTCATCAATTATATTACCGTATGGATTTGCAATTAATTATCACTAATTCGAAGTCAAATATAGTTGTGGTACAAGATCTCGATATTCTTACACTTGCTTCGGTTCATGCACCAGATATGGATGGTCGTTGATTCGAAAAGATTAACTTAGAGTTTGTTGTAGTTGTTAGAGGAAATTAAGCGTACCTACTTCAGAATACTTGCTCTCATTTTCCTGTAAATTATTTGGAGTGTTCAAGGGTTCCTAAATATAGGGATCAAATACCAATAGCTACATTTTTTTTCTATTTTTTGGACACAACTGAGAGCTGATGTGATATGTGTAAATTGCAGTTTGATCATAATTTAGGGTAGCAATACTATGGGAAATTTTCAATTTTTGTACTCTTAGAATTTTTATCGCCACAATCCCTCTGGGGAAAAGATCTATTACCTTATATCATGTAGTAATGAGAGTCTTTTATTGTTTTAATAAAGAGGAAATGTCAGGTTCGTATACATATTCTGTCTCTTTCATGTAATTTTAATCTCGCTCTCATAGATTAAGTGTTTTCCTTAAGAAAGGAAATAGGCTAGTTGGCTAGGGCCCAGCCAACCTAGCTCATTCTCCCATTATTATTATATTGTGTGTTAAGTACATGAATTTATTTATGTGGATGTTGCTTATGAATGATGTATAAGAGTTATTGAATGAAATCTTGTGCATTTATTTCATTTTGCAATAGTTTTCTCAAATCTGAGGTTTTGTGTGTTGAAGTGTGTTTCTTTCCTGTACATTGAAAGCATTTATTTATGTTCATTTTTTAAGCACAACAAGCATTGTGTTCTGGGATTTTTTTCTTTAAACCACCATTCAGTTAAGAATAAGGGTTTGCAGGATCTCATCGGTTTTGACTTTAATTAATTATTAACATATATCTCGTTTAAAATTCATTTATTTATAGTAAGCAAGGAAGAACCCCTTATTCTTATAATTGCATATCATAATTTTGTAAGGAAACTTATGTCTATGTGTAAATTTCCAGATATATATTTTTTTCCTAGTCTTGTTAATCATTGGTTTATTTAAAGTCTTTGATTATAGGAAACGAATATCACTATTGTTTAGATTGAAAATCACAAGTTGAATATTTATCTCTAAAATAATTTCCTTTGCAAACATAGAAGTTTACTTGAGACACAGTGGTAAATAGTACAGAAGGGGATATAAGAAAAATATATATTTAAGATGATTTATTTATTCAAGCACATGAGTTTAATATTCACATGTGGTTTGATAAAATTTCCATTTTATTTCACATTTTGTATTTTGACGAAGCATTTGATGGCTTGGAAATTTGTATCTTTGTTTGAGTTAATGCTTCCTTCTTGCACCTTTTGATTTCAGGCCTAATATCACAATATTTTTTCTTGGTTAAGGAATAGAATATTGTTGTGTACAGGAACATAATCGTTTCAATTAGGAACAGAGTCATACTAGTGCATGAACATAGTTATTATAGTACAGAAATGAATTTGATTTGTTTTCCCTAGTACAGGAATTGAAGTACAGGAAATTATTTTCTTCAAGAATCTTTTGAGTTTTTCACTTGATATTTTCTTACTTGATTGAGTGGAAATAATTCTGAGTTCATTTATTTTTAAAATTTCTTTCCAAAAAAGCCTTTGATTTTTATTTTATGAGTGAGATTCTGTTGATCAGTGGTTGTAATTGATGTCGACCTAAGCAGCACCAGGGGCTACCCCGATCTTGCATGCAAACTTTGACTTGACAACTTACTCTATTCCAAGTCAAGGATATTTTGGATGGTTTCTACTGGTTGAGATGTTTTTGTTCATATATGGCATGCCACGTAATTATTCACGGTTTGATTTATATTCATGTCTGAAGTTAGTAATCCCAGTTAGTGGGCTAAAACCACATGGGGTTGTGGCATGACACTAATAGTTGGTTGTGGTCATTGAATAGTCAATAATTAATAAATTTCTAAACTCCTAAAAGCCCTCCAATGTTCACTTGTTTAAGACCCATTCAATCTAAGAGATTATATAAATGGTGACCCTCATATCCTCCTGATGAAAGGATTTCTCTAATTAAAAATAGTCCATCATGGCATTATTTTTATAACTTTTTTCTGCGAAGCTTCAAATGTTGCAAAAGAACCCATTTGAGCCGAAATATTGACGAAGCGTGTGACTAAATTTCAGATATTTTTTCGCTATATTTTTGGAGATATGATCTGAGGAAGTTAGGGTTTTTGCAGGCTCCCTAATTTCATGTCAAACAGGTGACCTTGGAAAAATCGTCATAACTTTCTCTCTGACCATTGGATTAAAATTTTGTAAAAAGTGACAGAAAGAGGACGAACTCTAGTTTTTTTTATATATTTTTCAGGACCGAAGGTTGAAACAATGACATGTGGCACTTCATACAAGTTCTCTCTACTGAACCAGTCTATAATCAGGTCATCTTAGGAGATTGGGAATAACTATTTCTTGAAGAATACAATATTGATCAGACTTGTGGGGTTGGAAAGAGGACTCAAAGGGCTACCAAAGGGTGCAATTTTAGACCTTGAAGATCTGAAATTACATAGATACAACAAAATAAATATTGAGCTTCTAGAATGAGAGAAAAAATATGCATTCAAGGATCAGTGCGGTAAGGACAACACATCAACATTCAAGGGTAAGTCTAGTACAACAAGGTATGTATTATTAGTGTTTGAATTTTAATTTGAATATCATCTCTGATATGTGTTTTTGTATGACAATGTAATTATTTTGTATGTATGTTTCATTGGGTTTTGTTCATAAATGTTGAATGTATTTACATTTGAATTTTGAATTTTTCTCTAACATATGGTTTGCAAGACATTGTAAGTATCTTGTTTGTATATTGGTTTGGGTTTTGTTCGTTAATGCATGTGTAGGATAGATAGCACAATAGCACAACTCGGACACATACTATAAGAACAATGCAAAGCTAAAGTACCATTACTTGAAGCACAAACAATAATAACTTGTGCAGTAGCAGCAGATGGAAAAAGTTATGGAGGATTACAAGGACATTTTCTCCTCACCCACTAGGGTTCCTCTACATGTCAGGCCAAGCACTCCATTGATCTAACCCTAGGCATGTCGCTGCCTAATGGTTCAATCGATCGATTATTTTTTCTAGATAATGATGAAATCAAGAGCTAGATCCAAGGGTTGTTGTAAAAAGGGCACATCATACCAAGCTCCTCACCCTATGGGAGCCCGATCGTGTTGGTAGAGAAGAAGGACGAAACCTAGAGAATTTTTATTGATTATCAGGTGTTGAAAAATATCACTATCTAGAATAGGTGTCCAATCCCACCAATCGATGACCTCCTAGACCAGATCACGGAGGCGGGGGAATATTTCAGCAACATTGAATTGAAGTTCGGGTATCACCAATTACCAATCGAACCCTCTGATGTGTGGAAGATTGCCTTCAAAGCCAAGGAGGGCCTTTTTGAATGGTTGGTCATTTATTTTAGGTTGACGAATGATCCCACAACATTCATGTGGCTAATGAACAACATATTGTGGCCATTCACCAACTCATTTGTGGTGGTTAATTTTGATGACATCCTGATATTCAACCAGACTTGTGAAGAGCACCGCCACCACATCTGACAGGTCCTCCAAACACTACGAAAGCACAACTTATATGCCAATTTGGAGAAGTGAAATTTTGGCATGACCCAGGTTCAGTATCTGGGATACATTACTAATGAGTGGGGGTTGCATGTGAATTCATCCAAGATTCAAGTCATTCAGGATTGGCCAGGTTGAACCACTCTTACAGAGCTCCGCAACATTCCCAGTCCTTCTAATTTCTACCAGAGGTTCGTGTTGGGATTCTCTCATATCACTTGGCCCTTCGCATCCACGTGCACATTAGTAATCATCATCACAATATAATACAATCGCAACTAATTCATATAACACAGACACAATCGCAGCTAATTTAGATAACATAGAGATACTTCAACTGCAAACGCATCTAGTTCAGGTAACACAAAGATACTTCATCAGATTTCAGATTCATTAACATCCAAAACCGAGTTACAAACACAAGTCACAACCCGCGCACACAGTCAGTGGGGTCCGCACACAGTAGGATTGAGGATATCTACGCACACAGCTAGCAGGAGTCCTTACCCAATACCACCCAAAATATATCTCAATATTTCATACTTATCATCAATCTTACTTAGTCTTAGACTGAAACTATCCATCTATTTATATCATCATAGCCTACTCTATATTGTGGTCCATAAACCATGGTTTTCAGACCCGAGGTCTACCCTTTGACCCATTACAATACATTGGGGGCTTTGACATACCCCAAAGCCTCTGCGCTAGACTAATTACCATAAAATAAATATAAAAAACGTTGCTAGGGGACCCCGTTCCAACAGGCCTCCAACACAATCTTGTGACTCATCCAGAGTCAAAGCAGCCGTGGGGTTTGCATCTTCACCTGAAGATTCTTGATTTCATCGATTAGAGGAGGAAACACACCTTACCTTTGCATGGTAGTGTTCTCTGCAATGTCCACTAACTTTTGCGAAATTGGGCCTTATGGGTAGCGGTGACACTCTCCAGGGTCTAATTCAACTATTTGACCATGACATCCAATTCCTAGGATAACTTTAGGGCTTCATCGGCCCATGGCTTGAGGTGGTCAATCAGAACCTTCTTCTTGTGGCGAAGCCCCTCTAGGTCATTACTGATCACATGGCTAGCTTGAAAATGTGCCAGGCATTGGGCTGGGGTCAGAGTGGGCATTGTAGCCTCGATTTGCTCGAATTCTTCTTCCATCTAGCACATATCTTGGGAAAACTCGAGCAAAAGAGGGTCGCACTGCACTAAGGAATTTGTGTTGTAATGGTTCTTGTAGCTTCTTTGACAATCGCAGCTCTCTGGGTGCGTACCTCATGAGGGGTTTCCAGCTACAACTTAGCTTGCAACGTAGAAATCTACTGCTCCATTATGGCCTTAACGCTCTAGATCTCAGTTCGAGAAGATTTCAAGGCTGCGACGAGTCCCTCAATCTTGGCCTGGGGGGTGGCAGAGGAAGGAATGTCTTCGGTCACATCTTCATAGAGTCTGTTGATCAGATGTTCCAACTCGGTCTGTTGTACGGTGGCAAGGATACACGCGGCCTGTGCCTAGGATGCCTTGGTAGTATTTTCTACAATGGTATGCTCAGTTATACGTAGCTGATGTTGCGCTCGTCGATCTCTATGATGGATTTCCTCAAAAAGGGATGTGTGGAGAGCCTGCAGCAGCTTGCTCTAAATCTAGGCTAACTCTAGATGTATTTCTGTGTAGGCCTTGACTTGTGCACATAAGCTGGGTGGACTTAGACTGATTGATGCACTTGAAAGGGGGCAGAGGTGACTCTCGGTCGTGGAGATCAACTCAGTTTTGGTTGCTTGAGGCAGGCTCGCTTGAACCATGCTCATCTGCGGGGTATCGGCTTTGAGTTGAAGAACTTGGAGCTCAAAATATATTGCAGTGACTGCAACCTTCCGCTGCTCTTCCAAGGAAAGCCACCTGTCCTCTGAAGAAATGGTGACCTCATCTGCAGTTTTCTCCAAATATTCCTCAGTTAAAGTAACCTCAATCTCCCTATCGGGCCTTGTAGCTCGTCATTTTGTTCATCGGCCCTTGAGAGGTTTAGTTGTCTATTTCATGCCACGCAGGGAACCGACACCTTGAACATCTAGGCCCTCAGTCTCCATGTCCCGTTGTGACTCCTCCTCCACACCCTGCGCTGCATCTGGGGGAACCTCCATCCTGGTGGAGCCTTCTGGGCCACAGCCTTTTGAGTTCTTAGTAGTATCTGGTGGGGTGGTGGTCTCCAGAGCTGCACTTGTACCAGAAGTGTTGATCATTACATTTTCATTTGATTTGAATCCCAATTTCCAATGCGGTGGCCAAGTGGCAATGAGCTGATCGATTTCCTCAATGGCGACCATGTAAGGAAGCGACATCCAAGCTAGATCCTTACAGCCCCGAATCTGCATGTTGTGCATCGTAACCTAGAATTCAGCGATGCTCTTATAATTTCCATAGACCATTGGCAACAGGCGTGGGTAGGATAGAATTAGTACTGTGAGCACACCATCAAACAGTATCCAAAATACTTATTTTTCCTCAATATGCTTCGCATCCTTTGAATCCCACAAGTTTCTGTATCATACCCCTTCACACATTCTCGGTTCTAGCTTAGGGAGGACCAATCCTTTAGGGGATTCCCATGTGACCAATGAAATTAGGAGGAGCATCCAAGAGTAACAGAATGCCTTCCCATGGTCCTTGGCCTCGCGCACATTTTCTAGAAACTTAGTGCAGAGGAACTGCGACCAGTTCAAGAAGACCCCCTTTTCACAGCCGCCAGCAAGCTGAATCACATAGGCAGGGATAGCCATGGACTGGCACTTGTGCATGATTTTACAAGCTAGTAGCAGCGTACCCATGCGCACTCTAGGGTCGGTAATGGTTTCGATCAGGAACCCTCTTTTGTTTCGCTCGACATGGTAGTCTTCTCGCACCTTGTCGGCAATATGTTGCTCATACTTATTACTGATGTGCTCCATGGGATTCATCCCATGCATGGGGAGACCAGTAATGTGGTGAATTATGGCGGCATCGATGGGAATGTGGTCCTCAATCCACAAGTTGTCGTGATGGATCAGGGCTAGCAGTTGTCGCACGACTAGGGCGGTGATATTGTATCGGCCAAGTGAGGTATCCGCAGCAAGTTTAGTAATCTTGAACTTGCTAACCTGCGATCCCACGACATTGGTACTACCTTTAGCACATCATCCTCCAATACTCTTTCAAGATATAGATCAGGTGCCAATTCTGGGAAGGCCTCCAAGTTGGCAAGGTCATTATCGTCGAACTTAACTGAGGGGAGATTTTCAAATGCTTCTCCAATTATGGGGACTTTATCCGGAACGAGTGACATTTGCATATATGAGTGCATAAAATAAATATTCTTGGATGTGCACACCGAGGGTCTTCTAGGAAACACATAGGGCGGTATCCAAGTCAGTGGGGCAGCTAGCAGAGCTTCTTCTTGAGCAGAGAGAGGTCGCTTCACCGGGTTAGGCGAGTGTGCCTTAGGAAACTTTCGAGGGGATTTCACATTCTGAGGGGATATGCGTGGCTTCACCCTAGCCCATTTTGTAGGCCTCCCCTACACCTGATCTTGATCTTTCCCCTTATTCTTCTTTTTCTCCACCTGCATCCCCTTGGTCGGTGTCGACACGACCTCTTCTACATCAGGTGTTACTTCGAATAATTCATCAAATGATATCTCAGTAAAGGCCATGGTCTTCAATGACTCAGCGGGATTGGTCTCAGTCATTCTAACTCGGAACTCAAGGTTGTTGCTATCAGAGGGGGCAACATGCCCAGACATGAACATAGCACAATGGTTACTGATATTTTCAAGGTACAAGACATTGAGGATGTACAGAACCCGATTCTAATCTACCCTCCTCATTTTATAGCTTTGGATAGTGAATAATGGTTGGATGAAACTTAGCTAAAACTTACCATCAAGGAAATGGTAAAAAATCCTCTGAAATCACTGCATTAATTGGCAACTAGCTGCTCTTTCCAATGGTAAAATTGGCTTTTTACCCAGCTTTACTATTCCAACGGCTAGTTTTTACAGCTGCGTATTACCCCTACGTGCCCAACGCTCCTTTTTTGTTAGAAAATTAAATATTACAGAGCAATGAAACACATAAAATATGTGGAAAACACAAGCACACAAAACACCATAAACCAGAGAGACACATATATACGTGGTTCACCCAGTTTGGGCTACATCAACCCTGAACAACCAGTCCTTCCTTTCTATTATCCAGCAAAATGAAGAGAAACAACCTATAACAGATCCACTATAATATCCTTTTTTCTCTCTTACAGTCTCTCTATCTATTTCTCTCTCCGAGAGTACACATACAATACACAGCCGCAATACAATACCCTCATACAAGCGACGGGTTTCCTTCTAGGGAAAAAATGCTAAACTAAACATAACTTCTACCGTTAGATCATTTGCCTAATGAATGGCCCACATTGGCTAGAAATTACTATACTTTTACAAGGCAATTTTACATCTGTTTTAAGCTTCGAGGACGCTGCCCCCGAAACCCCCTGCCAAGCAGGGGCTCCTTAAATTCGCAGTTGCCCCCCCTTGGACCCCCCAGGCAGCGTTTAATTATGGGCAGCATTGCCACCCCCATTAAGGTACATGGGTCCAATGCTGTGATACAAAATAAACAAGATAATCAGGCTCCACACTAAATATTTTTGTGCTTCCTGACCTGCGGACAACTCCTGTGCGTATAATGGTCTTGCTTGCATTTTTCCTCTTCCCTGTGAGTATCCATCCTAATACAGCTAATTTGGCCATATAGTCATCTTTTATGCACCAATTTGGCCCAGTATGGTTTGAGACAACTACCATTAACGTTTTCGGGCAGGGTGTCCCTGCACGCCATAGCCAATTTCACCGCACCGCCATTCGTAATTTTTTTTACGATATAAGGTCCCAACCAATGTTGGAAAATTTTCGTTGGGTGGTGTACAAACTAAATTTCATATAACAATACTAGCTCATCTTATTTAAGCGACTTCTGTCAGATATGCCTATCGTGCCAGGATTTTTCCTGGGCCTTCTGAACTTGCAGATAAAATTTACCAATGAATCGATCTTCCTCCAAGGCGACTAGTTGTGCTAAGCCTTCCTCCATGATATCAGGCTCTGCCAAGTTCGTAAAGGCCACGATGCATAGGCTAGGAATGATATACTCCATGGGCATAATGGCCTCCTTCCCATAAACCATCTAAAACCGCATTTTCCCAGTAAATTTCTTGCACGTGGTCCGATGGGCCCAAAGGACCGACGAGATGTGCATGTCCCAATCACTTTGATCAACATTACAGACCTTGGTAAGCACCTATTCCAAAATTTTATTAAAAGCTTCTACCATTCCATTTTCCTGCGGGTGATATGGGCTAATTTTTTCATGGTGTATTTGAAACTCCTCAGTCAAAGCTTGAATTGTGTCATTAATGAAATGCATACTTCTATCGCTCATCAAGATCTTCGGACAGCCAAACCTAGTTAAAATATGCTCAAAATTAAAGTGTGAAATGGTACCTGTAGTGAAATCCTTCACAGCTTTCACTTCTACCCATCTGGTTACATAATCATTCATAGTGAGGATGTATCGAGCACCTGTCTTCTTACCTAAAGGTTTGATGGGCCGAATGAAGTCTATTGCCCATTTATCGAACACACACAGGGCCATTTGTGGTTGTAAGGGAATTTTGTCCCTGTGCTACAGTCTTCCTGTCCATTGGCATGTGTCACAGGCTTAACAATAGTCGTGAGAGTCGCTATGCAGTGTGGGCCACCACATCCCAACTCTTAAGATCTTATGTGTCGTTTCTTTTCCTGTGTAGTGACCTCCTGCTATGCCTTCGTGGGCTTCTGATAAAATGGCTTTTCTTTCATGCTCAAGTACATATCTTCATGGTACCTCATCAACTTTGAGCTTATACATGTGGCCCAAGATAATGGTAATGTCAGTTGTGCAGGTTACCAGCTCTCTTTTTTGTTGTGCCGAATATTTTGTAGGTGCCATTCCCATAGTTAAAAATTGAATAATGTCTGCAAAGTTCTCATCAATTTAATAGAAAATAGTTGCGCATCGAGAAATGATTCTTCTAGGTTGGTTGGTTCTTCACCATTCTCAATTCAGGACAAGTGGTCTGGTCCATCATTTAATCTCCCATGGTTCACAATTATCTCAAATTCATATTCCTGAAACAACAGTAACCATCGGCAAATCTTCCCCCCCAACATATGCTTGTTGACAAGGTACTTCAAAGTGGAGTGATCTGTGAACATCTTGAAGTTCCCATCCAGCAGATAATGATGGTATTTTTGCAGGGCATACACCATTTCCAGCCCCTCGCGTTCAGTAGTAGAGTAATTACACTCCGCACTAGAGAGTTTTCTACTAGAAAATGCAACTGGGTGGTTAATGTCCCCCTCCCCGGCCTCTGTAAGCATGGCTCCTAGGCAAATACCTGAAGCTTCCAGATGGACATGGAAAACCTTTGCCTAGTAAAGAAATATGAGGATAGGTGCAGAGGCCATCTTTTCCTTGAGTAGCTTAAAACTCTTCCGAGACTCTGCATCCCAAAAAACTGATACATCCTTCTTTAGAATCTTTTCCATGGGTGTCGTGATTAGTGTGTACCTTTGAATAATCTTCCTATAGTAGCTCATGTGCCCGAGGATGAAGCGCAGTTGTTTCTCAGTTGTGGGGACTGCTAAATTGATGATAACTACAACCTTGGAGAGTCAACCATAAATCCCTATTGACAGACTATGTGGCCTAACAAGATCCCGAAAGGTACACAGAATATGCACTTCTTAGTATTTTGGGAAATCTGGTGCTTTCTGCAGGCATCCAATATCATGCGCAGGTTTGAGACGTGCTTCTTTACCAATCCAAATACTATCCAATCGTCAAATTATACTTCCAGAAACTTGTGAATGAGCTCCTTGAATACTGTGACCACTACTCATGAAAAGATGGCAGGGGCATTTTTGAGCCTAAAGGGCATGATGGTGTACTTGAAGGATCCCCATTATGTGGTGAAAGTAGTTTTGCTACGATATTTAGGTGCGATCCTGATCTAATGGTAGCTCGAAAACCCGTGAGTGAATGAATATGCTTCCTACCCTCCCACATTATCGAGGATTTCATCAGAAAATGGCATAGGGAAGGGATCACGTATGCAAGCATCATTCAGCATACGCAGGCCCACACAGATTCTTATTTCTCCTTTAATATTTTTTTCTTGGACCACCATAGAGCTTACCCAATCTAACTGTTCTACTCGTTTGATGATACCTGTAGCTAGCGTTTTGTTAATTTCTTCTCTGCCTTTATGCTTATATTTTGGGTTCAATCGGTAAGGTTGATACTTAACAAGGCGTGCATCTAGTTTTAAAGTGATTCGCTTGAACCCCAGGTCCCTTGTGATACCTTTGAGTTCTAAAAATTTCATGGGAAACAGATCCTAGTACTCTGTGAGAAGTTCCGCGACTTTCCCAACGGTATCATCATCCCAGTAATCCCCAATTCTAGCCAGCTTGGGTTGCTCTTCTATTCCAATGTTGACTTTCCTTAACTTAAGAGGCTTGGTCACATCGACGGCTTACAGTGGAGGTCCAGTAACTTCTCGTTCACCCTCAGACTCTAGGATAGTGATATTTCATGGATCTTCGTCACATTCCTCCATTTATATATTGTGATAGTTAGTGATATCCCACATCTGCGTATCCCAAGCTGGTTCCCATACTCTACATGAGGGCATGATTCATAAAATACTATAGCATCTATGTCTTGCATGGCTTCTTCTAATTCCTCAGTTCCGCCTATCAACCCGAACGTTGACACAAAATCATCCCCCATGGTATCCCAGTGGTGGGTGCGCTGATGTAGCTCTGCATCCAAATACCATGCCGTGAGGATTGGTCCCAAGGTATGGATAAATAGGTGGACCCATTTTTCGCAGGTCCTTTTGCACCAAAACTCCATCCATGTGGACAATTTCTTGCGCGGGTCCCCCCGGCGGAGGAAAATCTCCATGGGTAGGTGAACTGGGGGTTCAAATCATAGGATCATCATCCTGCAACATTCCTCCCAATCCTGAAAAGTCCCCTTATGATTTTCCCACCACCACGCGGGGGTCGCATGCATGGCTAGTTTAAGTGCCCACATTATCCATTCCCTTGGGACTTCTGCTTCAAATGCTCTAAGAAAATCCCTAATACTACCAAAATCATAAAAGTAAGGAAACTCTCTTACCTCTGAGGAGATACACCGAAATATCTTTGTGATCCTAAGACACCATAGCAAAGATACATCATGAAACCGGTTCTACCAATTTTCGATCTCCCCGTCGGAGTCAGAGAAACATTCCCTGTCTTTCTCCCAGCAAAGCACACCATTATACATAGGGTTAATCCAATCCTCATCCCAGGCATTTATTTTATAGATATGATCAACATCATCTTCTTCATGCACAGGTTTTGCATACCACTCTCCCTCTCTTGGGTATAGAGGGACTATTACTCTCATACCCACATTCTAAAAAACCATTCTCCTTTTCTTCAAGTTGATAATACCTCCCATTTCTATAGCCCAATCCAGCTCTAGGAGCGTAGGATAAGGGTCTTCATCCTCTACAATTCGAATTACCTCAAAATCCTCATATACCTTAACTCCTAAAATGTCTACCATAATCTTTGATAGTCTTCCCAATGGTGTGATATTTTGTTTGCTAGCCATGCACAACTGTATAGTAGACCATTCCAGCTTAGGTTCTCCCATCCTTTTCCAAGTCTGTTTGGGCAGGAAATTTGCATCGGATCCCAAATCTAGGATGACCTGATCCATTTCGTAATTACTAATCTGCGCAGTTAGCTGCATTTCCCAACCAGTACGTTTCTTATGTCTGTAAATTTTATGGACATCTTTAACTTTCGTTTGAGGGTCAGCCTTTTCCGTGTAGCTACGTATCAATGCTTGAAGATTTTCTACTGTGTTCCGGTTTCGTATAAACTTCATACATGCCTGTAGGAAAATTTTAACTTCTCTGTCGGTTTTTAGATTTGTTGGAGCCTTGGAGGTAGATGCCTCATTTTTGGTAAAGTCTTTCCGAGCTTCTAGGAAGGTTTCTTTCCCTTTCTGTAGGTCCAAGCTTTCCTTTTTGATATTGGCTTTTTGGATAAGTCATTTAGCCACAGCTCTTTCCTCAGCTCCTCCAGTAGCCATGCCAGTATGTGTAATGACACCAATATTGGGTCCCTCTTCACGTGGTTCCAACTTAACCCTTTGTACAATCTACGTCGGTGTCCGTTGTTTTTCCTAAATCTTTGCTATCAGCACCGGACAATCTTCGATCATATGATCCAATTGTCTGCAATATCTACAAGATTATTGTGTAGGGTTTGAACAATCCCTTGTGAAGTTCCCTACTTCTCCACACTTATAGCAGATCAATTTCCCTCTTCCCTCACCTACGCTTCTGCCTCTTCCCCCCCCGCGACCTCTAGTATGGGAGCCTCCTCATCCCGTGGGGGATAGCAGTGATGAATTGTTAGCCTGTACCTTGTACAGGTTTCCTCTGTCTATCATTAAGTCATATTTCTGACAGTATTGTTTGTCATGTCCCACAGATGAGCAGAATCAACACCATCGTTGCTTCAACACTAGAACATAGGCACCAAGATGGGGGTAGTGGTTGGTATCATGTATTCTGTCTACTTTGTATTCGGCGCACCATAACATGGGGGTGCTTGGTCTCGTAGCCTCTTTAGGGTGTAATCTGTTGGGCCCCCCAGCTTTCATATAGTCCACCACTAGAGGGTATTGATCCTTGGTGTGGCCTGACACCCTTTATCTTATGCACCAAACGTTTATACTAGCTTATGTTCCTCGCTCCTTTCACAAATTCTAGATTTCGAGGTGCATTGCCTCCAACTGCCCTAGATCTTTCGTACCCCAAGATGGTATTGTCTCTTGGTGCAGCTTCTAGCTTCATGTAAAACTCGAAGGATTTTTATTGCATGGCAATTGCTTGCTGACCCATAGGTCCACACAGGTGAGGAAATAGCATGGAAATGAGTCGTTCCTTGTGTTTTCTATCCTCATACTTAAATTCCCCATCCGTGTTAACCTTCTTTAACTGCTGGTCAGCCTCCCATACAGACTTAGTGGGTCCCTGTTTAAAATATTTCAAGTCAATGACCAGTTGAGAGTATGACTTAGGCTTCTGAAACTGTTGTTTTAAGGCATCCTTTATTTCTTTTATTGATGGATCCACATGCTGGCCCACGTACCCCATGAACCAATCCAAGGTCCTTCCTTCAAAGGCTAGGGACATTTGTGCCCTTTTTACAACATCATTAGCAATTTTCTGTGTAGTCCATATTGATTTCGCTATGAACCAAAATTGGTCCATGTCTTCATCCCCCACACTCTTAAAGGTGGGGAGCTTCATTTGTGTGGCCGTATCTTCTTCTGGTAGTGGCGGAGGGGTAGGGTAGTTCTTTGCCTTACGCTAATTTGATGATGGTGTAGCCAGAGGTTTGGTTCTTGCGTGCTTAGGTGGCTCCCTTAAGGGGTTATAGATAGATCTATCCCCTTATCGATTGATTCTGTAGTACTTACCACTTTTTTCATACTCTTGCCCTGATCAGAGGTCATTCATTCGGTGTGGTTGCACAAAATGCCTTTTTCACATAGTAATATTTTAGTTAGTTGTGGAAATGTTTGCAATAAATTACATAATAATCATTTGAAGAACCTCCGCTCCACTTCTGAGTAGGATATGAACTAATCAACTGCGAATTCTACTACAAATCCTCCTAGCACACTATCCACCCAGTGATCTACAGTCCTGGTGATTGTGTTTTCAACCTTCTCCAATTGTTGAATCAATTTTGGGGTCGACTACGTAACCTGATGATCTTTAAAACACATCTCGAATTCTACTAGCCTTTCTAGCCGCTCTTGTAGCTCGCTTGCAAAAGTTACAAAGAAAATTTCATATACTTCTGTGAAAATATATTTGTTCTTCCACCTTTCAGCCGTTAGCTTTGTGCTGAGATTCTCTTTTATGGAAAATTCTTGAATCTATATTTCGATCTAGTATTCAATCTCCAATTTATTAGGCCGCCAATGGCCTCATGGAATTACCTGATCTCTCTCTCAAAATGCTCCTAGTCCCAGAAATGGAACCATTTGTTGGCTCTAGGGGTCATGACCTAGGTACAGATTTAAGGTTTTCTAACCAACCCCTATACTACTTGCCCTTTTGGGAATGACCAAATTTCGTAGGCCAAGGTCTCACCTGAAGTAGTACAGGTGGGTGCTAAAACCAGGTTTTTACACCCTGGGAGAAAGCGGGTAAGTAAGGCAGTCCTGTTGAGATCTATCAGGTTCGCACAGAAGCAATCTTATTTCCAATCCGTTAACATTATGGAGAGCGAATATTATAGCCTCATAGAAAGCATTTAAACATAAACAAAGCTACTATTATTAATCAGATCTTAGCAACACCTTCACATCCACGTGTGCATCAGTAATCATCATCACAGAATAACACAATCGCATATAATTCAGATAACATGGACACAATCGCAGCTTATTTAGATAACACAAAGATACTTCAATAGTAAACACAGCTAGTTCAGGTAACATAGAGATACTTCAACAGATTCCACATTCATTAACATCGAAAACTGAGTTACAAACCCAAGTCACAACCCGCGGACATAGCTAGTGGGGTCCACACACAGAAGGACTGAGTATCTCTGCGCACACAGTGTGCAGGAGTCCTTAGTCAATGCCACCCAAAACATACCTCAATAGCTCGTACTTAGCATCAATCTTACTTAGTCTTAGACTCAAACTATCCATCTATTTATATCATCATAGCTTGCGCTATCCCGTGGTCCGCAAACCATCATTTTTGGACTCTAGGTCTACCCTTTGACCCGTTACAATACATTGGGGGCTTTGACCTGCCCCAAATCCCCTACGTTAGACTAATTACTACAAAATATATATCAAAAACATAGCTAGGGGACCCTGTTCCAACACATACATTTTGAGGTCACATGAGTAATGTGTCTTAGGCACAAATTTTGTAAGAACCTATAAATATCAATCTATTTGTTTTTAGTGGTTTCCTATGTTTATTGTGCAATCTTATTCAATTATTTGAATGTATATTTACATGTGTTGAAAATGTCTATTTATAACATAATTCACTAAAGAATCACTTAACGTGTTCAAGTTTCTAGAAATGTGTTGATATTGAATTAAATCAAAATGTCTTTCACAAAGTCAAACTCTTAGGAACATATGATGCAGTGTTGGATTTCTGACAATATAAACACTAGTAAGTTGGAGTACCACAAGTTTTCATTAGATAGAAGTTCGATCAATGCACTATACTCAGCGATATTTTTTGTAGATCGACCGATAAAAATCCCTTGAAAAATCACTAACTCGTCGTTGGGAGCGAAAATGGCCCACGCTGCAGAGGATATATTCTGCGTACTACTACTAGCACCATCAGCATACCCAATGAATGGTTCCAAAGATTCAGACATCTGCAATGAAACGTAAAGTGGATTACTAACTTCAAGAAAACTCTAGAAAAACAAACGAAGATAGTAAATGAAAATCAACAACATATATACAATATAATACAATTGTTTACTATGATCATGTTTAAGCATAGTAATGTTTCATATACAAACCATTTCAGGGTTGTGCCAACATAATTCCATTGTAATCTATGAACTTGTAGGAAGCCTTAGCAAGAAGTCTTTTGACAATATAAGGGCCATGCCATAACAGCTCAAATTTCGCTGTACCTATTACATCAGCTTCCTAATCATAAAGAAGGACTAGGTCACCCTTTGAGAAGATGTGAGGCTGTACATGTTTATCATATTGTGCATTTATACGTCTCTTATGTGCTTTTTTGGCCAATTGGTCTTCACGATGTGTTTCATCAAGATGGATGAGGTTAAAATTTACGCGATTCTTCACCAAAGGTGTCAGATAACAAGTCGATTGCTAGTTTTAATGATGGTATTTCACATTGGATTAGCAAGATAGCTTCCAGACCATACACCAATTAAAAGGGGCTAAATCTGGCTTCATTTCTCACCAAGGTTCGGTACGCCCACAAAGTCGAGTACAATATTAAATGCCAATTTTGTTTATGAACTCCTATCATTTGTTGAAGAATTCGTTTAAGAATCTTGTTAATAGCCTCAAATTTTCCATTTGATTGTGGATAGTAAGGAGTAGAACTATCATGCGACAGTCCTAATTTGGCAGTCAACTCATTCATCATATTATTGCGAAAATGCGAACCATGATATGTGACTATAGCTTGTTGCACCCCAAACCGTGAGATGACATGATTAAAGAAAAACAATGTAGCTGTTTGTCCTATGTATTTGAATATAGGTATTGCTTCGGTCCATTTGGTAAAGTAGTCTACTACGACAATAATATAACCATGCCCCCCTGAACGAATGAGGGTTGCAGGTCATGAAGTCAATGCCCCATTTTGAAAATGGTACAATAAAAACAACAAGATGCATTGGCTCTGGCAGTTTACAGATTTTAGGATCAAATATATTGCATGCATGACAACTTCTAACTGCGAGGATGCAGAAGAAAAATATGGTAGGAAAAAATTAACTGGCACGAAATACCTTCTGCACGATAGTTTATCTAGACAACTGTCCACCACAAGCTCCATCATGAAAATCATTTAAAAAAATTTCATCCTCCTCATGAGTGAGGCACCTTCTTAAAATTGTATCGACACCAAGATGATAAAGTGTATCACCGATGATCATATAATCTTTAGCTTGGTATCAAATACATCGCTGGTCAGAGTGATAAATATCAAGCCAAGAAGTCTAGGTCTGGAGATAAATTATAAAATCCCCATACCAAGGATCAGATGATTCAATCAAAAATAGAGACTCATCAGGAATAGATGGTTCCGATGTAGTAGCAATATTATCAAAGGGAAGGTCGCAGAGAAGCTCAGCCAAAAGTAAAGACTTCTTTGACTTGGATTTGATGAATTCCAAATCAAACTCCTGCAAAATGACAGTCCATTTTGAATACTTTCCCCCCACTAATTTACGTGATAATATGTAAGTCATGGGGTTCCAATCTGAAATGACAATGGTCTTTCAGAATAGGATATAGTGGTGAAATATTTGGACAGCTTGAATAGCTTCGAAGGCAATATTTTCTACGTATGAATACTTCACTTCCGTTTCATTGGGATTACGACTCAAATAATAGATTGGATATTCTATCCCATTTTCTACTTGGACCAATACCATAGCAATGTTCGTATTAGCCATGGTGATATATAATTTAATCACTTAGATAATTTTGGGTATACATTATTGAAACCTAGAAAAGTGTATCCTTGATAGCATCAAAATAAGCTTGCACAACCTTATCCCAATGGAAGGGAATCCCCTTTTTCAAGAGTTGAGTAAATCTTTTATCCATTTTGGCGTAGTTGGGTATGAACCTCATTAGGAATTTATCCTTTCCCTAAATTTTCTGTAACTGAATCAAATTTGATGGCACAAGCAAATCAAGAATGGCCTAGACCTTTAGTGGGTCAATTTGAATTCCTTATTTTGAGATGATGAATCCTAGAAAAAAACTAGAAACAACACAAAACACACATTTATGTTGATTGAGGAGTATTTTGTAGTGTCGGGAGCATAGAAAGATAGCTCTTAAATGCATCGAGTGATCAGTCTGATTTTGTGAATGCACTGGTAAATTATCTAGATAGGGTTGAACAATGTGCTTGATGTAATTGAAAGCATAATCCATTGCTCTCTGAAAATTTTCCCTAGTGTTCTTTAAAGTGAATGTGCCTCAAGGAAAGATGAATTTTGTCTTATATTGGTCCTCTGGGTGGATATTAATTTGATTGTAGACAGAAAATCCATCCATGAACGAAAACAACTCACATCCAGCACCATCGTCAATAATATGGTAAATAAAGGAAGTAGGATAGTTGTCTTTTAGACAAGCAATATTGAAATATCGATAATCGATGCACACTGTGATGGTTCCTTGTTTTTTCATAACAGGAACAATGTTGAGAACCCACTCAGTAAGTAGAATAGGGTAAATAAATCCAGCATGCAGAATTTTTTCAATTTTTTCTTTAATGGTAGTGGCCTTCTTCAGATGAATAGGACGAAGGTGATGATGTTTCCAGTTTGACATCAGGGTACATATTAATGGTTTTTTCAACGATACTAGTATCTATGCCTAGAATTTCCTCATCGGACCAAGAAAATACATCACAAAATTCATCAAAGAGAGAGAGATATGTTTCGAGTTCTGATGGAGAAGAAGACACACCGACATGAATGTTTTCTACAACGTCGGGTTTGGTCGAAATATTGATATAAATTTCTTCTTCAATATTTGATAAATTTTGCTCGGATTCAATTGCATTAATAGGAAAATAATTTGAAAAGAATTTTCTGATCGATCGTTGATATAGCTCAATAATAGTATCTTCTTTGTAATCCTGAAGATGGGAGAGATGATGATGATATTCCCATGGTTCTCCTTCTGGCATCATGGATTCCACAATATTCTCATCTATCAAGAAATTTGAGGAAAAAGGATCAGGTGGAGTACCAAAATCTAATGAACGATCAACCCAAACGACTGGAAATGATGATTTCGGATTCACCGCCCAAGCCATGTAGATTGATTTTTATGCCAGATCAATTGGGCTGGGTGGTAGAAATTCATCCAACGTAACAACTTCCAAATCACTTGTAATATTTGTTAAGCCAGATGGAGTGGAAGTTATCATGTAGCAAGTCTCTATGTTTGCAATTTCTACTGATGTTGCAGGTGGCAGTAATGCAAAGGTTCCCATGAAGGTGGAATCCTTTAAGAGTCCTACAGCAATGTTCTGAAGTGCAAGTTGGGGTGCATGAACTAAAGGAATGCTTCTAGTTACCTGGGAACTAGAGGCAAAGAAAGATAGTTGATTTATGACTATGATAACACCTTTATGTGGAAAGGCAATCATTTTAAAATGTGTAGAGATGATCACAATCATAGAATATACCCACAACCTTCTGAGTAAAATGTTGTAGTCAAGGGTTCTGTCAACGACCTCAACTTCAACATTTAATTTTTCCCCCGTAGTTCAACATGTAGGTTATTGATAACACTGCAAGGCTTACATGTACGTATGTTGAAAGATTTCAACATCGTAGGCGATTGAGATAAACACGGCGATCCAAGTGATTTCCAGCAGTTTAGAGACATAATGCATGTAGATGCTCCCTCATCAATAATAGTATCATGAAAAAGGTGACTGAGAACATTTACTTGGATGGAGAATGTCAATTTTACTGATAATTGCGGCACATAGCCTGTATGATTAAAGACTACAAGATTGGAATCTGTCAGATCAATTCCACCAATTGCCGACAACAAAGCCTACCTCTGGGAGGGAAATTTTGACACACCTCAAGTGCTAACCTAGCTGAAGGGGATTGAGCCAAACATTCCACTATATTATTATTTTGAGCAGCTCAAGCTCAAGGATTAAATGTCGATTTATGAACGACTCCCTTCAGTGGCTTGATTTTCAATTCAGGAATAGCAGTTGGCGATATCGATTCCGTAGACGGATTCGTGGTCGAGGTAGTAGGTTGATTAGTAGCCTAACTACTGTAATATTTATTATGCGATGACACCAAAACATCATTCGATGACTTCGTGACAGACAACATAAGCACTTGGGAACTAGAAGTTGGATCTATAGCAACCAAATTTGTGTCTGGATTTCGAAATGGATTTGTCAACACAATGGATTCATGTGAGGTATTAATCAATTTTGAGACTTCGGTGTAGTGATGACAGTCTTAAACAAAGTGTTCCAAATTACAGATTATGCAAGGGTAATGAGGTTTCTGATTTCCAGTTGATTGATCAAATGATCTTTCCTGCAAGGTAGAAGTTTTCTTTTTCTTTGATTTCCTCTTTTTCTTACATACGGGTTTCTTGTCACTTTTCCCCTTTGTTAGATGACACTGCATGGATTTTGGAGGAAGGCGTAGGATCAAAAGCAGTAGATTAATGTGTAATTATAGTACTGAGCATACCATCTTTGGTGTGAGAGTCCTTAGATGGAGGAGGAATACTAAAATTAGATCGCGGCGCATTGGCAATTTTCTCGTAGTGTGCCAGACTGAGTATAAATCAAGTCTAAGTATTGGGCACGAGCAATGACCTTCTCTTCAATGACGTCACCACCCTTATCCACTTCCTTATTTATATATGGTAACAGGGACTTAATGAACCACTGTGCAAGGATATGATCTGGAAAAAATGTCTTAACCATTTTATGATGACGATGCCACTCATGAATATTATCAGAAATGTTAGTAGCATTAGTCTTCTTAAAATTAGTCAAGATTTCTGTTCCAGTTTCATATCATATGGGTAACTGGAAGTGGGTCAAAAATATAGTAGCTAGGGAAATTAAATTATCAAAAGAATCTCTTGGTAACTCAATGTACCATTTTGTGGCTGGACCAGTGAGCCTACACTGGAAAAGACGCGATCGAATAGAGTCATCATTTAGGGAAGTAGATGAAAAAAAAATGATAAGTCATAACATGATTTGACTGGTCTTCCCTAGGGTTTCCATTAAACTTAAGAATATCCAAGGGTAATTTGTGAGGTATCACTGGCCACCAAGGAGTGTAATTGATTGGATCACTAGGGAGCCAGTTTAAATCCAGTAACTCTAAAGTTGCAACAAAGGGAAACTGTCAATTTAAGTTAGGTTGAACATAGCGAGGGTATGATGAAATTTCTTGGGAAATAGGTTTTTGAGCGCCAGCATATGGAATCTGTTGTTGGTAACCCAGATAGGGGTTCTTTTGATAAGCAAACACTTAACGATTCTCTTGACCAAAACCTGGGTACGCTACTTGTTGAAATGAAGGTTGTGGCATTTGCGCTTGTGGCTACCAAGGGGTCTGTCCACCAACATTATAACCCAAACTAGGATAGCTTGGATTCGGTTTCATATAGGTATAACCTAGTTGTGGCTAGGACATCCCATAATATTGTAATCCAACTTGTGAATAAATAATTCCGGATACAGGTGGCTGTTGTAAACTAGCCGAAGGATTTGGAGTATGAGGGCCCAATACTTTAGCATATACGGTTGAAGGACCCACCTAAGATGGTTGAGTTACAACATTTTGAGTCTATAACAAGGGTAAGGATGTATTAACAAGTGGAGATTATGTGGGTGAAACAGATTGAACCGGTTGATATGAGTGTACAACTTCTTGTGGTTGGATGGGTAGAGTGGGCTACCACTGACAAACATTCATTCTAAAATTAGGATGACCAAATAACGATGGAGTACTATCAAAATGGGTGACCATAGGTTTCCCCCTAACATGAGGACTATAATAAGATGGAAAATATTGTTCTCCAAAATCATGGATTCCAGTCGAAATTGTACTGGATTGAATATACCCAGATGGACTAGCTTGATATTGCCCTGATGATGTGTATAACGGATCAAGTCATTCAGTACTCACTATATATTTACTAGTTAGAATACCAGATGATGACATTGGTGAATTCCATGGGTTTGAGGATGCACCAGAGAAGGTTCTATATAAATATTGGTAACCAGGTGGATGGAAGGGCCACCATATAGATATGACTGGTGAATTTGTGAACATCAATGAGGTAGCAAGATCGGGTGTTGTTACAACTATAATATATGGTCCAGCCAAAGATGTTCGCTCAGGAACGGTTATTCAGCCAAATTTATACCCTATTGTATCTACGGGAACTCTAATAGACACAAGATCAAAAAAATCATAGGAAGGTGATTGCGAAAAAGACTCATATAAGTAAAGCACCACCCCAAAATGAGTTGAAGTTAAAGGTGTTTCGTCTTGTGGTATTTCTTCAATCAAAATTGAACCAGGTGGAAGGATTTCGTCCTCAATCCCAAAGTATATTTCAGGAGGTTGACTGCGCGATATGGAAGACTCAACGACTACAATATATCGTGGGGTGACCAATACAAGAACAACTTATTGTTGTTCAACTTTGAGATTTAGATGTGCTGGAAAAAAAGTTACAAGATCTAGATCAACTTCCAGTTGAACAACATTGGGTTCGGGAGGTATGGTCTCACTGATTGGATGGATTGTGACCATGGGTAGCTAAGAGGACTCCATCTCGACAATAGTATATGAATCAAGATTTGTAGAAACAACTTGATCCGATTCTGGTATATGTGAAGATGATGTCGCACCAGAGGTACTGATAGTACTAGATTCAGTAGAGTGATGTCGCCTTCGCTGACCAAAAATGGATTTCGATGTTAAAGGTGGTTTCAGTCTATTCTACGTGAACGACGGGGAAAGGGATGTTCTTCTTCCATGATGACTGATTTATTTTATGACCAAAAATAAATAAACAAAATAAAAGGGTAACTCTAGGAAAAAGGTTTACCAAGTAATTCGGAACTGCAGAATACCTCATGGCGAAACAAGAAGTACGAGTGGGCAATCCCCCTGAATGTTGTGTTTGGTGTATGGGAAGTTACAAGGCAGCTGACTCGCTTCACTATGGATAGATAGAAACCTAAAGTTATCCTCCCAAATATACCCGAAGGTACGTGGAGGCCCAAGTCCATATTAGCCCTGTCTAATGTGAAACAGCACAGTGAGAGCACCCCCTTATAATTTTCATACTACAACATTTCCCTATATACCCGAAGGTATGTGGACAAGCTCCGATATACTTATGTACATGGATTGAGTTATCACCCCCGAAATGTATCACAGACAATTAACAAAATCTGTTATGTTTAACGATGTTGGAACACCTCTCTAGCCTAGACCTTCTAAATGTTATCGTTATGGTTCCAATGCTTTCTTAGGTAAATTGATGTAAATTTTAAGTTTATATTGTTTAGAATGTTTTTCTTTGAGGTTCACCGCGTGATTTGATGAAATTCCTAAAAATACAAACTAAAATTATAAGCAAAATTTTCAATTTTAGCTTTTTCAATGAAAATCCTAGCTACTAAGGGAAAGAGTAATCCATTTTAGAGCAAACAACAAAGAGCACAAACTAAAATGCAGCTTTCCTAACTTGTTCCTATGCAACACACACAATTCACTAAATTCACATGCATTTTTTTATTTTCATCTCCCTTAATGTGAATGCAAGAAAGGAAACTATATGCATCAAAACAACAAAAACAAGTGTTTTCTTCTTTGAGAAACAAGGAATTTAACAGCAATTTGTTTTTAGAAAAAATGAAGAATGGAACTACAATTTTTCCTACAGGAAATAAAGAATGAAACAATAATTTCTTTACGAAAACAAATGGATCTAATGCAAAAATAAAATACTTTTAATTTTATTTTCCAATGATAAAGAAAAGCACTAAAGAGACATTGAACAAAATTACTTTTCAAAGGAGGAAGAACTAGGTAAGTTCACTTATCCCTAAGAGGTATCAGATAGTTTAGAATATAACAAAAAAATGGCTGAGAGTGATAGCAATGACAGATTTGAATGGAATTTGATTGGCTAAGGGGGCAACATACTCTCTAAGTGGAGACAGTGTGTTGCATTGCACCCATGAGTGGGAGACGGTGCACTGCAGTGCACTGTGTCTTGACCAAAAATGCATTGGGCGCAATAGTGATTGAAAATTAAAGCTACAAAACACACTTCTAATGCAATTATTTCATTCAAAATTATAATAACTGAAAGTAGATGCTAATGATGAGGATTAGCAGAGGAAAAAACACTCGCAATGATATGAAACTCCCCAGCGGAGTTGCCAATTTGTTATGCGGAATTCTAATCTATGGATAAATCAAACTCCCTAAGTGTGGTGCTAGGCACTTAGAACAACAGATGAAAGACTTTGATAACACTTTCTCTAAAATAAGTAGACACACAGAATGATAGAGTAACCTACTTGCAATCCTAGTGCTTCTCCTTCTATCGCTTTTGTTGTCACCTTCATTGCAACTTAGATCGCTAGATTGATTCCTGCAGGCATGAACAGAAAACAGCAAACAGATTGCAATATACATATGCCTACTTATCTTAATCACTCAAATTGACTAGATTTGAAACATATATATCATTCAAGAATCCATTGCATGAGAAATAGAAACATAAAGATATATATATATATATATATATATATATATGGGAAAATGAACAACAATCTTTATTGAAGAGTAGAAGGGGAAGGTTACAACCAATGATCAATTCGATGCCACTAGCTCTAGCTTCATCCCAGCCTCATCACATCCAACATCGTGCTAGCAGCATATCAGTACTTTCACTCTCTGAAATGAGAATCCAACAACATTTCTTTACCAAAATTATTCCTTTCCTAGCACTATGATCTGTGCTCAATTTATAGGGAAACTGATGGTAGTTTCTTAATGAATTACTTTATAATAATATGAAATACATGTTTCCAAGTTCAGAGGTGTTAGATGGACACTTGGATTCGAATTTTGAAACATATGGACTCTTCTAGAAGGCACTGGCCATGTGGAGAATCCTGGCACAATGAGAATTCCGCTCCCATGTGACCAACGCACTCTTGAATGTTGGGAAGTGCATTGTAGTGCACCCTTGAATGGAGGATATTACATATGAAACACAGTTAGTACCTTTAGAGGCAACTTCAGTGAGTTCATAAGTGATATAAGACATACTTCAAACCTTTGACATATCACAATAGAAGCCATGAATGGTTTGTTCTTCTCTTAAGGCATACAGAAACTGAAATGTAAGGGGATTATAAACCCTATTTCATTGGTCCTGGGGATGATGTCTAGTTTGACCGGGCCATGGAGGATGATGCCCAAATTGGCCTATAACAGATACATTTACTATTCAAAATATATACATTTATAATACATTTTCATGACCGCTGGTCTTAGATTCCAAGGTCTCTTAGACTCCCTTTGATTTTTTAGCTTCAACACTATAACCCTTAGCTGATTAGGTGTCTAACATTCTGTTGACAGGAAAATCTATCTGGCCAACAACAGGGGATCACCCCAGTAAAAATTCCCAACTAGACTCTAAACCGTTTGGAATAGGGATCACGTCCGAGGTGTGGGTCCGACTACTGCTTAATTCACCTTTCCTTGGGTCTTAGTAGGACTCTATGAACCTACAAACACAATCTTACTCGAATGATAAAAGACACATGATTGATGATTTTTAATGAACATACAACACTATGTGTAGTGAGAGTTAGTTATAAAGCATGGGGCCAAAGGAAATGTTGTCAACAGCATGTCATTAGGTTCATGCTGTCAAAAGTTGTTCTTTATGGCAGAATACCCTTCCCCTCCTTAAACAATTTAGGTAATGATATGAATGTTAGAAAACAAAGTCATTAACATTCATCAAGAAAGTGATATGAACTTAGCACCATTAATACATGTTTAGAAAACTATAATGCATAAATGATGTAATTGGAGACAGTTTCATTAATCAAAAGATGTTAGAAACTGAAAATAGAATACTCATAGTGTTCACACATCGACCCTCATCAGATCCAAAAGGAAATTAGAAAGTATTTGTATTCATATTCAAATTGTGTAGTCCTTCTATTACAATGTTCTCTCTCTCTTTGAGTCCCAAAAGAAAAAAAGCGCTTATCCAATTTTTGGAAGGAAGTATTTATAGAACGAAACTTGCCCCTTGGGCTTCCCTGACTTTTCGCCTTCCCGACTGTTGGGATTCCCTGCGACCTAGTAGATTTTGCGACCTGCGACCTTGGCCTCTATTGTGACCTGTGACCTCACTGGATTCTACGACCTGCGACCTTCTTTCTGTGATTTCTAGATTTCATAGCAAGATTCCTATCCTACATCCCTTTCTTTGAAAAAGGGCCCTCTTGCTTGTCGGGAAAAACTTCAGTTCCTTGTGCAAACCAACACTTTCCACCTGCAGTCACATAGCTTAGGTTACATGTCTTCATTGATTCAATAACAATGTTAGGGGCGTATTTAATTAATTGGGCAAGTGAAAATGATAACTTTAGACCCCTGTGTGGTTAAGTGTTGTGCCATTATGTCATCATATAGAATGTCTTGGGTAATCTTTCCCTACGTCCTTCTCAATCACTGTAATGTAGATTGGTATAGCTATGGAGTGAGTGCAGAAATTTTCTGCGACTTGGCAACTTGGTCGCATAGTTACACCCTTGTGGGGGTCACATTTTGAATGATTTTTCATGTTCTGCGACCTAGCGACCTGGTCACATAGTCGCACCATCATGGGGGTCACATTTGAATGATTCTGCATGTTTTGCGACCTGGCGACCTGGTCACATAGTCACACGGCCGTGGGGGTCACATTTTGGATAACACTGCACGTTCTGCGATCTGGCGACCTGCCTCGTTATGCAATTGCTTAGTGTACAAGTTGCACCTTTTTCCACCATGTAGAAAGCACGGTGTAATCAACTCAGTCATAAATCAATGGTGAGCAACCCCGCGACTTCGTTCAAGTCGCATTCTGCGAGTCTTGAGGAAACAGTTATGGTTATGCTACCTAGGATAAGCTGTGACCTATGAAGGTCGCATGACCGTCATTCATAGGGGTTGCATCCTTTGCTCACCTCCTCTAGTTCCTGAAAATGTGATTTGGTGACCCATAAATCGCATGAATTATGAATGTTATCTCATCGTTGATGCAACTCGATAAGAGCTTTTGGATTTCCTTTATCCGGGAATGAATTTCTGCTGCTAAGAAAATTTAAATATGGAGAATATATGTGTATTAGTGCTTCCGATCATTCTACGCTCTGATCCTTCCTAGCATGGGTAGTTTCTTTATCTACGGCGAGGTCATTACTAAACCTGTGGCTTGCTAAAGTCACTTTTCTTTGAGGAGCGCGACTTCAAAGCACAATCGTTCATTCATGTTGTGGCCGTGGTGTTTTCACGTATCTTCCAGGCCTTTGGTTGCTTTTCATGCTACCCTTGGTTTTTGGGCGTACTCCAACTCAACAGGGTGTGGTTGAATTTTATCCGCATGAGAATAATTGAATTTAGTTCAACCCACGTAGCTTTGAGTTTGGAGAATGGCCATTATCGACTTCTCATAACTTGACCCAAAATTTGGACATTCCTCGGGTGTACCAAACGCAATGTTCGGAATTTGAAGCTTGCTCTCCTCATATAAAAAAACCTTGGGTTAGAAACATAATGCTCATGCTCATGTTGGGTTGAACATATCCTTTCAAATCTGGTGGAGAACCAAATTCCATGCTGTGGGCTACTTCATGCTAAATTTTCTTGCCTCTTTCATTGTTCCAACTTATCATTATAATAGCAAGTATAATGGAAAAAAATAAAGGGGGACCACCCTCCATGCGGGACATTAAAGAGCACAAGTGAGACATCTATGCTTTCCACACATAATTACCATCATGAAATATGCAGCAAGAAAACCCATCATGTCCTCCTGCAAATGAAAATGAGCCACAATATATTTTTTAGCAATGGTGGAGCTATACTCAAATATGCGTTCTGCTGACTTCATTACAGATTTAGCAATGGGATCAACAAATCGTAACACTCTGTAATTAGCCAAACACTGGGGTACTGATAGGAGACTGAGCTTTAATCATGAAGCCGAAAGTATTTCTCATGCTATTGGCAAGCTTTCCATCATGCCTTCGGGCAGCTTTATAATAGTTTTCGCATCACTTATAAACAAATTGATAGAGAGATTTTTCGTCATATAGGTCCTTAGACTTATTAGGATCCTGCAGAATGCCATGAAAGTGGAAATTTGAGATGACGAAGGGCGCATTCAAGATTCTGCCACAGCTATCGTATCGCAACTGATATATGCTGCTGATTAAGCCACTACTTGTTTCAATAAATACATAGCCATATGAATTTGGTAACCATCTTTATTTAGGAATGAAGTTGCACATCCGGGAGAATGTTGTTTAATTGTGATTGACAATTCCTTTAACTAGTGTGCTCTCGTTATTTGAGTTCCAACTTCTTTCTTCTAGTATGATGGTAATATTGTTCGGTCTATCATCTATGGGGAGAACACGCATGCAACATTATAATATCAATTAGTTCAAGTTCCCCTTTAGAGAATGATGACCCCAAATAATTAACATCAGATTATGAGCTTGGTGAAGTACCCAAACCAAGTGCCTAAACAATCCATGGTGAAACAGCTTTTAATGTAAAAACACAAAAAAAGTTTCCATTCGAATGTATGTATGGCAATCCCTTCACACATGACACGGATGCGGTAACAGTATCTCGTCATTATGGTGAAAGGCCTCACCAGGGCCTTGGGATAGGTTACAAGGATGTCATTATCTACAGACCAGGTTAAAACCCTAACGGCTAAGCAAGTATACGGGGGAAACGAATTTTTAAATATACCCAAAATTTGCGGTGTTGTTGTAGCGGCTACAAAAAATGGTGAACCACTCGTAGAATCCAACATATCTGTCAACATCACAACAATATTATAAGTCCAGATAGTGATGCAAGGGAATATTGAACAAGTTCTGCGGGTACCCTTTTGTATTACTTTAGCCTTTATAGATATGCCCAGTCCCTGTGCCTCAGCTAGGTCTCGCTAATCAAAATACATCAAAGCGGAAGCTCACGAATGCTAGTAGCTTGTTAATGATGTGAAGAGTAAGGTAGAGGGTATATTATATTCATAACTTTTAAAGTAATTTTTTCGTGATGCTCTGCTGGCAGCAGGCCTGGACAGTACCCCGGCGGAGTCACTTGAAGAAATCACAAAAGTTGCTCCGCTGCCAACAAGCTTAGTTAGTACCCCGGTGGAGTTGTTGCATTACCTCTCCGTGCAAGAAGCCTTTCTCAATCCTTTACCCTTATTTGTTTTATGTCCTTGTATCACTTATTTTCATGTGCTCATGGCACTTATTTTGCATGGGTGGATGAGGGATCCCGACTTATTTTATGTGAAAGAGAGGTTGTTTCTTGTTTGAAAGAAACTAAAAGATATCCTGATTTAGGTTTGCCCTCATGCCAAGCCTCCACATCCCATCTACTACCCACAGGCGATGCGTGCATGAAAAATCTTTAAGATGTTCGAGACTATGTTGGGCACAAGGCTTAGGTTGTGGGTATGGGCCATTCAAACTAAGTATGATTCCCCACACACAACAGGCTTGTATCTCCCTGGTTAATGAATTTAGACTCATAGGCATTTTATTGAGAATGCGACTTTGACCACCTGTGTTGAGAGAAGCTGCCTCTCAAGGTAACCACTGCAACTTCACGCAAACAATGGAGTTATTATTTCAGCAATTAGGGTAAAGTAAGTCAGCAAGGTGATCAGGGTTTTCAATGAGGGCTCGTGCTGTGGTATGCGATATATCAAAACTTTCAGAGCTATGTCAACAACCTGTGCAAATGATGTGAGGAAGAAACTGTAGAGCGCGATGCAATAGACGATGCTCATGACGTAATGCAATGCCATGTGCAAGAACGATCAATAAGTTGCAGGTGAAAAAGAAGATGAAACACAAGCATTTATTATCCGAACATTATGCAGCAATAAGCAAACCGAACGAGAAACGAGTGCAAACTAAATGTAGAATGACGATCCCTAAGATATTAGCCATAAGAAAAAAAACAGACATACTTTTAAACTATAAAGCAAAAACTTTCGCAAGTAAACCTAATTAACAACTTGAACTAGCAAACCTTTATTTAAAAAATCCTAGCTAGCCTAAACCTAAAACCCTAGTTTAACCAAAGGGGCGGTCGGGTCATGTGAAATCAGCTTCCCAGTGCAGCCACCACGTTAGTTCCTGTCCTACAAGAACAACAATGTTTGGAATCAGAGCTAGCGTAGAAAATTGTGCACCAACAACAAGACTTACCTGAAGAGAATACGTAGCAACAAGAAGGTCAGGGCTACTTACCAGAGAACATGCTAGGATGGACTGCGCAAGCTGAATTTCACTTTCATCCTGATACACAGAAATATTTTTTTGAAATCTACAATCATTTATAAATGACACATACCCATCCACGCATAAGCCTAGGTCTGAAGGAAAAGGGGTAATCCATTACCTATTTGCAGGTATATTCATCGAACAGGATCTGTCGAACTAGCCGGAAATCTCATCATGGTTCTGGGGATGATCAACTTGATGGGATGGAAAAAATAAGGATTTGTCAAGAAAATTATAGATACTTGCAAATCCAAGAGAAGAAAACCTAATTTTGAAAACCATATTTCGAAGTTGTCCCTAGGTTTTGTTGAGGATATGAGGATCCGAATCAACCATTAGTGGAGGCTAACATTCCTCACCATCTCGAAAAAATTCCAGACCTTCGAGAGGGGGGTTTCTTGACTTTGATGGTTTGGCGAGATCAATAGGCAAATGGATGTGATCATTAATTGTGGTGATTCGAAAAATTTCAGTGGGATTTGTGTCAATTTGGTCAAATGTTTATGCACTAACATATTGACAGTCCAATGTATCAGATTCTATAGATTTTCCAGGATGAGGTGAATTTACCGGAATATTTTCGGGCGGTAGAGAGGTTTGCCAAACATCACACGTTTGTGCCTGAGTGCAACTGGTATTGGCTGGGAAACAACTAAAAATATTAGAGGCAATGGTCAGTGTTTTCCTTCTAGTGAATAAATTAGGATATGTTGGTTGTTTCATACCAGCTATTTGGGGATATGAATATTTGCTCAGGGAAACCTAACTCGAACGAAAGACCCTCCCGGATAAGCTTATATCCGATGTGGTTGTGCTGAGAGGAGTGTGATGCGTGGGAATTGTCATTTCAGAAACCCTAATCCGAGAAATCCTGGTTGGATTCGTTTGAGGGGTCTCATCAGAATCGGAAGAAATTGGGGTAACAGCCAGCAGAAGTTGGATTTCTTCGATCTCCTGATGGGGCTTTGAATCTTCACAAAGCAGATTATCAAATTTCGGTGGCTTCATATGGTTGACAAATAGATACAAATGATGGTCCTCAACGACATGAGTGAATATGTTTTCAGATAAGTAATGATCACCGGAGCCATCAATTCGATCAAGTTGGGTACCTGGCCCATTAGGCTCCCAGGGAGTTAACAATTGGATGGATCAATAAAAGAGATATCTTGAGGCTGCCAAGATAGGAAGTCACCCTTTTGGCTGTTAAAATATTTTGGATGGAAAAGATCAGATCTAAGAGATTCATCAATTTTTCAGTGTGATGGTGAAACACCACCCACATCTTTATGATGGTCGCTAATACCAATATAAGAAAATTTTGAATGACTCGAAGGAATTACTGGTGTGGCAGACTCATGAAATGAATCAGGGAATAATGGATGAAATGATTCATATGCAGGGATATCAACTGTACAAGGGCTTTCATCTCGCACATCAGTATAATCCAGAGAGAATAATGATCCTGCAGGCCTTGTGAGGGAATCAATTTCGTCTGGGATAAGAGTCAATTTATTATCAGTATGCGAAGAAGATTTAGGATTGTGTCCAGGAAAACATTGAGTGGACTCGAGATAGGTTTCATGAACCGGGAGAGATGATGAGCCACTATGGTTTTCAAGCTTTGATCCGACACGATGCGTGAAGGATTCAGAGGTGGCACAATAGGTTTTATCTTCTTGCACACATCTATCATTGCTTAGAACTTCCGAGGTCACAACTCCACTACATGTAAATTTAGGAGGATGAACAGGACTATCACAAATAGTAATACTCTCCTTGGAGGCCTGAATGTGGTATGGACTCGGGGAGATGGACAAGGAAACATTAGGGATGAATTTTGAACAATTTGAAACTTGCGGGTCATCATAGGAAACACTAGGATCAGGCTCGGTTGCTAATTGAAGTTGTTCAAGGGAAACAAGAATCACATACCTGAATTGTTCACTTAAAAATTTCCAGTCAACATCCTTTTTAGGGAACTCAAAATAATATTGAACAAATATGATAGAGAATTCATCTAGAGGTTCCTGAGGTTCCATTCTAATTTCATATAACTTTATTAATACATTCTGAAAATCGTACCTGTGAAAATCTTGTTGTAATTCACTGGCGAGTTGCTTGTACGAACGGATAGAAGCTTCTAGCAATGTGCAGCACCATTGCTTAATGTGACCTTTGAGAGTGAGAGAGAAAAGCACACAAGTCAACCATTCATTGTCAATTTCGTAGCACTCACAAAAGTCACATAAATCTAAAAAGTATTTGGTTATGGAAACTCCATTTTCACCATCAAATTTCAACTGGGACAAGTGATACATAAGTTCATCGGGGATTGAGAATTGAGGCCTATAGAAATCCGACAAACATATCAGAATAATGATTTGGGGATGAGCCATTACAGATATGAGATTGATTGCAGGCTCTAAGGGCTCAGCTTGTCATATGGCCCTCCTTTTAGTGCCAATTCTATTGACGGGAAAATCTATCCGGCCGACAGCAGGGGATCTCCCAGGTAAAAAGTCCCAACTAGACTCTAAACCGTTTGGAATAGGGATCCCATCCGAGGTGTGGGTCCGGCTACCACTTAATTCACCTTTCCTTGGGTCTTAGTAGGACTCTATGAACCTACGTACACACTCTTATTCAGATGATACAAGACACATGATTGATGAGTTTTAATGAACATACAACACTATGCATAGCAAGTGTTAGTTATAAAGCATGGGGCCAAAGGAAATACTGTCAATAGCATGTCATTAGGGTCATTCTTGTAAAAGTTGTTTTAACCATAGAAGAAACAATTCTTTATGGCAGAATACCCTTCCCCTCCTTAAACGATTTAGGTAATGATATGAATGTTAGCAAACAAATTCATTAACATTCATCGAGAAATTGATATGAACTTAGCACTATTAATACATGTTTAGAAAACTATAATGCATAAATGATGTAATTGGAGACAGTTTCATTAATCAAAAGATGTTAGAAACTAAAAACAGAATACTCATAGTGTTCACACATCGACCCTCATCAGATCCGAAGGGAGATTAGCAAGTGTTTGTATTCATATTCAAATTGTGTAGTCCTTCTATTACAATGTTCTCTCTCCCTTTGAGTCCCAAAAAAAAAAAATCCCTTATCCAATTTCCAGAAGGAAGTATTTATAGAACGAAACTTTCCCCTTGGGCTTCCCTGACTTTTCGCCTTCCCGACCATTGGGCTGCCCTGTGACTTAGTAGATTTTGCAACCTAGGACCTCGGCCTCTGTTGCGACCTGCGACCTCACTGGATTTTGTGACCTACGACCTCAAGCAATCTGTGACCTGCGACCTCACAGGATTCTGTGACCTGCGACCTTGAGTAAATCTACGACTTGCGACCTTCTTTTGGTGATCTTTGGATTTCATAGCAAGATTCCTTATCCTGCATCCCTTGCTTTGAAAAAGGGCCCTCTTGTTTGCTTGGAAAAACTCCAGCTCCTCGTGCAAACCAACAGCTTCCACCTACAGTCACATAGCTTAGGTTACATGTCTTCATTGATCGAATAATAATGTTAGGGGCATATTTAATTAATTGCGCAAGTGAAAATGATAACTTTAGACCCCTGTGTGTTCAAGTGTTGTGCCACTATGTCATCACAGAGAATGGCTCGGGTAAGCTTTCCCTGCGTCCTTCTCAATAACTGTAATGCAGATTGGTATAGCTATGGACCGAGTGTGGAAATGGTCTATGACCTGGTGACCTGGTCACATAGTGGCACCATTGTGGGGGTCACATTTTGAATGATTCTGCATGTTCTGTGACCTGGTGACCTGATCGCATAGTCGCACTGTCATTCTGGTCGAATTTGAATTATTCTACATGTTCTGCGACCTGGTGACGTAGTCGCATAGTCACACGGCCATGGCGGTCGCATTTTGGACAACACTGCACATTCTGCGATCTGGAAACCTGCCCCATTATGAAATTTCTTGGTGTATAAGTTGCACCTTTCGCCACCATGTAGAAATCATGGCGTAATCAACTCAGTCAGAAATCAATGGTGAGCAACCCTGCGGCTTCGGTCAAGTCGCATTCCATGAGTCCTGAGGAAACAGTTATGGTTATGCTACCTAGAATAAGATGTGACTTGCGAAGGTCGCATGACCATCCTTCATAGAGGTCGCATCCTTCGCTCACCTCCTCTAGTTCTTGAAAATGCGATTTGGCGACCCATAAGTCGCATGAATTATGAATGTTATCTCATCGTTGTTGCAACTCAATAAGAGCTTTCTACTTTCCTTTATCCTGGAATGAATTCCTGCTGCTAGGCTGATTTAAAGATGGAGAAGATCTGCGTATTAGTGCTTTCGATCATTTTGTGCTCCGATCCGTCCTGGAATGGGAAGTTTCTTTGTCTGCAGTGAGGTCATTACTAAACCTGTGGCTTGCAAAAGTTACTTTTCTTTGAGGAGTGCGACTTCAAAGCACAATCGTTCATTCATTTTGTGGCCTTGCTATTTTCACGCAACTTCCAGGCCCTTGGTTGCTTCTCGCGCTACCCTTGGTTTTCAGTGTACTCCAACTCAACAAGGTATGGTTGAATTTTATTTGCACGAGAATAATTGAATTTAGTTCAACCCGCCTAGCTTTGAGTTTGGAGAATGACTAACTTGACCCAAAAGTTGGACATTTACCAAACACAATTTTCAGCATTTGAAGCTTGCTCTCCTCATATAAAAGAACCTTGGGTTGGAAACACAATGCTCATGCTCATGCTGGGTCAAACATATCCTTTCAAATATAGCGGAGAACCAAATTCCATGCTGTGGGTTAGTTCATGCTAAATTTTCTTGCGTCTTTCATGGTTCCAACTTAGCATTATAATAGCAAATATAATGGAAACGACAAAAGGGGGACCACCCTCTATGCAAGACTTTAAAGAGCACAAGTGAAACATCTATGCTTTCCACGCGTAATTACCATCATCAAATATGCAGCATGGAAACCCATCATGTCCTCCTGCAAATGAAGATGAGCCATAATATATTTTTTACCAATGATGGAGCTATACTCAAATATGCGTTATGCTAACTTCCTTGCAGATTTAGCAATAGGATCAACAAATTGTAACACTCCGTAAATAGCCAAACATCTAGGGTGCTGATAGGAGACTAAGCTTTAATCATGAAGTCAAAAGTATTGCTCATGTTGCTAGCAAGCTTTCCATCATGCCTTCGGGCAGCTTTATAATAGTCTTCGCATCACTTATAAACAAATTGATAAAGAGATTTTTCGTCATATAGGTCCTTAGACTTATTAGGATCCTGTTGAATGCCATGAAAGTGGAAATTTGAGATGACGAAGGTCATATTCAATATTCCACCTTAGTTACCGTATCGCAACTGATATACACTGTTGATTTAAGCCACTACTTGTTTCAATAAATGCATAGCCATAAGAATCAGGTAACCACCTTTCTTTAGGAATGAAGTTGCACATATAGGAGGAAATGGTTTAATCATGATTGAAAAATCCTTTAACTAGTGTGCTCTCATTATTTGAGTTCCAACTTCTTTCTCCCAGTACGATGGTAATATTTTTTGGTCTATCATCTGTGGGGTGAACCTGCATGCAACATTATAGTATCAATTAGTTCAAGTTCCCCTTTAGAGAATGATGCCCCCGAATAATTAACATCATATTATGAGCTTGGTGAAGTACCAAAACCAAGTGCCTAAACAATCCATGGTGAAAGAGGTTTTAATGTAAATACACAAAAAAGTTTCCTTTCAAATGTATGCATGGTGATCCCTTTAGACATGGCACGGTTGTGGTAAGAGTATCTCGTCATGATGGTAAGAAGGCTCATGAGGGTCTTGGGACAGGTTACGAGGATGTCATTTTCTATAGGCCAGGTTAAAACCCTAACGACTAAGCAAGTAGATGAGGGACCCAAAATTTTAAATATACCCAAAATTTTGGGTGTTGTTGTAGTGGCTACAACACATTCCTTCCGTTAATCCAAAGTGGTATATATGAGTCCAAGAAAAGAGATAATATTAAAATACAATGTAAGTCAACAATAGGTTGAGTTATATCTCTAAAATGAGGCTATAAGGTGGGAGAACGCGAGGACTCAACCAAAAGTGTTTTAAGGATGACGACCAACACTAGAATACTAAGTGCAGTTCCTACAACTCTTCTGAATATGGCTAGAAGTTAAAGTCTTCTTCTAGAGGAAGTGCTCCCAATTTTTTTGAAAAGGGATACCTTTGGGTATCAAGATAGAATGCTTAGTGTGATTCCCTATAATATTCCTAAATTAGCCTACAACTAATTGGAATATTAAATTTTTTTTTTTTTCTTGTTTGACGAATAAGTGGGTAGGGAGACCCATAAATCAACTTATTAAGAATAAAACCACTTCTCATGTGAAATTGGATCATCTTTCCAGCTTAATAAAGTATCCTAAGGTGTGAAAAGGGGCTAGAGCATGTGGACTAGGTCAACTTTGACCAAATCAACAACGTTGTCATGGAGGAGTGGCATTCAATGAGTGTTATGCAGGTAAATCCTCTCTGAAAACAGAGACGATCCCTCTAGACCTAGAGTGGGTCTAGAAACAAAGGGACACGCTAAAGTGTTGCTTCCTAATTATTGAATGAAGAAGGGACATGGTAGATCGACCTACTTGGAATCCAACGCTATTGTTGTTGCTATAGTATTGGTGGCCTCTCTCTCCTACCTTGGCAAGTCAAAATCCCTTCACCATTATTCTTGGACACCTGCACAAAGAACAAGAAGCTAGAACATCATACAAGATAACAACATTTCATTCATAACTATTAACCAGTCAAATAAGGCTAAACATATTGTGTTAAACAAACATCATAACACAAAATTGGAACCAAGCAGTAGTCACGTATATAAATGAATATAACGAATAGTTACAACCGATGCTTTGACGTCGCAGTATCCTCCAGCAGGGTTCAGGTGAAGCGCGTCTCAGATGCTCATCAGGGAATTCGAACGGGATTAAGGCATGGACTCAAGCTCTCCTCAATGTAATTCCTTCTATATCCTCTTTTCATTCATCTGCAGTATGTCTAATTCTCCAAGTTCAGCTAGCTTGTACTATGAGAGATAGCTTCTTTTATAGAGGAAAAGGAGGAGGTTAGGATCCCTACAAAGGTGGGAGGGAGGCCTATTCTTTAGGGATTTTCGATAAGAGGTGGAAACCATAAACCTAAAGGAGGAAGTCTGTGGTTTATTAGTTCAACCACTCCCAATGAATCATCCTCGCAGTGGTTGGAGTGGAATCTCCGCCTCTATTTTTTTTTAAACATTCCATAAAAAACTTGGCGTGGGTGGAAAAATAGTACTGAGCACTAGGTGGCATGAGCCTAGTGTTAATTTTCCTCTTCGACACGAGTGCATAACTGATTACCCGCGCCAAGGAAAAATAAAGTTTTTTTGAGTCTCTGCTCAGGGAATTGTCAATAAGAGGAATGTTACTCTCATGTAAAGGGACACAACGATGGTTTTTGCAAGGCATGACATTGATTATTGGTCACAGGAATGACCCTCCAATGGGTGAGATGGGGATTGCAGGGATAGTGAAAAAAATTTGTCTAATAGATGCCCCCTAAAGCATGACATCCGAGGGATAGGGAGGGGCGAAATGATTTATGAGAACGCGTTCGAACCAAAAACCACTGTTGGAAAACCTGCAATTAAAAATACAACTGATATCTCTAATACATGAACATGTGGTATGGGTGCAGCCATCATAATAGAGTATATATAAAAACTGAGATCCGAGGTATGGACGTAGCCATGCAGTAGTAAGGATCAACAAATAGACTTAGGTATGGTCGTATCCATCCAATCAAAAGAGTCATGTAATAAGTCATAATAATCCACGAAAATCGGCAGCCTAGATTGTATCAGACAAAATCCACGGTCTTGCACTCCACCTTGACCCAAACAAGTACAAATTCAAGCATGCGAGTATATGAGCTGAAGTCAAACATGCAAAAAAATCATGTGATTACTAGCCAATGATGAAAGTTGTTAACAGGCACAAGAGAAACCACCAATAATGACAATGGCTCTCAAGGTACAACTGTTACAATCCACGAGATGTGAACAATGATCTGGTGTCGAACATCCACAGAATCACTCGAGCGAAGGCCAATTATGTGGACCTTGCGTCGAAGGAAAAAAATCTGCCATTAAGGCATGCAGGCTCCAAGGCACCAGAATAGAGTCTCTCGATCAAATTCCTGGATAATGAGCTGAATTCGACAGGACGTGACCTGATTGAAGGTGGGAAATAATTTTTCCCACATCATCAACACAAGACAAAGGAACATGATAATAGTGAATCAGGACCAACAGAGAAAGAGAGGAAGGTTGAAAACTACAAAGGCAAACTTCTCTTGAACATATCAGCAGCACGACACTAGATTTGGCAGTATTTGACGTTAAAGGATCTGAGGTCATGACGATGTGGCAAAGAGTAGATGAGAGGTCAAAAGAGATTACCCAAACCCATGGAGGAAAAAATAACGAAATGAGATGTCCCCAACTTGACACAAATGTAGACAAGTGCCATGTTCAAGAGCGACATACTGCTAACATAACTAAAACTTGGTTCCATTTTCATCCACCATTTCTGGTGAGTACCCAAATTATATTTTAAAACAAGCTTTGAGGGGATAGCATATTCTTGTACTGTATGTTCGTCCTTTGTAAAAATCCATCCTAGTACATTTTACGAGCCCTAGGAAGGAGGAACTCGAGTAACGTCATGGTGATGAAATCCGATGTCATCAGGGTTTAACGAGTCTGACAAAGGGAGAAATTGGCATCTTTTCATGTTTAGAGAGTTTGAAAATAAGGCAGAAAAGAAAACTCCATCATGGCCCTTTTCATAAATAGTCTCTCGGATCCGAAAAGGTAGAAAACAATATCTGAAAGAACCTCTTATTCATGATAGGCTAAGGTATTCCTTTTTCATAAATAATCTATCCCAGCCCAAAAAAGGGGTAAACGTATACTGGGTAGATACCATTCCGCAGCCATTTAATGAGTTCGAAATGACAAGATTGTCAACAATATTTTTAGTTTTAGAGAGTCAGAAAAGAGCTAAAAGATGACTCCAGTAGTGACTTTTTATTTTTTTTACGGAGTTCGAAAAATTATAAAATTTTACTTGTTACTTCATCACTATGTCTTGGAAAACCTGTTGCTGCACAAGAGACACATGTAAAACCCATTTTTCGAAAAATAATACAATAAAATAATTGAAAAACATGTTCTAAAACCTAATTAGGGTTGTAAAAAGTTATAGAATGTCAAAAATGGTAAAAAACAATTACTTTTACTTTTTATCTCTTGTCGAGCAAATAGTTACCCATTTTACTATGTGATTATGCGACAACGATAGTGGACAATCCAACAAACCAATCTCAAATCCATCTGTTCCAGGTAAGCGTTGAGATCTTTCTCTTCATTTTGAGTCATTTCTTACTACCTGCAACCTATAATTTTGAAATTTGGGGGAGGAATTATGAAAATTAGGGCACATTGGTTTGCACGGGTTTCGGGCATGGAGTCACGCCAACCGCTTAATTATTTGTACTAGGACGCGCCCATTGGCGCAACTGTTCCCCAAACAATCGTACCAATGGTTCTAGCCATTTTTTGTGTATATTGTAAGTCACAAACCCCAATTATTTAAAAATCCAAGTTCCCAAAAGACTAATACCATTGATAGGAATGTGTTTACAGGTAAAAAGTGGAAAAATAGTGATAGAATGGAAATAACGAGAACATAGAAAAGAAGACGAGATTGCCATGGAAAATGAGAGATTCATGGAAGCTCTTAGGGACTATGGACTAAATAAGTTCTTATTGACACCATGTCTCTGTGCTCAACCAAAGTTGTTATAATATTTGATCAAAATATGGGATGAGGATCAGGAAAAGTTCGTCCTTCGAGATCAGGAACTTGAGATTGATGTTTCTGACATCTACTTTATCACAGTATTGTCATGGAGGGGAGCAGCACTGATCCTAACCAGTACCCGGCCTCGCATGGAGAGTATGTCCATGGTGATGGACAGAGTATGTCAAGGGGCACGGAAGGGAACAGGAAGTGGGAAAGTTGATATCCAAACTATCCCAGACCTACCACTAAAAGTAGTGCCACATACCATCACACGAGATGCAGGATCACAAGCATCGCACAAAGCAACAAAAGCATAGTTGTTTCTTGTTGTAAACTACTTGGCACTGACCATATACAACTGAGCAGAGGTTGTGACAATAAACATGAAATGCTAGCTAACAAAGTGCAAAAAGACCAAATTGAAGGAGTTTCGTTATGGGTCTATCCTGGTATCCTTCTTCCTGGAATGACTACCAATATTTCAGTGTCAAGAGGTCATATTCCCGACACCACCAATGAGAGAACCACAAATGGCTCAATGGGCGGCTCTAATGCCAAGGGCAGGGGGCGATCAACAAATGTTTTGGGGACCGGAGTTCTTTGATTGGCTCCACCAACAGTTGATCGTCGTCGAGGACTAGCCCTACTCTGGTACAAATTTTACTAGTGATCTGGACCTCCCACTCCCAGAGGGAGAGGATTGGGATGAAGATTTAGGTAAGACTCATTTTTATTTTTCATGAGTATTATAATTTTTTTTGTTTATGTGTGTTCTGACTTTAAATCCATGTATTTTCAGATTTTGGCCCGGAGACACCTACGGTCATGTATTTGATAGCGAGAACAATTCCTCGTGATTCCGACCCTTATGGTGAGGGCAGCGAGGAAGAGGAGATCGTACGAAACCTAGAGGGGATCACACATGGAATCTTGAATTATGCACGATTCGACAATGTTCCTCATGCCTACCAGAGGCATATCGTTGGGGTGTCAAGCAATATTCACTGCTTGCTGAGGCGGCTTGTACGGGCAGTGACATGCTATCATGAGCATCACGCCGATTAGACACCTAGGCTTTATATCTGTATTTTTGAGAGACATGGGGTCTTAGGATGTGACAGAAACACACATATATTTTTTGAATGTATGATGCACACAGATGCAACCATGTGATATATATATATATATATATATATATATATAACTATTTTCCTATATGGATCTTTTTCACATCATGATGATTTTACAAATTATGCGAATGTCTATCTAATACAATGTTATCCATTGTATCAGTTAATGCATTCATTCGTCTAGGAATATGTTGATATGTGATAAAATCAAAATGTCTTTCCAACAAATGAATATGTAAATAAAATCTCAAAATTTATGGGTTTCCAACTGAATAATGACCATTGAGTTGTAGAACAACAAGCTGTGAATCTAGATTTACAAGCAATGTGTGCATGCCGATATTGATCACCTCGGTTAATATTTCAATAACAACACTATCTTCAGTGACATTGTTTGTAATTCATCCTAGAAAAACACCTTGCAGTTCTATCAATTCACCAGCAGGATCATAGATTACCCAGGCTACTAAAGAAATATTCTTGGTACTGCAGGAAGCACCATCCGTGAAACCGACATAAGGGTAATAGATATTTGCACAAATAATCAAGACCCAAATAAGCATGAAAATGCTCGCAAATCACACCAAATCAAATCATGTACAAAAATGAAAAAAACACCTACGTACACAAATCATGCATGAATGACTCATGCATAATACTTTTTGAGACACAACCCATTTCTCGGTTGTTCTAATGGATTAACTTCGTAATCAATGAGCTCATAGGCCCCATTTTGCAATACACGTTTAACAACGTAAGGCCCATGCCACATGGATTGAAATTTACCTTCCCCCAGCTTATCATGAGCTTGGTCATACAGGAGGACGAGATCTCCTTCAATGAAAGAACGCGAGGAAACTGATTGGTCAAAATTAGCTTTGACCTGCTTTTTATGTGCTTCAATAACCAAAGCAGCAAAGCAGCAGGTTTCATCTAACCTTTCAAGATAAAGGAGACGCTCTTCTTCGGGTGAAGTGTTTGGAAGTAATTCAACAGCCAACTTGAGCGAAGGTATTTCACATTCAATCAAAAGAGTATCTTCCAGACCATAAACCAACTAAAAAGGGATGAATACAGTTGCACTCTTAACTAAGGTTCGGTATGCCCAAGGAGTTGAAAGTAACATGAGATGCCAATTGGATTTATGTATCCCAATCATACATTGAAGCATGGTATCAAGAACTTTGTTCACGGCTTCAACCTGGCCATTGGCCTGAGGATAGTACAACGTTGAGCTATCATGACACAGACCCAACTTAGAAGTCAACTTGGCCACCATGTGATGTCGAAAATGGGAACCATGATCAGTGACGATGGCTTGAAGGACACCAAACCTAACAATGATATGATTGAATATGAATTGAGTAGTTTTCTTACTGTCAGCGGCAAGTGTAGGCATTGCTTCGGCCCATTTGGTGAAGTAGTCCATGACTACGATAATATAAACATGCCCCCCGGCTGAGTGATGGTTACACGTCATAAAATCGATGCCCAACTTCACAAAGTGACCAATGGTAATGATAGGATGAAGGGGTATAGGAGGCGCACGCACCTTGCATTGATAAACCTAGCAATCATGACATTTACGAACCGCAACAATGCAGTCTTTGAAGATAGAAGGCCATAAATAATGAGCACAAAGAATATTGTGTGCAGTGGCATAACCAGACATGTGACCGCCACAGGTGCCACTGTGAAAATCATTAAGGACTTTCTCAGCTTCCTCGAGGGTCAAAAATAGACGGAGAATGGAATCCACTCCGACATGGTAGAGGGTATCCCTGACTATACGATAAGGTTGCGACTGATGACGCATGTGTCGGCGGGCATCCGTCGTCAACTCAAATCTGAATGTAAAATTCTAGAGATAAACAATGATATCACTGTACCATGGATTGAGGGTGCTAATCAAGAAAAGCGTGTCGTTTGGTATATATTCCTCAGGACGAGATGGAGGAGAGTCTGAAGGCGGGGAACAAATCAAATCAGCAAAGATGAATGACTTCTTTGACTTGGCCGCAGTAAATTCCAAATCAAAATCTTGGAGGATAACAATCCACTTTGAGTATTTTCTCCCGAGCAATTGTCGTGACAATATATAGGTCATGGGGTTACAATCGAAAATCACAGTCATCGTACGTAAAATAATATAATGACGAAAATGTCGACTGTCTTGGACTACAGCTAACGCTAACTTCTCGACGTGTGCATAGCGCGTATTAGGGTTGAGAAGGTTATGAGACAAGTAATAAATAACATGCTCATTACCGTCATCATCGTCTTATACCAGAACCATGGAAATCATATTGAAAGAGGGAGTTAAATCAAGGGAAAAATCATGATTATAGTTAGGAGGATGCAATATAGGAGCGTTGACAAGAAAGGTCTTCAGAGCCTCAAAATAATTTTGAGCAATCTCATCCCAATAGAATGGGATGCTCTAGTTTAATAAGCGCGTGTATCCCCAAGCCACTTCTGCATAGTTAGGTATAAAACAATGCAGAAAATTATCCTTACCTTGCAAACTCTGTAACTGATGTAATGAGGATGGAGAGGGGCGATTAATAATAGCCTCAACCTTGAGAGGATCGAGGCAAATTCCTTTTGTGGATATAATAAACCCTAAGAGTCTATCGTAATCAACGCAGAAGATGCACTTGTGCAGATTAAGCCAAATATTTTAAGGTCGACAACAGAGAAAAATTTGACGAAGATGGTCAGGATGGTCCAGACGCTTAGCTGAATGAGTGGGAAGGTCATCCATATAAGGCTGAATGATGTGTCGAATATTGTGAAAAGCATACGACGTCGCTCGCTGAAATGTAGCCCCAACATGCTTTAAGACAAAAGGGATCTTCTTATATGCGAAACTACCCCAAGGATAGATAAAGGCAGTATTATGTTGATCATTCGGAGAAATGTTAATCTGATTGTAACCAGAAAAATCATCCATTAAGGAAAATATCCCACTCCCGGCACAGTCATAAATGATTTTATCAATAAAGGGAGTGGCATAATTATCCTTAGGACAAGCTTGATTAATATCACGATAATCAACACAGACACGAAGAGTTCCATGCTTCTTATCTACACGAACAATATTAGAGACCCATTCTGTCAAAGGAATTGGATAAATAAAACCAGCTCATAGAAGTTTTTCAACTTTAGCCTTAATGGCAGAAGCTTTTCTAGGGTGCACCGGATGAAGACGCTATCGAATAGGTTTCAAACCAGGATAAGTAGGAATTTCATGCACCACTATACTAGGATCAATGTCAGGAATTTCTTCGTAGGACCGTGCAAAGACATCACGGAACTCGCGAAGAAGGATAGTATAAACTTGGACTTCATCAAAAGAACAAGAAACCCCAATATGGATGTTCTCGACAATTCCAGGTTTAACAGAAATGTCAATAGGCATCGTCTGTGTAATGTTCCTCAAGTTACCTTCCGTAAATACGTCATGTGTCAAAACAAGAAATTGAAGTAGAGGAGAAGGAACCTAAGCGACAAAACGCTCGAGACAAGTAGACATAGCCCCAAGGTCTAGAATAAACAAGGAACGATGATGACCATCATCCCACAGAAGATCCTCAAGAGACATGGTTTCTATGATGGCCTCATTAGAAGGTAACATCTCTTTCAATGGATCAAGTGAATTTTAATCACCAAGCCAGGGGGATTGAGATTAAATGTCAAGATACATGCTCAAAGGAGTGCAATCAGAGGATGGAGGTTCCGAAGCAAAAATGAGTTCACAATAATCAATCTCAATTGGACTCAAAGGCATCGAATCTCTGAAGGAATCAATCTGTTCAACTGAAGGAATAATCCATAGGTTATCAGATCGAGAAATCATATGAATCTAAATAGTATTTGGAGGAGGAAGAGGAAAAATACCCATGAGGGTAGGATCTTTAAAAATACCTAGCCCTATGCTCTCGTAGGGAGTGGGAATCTTATCCACATATGGAATGTTGTTCTTGGAAGAAGAGGTGAAGAAAGACAATTGATCAAAAGTAACAATCTTTCCTTCATGTGGAAATTTCAAAACACGAAAGGGAGTGGACGGAACACACAACATGACATGAGTCCAACTACGACCAAGGAGAAGATTATAATTGATCTTAGCGTCAATGACTTCAACCTCAACATTGATGGTCTTCCCTTTCAAAGTAATCTGTAAACTAGTGAGAACACCTAAAGGTTTTGATTCTCTCCCATAAAATGCCTCTAGGGCGTTTGGTGATGAATTTAGAGCTGAACCAATGGCTTTCCAACATGAAGATGACATGATACAGGTTGATGCACCTTCGTCCACAACTGCTCAATGAATATTGAGATAATTAATAACAGCTTGAATAATGAGTGCAATCTGATGCGGAATTCATGCAACGAAATTCTTTAGATCGAAAGAAAGAAGGATAGCATTGGTAGGATCAATCCCGCCAATCATAGATAAGTAAGCTCTTCATTGTGATGGACGGCTCTGAAATACTTCTAATGTGGACATCGCGGATGGAACCTGAGCCAAATCCTCAAGAATCTTGTAATGGTGAACAACATGGGCATTGGGATTATAATAAGACTTATGGAGGACACCTTTGGAAGGTGGTCGCACAATGGACTTAGAATTATGCCTTTCAATCTCAAGAGGACCAGTAATAGGCAGAGGAGGAGGACCATCAACAATCTCTTTCCCTATGGCCTGATAGGATCCATTATAATATTTTGATCGAGTAGCAATAGAAACGATGCCTAAACCATTCATCATGAACACTTGACAGCCAAATGGGGTAGAGGACTGAGGTTTCTCGACCATCTGAGTCTGGTAAGATGGGAAAGGTTCCTTGAGAACGGCCGGAGTTCCCTGGGTGCCTTTTAGTTATCAGCTCACTTCGGACCATTGAGGACAGTCCTTGGTGAAGTTCTCTTCGTCACGAATCAAACAAGGGTACTTCGGTTTGCATTAAGAACCATTGCAAGCACAACGTTTCTGAGAATCCTATTTTGGGGTATCGGCTTTGGCTTTACCTTTACCTTTATTTTTACCTTTAAAATTATTATCCGTAGGATTTGCCTGAATGACATTAACTTCTGCGGGTTTACCAGAATTTGAAGTACACTGAGAAGCAACATTATTGGAAGAAGCGGACTTTGGCTTCCCAGAGTTTAAAGATGAAGACTTTTGAGAAGTCTGAGACACATAACCAATAATACCAGCGACAGATGGAGTTGCTGGTGGTTTGAAATTTTCAGGTCGGGGAGCATCAAGAAAGATATCATATAATGCGCCAGACTGAGAGTACACAAGATTAAGGTATTGGGCTTAAGAAATGGCTTGTTCCTCGATTACACATTCCCCCATAGCTATTTCATGGAAATCTGATTGGAAGTGGTGAACCAATGAGTTAGAATTTGATCAAGAATTTCAAATTTGATCGTGCGACGACTACATCTCCACTCATGAATATGATTCGAGATATGAGTAGCTTAGTCCTGTTTCAATGAAGTGAGGAGGTGTGTCCCAGTCTCATAATGTACTGGTAACTAAAAATGCGTAAGGAATTCCATGGCTAAAGAATTTAAATCTTGTAAGATGCCCCGAGATAGCTCAATGTACCACTTTGCAGTGGCACCAGGAAGAGTTCACTAGAAAAGACGGAGTCTAATAGAATCATCAACCCAAGAGTTAGAGGAACACCACAAATGATAAGTCATAATATGTGCTTGGGGGTCTTTACCAGACTTTCCCTCAAATTTAGGACAATCACCAGGAATCTTGGTTGGAACCGGAGGCCAATACCAGTGATGAAGAATGGGATCGTTCGTCAACTTTAACACATCATGTAATTCCAACGTAGCAAGAAATGGTAATTGGATATTGAAAGTCATCAGAGGTCTTTGATAAGGACCTGCATGTATATTCCATCCAGTCCGAGCAGGATTCTATCCCCATTAATTATGTCCTAGAGGATTCAGATCATAGTGATTAGAAGCCGAATAAGTTGTTTGATACTGAGGTTGAGGACCAGGATACTAGGTCGGAGTAGGCCACTAAGGTCCTTGCTAAGTAGCAGATGGAGTCTGTTCTGGAATGTAAGCATGAATTTGAGGTCGATGATAGACAGATTGATTTTGAGGGTAAGGAATCTGAGGTGCAAGATATATTGGTTGATATGAACGTTAAGGGTAGTAAGCACCTTGCAATTGAGCAGGCGAACCTAGCTGATCAGGTTGAGCAGGCTATTAAGCGGGTAGAACAGGCTGCTAAAATTATGGAACCAACTGAGGAGCAGGTTGAATTGATTTTCGAGGGCCACCAGGTTGGCCTTGTGGAAAAGGTTAGCCTGATGGTTGTGATGGACAAGGTGTCCCTGATAACCAGGTTGACCCAGAGACAGACTGTAGGGTTGTCCTGGTTGCACAAAATTTGGGCCATATTGAGCATGTGGCTGTAGTTGTGTTGCAACAGGTTGTCCCTGTGGTGGGTATATTTTCCCCCCAGGAGCATAAGAGAGTCCTTTTTGATTCAAATCTTGACCGAAAAGACCATAGGGTTGTCCATTTTAGGCCAAATGTTTCCCTTGTAAAGGTTAGCCTCGTGGACCGTATGGTTATCCCTATGGATAAGAAGCAAGGCTATGCTGAGCTAAAGGTTGTCCCATAGGGGGTTGTCCTTCCAAGCCAGAGAGTTGCATAGGCAAGGTAGGCCTAAAATGAGAAACGGTCTGATAAGGATCAGTAGGAGGCAAATAAACCGGATTACCATGTTCATAATAATGAAGCAGATATGAATAAACATGGTTACCGAGAGCATCATAATGATGAAAAAGAGGATTACCAGGAGCCTGAGACTGCTGAGAACCCTAAGAACTCTGTTTTTGAACAACCAATAGATATTCTTCAAAATTAAGACTGCCAGGAATCACAGGGGTAGTGGAAATAACACTAGAAGCAGGTGTGCCCTCCATCGAAGGAGCATAACGTCGGTGAATATCCAACATCTGCTTTTCAAACGCATAAGTAGAAACCATAGGCCTGCGAGTGTGAAAATATCTTGATGACTAATGGGTAACAACAAGTGTGGATGAAGCCACACAGACCATTGGTTTGACTGGAACAGATGTAACAGTAATCGATGAAACAGGTGTCGAAGGCCATAGTCCTAATGAAGGTAAGACTGAACTCTGAGAAGGAGTTACTGTACTGGATTACACAATGGAGGCAACACCAGACATAACCTGACTCAAGGACCGATAGCCAGGTGGAAGTGACACTGATGGTGGAGAAGCCTAAGTAGAAACATGAGGGACATCTTCCCGAAAAAGCTGATATTATCCTATGGAAACAGACGTTCCTTCACTATCAACAGGACTAGATGATTCCATATCTCACTCCGCTGTAAGATATTCAAAAATAATATGGGGTCTAGGAGGCACAACAACATCAAAAAATGGCGAGCCCAACGTAAGAGGAGGAAAATCTCCTTCTTCCCCAAAACCAGACCAAGCACTAGAGGAAGGCCAATTGAACTCAACTGGCTCTTCAGGAGGAGATCGAGTAGCAAGAGGCAGGATAGATGGGAGAATAGGATGTGAGATCTTAGTAGACCTAGTGGGCTACGGAGTTTCGAAAGAAACGTCCGTGAAAGAACTACCACTAGGAGGCAATGAGGACGACGAAACTGGTAGTTCCGCCACCATGACCATATATCAAAATAGAAAGGGAAAAAGAAAACCAATCGAGGACTCTAAGATCAAAACCAAGGAAAAACAATAGTCCAAGTAATAAAATTTTAACGGGCATGTGATCGTAGGTGATTAATTTTATGACACTAAAACCATATTTTTCTGTTTCATTTTTAAAGAGTCGAGAAACAGGCCAAAGATGACTCTAGTTGCTTTCAATTTTAAACGAGCATGAAAGGACAAGTGCTCAACGATCTCTTCTCTTTTAAATAATTATGAAAAGATCAAAATGACTACTCTGGAATACTAAGCAAGAGGGTATACCAGGTTTCTGTGAACTACCATATACACCTTAGTGTTCAAATGAAACAAAAATGGCCAAGGACTTGACGTATGTGTAGGTAGTCTCCCTGAATGTTGTGTTCGGTGTATCACAGTTACAAGGTGGTAGACTCAACTTCCTAAGGATAAAAGGATTGCAACCTATAAGGGTCTTCATTTATAAACTTGACGGTACAGGGAGCACAATTCCATACTAGCATTATCTAAAGCCAGATGGCGAACGACAGCTATTAGGTTTTAAGACGTCAAAACATGTCTCTAGCCTAGACCACTAAAAATGTTTCATTAGTTTTCAATGCTTCCTTAGGTTAATTAAATAAGTTTTAAATTTGATCTTGAATTACGTTTTAGTTTTAAGGTCTTATCGATTTTGGGTCTCAAAAATCCGTAAATGCAAGCTATATGTTAATGAACATCATTTCTGATTCAATGAATGCTAGTTATGAGAAGGATAGATATATTTCAAACAAAAATAGAACAATGAGATTATGCGAAGAAATCCACTAATGCATCTAACAGAATATAACAAAAATGAAACTCTTTCCTATATAATCAAACTAATGTCACAACATTTCAAACCAACAGAAGGTTTTCAAAATAATCCAAAAAAAGCAATGTAATCTATGCTTGGAGCAAAAGGGTGAAGAACCAATAAAGAAAAAAAATTACTCTTCAACCAAGAAAATAACCCAAAAGATCAAGGAAACTGAGTGCAATCAAGCCACAAATGGGACTAACAACAATCAAGCTGACTTGATTTTCGAACATAAGGCTCAGTGCACAAGGACACCTACAAACCCTAAGGCCTCAACTAACACTAATAAGAAGATAGAAAAACAACTGATAAAAGCAAGTCGACACCAATTAAAACAATCCCAAAGGAAAAATCATGCATAAAAATAACCTAGAAGGAATCACAATTGACCAAAAGACTCATTAAGGAGGTTAGCTCGACTGTAAGGTTGTAATCCGTGCCATGGAGGGGTTGGCGCAACTGCAAAAAGAGAAACTTGTGCCAATTGGCGCAACTATTCAGAGAAAAATGTGCCAAGCTAGGTAACTATGGGAAAAAGAGGAAAAACCAAAAATCTAATGAGCAGAGTTCAATCTTGATAGTCTGGAACTGAAGAGATGATGAAAACTAAACAAGAAAACTAGAAAAGATAGATAACTAAAGAAATAATTGAAACTAACCCAATAAAAATGAAACGACAAACTCCCAATGATCCCCAGTGGAGTCACCAATTTGTTATGCAGGTAAATCCTCTCAAAGGACAGAGACGACCCCTCTAGCCCTAGAGTGGGTCTAGAAACAAAGAGACATGCTAAAGTGTTGCTTCCTAATTATTGAATTATCAAGGGACACTGTAGATCGACCTACCTGGAATCCAATGTTGTCGTTGTTGCTGTAGTAGTGGTGGCCTCTCGCTCTTGCCTCAACAAGTCACAATCCGTTCGGCATTACGCATGGACACCTACACAAAGAACAAAAAACAAGAACAGCATACAAGAAAACAACATTTAATTCATAACTATTAACCAGTCAAAGAGGGCTAAACATATTGCGTTAAAAAAAACATCATAACACAACAGTGGCACCAAACAGTAGTCATGTATATAAATGAATAGAAGGAAGATTTACAACCGATGCTTTGACGTCGCAGTCTCCTCCAATGGGGTTTAGGCGAAGCACATCTCAGATGCTCGTCAGGGAATTTGGACAGGATGAAGGCATGGACTCAAGCTCTCCTCAACATAATTCTTTATATCTCCTCTAGTCATTCAGTTATAGTATGTCTAATTCTCCAAGTTCAGCTAGATTTTACTAAGAGAAATAGCTTCTTTTATAGAGGAAAAGGAGGAGGTTAGGATCCCTACAAAGGTGGGAGGGAGGCCTATCCTTTAGGGAGTTCCCATAAGAGGTGGAAACCATAAACCTAAAGGAGGCAGTACATGGTTTATAAGTTCAACCACTCCCAATGACTCATCCTCGAGGTGGTTGGAGTGGAATCTCCACCTCTATTTAGAAAAAAACATTCCATAAACAGCTTGGTGTGGGTGGAAAACTAGGATAGAGGGCCATCTAGCGCGAGCCCAGTGTTAATTTTCCTCTTCAGCGCGAGGGCATAACTGATTACCCGTGCCAAGGCAAAAACAAGAGTTTTTGAGTCTATGCTTAGGGAATTTTCAACGAGAGGAATGTTACTCTCATGTAAAGGGACACAATGATGGTTTTTGCAAGGCATGACACTGCTTATTGGTCACAGGAATGACCCTCTAATGGGCGAGATGGGGATTGCAGGGATAGTGACAAAATGTTGTGTAACAATGAGGGACATCAAAGTTTTAAATGGAGACACATTGCATGGAAGTAGTGTCATTAATGGATGGGGCTTAAGGTTTGGAATCTCATTTATTATAAAAGGAAGAGGATGGAAGCCATATTCATTAGGTATTGGTATATGATATTTATAAATATATGGTATGTTTAGACATATAACTTTCTTTGGCTATTTAGCTAAGATTTCAAGTGTTGTTTAGCACTGGGTGTTTCTGATCGAAAATCCCACATCTTCCATTGAGAAGCTCTTGGAGGAGTCTTGTACTTCACTTTCACTCTCAGGCATTTTGCTAAAGCTTCAACTTACATTTAAGCATAGATCTTGTTAACGGTTGAGTTGTTTTGCAGGTTGCAGCAGTGGAGACCATCATTGGGTCATTTCAGTGCTTATTTTCAGTGGAGAAGGGTTCCTTTCCATTTGGAGGATAGTAAGGAAGGCCCTTGAGAATATTTTCATATCAGGCCACATATTTATTTTTCCCTACAGTGTAGTTTCTTTCCAAATCTGCATCATTTTGAGGGAGGAGTTGTTGGGTGGTTCTAGTACACCATTTGGAGAGGAGGTTTGATAGAGAAGGGATCAAACTTTCATCTAGGAGGTCTATTGGAGGAGGCTTCTCTATTTTTTATATCATATTATCCATGCTTTCCAAATCTATGTGTTGTAGTAAATCTTCAGCCCTAGGGCTTTGATTCCGATCTTGTACATGGTGTATTTCAGAAAACTCTTGAGTGGTTCTTCATTGGAGGTTGTATAGTGCCTAGATCTGTATTAGATCTATAATTTGTGGCATATATCATTTGATGATATTTTGTATACTCATTTTCTATAGAAGTTCCTTTAAAACTATGTTGTAGCAGTGTTCCGATATTTTGATATATAGTAGCAGCACCTCTTTTGAAGGTTTTGTGTATTGGAGGCTAGTTCTATCTTCTTGTACATCTTACGGCCCATTTCTTATGCATATTTTTTTGTTTTTATTATGATTAGAAGGCTTCCATATTGGCCTATTTATTTCATCTAATGTTTACACTACTATTTCCATGGTTTTGCACTATATTTCTATTTTTCCTATTTGGGAATATTAAAGTGTTATCAAAGCATAACCTTGGCTCAACCTGTGAAGACATTGCATCTATGTTATCAGAAGAAGAAAAATCTTCTCATAGAAAAGAGAAGGCTTATAGAAGAGACAAAGGCGAGTCTCCATTATTCGGAGAAATGGAGGGAAAGAAGTTTTCAGAACTTTTTCTCCAGTCTATGCATGAGCTTAAAGGAGAAATCAAGGGAATGAGGAGGGAGAGGCATGAAGGTCCCTCTAGAATATTTACACATGAAGAAAGCTCCAATTCTTCATATTATGTGTGTGAGAATTCAACCACTCAATCAAATCTACAACGTGGTACCATGCCTACATTCTTGGTAAGAGAAGAAGAGGAAGGAGAAACACCAAAGGAGGAGACTCTTAGTGACTATCTCCAAGAATATGAATCTCAATCTAGAAGATTCAAGGAGAATCTAAACTTCCAAGGATTTTGTCAAATCAAAGAAGATAGGAGACCCAGTAATCATAATAGAAGAAGAGGATGCATGCAACACACTTTGGGTAGATTCTTTCTACCTACTTTTGATGGGTCACCCAAGAGCATAGCCAAGGCTTGGGTAAAGGAGCTAGACACATATTTCCAACTGCATCAAGTTTCAGAAGAGGAAGCCATTAGAATAGTAGCACTGCATCTTGAAGGTAAGGCTTATGCCTGGTGGTTATTTGAATCTTCCTCTTCTTATGCATAGTTCACTAGGAGGTTAGTGAAAAGATTTGATTTGAAGCAATCTGAAATTTCCTTGGGAAAGAAAACCAATACCAAGAAATTAGAACCTTTTCATGAGTTGGAAGGATCCATGAAACCAAATCCATTTCAGAACAATTTTGATGGGGTTAAATATTTGCAATATGCTTTTCCTAGGGTAAAATCCCCACTTCAGCAAGAATTTTCTTCTCAAGAAGAAGACTTGAGGATTCCTCCTTCAAGAGGTGATCAAAACAAAGGATCTCTTAATGATGACATATTCTCTATTGATTAGGAGAAGGAAGAGGAAGAGCTTGAAATATCCTCCAACACTGTGATAGAAGCAGGAGATCAGCTTCTATTTGGAGATGGAAATGAAGCAATTGCTTCAACTAGAGGAGCTCCTGTATCTTTGCAACGAGTTCCAAAGGATCTTACATATAAAGATCATGAGCAACATGTGTCTATATTGATAGGCAATGAGACAAAAAATAGAGGAAGTGTGTTCCAACATTGAATCAAGTCTTGGGGACACACACTATGATAGATCATTCCTTTGGGATCAAGACTCTTAACACCAATGAGATGTTGGGTGTACACGAGTTGATTACACCTAAAGAACACACCTTAGATTGTGATGACTTGCAGGAGGTCGGAGAAGATGAGAAGGAGGGCCAGCATCCAGTGATTGGAAACATACGCCCCCATCATTTTCAAGAGGTTTATGCACAGAAGTAGGAGGATGATTTTCATAGTGAAATCAGGGAAAAATCAGTCCACTCACATATACAGCCTGCTATAGGCCTTCATGTGTCATTACATGGAGGCATTCCACCAAGGAGGCCCCCTGATTGGAAGATGACTATAGAGTCATCTCAACATGTTGCACCACTCATAGATCCAAGAGGTGTGGGAATAATAGGAGGTCATTGTAAAGCACTGACAGTCTTGGATGGAGTCAAGGAGAATGAAGACATTCTCACCACATCATCATTACCCACTATCATCTCAGATATTGCACCGAGAAAGGAGCAGCAAGGGCAAGATTGTAGCATCTTGAAGTATGACTTTGGCATAGGAGATGTCAAAGAAGAGAGCAGCAACATGACAAGAGCTTCACATGATAGATCAGCAATGTTGTCTTTATTGAGTATTGACCCTTATTACAGATCCCAACTATTAGTGGAATACCCCAAGGATCTCTTTTCATGCAGAGTGCTTGATGACCAGCTATCTGATGGGAGATATGTAGTGGTAGATGGGGTCATCTATTTTCAGATTAGAGTCTTCTTGACTAGAGCCTCTAATCTCAAGGAGAAGCTACTAGATGAAGCATATGATGGTTTTATCTCCAAACCCACTAGTTTCATAAGAGCATACCGTACTATCCTGGAAGGATTCATTTGGGAAGGCTTCAAAGAGGAGATGCACCATCATATGAGGAGATGCATGGATTATTTGGAGGATGAGGAGAGACATGACTCTTCAGTAGAGTTATCACAACCACTTCCTTTCTCAATGGGAGTGAGAGGAGGCCCATCTATGAGCCACCATACTAGCTTGAACCAAGTACATGGTAAAGATTGTATTTCTGTACATCATGATTCATTTACTATGTATTTGCATTTCCTTAATAAACATGTTCAGGGAATTTCTCCAAGAAGGGGAACATTTCCTTCTAGAATTCATGTTCTACTTGAGGCCATAAACAACATTGATGATGGCCACTCCCTAGGAGATCTCAGGGAAATGATATCTTATGCAGGGTATGCTCAATTTGCACCATACACCATACACCTTCTCCAAGCTTGTGAGGAGATTGGGGCAGCAAATAAGTGGTGGGGAAACCACCCATCGTGCCATATTCTGATGTAGTTAGGAGTAAAACTGCACTGGTTGCAGTTGAGGGACCATTTTCCTTCTCCATTACTACATATGGCAGTTAGCATGACTTTGATTGTGATCCCATATGTTGATGACGTTCTTATTATTGTTGGGGACATGATTGGAGAGATGACACATTGGTTGGATGTGTCCATTGGGAATGGAACTTCCCACATTTCTTCATGCTTCAAGGGAAGAACGGCACATTATGTGGCTGCTACATTATATCACTTGTTTCCTTATGAAGGAGCCATATGATTGACTTATGTCTTTGGGAGGAGCCTCTCACATGGGAGGAGTTTTTCTATGAATTACCATTCTCTAGGGTGATTCATTTTATATGGATGATAGATTAGAGGATGGAGCTTCACACGGGGATAAAGGTTCCCTATATTTTGCAGATCTATTATTACAGTTGCTTGAGGACAAGCAACATTTAGGAGGGGAGGATTGTAATATTCCTAAATTAGCATGCAGCTAATTGGAATATTAAAATCTAATTTTGTTTTCTTGTCTGATGAATAAGTGGGTAGGAAGCCACATAAATCTCTTTATTAGGAATAAAACCACTTCTCATGTGAAAGTGGATCATATTTTCAGCTTAATAAATTACCCTAAGGTGTGAACAGGGGCTAAAGCATGTGGAATGGGTCAATTTTGACCAAATCAACACCGTTGTCATGGAGGAGTGGCATTCAATGAGGGACAACGCACTTTTAGATGGAGACACATACTATGGAAGTAGTGTCATTAATGGATGCGACTTAGGGTTTGGAAGCTCATTTATTATAAAAGGAAGAGGGTGTTAGCCATATTTATTAGGTATTGGTATATGATATTTCTAAATATATGGTCTATTTAGACATATAGCTTTCTTTGGATCTTTAGCTAAGACTACAAGTGATGTTTAACACTGGGTGTGCCTGATCAGGAATCCCACCTCTTCCATTGAGAAGCTCTTGGAGGAGTCTTGTACTTCACTTCCACTATTAGGCATTTGGCCAAAGCTTCATCTTACATTTACAACGCAGATCCTATTGAGGGTTGAGTTTTTTTGCAAGTTGCAGCAGTGGAGACCATCTTTGGGTCACTTCAGTGCTTATTTTCAGTAGAGAAGGGTTCATTTCCATTGCGAAGACAATAAGGAAGTCCCTTGAGCATATTTTCAGATCTTGGCATTAGGCCACATATTTATTTTCCCCTACAATGCAGTTTCTTTCTAGATCTACATTATTTTGAGGGAGGAGTTTCCGGCTGGTTTCAGTACACCATTTGGAGAGGAGGTTTGCTAGAGAAGAGATCAGCCTTTCATCTAGGAGATATATTGGAGGAGGCTACACTATTACTTATATCAGATTAGACACAGTTTCCAAATCTATTTTTTGTAGTAAATATTCAGCCCTAGGGCTTTGATTCTGATCTTGTACATAGTGTATTTCCGAAAACCCTTGTGGGGTTCTTCATTGGAGGTTGTATAGTGCCTAGATCTATATTAGATATATCTTTTGTGGCATATATCAGCCCATGATATTTTGTATACTCACTTGATGTAGGAGTTCCTTTAAAATTGTGTTGTAGCAGTGTTCCGGTATTTTGATATATAGTAGTAGCACCTCTTTTGAGGGTTTTGTCCATTGGAGGTTAGTTCTATGTTCTTGTACATATTATGGCTGATTTCTTATGCATATTTTGTTTTTTTATTATGATTAGAAGGTCTCCATATTGGCCTATTTATTTAATCTAATGTTTAAACTGCTATTACCATGGTTTTTCACTATATTCCTACTTTTCCCATTTGAAAATATTACATTCCCGGAACTCTTCCAAAGATGGAATAAAGTTGAAGTCTTTTGCTAGAGGAAGTACTCCTTAATGCTTTGAAGCGTGAGACCATTAACCTAGAAAAGGAAGGTCTTCAACCAACATAAAAAGGGATAACCTCAACCTGAAATGGTATTTCTCAACCTATGGTGTTTTAAGGAAGGCCACCAAACAAAATTCATGCTCATGGGATTCTCTATCTCTAGATACAACTTTGAATCTTGGTACAGTTTTCTGAGTTTTTGGGTAGCACTGGTTGTTTTCTAGCTTCGAATGTTTGTGGAGGGACTAGAACACATGAGATCTACAAGACCCATAAATCATTTGGATAAATTCCACCTGGTGTAAAAGTTATTCAAATAATTAAATTTTTTTAATGGGGACCCTAATTCTAACTTAGGGAAGTTGAAAAATTAAAGTGAATTAATTTACACATGTGGTGAGAATTTTCTAAGTGACATGGATCAAGCTTTCTCTAATATTAGTCATTGATTAGTAATTAGATCATGGTCATTGATTTGTCAACAAGAAAATTATTAAAGGAAGGCTTGGGGTTAGTTGGAGAACACACACACAAAGTCTAACAGATCGAATTCTTCTGACAGAGCAGTGCTCAGACGAATATTAAATCTAAGTGATTTAGAGAAGCAGTGAGGAGTAGATGCAGTGATTGGTTGAACTAGACCAAGAGTGCAAATCAGAGCAAGGGAAGAAGAGACATAGAGAAGGCAGTGAAACCACCAAAATGTGTGGCACAGACCCTAGAGAGGGTGATGCAGGCCCATGCAGTGCTCGCGTAGGAGTAGCATAAAGCCTCCAAGGGGCAATCTAAAATTAGCTAGAGATCGGGGTTTCTAAGCTAGTAGGGCTAAAACTCGATTCCGGGAGAAGCTGGTCAGCACAGAGGAAGGGTAATGCATTCCTTCAGCCAGGTCCACGTAGGCTTACGCAGTGGCATCGTAGAGACTACACAGAGGTATTCGGGGTTTCACCAGTGACTCATTCGAATCAGCCTAGACTTGCAAAGTGAGGTAAAACTCACATTTAACTCTGATTGTTGAGGTTTTCCTCTGTTGGGTGAGCTATATCATGGCACCCTAGATGCACTTAGAAATCTTGCTTAATAATAATAAACGCTCAGAACTGTTGCATTGGTTTTCCCACATTGGGTTTTTCCAGGACATTTGTCCAAAAATCATGTGTGTCCTTTGTCATATGTGCACTATGTTCCAGTAAATGATCTATAAATTTGTAGGCTGCTAGTTTTCCTTACTTCAATATTTTCTGAATAATTTCTGAAAATAACTTGTATAATTAAATCACAAGTAGTAGAAGTAAATCAAGATACTGTAGTAGGGTTTCTGTAATTTTGTATTCGAAAATTTTCACATAGTTGTCTCTAGTTGTAGGCTCAAGAAGCAAGTTTAGGTTTTGGCTTAGGCTTACTTGATTTATCCATGAAGCTTGTAAATTAACATAAATTCCCCTCTATCAAATACAAGGTGAGAAGATGAAGAAAACTCAGTTCCAAGATTTTTTAATACTCGGGAAAAAATTTTGTGGTGTGAGTGAAAAGTCTTCCTGTTCGTTGAAGCCCATTGCCAAGAAGTGATCCATCCAAGGTGAATCTTTGTTCTTGTGGGATGATATTTTTTTAAGCATTTGTTTGAATGATGGGCATGCTGACCACAATTTTCACACGGATGAAGATCAAAACAATGATCTTTCACATGCCCAAATTTTTGATATTGTTGGCATTTGACAATTTGTGGTGAGTGTGGAGGAGTAGGAACGGATGTAGATCAACCATTCTAGTGAAATATAGCACTCTGAAATTGGATGAGATTTGAGTAATCTATAATATGAAAGGATGTACATTCTTTCCATATTCAAGACCAGTTTTATTCATGTTATTAACAACTTATTCCCAAAGTCTGATAATGGGCTTGGGAAGTGCAAATTGAACCTTTTCATATTCAAGCAAATTTTCTTCTGCAATGGGCACTTGATGTGAATCAAACTCTATTTTACTGACTTGATAACTTTCTATTTATTGGTAGGTGTTTGTTTCAACCTCGAATATAGGATTGTTTTGAACAAAAACAAGTTCAAAATGATGCACTTTCTATTGTAACTCATCTTGTTGTAGTTGTGATTCAATATGCAAAAAATCAATTTTGTCTTGGGCATATTGAAAACCCGTTTGAATATTAGACAAAGTGTTCTTGTTCATTTTAATTATGATTTCATTAGTAAACTTGATTATAATTATCAATAAATGTAATAAATATTCAAGTTTAGCCATTTAAACTTCAAAACCTTTTGTTGCAACTCCACCTTATGTTTCAAGACAATATTAGTTAATCCACTCTTATTGAGCACACCTCTTCAAGCAAAATCTTAGAGAATAAATCAGTGCAACTAGGTCTATTTACACCTTCAAATAAAATTGTAACCCTTTGAGCAAAAACTTCAAAATTATCAAAATAAGACACAACTAGATCATGGTTTCTAAGCATTATTATTGTTTCCCCTGGTGCTCTCTCATAATAGTTTATTCATATTTTTTATCATATTATTCAATATTCATACTCACTACTGCAATTAATATCAATAAAGTTACAAAAATCCCTCACAATTATGAAGCCAAAAAGAAATAGCGTAGGAAGGAACTTCTTCTTTCAGCGCTCCAATGATGTGCTTGACAAAAGTATAAAACAAGGTACAACAGTCAGATTTTTTCATCTCCCAAAGGTCTGAAATCAATAGCGTAGAGTGCATTAAACCACTCTAAACCTAAAGAATTGATGAATCAATTTTTTCATGTTTCCATAACAAAATTTGCGAGTGTCGATGGAAATTTTTTTATCAGCACTAATCAATTATTCTGAAGACGAATTTGTGGCACGAGTGTCGACTCCACTAACGTACTAAAAATGAGCTAGATTTGGTCACGATTTGGTTAGCTTCTCTAAAAGACCCTTGGATCTACCTATATTTCACTCCTGATTTTGCAGGTACAGTTCGGTGTTGAATTTGTTTCACTGAAAACATGCCACAACATTATGTCAATCCAATGTCAGGTCTCTCTCCGATATCCTTGAATCATTGACACCAAAACATGAACTCAATGCAGCATACCATAAATAATATCAATAGTTGAATGTGTATTCAACATAATGCTCAACGCATTATATTGAGCATTCTTATTCAATACTCAACGCAAATCATTCGCCGTTCAACACAGGTAATATAACCCAACACCATGCACTTACTGAGATATCAATATTAAACATGAAAAGAATAAACCATGAAGCTTTGAAACACGTAGAATTGGTTGTCAGAATGTATCCATAACCATTGCGATTCATTTCGTTGCTTCATAACAAGTGCATGTACCTCACTGGGACTTCTTGTACCATATCAACGTGGAGATTCCCAGACCTGTGATGCCACATTTATTTTCACGTTGTAGAATATCACCAAACAAAATATATATAGTTCTTAAAAATATTCATACACATTCACTCGAGAAAGCTATGAAAAAACCCCAGAACATGTTAGATACTACAAGTTGGAGTAAAGACCCTCGGGACATCAAAGAGAATAATCTTCATCATCCACTGCCAAAAAGTGGATGCAAACTTGTTGGAGCTTGTTCTCTCCATCAAACTAGGTTGGAGCGTTTTCTACAATATTATCACAACCTACGTGGGTGTGCCTTCAAAGATCTATAATCTGCTATATTTTGCAGTGTTGTCATATTTTATATGCACTAAGTATGAAAAACAGATAGGTTACAAGAGCTTTTGTGTTGCCCCAAGAGAAGATAGAAGGGAGGAGTTCCTAGAATGGTAGAGTGCGACATGTATGAGCATGAAAAGTTTGACTAGTGCATATTTTTTATTTTATTTTTCAGTAGAGATTCGTGGGTAAATGGAAGAGTGCACTCGAAAGAACTTGCAATAGTGGCTATGACACAATTGAATACGCTAGGAGAGGAAACTCCAACGCTCAAAGAGGACTTAACCTAAACAACCGAGGAGATACGTTAGGGTATCGAGAACGTTGAGAGAAAAAAGTGTCGAGTAGGAACGAACTGGGCATTTAAAAGAGGCATTCTCAAACATTCAAAGAATAAACTGCTATGCACTGCAACCAATCTAAAGAAGCGCATAAATTGCCTGGTTCAAACTTCAGAAGTGAAGGAAATACCAGCTTTGATACCATATTAAACACACACATGGAATGGTGAAAAAGAATATGAAAGATAATCGTAAGATACATGTTTTGTCAATTTAATGTCTTAAATTTCTATCATAAATTATGGATTAGAGTAAATAATATTGTGAAGTGTAGGTGAACTATATATGTTAGAAGGCTATTTTTCTTATTTGGTTGTGTATATTTTATCTATTATTTTTGGAGGGTTTTGTGTTTTATCTTAAATGTTTGAATGAAATTGGAAAACTAAGAAGTGATTTATGAAATGAAATCTTAACTTAATTATCAAATCCTATAATGTGAATTCCATTTGGAAAATATGAACAATTTATTTTAAAAGAACTAGAAAAGAAACTTCAATCTTTTTGTATTTTATAGAGATTTTATATGAATGAAATCTAAAAGCAAGAAAGTAACTAAATTTAGAATAATTTTAATGCTTGAAAAATAAACTTAAGAAGGAATAAGAGAAAATGTTTAATTTTAATCTAAAAAAAAAAATAATCTATAAATTACTCTAAAGAAAATATTCTAATAATGAAAAATGAAAATTACAAGAAGGAAGAAAAGGAAATGTTAATTGAAGAAAGAAAATTGATCTAAAATAAATTTATACTGCATAGAAAAAAATCATCTTGAATGATTAACCTAAACAATGTTATATTATTCTATGTCAGCAATTATCTCTAAAACATCTATCTAATTTAATTCTAGATCTATTTGATGAAAGAATGAAAATCTATTTAAATTATCAGTAAATCTAAACAAAATATTAATTCAAACCATAACTAAATCTTATCAAAATATGTATCAAAAACTCCAATTAAATGAAAACTATCTAAATTAATTCTATGTAAAATAGAGCATCAAACTAACTCTAATCCTACTCACAATTAAAACAAAGCATTCTATTCTAAATTCTATGAAATGGAAGTATCAAACCTATCAATATCCAATCTAAACATCTATGTTGTGGAAAATCGAAAGGCTGATCAAAATATTTAAAGAAAACAGAGTATTCTCCTACTGCGCAAAGGTAAAATGCTTGACTGATCTCAGATATATGATTACTGTGTTAGACAAATGCATAGGAGAGATTCATTCCATATGTCAACAAGATTATAACATCAATATAATTCATGAAATCAAAACACTTAAAGAATTAAAATTATGTGGAAAACACAACATTCATCTTATGAAAACTCAACATTTATCTAATGAAAAACTCATGAATTAATCTATGCAGAAATGGAAAATTAAACTAGAAAGCAAGAGAAATTTATGTTAGGAAAACCTTTATGTGTAGGGGTCCACTCCAACAGAATGGCTTGAGAATTATGTGAGATTAATTATGCATCAATGGTCTTGAACTTCACCTTCTCTTTGCATTAATAAAACAGAGTTTCACTACATAACAATATTACATAAATTGCACTTATCTCCTACTCAAAACATCCCGTTATTTATAAAAAAATAAATTCAATTATTTGAGATGATCTCACCTAAAGCTATTAATGAAACTGAGAAGTATAATTCTAAACAGGATTGTGGTCTTCATAGCTTTCATGATTTTCTTCATGAAGAGAAAATCGTGAAGCTTCCAACTTCTCGTCAGCAGGAGTCAAATTCTTACTTTTATAGTATATGGCATAAGGGGTTAAATATTTTTTTCCTTAATACAGCTCCCAGAGTTGTATCTGAAGCATCAGTTGAGATGTGAAAAGGAAATATTCAATTTGGTGATCTTAAGATGGGTGCTTCAGATATCTTTACTTTCAAAGTTTGAAATGCTATTTGGCACTCAGGATTCCAGCTAAATTCACAATCTTTAGTTAGCAATTTGAAGATTGGAGATGCAATTTTTGTGTATTTTTCTATAAATCTTCTATAGTACCTTGTAAAACCAAGAAAACTCCTAACATATTTTTGACAATTTGGGATTGCTAATTTGGAAATAACATCAACTATATATGAGTCCACCTTAATTCCATTTCCTGAAATATGGTGTCCTAAAACAATTCCTTCAGTAAACATCATAAGGAGTTCTTCATCACTTAATGAGAGATTTGATTCTTTACATATTATGAGAAATTTTTCCAAATTTTCAAGAGCCTCTTCAAAATAATTTCCATAAACTATGAATTCATCCATATACACTTCCACAAAATCATGTATTAAATCAAATAAAATTCCTAATACTGCTCTTTGGAATGTTGCAGGTGCATTGCATAATCGAAAAGGAAGTACTCTGTAAGCATAATTTCCCCATGGACAAGTAAATGTGGTTTTGTCTTGGTCTTCAGGTTCTACTTGAATTTGATTGTACCCACTGAAACTGTCCAAAAATGAAAAAAAATTCTTCCCTGCTAATGTATCCAAGACTTGATCTATGAAAGGTAATGGAAAGTGATATTTTAAAGTAGCTTTATTCAAATCCCTATATTATCTAGATTAATGCAGGAATGTAATAAAATATAGAAATATACATAAACACAGGGATACAGTGGAAATAATGCTTCCTTTCATTAATATCAAATAACATAAATATGCTTACAAACATAATGGAAATAAACTCACTAGGGCGCTAATAGCTTATCTCTGAGAAGGGATGTGGCAGCTACAGGCCTCTGAACTATGTTACAATGAGGCTCGAGGGCCTATTTCTTATTGAGAAATAATGGAAAACTCTAAACATCCAAAAACCTAACCCTAGGAGGTGAAGCGCCAAAACTATGGGCCCCATTTGGGTAAATTAGTGTTTCAACTTCGTGGGGACGTAACTTTGGTGTAAGATCTATGTTTGATGTGCACCATACCTTTTTAGAAATATATATCCGAGGATTATAACCTTTGGTGTGAGAAACATGGGTCCATAGACCCATGTTGCTCCCAGTTTCCCAAAAATCATCATTTGTGGTCTCAAAATCGCTTCAGAAGTTCAGGACCCGAAAAACTGCTAAAAATAGTAAGTTGTGATGAAACTGAAAAGCTAAAAGAAATGATGGTGGCATTTCAAATGGAATAGGTGGGTGGCCACCAATACCCACCTAGATCATTACGACCCCAAAACGGCTCTCGAATTTCAGGACCCAAAAACTTCCTAAAAATAGTAAGATGTGTTGAAAGTGAAAAATGGAAAGAATCGATGGTAGGGGTCAAAATGGAATAGGTGGGTGGCCCCCAATATCCACCTAGATCATTCCTCCCCCCTTAGGAAGCAATGGTAGCCATTGCGTTGAGATCCTCCATGAGATTAGGAAAATTTTGTTGAACTAGGTATTAGATTTGTTGAGGATGTCATGATCCTGCAGGTGGACATGCCTCAAATGGAATAGGTGTGTGGCCACCAATTCCCACCTAGATCATTACGGCCCCAAAGCGACTCTGGAATTTCAGGACCCAAAAGCTTCCTAAAAATAGTAAGATGTGTTGAAAGTGAAAAGCGGAAAGAATCGATGGTAGGGGTCCAAATGGAATAGGTGGGTGGCCCCCAATATCCACCTGGATCATTCCTCCCCCCTTAGGAATCAATGGTATCCATTTCATTGAGATCCTCCATGAGATTAGGAAAATTCTGTTGAACTAGGTATTAGATTTGTCGAAGATGTCATGAACCTGCAGGCGGACATGCTGGATGCATTCAATAAATTTTGTTTCTTTATTAGCCTCAGATAGTACATGTGTGGATTCTATCTATGTAGTCACATGAGGTATGAAAACATCAGGCGTCGGTGCGTCGGGGGTCAGATCAATGGAGTGCTTGTCCTGACAGTGTAGAGGAACCTCTGTGAGTGAGGAGAAAATATCCTTGTATTCCTCCATGACTTTGTCTATATACTGTAGCCATGCATGGGAGCCCTATTTTGAGGTTGTGGCCACAATATTCATATTTCCCTGTGAGCGAGTTGTAAGGAAAATAAATTTCCTAGTTTGGGAAATAAGCTTACTGCATTGTTTTGCAGTAGTCAAAGAGATGATAGGAGGCGATACTACCCTCGGTATCATGTACAAGTTATTTCTCAAAGTAATAATAACAACACGAGGCCTAGACTCATACACATCATGTCACCTCCACAAGTATGGTTGGCCCAATAATACATCAGATACATCAAGAGGATCAACATCATGCAATACCTCATCCATGAATGGCTTGATTTTGTATGGAAGGAGGCACTACTGGCAGACGCGGAGATCTCTTCCTTCATGAAGCCAGCCAATGGTATACAGTTGCGGGTGTGCTATGGTCCGTAGGCCAAGCAACTTCATGAACTCTGTTGAAATGAAGTTGTTTTCGCTTCCGCTATCAACAAGGAATTGTAGTGGAGACCCCTTCACCCACATTTGCGAATGGAAGAGGTGCTCCCCCTCCTCTAGATCCTTGGGATACTCCCCCTGGAGCTTGGTAGTGGAAACAATGGCACTGGTATCCGCATCAATTATTTTCTTCCCTTTTTCATTGCCTTCATCTGGTTCTGATTCAGGAACAGAACATGCATTTGATTCGGGTGCCTTTAGTTCGGCCACCAACGACTGTTTGGCCTAACACTTGTTTGTGCTATGAGTGGGGTTGTTATGAAATTCACACCAATTCCCCGTGTCCTTATTTGGATTTTTGGTGTTGTTCTGATTCACCCCGCTTTGGCCTTGCCCCTTGTTCTGTAGTTTGGGGGCACCTTTCCCTGGCTTTGGATTCGTGGATCCAAAGTCTCACTTCTTCTTCTTAAATTTCTGCTCTATCTTGGCGGCATAGCGATATGTCGTGCCAAGTGACGTAATGTCAAGGAATTCCATTTCCTCTTGAATGTATCTATGCAGACAACTACGGTATTTGAGCACCAAATGTCTCTCTAAATCTTTAATACCTAACTTTGTGTGCTAGGTATGGAAAAAATTCATTATTTCGTGCAAATCTTGATCCCTTTGTTGCCACATCATGGTCCGTTAGATGTACTTGTCCTCATAGCTCCCCACAAGGTAATATTGTTCCTTGATTTCATTCTGAAACAAATTCCAAATGGGTGCGACGAAGAACAGATAGGGTTCCCCCTCATCCTTTTTCTCACAGTACGTTTCCCACAAGACCTTGACATGGGGTGTGGCTTAGAGGAGTGAAAAAATAATATTTTCTCTGTGGGAGAAATCATGGACTGAGAAATACCCTTCTAGAAAATTCAACCATCTATCGAGGATGTCTGCATCTATTTGGCCTTAAAATACATGAACGTCAAAGTTTTCATGTACCTTGAAGGGAGTGGTACCTCCAGAGTGGTTGTTGGATGCAGATGCACTGTAGGTGGGTAGCCGTTGAAGGATCTGAGAAAATTTATCCATCATCGCGCTCCTTTTTTTCTCGAGGGCATCCTCGAGAAATATTTTGATAGGATTTCCTGCTCCCTCGTCTTCCTTTTCTTCTGCCATGGGAGGTCGTCAGGGTTTGTGAGGCTTATCTTGCAAGGGTTCAACCAGATCAAGCCCTAACTCCTCATACCCTAACCGCATTGGGGAAATGCAAAGAAAAACAGAGAAAGGTTAGATCACTCTGATACCACTGATATGGATTTATGCAAGAACACAATAAAATATATAAATAGACATAAACATAGAGATGCGGAGGAAATAATACTTCATTTCATTAATATCAAATAACAGAAATATGCTTACAAACATAATGGAAATAAACTAGCTAGGGCATTGGTAGCTTATCTCTGAGAAAATATTTGGTCGCTACAGGCCTCTAAACTATGTTACAATGAGGCTCGAGGGCCTATATATTATTAAGAAACAATGGAAAACTCTAAACATCCAAAAACCTAACACTAGGAGATGAAGCGCCAAAACTATGGGTCTAATTTGGGTAAGTTGGTGTTTGAACTTCCTGGGGACGTAACTTTGGCATATGAAATATGTTTTCCCAAAAAAACGTCGTTTATGGCCTCAAAACAAATCTAGAAGTTTAGGATCCGAAAAACTACTAAAATTAATAAGTTGTGTTGAAACTAAAAAAATGAAAGAAATTATGGTGGGGTTTCTAATGAAATAGGTGGGTGGCCACCAATATCCACTTGGATCATTAAAGCCCCAAAATGGCTCCGGAAGTTCAAGACACAACAACTTGCTAACAATAGTAATTTTTTCTGAAAGTGAAAAACTGGAAGAACCAATGGTGGGGTGAAAATAGAATATGTGGGTGGCCACTAATATCCACCTGGATCAGTATAATAAATACACACCCTCCATTTTCCATTCTTCTTAGGGAAAATAACTAAAGGTGAAACCATATTGACTGTCTGATAATGGATAAATAAAGTTTACATTCAAAATTTTTTGTAGTTCTTCCTTTATAATTTCCCTAAGATTTGGATTCATTCTTCTTTGAGGTTTTCTGATTGGTCTATAATTTTAATCAATATAGATATAATGTGTTAGTGTCCCGTGATTTAGAAGATTGGTATAAAAAATGCATAGGGTAACATCAAACCAGTCTTTGGATTCTTAGGAACTAGCCTTCCTAGACTCAGAGAGGGCTCTCTCTATTGTATGCAAAGGATGTCAACTTTTTTGCTTCTAGGGTTTTAATTTTAGGCTAGTTGTTAAGTGTATGGTTTTTTGTTTGCTTTGGTTGGGTAATATGATCAAGTAGAATAGGTGGAGTGAGAGGTATTCAAATCATTGGGCTATGGAGTTTATGAAAGTCATGGATATCTCAACAATGAAACAAGATGCATAACAAGGAAAATATAGCATGGTCAAATGGTTCTTTAAGGCATGTGTGAAGTGAAATGAACATAAATTTTTTGAGCATAGTAGGCATGTAAGGGTAGTGAAAAATACTTAAACAAGTAATTTTTAAACAAGATGGTCTCTAATACTGATTGACATAAGAACATAATCATAAGATAGGGCAAAACAATAGATTTTTTATTATACTTAAGCAAAAAAGAATTCAAGATGAACAATTTAGTGAACCATAGAAAGTAAGAAACTTATCCTACTTCTAGTGATTTCACCTTCAATGTTTATAAAACATACAGGATAACATATAACTTTAATCAAAGAAGAGGGAACTCCTAAGCATCCATGATCAAGCTACAAAGTGTTGAGATTCAACAAGATGATGAACTTAGTGAAAAGAGTCGCCTTCACTAAGTGGGCCCACAGGGTATTTTTGGCGTGAGTCTATTTTTAGACTATGTCTATTTTTAGACATGGTGATCATATTTTAGAAGTTGCGGGATGCTATTTGTGGATGGTTGGTCAAGTTGGAAAAATAGATGAAATTATATTTTTAGAATATTGGGTGAAGTCTATTTATAGATCGTCGATCTAAAAATAGAAGTGTCCATTATTATTAGCTCTTAATAATAATCCGACAATAAACAACAACTTATTCTCTTAGAGCACTTAATTTCAGTGCACAGATTTGGTAAATCAGTGGGCTGAAGGAATTACACAATTCCTAGGGTTTACTAGGTGTTCATGCATGGAGGACTCAGTTTGAACTGAAGTGGAAAAGTTATGACAGAGTTGGAAGAGTAGTTCATGGAGTTGTATTCGGTTTAATTTTGTTAGAATCAGTTGAGCTAGTTGTATCTAGTATAACTGAATGATACACTAATGAGAGTGGAGTGAATTAATTATTTAATTAATTCAAAAATAATAACGCATTAATCAACTGAACAAATACAATAATTAACTACAGTGCATGGCAGTTCCAGTGGAGACCCAGTGGAGGGATAGGTGAGAGGGCAAGATGGACTATATGTTGTGACTATAGTGATGCATTGATTGCACCACACACAAATTGGAGTTTCCAATGAGGATTGTGCAGTCAAGGCAAGTGTAATTCAAATTCATTCAGAGCTATTATTCAGTACGGATTGTGCAATGGAGGAAAGCTAGTAGGAGGGCAGAGATCGTTACATGGATTTGCAGATTTCTTCTATGTTAGTGTGTGACAATTGATTGTACTGAGAGCTTGATGTAATAATATTTGTATGAGATTGTTATATGATCTCCATGATACATAATATATCTTATTTGGTTATTTTAGCTTCAGGCTTTACCATTAGATAACTGTGTTACATGCGATTGTTTTTATTTATGCTTCACATGTGTTTGCAATTAATTTTCTACAAAATATTAATAGTGGAATGATTCTGTATTTTGCAAGAAGTTAAATATTGTGAGATCACGGGAATATAGATGTATGCATGATTAGTGTATACTAATTTCTACATGGTATTATATAAGTGTTAATTCTTGAAGATTTCAATTGTGAAGATTTGTTGAGTTTGTGCTGGTGGACAATTCGAATTTGCTACAGAAAATTCTTGGTGCAGAAGTTGAGTATACATTGAAATGTCTTTCAATGGGTTGCGATTGCAGTATGCCCTTGATGGGAGCTCGAATTACATAACCTGGAAGGATAGGATGGAGGTGCTGCTGGAGGATAATGGACTGAAGGATTTCATCGATAGCGATGTTTCGAAGCTTGGATCTAGCGATGCTGCATTACTTGACGCATGGCAAAAGAAGATAACAAATACAAGAAGAATTATGTTGGAATATGTGAAGGACCATATTGTGTCCAAACTTCACAGGAAAGCCAATCCATTCTTAATGTGGAAGGCTTTGACAGATTTTTTCCAAAGCAAAAGTGACCAGAGGAAGTTGGCGCTTAAAGACAAGCTCAGAAAATAAAAATGGAGAAGGGTGACAGTATTCCAAAATACCTCACGAAGTTTGTCCACTAAAAGGATGAACTGGGAAGTGTGCGGTTACTGTTGATGATGAAGACTTGGTGAGATTTTCTCTCCTTGGGCTTTCGAAGAGGTGGCATAGCTACGAAGACTCTGTCAATGGACGGGAGAAACTGCTGGGATGGGAGCGAATTTGGTCGGATCTTGTGTAGGAGGAGATAAGGCAGGGTAACAGGGATGGAACTTCATTGAAGAATAAAGATGAAGAGAATTGTGCTTTTGCGGCCAAAGCAAGGAAAGGGAAGGGGAAGAAATTTCCTTCAAAATCTGATGCTAAAGGCAAGAATCAGGATTTGTCCAAGGTGAAGTGTTTTCACTTTCACGAACATGGGCATTTCGCCACTATCTAGCCATAGAAGGAGAAGAACAAGAAGGTTGTTGGAGCTACAGTTGGAGAGGCCTTAGCCTCACAATTTGAACTTGATTTCTCTTTCATCGCAAGCTTGTTTTCAAGCTATATGGAATCAGTGTGGTATCTTGATAGTGGTGCATCTTTCCATATGACGGAAGACAAGGAGTTGTTTAGTGACTTGGAGGAGAAGGACATCCAGATGCATATAGAGATAGGCGACGATGGTTGATACAGTGTGACTAGAATTGGGACCATTACCTTTGAGAGGGATTCTGGTAATCCATTCTTGTTGAAGGATGTTATGCATGTTCTAGGTCTGAAGAATAACTTGGTCTCGATCGCAATGTTGGAAGACAAAGGTTATGATGTTGTTTTCAGTGAGGGAAAATCCTTCCTTCAACATAAAACAATGGGTCAAACCAAGAAGATAGAGATTCGAGTCAAGAATCTCTACAAGCTGGAGGTATATGGTTGTGCTACAATGATGGCAAAAGTAGAAGAAGTGGTAAGCCAGGATGAGGGAAAATTATGGCACAGGAGATTGGGCCATCTTCACCATGGCGCTTTGAATATTTTTCAGAAGATTTATACTATACTTCCCAAGGGTACTCTTTCACAGTCAGATTAGTGCAAGGGACGTACTATGGGTAAGTTTTTAAAGACCACCTTTCATGAGAAGGAGAATCGTGCTTCGGTGATCTTGGAGAGAATTCACATAGACGTGTGTGGACCTTTCTCGGTTTCTTCAATAGCAAAACATAGGTATTATGTTATTTTTGTTGATGAGTGATGCTAGATCTTATTCATGCAGAAGAAGAGCGAAACTTTCTCAAAGTTCTGTGAGTTCAAAGAATTGGTGGAGAAGGAGTCGAGGAAGAAATTGAAAGCTCTACGGAGTGATGATAGTGGTGAATACATCTCAAGAAAATTCAAATACTTCTATAGCAAAGAAGGAATTCAAAGATAACTCATAGCACCTCATAACCCGCAGAAGAATAGGGTCGCTAAGAGGAAGAACAGAACGATCGTGGGTGTTGCATGAGCAATGTTGCATGACCAGGGCCTATCAATGCACTTATGGGCAGAAGCATGCCACACTGCGGTTTATGTTAAAAATCGTTGTCCTCATAGAGTACTTGGCATGAGTACACCTGAAGAAGATTTTACTTGTAAGAAGGATGATATTTCTCATTTCAACATTTTTGTCTCATCTGTTTACATTCATGTGACAAAGGACGCCAGGAAGAAGCTGGAGCCTACTGCAGAAGTTGGGATATTTTTGGGGTACACAGAAACACCCCATAATTATCATGCGTATTTTCCAGACATTTAGATGACTGTGGTGCGACGGGATATAAAATTCAATGAGGTGAAAGCCATGAAGTTGTCGCTTTAGAGGGAGCTACACTTGCATGCTGAGAAGGAACTTCTTGTTCCCAAAGATGAGCCTATATATGTGGATCAGCCACAGGAGGATATTCATGGAGTGGAGGAGTCCAGTCATCCAGAACCAAACATCAGACAAGGTAGAAAGCGTACCACAGAAGCTGAGAGACTAAATCTTGATGCGGCACAGAATGTGTGAGTCACTACATCACAGTGTAGATAAAGAAAATCACCTGACAGATATACTGGATACATGGCTCTTATGAGAAAGTGTATCATGATAAAGCCATGTTCTTTTGAAGAAGCAGTGTAGGAGCCCACATGGGTAGATGCCATGGTGGAGGAGTATGACTCCATTGTCAAAAACAGTGCTTGGGAGATTGTTCCAAGGCTGGTGGGAAAATCAGTTGTAGGATCAAGATGGATCTACAAGGTAAAGTAAGCTATTAATGGGATTGTCAAGAATTATAAGGAAATATTTGTTGTTTGGAGCTTCTCACAGATCGAGGGGATTGATTATGAAGAAATATTTTCACCTGTCGCATGGTATTCTTCCATAAGGACCATCCTTGCTCTCTCAGCGTAGATGGGTTGGTACATTCATCAGATGGATGTGAAGACTGCGTTCCTTAATGGGATCATTGAGGAAGAAGTGTACATTGAGTAGCATGAAGGATTTGAGATCTTCAGTAGCGAGTCGCATTCGTGCAGGCTCAGAAGAGCGTTGTATGGGCTTAAGCAAGCACTACGTGCTTGGTACACTCGGATCGACAGTTATTTCACTGGACTTGGCTTCACCAAGATTGAGGCGAATGCAAACCTGTACCAAATTGTGGTGGAGGGTAAGCTTTTAATAATTGTTCTTTATGTTGATGATTTAATACTAATGGGTGATGAGCAGTTGATACACTCATGCAAGGCAGATCTTGCAAAGGAGTTTGAGATGAAGGATTTGGGTCTCCTTCATTATTTCATTGGATTGGAAATATGGCAGTGGGAAGGTGAACTGTTTATGTCTCAAGACAAGTATGCTAGGGAGATATTGGAGAAGTTTCACATGCAAGGCTGCAAGCCTATCGACACTCCTCTTCCAGTAATTTGGAGGAAAGAGAATGCTACATCGTCAGAGGTAGTGGATGCCACCGTTTATCAACATTTGGTGGGTTCACTCATGTATTTATTTAATACAAGACCGAACATATGCTATGCGGTGAACCAGCTTTCACAAGCGATGGTTAAGCCTACCAAGCTCTTTCGGAAGGCAGGAAAGCATGTCCTGAGGTATCTCAGGGGAGCATCTGAGTATGATTTATGGTACAGACTGACGGATGAGGTGAAGTTTCATGGCTTCATGGATGTAGATTGGGCAGGCAGCCCAATAGACAGAAAGAGCACATCAGGAGGGATTTTCAGTATCGGATCTATAGTAGTTTCTTGGTACAGCAGGAAACAAATATCTTAGGTACTCATTTCAGCGGAAGTAGAATACATGGTAGCAATTCAAGCTGCATGTGAGGCTATCTGGATGAGGAAGATCTTGGTCGGTTTGTTCGGTTCACATTTAGATCCTATAGTGATACATTGTGATAATCAGAGTTACATTAAACTCTCGGTTAATCATGTGTTTCATGATAGATCTAAACATATTGATATCCGGTATCATCATATCATATATTGTGTGCAGCGAAAGATCATGTTTCTTTAGTACATTCCTACAGTGGATCAGGATGCAGATATTCTGACGAAGGTGCTCACTAGGAGCAAATTTGAATACCATAGAGGCAGGATTGGGGTGAAGGATAATCCTTATCTTGTTGAGAGGGAGTGTTGAGATTCAAAAAGATGATGAGCTTAGTGAAAAGAGTCGCCTTCACTAAGTGGGCCCACGAGCTATTTTTGGCACAAGTCTATTTTTAGACATGGTGATCATATTTTAGAAGTTGCGGGATGCTATTTGTGGATGGTTGGTCAAGTTGGTAAAATAGATGAAACTATATTTTTAGAATATTCGGCAAATTATATTTATAGATCGTCAATATAAAAATAGAAGTGTCGATTATTATTAGCTCTTAATAATAATCCGACAATAAACAACAACTTATTCTCTTGGAGCACTTAATTTCAGTGCACATATTTTTCAAATCAGTGGGCTGAAAGAATTACGCATTTCCTAGGGTTTACTAGTGGTTCATGCATGGAGGACTTAGTTAGAAATTAAGTGGAAAAGTTATGCCAGAGTTGTAAGAGTAGTTCATGGAGTTGTATTCAGTTTAACTCAGTTAGACTCAATTGAGCTAGTTGTATCTACTCTAACTGAATGATACAGTAGTGAGAGTGGACTGAATTAATTAGTTAATTAATTCACAAATAATAACTCATTAATCAACTGAAAAAATACAATAGTTAACTACAGTGCATGGCAGTTGCAGTGGAGACCCAGTGGAGAGATAGGTGAAAGGGCAAGATGGACTATCTGTTGTGACTATAGTGATGCATTGATTGCACCACACACACATTGGAGTTGCCAATGAGGATTGCGCAGTCAAGGAAAGTGTAATTCGAATTCATTCAGAGCTATTCTTCAACAGGGATTGCACAGTGAAGGCATGCTAGCAGGAGGGCAGAGATCGGTGCATGGATTTGTAGATTTCTTCTATGTTAGTGTGTGACGATTGATTGTACTGAGAGCTTGATGTACTAAGATTTGTATGAGATTGTTACATGATCTCCATGATACATAATATATGATAGTTGGGGTTTCCAGCTTCAGGATTTCCCGTTAAAAACCTGTGTTATGTGCGATTGTTTTTATTTATGCTTCACATGTGTTTGCAATTAATTTTTTGCAAAATATTAACAGTGGAATGATTTTGTATTTTGCAAGAAGTTAAATATTGGGAGATTAGGGGAATCTGGATGTATGCATGCTTAGTGTATACTAATTTCTACACAAAGAAATTTAAGGCAACTTCTTAAGCAAGGACAAAAGGCATGATCAGAGCATGGCCTCTTTGGCTAAAACCTAACAAGTAGTACTTCAAAGAGATATTCCAAAACATAGTTTAAATATCATCAAATAAGCAGTGCTAACCATAAAACATTTTTTAAAACTACTATATTGAACCATTCATGGAATAAACAAGCATAAGTAGGTCTAAGAAGCAACTAAGAATTCCTTAAACTAACCCAACTGAGGAAAACATAAATACAATAGAAAACAAGAAGGACTAAGGCGCCTCAAACAACATTTCTTAGCCTATACTCTTCTATTCTACTATAACGTATAAGGATGTAATAAAATGATACATAAGGAAACAATAACTAAACAGATACACATCACCATTAACCATGCTAAGGGCTCCTGCAATCTATCCTCCATCATCAATCAAAGCAGATCATTCAAAATCTCCATAAGACTAATTTCTTCTCCAAACTCAAGAAAACCATGTATTGCTCTAAAAACTCATCAAATGCCAAAGTTTTACAATGAAGGCCTCATTCTCTATTTATTTATAAAAGGAGGGAAAAAACCCTAGATAGGGTTGGAAAATGTCAAAATCACTCATAAATATCATAAATGCCCAAGAGACGATGCAAAGCCCAAGGCACAAAATATCCCATAAAATAAATGCCAAAATAACTCCTAGCACCTAATTTTAGGGTGATTTGCCTCAAAAAACATTAAAATATCATTTTGCAATTAATGAGTGTTTTCTTTTTACTTTTGGCCAAAAACACATAGTGAAGTTTATAAGCGCAATGCCTTCACAAGTAGAAAATAGGTCCAATTACGGCCAAGTTTTGGTGACCTTCCCTATGTATAAATTTTCTCTGTGATGGCCCATTGGAAATATTGCTAAGTCTACATTCCAAATCTACCTTTGGTTTTCTGATTGAGCTCTTGTAACCTGTCCAAAAATCCAAATTCCCAAAATTGCTATAAGCGGAGCGCCAACACAGGCAGAAAATGGGTCCACTTGCATCCAAGTTTTGGTGACCTTCCCGATGTCGCATTTTTCTCCGTGAAGAATCATTGGAAATCCTGATAAGTCTAATTTCCAAATATAACTTTTTGTTTCTGATTGCGCCCCTGTAACCTATCCAAAAATCCAAATTACAAAAACTTATATAAGTGCAGCACCAACATAGGTAGAAAATGGGTCCACTTGCAGCCAAGTTTTGGTGACCTTCCCTATTCAGATTTTTTTTCCGGGATGGCCCGTTGGAAACAATACTAAGTCTACTTTCCAAATATGTCTTTGGTTTTATCATTGAGAGTTGATTTTATATGTCAAAAGTTGATTCTCCTAAGTCTGGTCAAAAAGTGTTGAATGATGGTGCAAAAATACAAAGTGTTGGCGTAGACAACTTTTGGAGGCCTTCCTCAACACCAAATTGAGCTCATGATAGCGCATTGGAAAGAGATTCAAGTATATTTGGCATGTGACTCATCACAAAATTCATTTTGACACTCAAGATATGATAAAACCTGATTTTCCCAAGGTCACTCTAGAAGTGCATAAATTCTCCCGTGACACATGTCGTTTTGACATTGTTTCCAAAGAATGATACCTATGTAAACAGTGAAGGATTTTTTTCTTCTTGGACCTATGATGGAAAAAACCTCTCTCACTTTTTCCAAATTAATCTCTATTTGGTTAGAAAAATAGTTTTAAGAAAAACTGGCCCTAGGTGTGGAAAATTATTTGTCCTTTGGAAAGAATTCTTGGAAAATGATGGAGGCATGAGGTTTATGAGTTGGTATGGCTTTATGCTTTCTAATATGACCTTTTAACACTTCTTAAGAAGTGTCAATATTTTCCATTACCTCATATGCAGACTCTGAAACTGAATGATAGTCTTCTTTGGAAATGATGACCTTGGAACACATGAAACCCTAATTGACCTAGTGGGGGGTTCTTTGCCCTCTCTTTGACTAAAAATTGGCTTCGAATATTTAAGTCAAAAATATATTATTGACCAAGTGGAGTAATGAAGATTCAAAATCCAATGTACTTGATTTATCTAAATAGCCTACAGAGATAGTGTTAAGACCATCAATGCTTGAGGAATTTTGGGGAATCATGGGAAAGAGTAGGCTAGTTGATGATCTTAGGTGGCAAGTGGAGGGGTGAGGCAAAGGAAAAACATAGTGCTAAGGTCACAGGTAGGAAAACATGATGAATATGAGTGGCATGAGCCCATGACGGGTCTTCTTGGAGTGGTAGGCTAACCATGACATGATAGAGTAGTGAAATAGTGAAAACTTTATCCTAAGGATAATGAAGACAGTGATATTTCTAAAACTCACAATATTCATGAATTTTGTTTTTAGAAATCTAGGATAAGTATTTATTCATCTACAAAATAGCAAAAATTTACTGACAACTAACAGTGACTCAATTTGGGGAGGGCAGCTTCTTTTCAGGAGGTGTTCAAAACTTCAGATGTCTGGGTTTATGAAGACCAGTGCCTCATCCATTGGGAAGATTTTTCTTCTTTCGTTTGCTGATGTTTCTTTAGAAGTTATGATCTCAAGAATCTAAAAAAAAAACATGATTACTTCAACTTCATCTCTACCTACCCATCCTACTTGCCTAACATTTTTTGTTCCCTAGGTGCACTTAAACTGGAAAACCCTTAACATTATTTTCTTTTACAAGCAAAAAAAACTATCTACTTGTACCCTTATTGCTTCCAAGAGTTAAAATTATGCTAGTGAACTCTTTTATTCTCTACCTAGACTAACTTACTGTCAAGATTAATCTGTATGACAGACTTCATTCTCTAAGCTATTGACATGAAATTCAAAACATGATTTCAACTAGGATTAAGCAATTTGATTCACCATGGGTTGTGGCATTTGAAAAAGTTGCACACAGACATTATTTTTGTAAAAACAAAACTAGAAATCATGAGTTGTGATTGATAATTTTTCAATCCTCCCCATCTTTCTCTTTGGTTCAGATTTGAGCATGGAGAACCAGTATATTTTCCTCCTAATCTATTCCTACTAACAAGTTAGGTTTAGATTCTTTGACAATTTATCTTTCACTAACCTATCAGCAACAAATTGAAAACATGTTCAACAATGATTAGGCTAGATGATTGAACAAGACTCTTTTGGAACAAGTAGTGGCATTTAGGCTTGCAAACTTTCAGCAGTACTCTTTTTTTGGGTATGGGGTTGTACCTCTTTTTCAAATCTGCCCTCTTTTTCATATTTTCTTTGTTTTTGTTTTTTCATTTGGATCAACATTCTAAGATTAAAAAATAGAAATATGCTCATAGTTTTGAGGTTATTTTCATTCCTATCTATCCTAATCTAACTTATAAATTATATACATTCAGGTGGTGAACTCTCTTTTCCAATACAACCAATCAAAAAGACGATTCCATGAGGGATATTGGTTAAGCTCTTTCAAGGTTTTGAAAAAATGAAAAGGCCACTCCCACCTCACTTGTGTTTGAACAGTAGTGCCTAAAATGTTCTTGAAATTTTTCATCAAACTACTCTTGACATGTTCTACTCCCTCTTCAAATGTCTCTAACAAATCAACAAAGGTATCTTAAAAAAATACCTGAATGTGAAGATTTGGAAAATAAGCTTGATCCAGGACTGCTTCTTCCTCCACTTGGCTAAGCTTAGGACTCTTTTGGGAAAGAAAATATTCCTCTTCCTCATGATCATCTGAACTGGTAGACTCATCATAGATTGCAATGTTGTCCTCTAGCACACTTGATATGTTCTAATTGAGTGGGCTGAATTCTGTGGGAGGACAGCATGTTGATGAGAAGGAGTATTTTTTGGAAACAAATATTATTGAGGAGGAAGTATAGCAACTCTCTTGTGATTATCCATTCCTAATCCTTCATCTGTAATCTGAAGTTCAAAGGAATTTGGTGGCTGCAAATCTAGAGCTAAGGAAGATTCCATTTCATCAATGATTTCCTTAACCATTTCAGGAAAAGGATTCTCATTAACAAATTGCTCAAGAATTTCATCATCTTCCCCAACTTCTAAAATTTCAAGGCTTTCATCATCAGTGTCATATATGGTATGTATTGGCTGACTATTGTTTCCAAGTTGATGAAACAGATCTTCCTTCCACAAAAGAACTGTTGATGGTTCTGCAAGGTGATCCAGGTGGAGATTGGTGGCCACCTGCCTATTCCACTTGGGGCCCCACCATTGCCTCTTTCATTTTTTTTAGTTTCGCCACAAATTACTATTTTTAGCAGTTTTTCGGGCCCTGAACTTACGGACCCATTTTGAGGCCCTAAACGACGTTTTTTGGGCATCGCGCTTGTAGCTAATATCATTCCATTCTGGAATGGATATCATTTCATTCTGGAATGGATATTTGTGGTGAAAGTTTTATTCCTTGGATAGATCTTTCTAATGATGTACCATGTGCGTCAAACGGAGATAGTATGCCAAAGTTACGTCCCTGGGAAGTTGAAACACCAATTTACCCAAACGGAGCCCATATTTTTGGCGCTTCATCTCCTAGGGTTAGGTTTTTGGATGTTTAGAGTTATCCATTGTTTCTCAATAATAAATAGGCCCTCGAGCCTCATTTTAACTCAGTTCAAAGGCTTGTAGCCGCCACATCTCTTCTTAGAGATAGCTACCAGCGCCCTAGCTAGTTTTATTTCCATTCTGTCTATAAGAAGATTTGAGTTCTTTGATATTAATGAAATGAAGTGTTGTTTCCACTGCATCTTTGTATTTATGGTTATATTTTTATTCTGTTGCATTCCTGAATAAATCCAGATCAGTGGTATCAGAGCAGTCTGCTTTTTCTTGATCCTTCTTGGCATGTCCCCAACGAGGTTGGGGTATAAGGAGCTAGGGCTTGATCTGGTGGAACCATTGCAAGATCAGCCTCGCAAACATCAATGGACTCCCATGGGGGACAAAAATAAAGATGAGGGAGCAGGAGATCCTATCAAAATATTGCTTGAGGAGGCCCTAAAAAAAAAAAGGAACGGGATGATGGATAACTTTGCTCAGATCCTTCAACGGCTGCCCACCGACGGTGCATATGCATCCAGCAACCACTCTAGAGGCGTGACTCCTTTTAAGGTACAAGTCAGTTTTGACATTCCCGTATTTGAGGGTCAAATAGATGCAGATGCCATAGATAGATGGTTGAATCTATTAGAAGGTTATTTCTCTGTTCATGACTTTTCAGACCGGGAGAAGATTATTTTTGCACTCCTCAAAGCTACCCCCCATGTTAAGGACTAGTGGGAAACCTACTGTGAGAACAAGGACCAGACAGAACCCTCTTTGTTCTCAGCTGTACCAACATGGAATTATTTTCGAGACGCCGTCAAGGAACAGTACTATCCCATGGGGAGCTATGAGGAAAAGTACATACAATGGACCACGCTTCGACAACAAAGGGATCAAGATGTGCATGAGCTGACGAATCTGCTCCATACCTTGCGCACAAAGTTGGGTATCAAAGATTCAGAGAAACATCTGGTTCTAAAGTATTGCAGTTGTCTGTACAGATACATTCAGGAGGAAATGGAGTTCCTCGACATATCCTCGCTTCGTACGGCATACCGATATGCTGCCAAGATTGAGCAGAAATTCAAACAGAAGAAGTGAGACTTTGGATCTGCGAATCAAAAGCAAGGGAAGGGTGCTTCCAAACCATAGAACAAAGGACAGAGCCGAGGCATGGCGGCTAAAGACAACCAGTCAAAGCCACAAGAAAAGAACAACACCGCAAAGCCAAAGAAGGACACGGGAAAGTGGTGTGAGTTCCATAAGAGCTCCACTCAAAACACAAGTGAGTGTCGAGCCAAGCAGTCACTAGTGGCCGAGATGAGGGCTTCTGAGTTAGATGCATGCTCCAACTCTAAATAAAAACCTGAAAAGGGGAATGAGAAAGGGAAACAGATTATTGATGCAGAGCCCGGCACCACTATTGCCACTACAAAGATCGAGAAGGAGGAACCAGAAGATCCAGAGGAGGAGGAACGTCTCTTCCACTCCCAGATGTGGGTGAAGGGCTCCCCTGTACAGTTCATTGTCGAAAATGGGAGCCAAAATAACCTCATTTTAGTAGACGCTGTGAAGCGGTTGGGCTTGCTGACCACATTTCACCCACATCAATACACCATCGGGTGGCTTCACCAAGGACGAGATCTCCGCATCAGCCAATAGTGCCGCCTTCCCTATAGCATCAAGCCCTTCACGGATGAGGTATTATGTGACGTTGCTCCTATTGATGTTTCTAATGTATTATTAGGACAACCATACTTGTGGAAGCGTCATGCTGTGTATGAGTCTCGACCTCGTGTTGTTATTGTTACTTTGGGAAATAAGTTGTACAGGATACCAGAGGTACCACCTCCTGCCGCTATCTCTTTGGTTACTGCAAAACAATGCAGTAAGCTCATTTCCCAAACCAGGAAATTCATTTTCCTGATGATCTCCCCCCAGGGCAAGAGGAAGAATGTGGCCATGACCTCCAGAAAGGGCTCCTCTGCATGACAACAACAAATGGATAAGGTTGTGGAGGAGTACAAGGACATCTTCACCTCACTCACAAGGGTTCCTCTGCACTGTCAGGTCAAGCAACCGATTGATTTGACCCCAGGTACGCCGCTACCCAATGGACCGATCTATCAGCGCTCTGTTCTGGAGAATGATGAAATCAAGAGGCAGATTCAGGATCTATTGCAGAAAGGTCACATCAGACCAAGTTCATCGCCCTGTGGGAGCCGAATCATGTTGGTACAGAAGAAGGATGGGATGTGGAGACTCGGTATTGACTATCGGGTGCTGAACAAGATCACTGTCTGGAATAGGTACCCAATCCCATGGATTGATGACCTTCTGGACCAACTCAAAGGTGAAAAATATTTTAGCAAGAACGACCTGAAGTCTGGGTATCACCAGGTACCAATTGAACCCTCTGATGTGTGGAAGACTGCCTTCAAAGCCAAGGAAGGCCTTTTCGAATGGATGGTCATGTCTTTCGGGTTGACGAATGCTCCAGCAACCTTCATGAGGATGATGGACGACATCTTGTGGCCATTCACCAACTCATTTGTAGTGGTGTACTTGGATGACATTCTTATCTTCAGCCAGACTTGGGGAGAGCACCTTCACCACATCTGATAAGTCCTCCAAACACTGCAACAACACAAGTTGTGTGCCAATTTGGAGAAGTGCACGTTTGGCATGACCCAGGTTCAATATCTGGGATACATTATTGATGAAAGGGGGGTGCATGTGGATCCAACCAAGATCCAAGTCATTCGGGATTGGCCAGCCCCAACCACTATAATAGAGCTTCACAGCTTTCTGGGTCTTCCTAATTTCTACCATAGATTCATGTTGGGATTCTCTTGTATCACTTGGCCCTTGAGTCAAGTCACCAAGGGAGGAGTGAGAGAAAAATTATTTTGGTCGGAACCTCAACAGAAGGCGTTCACAGAATTGAAAAATCGCCTCTATTCTACCCCAGTGCTCACATTAACAGACTTGCAACAACCATTTGAGATCGAGACAGATGCCTCTGACTATGCTATTGGGGCAGTTCTTACTCAACAGGGACATCCAGTGGCATATCACAGTGAGACATTTTCTGACACAGTTTTCAAGTATCCCACTTATGACAAAGAAATGTATTTCATTGTGCAAGCTTGTCGACAGTGGAAGCATTACATTTTGGGGAAGAAAATAATCACCCACACAGACCACCGGCCCCTGTAGTTCATACAGACACAAGGGAAGTTGCAGAATGATCGCCATCAGAAGTGGTCCACATATCTACAACAGTTTCATTTGAATATCAAGTACAAGAAGGGTAGCACCAATAATGTTGCAGACTGCCTCAGCTGACCACTAATCGTGGCACGCACCACCATGCTCAACTCTTGTGGGCATGAGACTTCTGATTGGCCACTTCTCTATGAGAATGACCTAGAATTCAGCCACACTTACAAGGCACTCTTGGGGGGTATGCAAGTTCCAAATTTTCACCTCCAAGATGCACTTTTATGTCACCTGGGACACCTTTGTGTTCCTTCAAGCAAGCGTGCCAAGATGATATGGGAAGCACACTACGGTTGTGTCGCTAGGAATTCCGGGGTCGAGAAAATAATAGCAATCCTGTAGAAGTATTTCTATTGGCTGAACCTTCGAAAGGATGTCGAGAAGCACATCAGATCCTGCACTCCTTCTGCCATTGCCAAACCGACCATCAAGAAGCAAGGCCTATATACCCCACTACCTACCCCTAGTCGGCCTTGGGAATCCATCTCCATGGATTACATGTCGGGCCTGCCTTCTACTAAGCAAGGAAATCACTATGTTTTTGTGGTCATCGACATATTCTCGAAGATGGCCATCATGGCGGCCTACAAGAAGAATATCACAACAAAAGCCACTACTAAACTCTTCTTTGAACGAGTGTGGGTGCACTTTGGGATCCCACAGTCTATCATATTAGATTTGGATAGCAGGTTCCTAAGCACATTTTGGTCTAGCCTCTGGTAAATGTTGGATACCAAGCTCACCAAGTCCACAACTTTCCATCCCCAAAGAGATGGCCAGACAGAGGTCATCAACAGAATTCTTGTACACATTCTGCGCATGTAAAATTCAAAGCATCCACGCACATGGGACGAGAGCCTCCCATATGTACAAGATAGTTATAATCGGGCTCTCCACAGTTCAATCGGTCATAGCCCCTTTCAGGTGGGCTTCGGATTCAAGCCACTCTGTCCTATTGACGTAGCCATACCATTTGCAGTTGCGCAGGCCGATTCATCTCATGTCCAGTCTGAAGTGGACAAAGAAAGTAGCTTCATCGAGTGCATTCAACACATCCATGAATAGGTTCATGATATATTGGATAGAGCCAATGCCAAGTACAAGCAACGCCATGATCAACACTGGGTGCCACATAACTTCCAAGTGGGCGACAAAGTATGGCTACATTTGCAGAAGGAGCGCCTCACTGGACCCCACCGCAAGCTTCACCCGCTCCGATACAGGCCGTACACCATCACCAAGGCTATAGGGAACAATTTCTTTGAGCTGAGTATTCCACCATTCCTTGGTATGCACCTAGTATTCAATGTGGATCGCATTCGTCCTTACTTCCCACCTCTACTAGACACCTCAGACATTATAGAACAACTCACACCAACAGAGTTAAACCTTTAACGCATGAACAAAGCATCACGATGATATCAGGGACATGAAAATAAAGAGCACTCGCCAACAAAACATCCAACTATATCGGGTTGTCAAAGCTAGCCAACTCCTGCACCAAGGCAAGTGGTTCACTAGGGACCAAGTTCAGTAGAGGTTTCCTCATCTCATGGAAGAACTCAACGCAATGGGGACCATTGTTTCTTAAGGGGAAGGAATGATCCAAGTGGATATTGGTGGCCACCCGCCTATTCTACTTAGGGTCCCACCATTGCCTCTTTCATTTTTTTCAATTTTGGCACAACTTACTATTTTTAGCAGTTTTTCGGGTCCTAAACTTCCGGAGCCGTTTTGAGGCCCTACACGACGTTTTTTTGGCATCGCGCTTCTAGGTAATATCATTCCATTCTGGAATAGATATTCATGTTGAAATTTGTAGTCCTCGGATAGATCTTTCTAATGATGTACCATGTGCATCAAACGGAGATAGTATGCCAAAGTTACGTCCCTGGGAAGTTGAAACACCAATTTACCCAAATGGGGCCCATAGTTTTTGCGCTTCATCTCCTAGGATTAGGTTTTTTGATGTTTAGAGTTTTCCATTGTTTCTCAATAATAAATATGCCCTCGAGCCTCATTTTAAATCAGTTCAGAGGCCTGTAGCCGCCACATCTCTTCTCAGAGATAGCTACTAGTGCCCTAGCTAGTTTTATTTCCATTCTGTCTGTAAGCAGATTTCAGTTCTTTAATATTAATGAAATGAAGTGTTGTTTCCACTGCATATCTATATTTATGGTTATATGTTTATTCTGTTGCATTCCTGCATAAATTCGGATCACAAGGTTAGCTTCTTTTTTGAGGACATCATCACCAGATTGATCAAATTTTGGAAAATCATCGAAACAAGTAGTGTTACCAATCAAGAATATTGGATTATCAGATGGTTTTTCTTTGAATTGATATACAAGTTCACTTCCTGATTTATGGTAGATGGAATTAGTAGGAGAAGGAACAGAAATTTTTTGTTCACATGAAGGTTTAGAGGCTGGTAGCATGTTTAGCATCTGATTTATTTCCTCTTCAGTCAAAAGAGGAGGCATTTTTTTCTTTGTTTGGATAGAAGTACAACGGTTCTATTTCTCTTGTGAAGGCTAATTTTGAGGCTGAATGTTTTCTTGATCCCCACCTAGAAGAGATGGTGAATCATCACTTGTGTCTTCAGAGAGAGCCTATGGATTTTCTCTTACTTCTTGATGGATTTCATCCTCAACCAACTTTTCTTGGTTGTCATAATAGTCATCATGAGTATGAAATGTATGGAGTTCTACTAATAGATCTTGAGGATGCCAGTTCCCTAAATCCTCATCAATGTTTACAATGTATTGTATGAAATATTCAGATTGATCACTAAAATTTTCAGCTAATGATAAAGATGGACAATATTCTTTATAATTCTCATAAAACACCTTGTGGAGTCCTTTTAAGGAAAACAAAATACTTGGTTGCAGACCTTCATACCATTCCCTTTCCTTACCCTCTATTGTTGCCATAAACATTTTCATGAGGCAGTCCTCATGCCATTCAACTTTTAACCTCCATACATGTATATGAAATTTGATGAGATGTAACGACGGGCCATTAACTTTTTCATCTTGAAATATAGGTAGTTTTTTTATCCAATTTATTTGAGGCATTTTTTGTGGGAATCCAGGGATATGATCTCTACTCATTGGGGCATATCTTTGTTTTATTATTAGATCCATGTTTTTAAATCAGAAATGGGTCACTGTATCTTTTCAACCAATGTAGATTTCTCTACTAGTGCAGTCATTAGGTCTATTGAGAGTTATGGAGTTTCCAGGTGGGAAATTTCAATCTTTTTTGTCCACCATCAGCATGATTGGGATTGCTTAATTCATTTACAGGAGAGTTTATAAGAACTAGTGGGGTTAGCAGGCCTACTCGAGGCTAATGGAGTCACCAGGTGGATGTTTTTAGTTGTTTTGAGGATATGTGTGTATGGTCCACCACCACCAATAACTGGAAAAAAAAAATAGTGATGTTTTTGGGGTTTTATGAGTTCCTTTATGTAGCCCTAAGGTTTCTATGAGTGTCCTATAGCTGAGTCATCATCTTGCTAGGATGGTGAAACAACCAGATTCTACTTTTTGGCTAACAGATTGAGTTATCTATGATTTGATAAGGGTTTCTAAAGTTCAAAGGAGTGCTTACATTGTCACTAATTTCAGAAAACCTCTCACCTTGATTTCCAATTATGTTAGACTATGAGTTGGTGATATATCAATATAGGTTGTGTACAATGGTTTTTGAAGTCCTAAGGGGTACTTAAATTTTCACTGACTCAGAAGGTCCCACCGTGATCTCCATTATGTTAGTGCCCCATGATTTAGCAGTTTGGTAGACCAAATGCACAGGGTAACATCAGACCAGTCTTTGGAGTCCTAGGACCTAGCCTTCCTGGACTCAAAGAGGGCTCTCTCTATTATATGCAAAGGAACTGAACTTTTTTGCTTCTAGGGTTTTGATTTTGGGCTAGCTTTTAAGTGTAGGGTTTGTTGTTTGTTTTGGTTGGGTAATATGATCAAGTAGAATAGGTGGAGTGAGAGGTCTTCAAATCATTGGGCTATGGAGTCTATGAAATTCATGGATATCTCAACAATGAAACAATATGCATAACAGTTCAAATCTAGCATGTTCAAATGGATCTTTAAGGCATGTGTGAAGTGAAATGAACATAACGTTTGTGAGCATAGTAGGTGTTTAAGGGCAATGAAGAATCTTAAACAAGTAATTTTTAAACAATATGGTCTCCAATACTGATCAACATAAGAACATAACCATAAGATAGGGAAAAATAATAGCTTTTTTATTATACTTAAGAAAACAAGCATTCAAGATGAACAATTCATTGAACCATAGAAAGCAAGAAACTTATCTAACTTCTAGTGATTTCACCTTCAAGGTTTAGAAAAGATACAAGATAACATATAAATTTAATCAAAGAAGAGGGAACTCCTAAGCATCCATGATCAAGCTACAAAGAACTTTGAGGCAACTTCTTAAGCATGGATAAAGGGCATGATGAGAGCATGGCCTCTTTGGCTAAAACCTAACAAGTAGTACTACAAAGAGAGATTCCAAAACATAGTTTAAATAGCATCAAATAAACAGGGCTAACGATAAAACATATTTGAAAACTACTATATTGAACACTTCATGGAATAAACAAGCATAAGTAGGTCTAAGAAGAAAATAAGAATTCCTTAAACTAGCCCAGCTAAGGAAATCATAAAGACAATAGAAAACAGGGAGGACTAAGGTCCCTCAAACAACATTTCTTAGCCTATACTCTTATGTTCTACTGAAACATGGAAGGATGTAACAAAATGATACATAAGGAAACATGAACTAAATAGAGACACATCACCATTAATCATGCTCAGGGATCCTGCAAGCTATCCTCCTTCATCATCAATCAAAGTAGATCATTCACAAACTCCACAAGACTAATTTCTTCTCCAAACTCAAGAAATCCATGTATTTCTCTCAAAACTCATAAAATGCCAACATTTTGCAAATGAAGCCCTCATGCTCCATTTTTTTAGCAGAGGAGGGAAAAAACCCTAGATAGGGTTGGAAAATGTCAAAATCACTCATAAATGTCATAAATGCCCAAGAGACCATGCAAGGCCCAAGGCACAAAATAACCCATGAAATAAGTGCCAAAATAACTCCTAGCACCTAATTTTAGGGTGATTTGCCTCAAAAAAACATTAAAATACCATTTTTCAATTAATGAGTGTTTTTTGTTGACTTTTGGCAGGAAACACACAGTGAAGTTTATAAGTGCAGCGCCTACATAGGCAGAAAATAGGTCCACTTGCAGCCAAGTTTTTGGGGTCGCCCCTATGTCGCAATTTTCTCTTGATGGCCTTTTGGAAAAAATGTTGAGTCTACTTTCAAAATATACCTTTGGTTTTCTGATTGAGCTCTTGTAACCTATCCAAAAATCCAAATTCCCAAAACTGCTATAAGCACAGTGCCAACATAGCCCGAAAATGGGTAAACTTGCAGCCAAGTTTTGGTGACCTTCCCGATGTAGGATTTTTCTCTGTGATGGCCCGTTGGAAATCATGATGAGTCTAATTTCAAATATATCTTTGGTTTTATGATTGACCTCCTGTAACCTGTCCAAAAATCCAAATTCCCAAAACTACTCTAAGCGTAGTGCCAACACAAGCAGAAAATTGGTCCAATTGCAGCAAACATTTGATGACCTTCCCGATGTCATATTTTTCTCCATGATGGCCCGTTAGAAATAATACTAATTCTACGTTCCAAATATACCTTTTTTTTTTCTGATTGAAATTTTTTTTATCTGTCAAAAGTTGATTCTCCCAAGACTGGTCAAAAAGTGCTAAATGATGGTGCAGAAGTGCAGAGTGCTCGAGAAGACAACTTTTGGAGGCCTTCCTCAACTCCAAATTGATCTCATGATAGCTCATTTGAAATATCTTCAAGTATAGTTGTCATTTGACTCATAAAAAAAGTCATTTGGACACTTCAGCTATGTGAAAACCTGATTTTCCTAAGGTCACTCCAGAAGTACAGAAATTCTCCCGTGACACCTGTATTTTTGAAATTGCTCCCAAACCATGATACCTGTGTAAAACCTGAAGGAGGTTTTTATTCTTGGACCTATGATGGACAAAAAAATCTCTCATGTTTTCAAAATTCATCTATGTTTGGTCAGAAACATAGTTTTAAGAAAAAATTTCCCTAGGTGTGGCAAATGATTTGTCCTTTGGAAAGAATTCTTGGAAAATGATGGAGGCATGAGGTTTATGAGTTGGTATGGCTTTATGATTGCTGATATAACCTTTTAAAACTTCTGAAAAAGTGTCAAGCTTATCCATTATCTCATATGCAGACTCTGAAACTGAATGATAGTCTTCTTTCGAAATGATGACCTTGGAACACATGAAACCCTAATTGACCTAGTGGGGGGTTCTTTGACCTCTCTTTGACTGAAAATTGGCTTGGAATATTTAAGTGAAAAAAAATTATTGAACAAGTGGTGTAATGAAGATTCAAAATCCAATGTATTTGATTTATCTAAAGAGCCTACAGAGATAGTTTTGAGACCATCAATGCTTGAGGAATTTTGGGGAATCATGGGAAAGAGTAGGCTAGTTGGTGATATTAGGTGGAAAGTGGAGGGGTGAGGCAAAAGAAAAACATAGTGTTGAGGTAAAATGTGGGAAAAAATTATGAAGATGAGTGGCATGAGCCCATGATGGGTCTTCTGCGAGTGGTAGGTTGACCATGACATGATAGAGTAGTGAAATAGTGAAAAATTTATCCCAAGGATAATAAAGGTAGTGACAATTCTAAAACTCACAATATTCATGAATTTTATTTCTAGAAATCTAGGATGAGTATTTAGTCATCTACAGAATAGCAAAAAATTACTAATGACTAACAGTAGCTCCACTTGGGGAGGGCAGTTCCTTTTCAGGAGGTGTACAAAAATTCAGATTTCTGGGTTTATGAAGATCAGTGCCCCATCCATTGGGCATATTTTTATTCTTTCATTTGTTGATGTTTCTTTTGAATTTATGATCTCAAGAATCTAAAAAAAAACATGATTACTTCAACTTCATCTCTACCTACCCATCTTAATTTCCTAACATTTTTTCTTCCTTGGGGGCACTTAAACTGCCAAACTCTTGACATTCTTTTCTTTTAAAAGAAAAAAAACTATCTACTTGTACCCTTATTGCTTCCAAGAGTTAATATTATGCTAGTGAACTCTTTTATTCTCTACCTAGATGAACTGACTGTCAAGATTAAGCTATATGGTAGACTTCATTCTCTAAGCGATTGACATGAAATTGAAAACATTATTTGAACCAGGATTAAGCAATTTGATTCACCATGGGTTGTGGCATTGGAACAAGTTGCACACAGACATTATTTCTATACAAACAAAACTATAAATCATGATGGTTGTGATTGATCATTTGTTAATCCTCCCCATCTTTCTCTTTGTTTCAGATTTGAGCATGGAGAACCAATATCTTTTCTTCCTTTTCTATTCCTACTGACAAGTCAGGTTTAGATTATTTGACAAGTTCTCTTTCACTAACCTATCAGCAATAAATTGAAAGCATGTTCAACCATGATTAGGCTAGATGATTGAACAAGACTCTTTTGGAATGAGTAGTGGCATTTAGGCTTGCACACTTTCAGCAGTACTCTTTTTTTGGGTATGGGGTTGTACCTATTTTTCAAATCTGCCCTCTTTTTCATATTTTCTTTGTTTTTGTTTTTTCATTTTGGATCAGCATTCTAAGATTAAAAACTAGAAATATTCTCATAGTGTTGAGCTTATTTGCATTTCTATCTATCCTAATCTAGCTTATACATGATATACATTTAGGTGGTGAACTCTCTTTTCCAATACAACCAATCAAGCAGATGATTCCATGACAGATCTTGGTTCAGCTATTTCAAGGTTTTAAAAAAATCAAAAGGCCACTCTCACCTCACTTGTGTTTGAACAGTAGTGCCTAAAATGTTCTTGAAATTCTGCATCAAACTGCTCTTGACATTTTTTACTCCCTCTTCAAATGTCTCTAACAAATCAAGAAAGGGATCTTGAAACAATACCTGAATGTGAAAATTTGGAAAATAGGCATGATCCAAGACTGATTCTTCCTCCACTTGGTTGAGCTTATGACTCTTTTGGGAAAGAAACTCTTCCTCTTCCTCATGATAATCTGAACTGGTAGACTCATCATAGATTGAAATGTTGCCCTCTAGCACACTTGATATGTTCTAATTGAGTGGACTAAATTTTATGGGGAGGCCATCATGTTGATGAGCAGGAGTATTTTTTGGCAACAAATATTTTTGAGAATGCAGTATAGAAACTCTCTTGTGATTATCCATTCCTAAGCCTTCATTTGCAATCTAAAACTCAAGGGAATTTGGTGGCTACAAATCTAGAGCTAATGAAAATTCCATGCCATCAATGATTTCCTTAACCATTTCAGGAAAAGGCTTCTCATTAACAACTTGCTCAAGAATTTTATCATCTTCCCCAACTCCTAAACTTTCAAGGCTTTCATCATCAGTGTCATAGATGGTATGTATTGGCTGACTATTGTTTCCAAGTCGATGAAACATATATTCCTCCCACAAAATAACTATTGATGGCTCTACAAGGTTAGCTTATGTTTGGAGGACATCATCATCAGACTGATCAAATTTTGGAAAATCATCAAAACAACTAGTGTTACCAATCAAGCATATTGGGTTATCAGATGGTTTTTCTTTAAATTGATCTACAAGCTCACTTCTTGATTTATGGTAGATGGGATTAGTAGGAGAAGGAACATAAATGTTTTGTTCACATGAAGGTTTAGAGGTTGACTGCATGTTTAGCATCTAATTTATTTCCTCTTCAGTCAAAAAAGGAGGAACGTTTCTCTTTTCTTGGATAGAAGTACAATAGTTCTCTTTCTCTTGTGAAGGTTGATTTTCAGGCTGAATGTTTTCTTGAGCCCCACCTAAAAGAGATGGTGAATCATCACTTGTGTCTTCAAAGAGAGCCTATGGATTTTTTCCTACTTCTTGATGGATTTCATCCTCAATTAACTCTTCTTGGTTGTCATAATAGTTATCATGAGTATAAAATGTATGGAGTTCTTATAATAAATCTTCAGGATGCCAATTCCCTAAATCTTCATCAATGTTTACAAGGTATTGTTTGAAGTCTTCAGATTGATCACAACAATTTTCATCTAATGATAAATATGGACAATATTCTTTATAATTCTCATAAAACACCTTGTGGAGGTATTTTAAGGAATGAAAACTACTTGGTTTCAGACCTTCATATCATTTCCTTTCCTTACCCTCTAATGTTGCCATAAACATTTTCATGAGGCAGTCCTACTGCCATTAAAATTTTAACCTCCATACATGTATATGAAATTTGATGAGATGTAACGACGGGTCATCAACTTTTTCATCTTGAAATATAGGTAGGTTTTTTATCCAATTTATATAAGGCATTTTGTGTGGGAATCCAAGGATATGATCTCTACTCATTGGGTCATATCTTCGTTGTATTCTTGGATCCATGTTTGTAAAGCAGAAAGGGGTCACTGTATATTTTCAACAAGTCTACAGTTATCTACCAATGGAGTCTTTAGGTCTATTGAGAGTTGTGGAGTCACCAGGTCGAATATTTCAATTTTTTTGTCCACCATTAGCATGATCGGGATTTCTTAATGCATTTCCAGAGGAGTCTATAAGAACTAGTGGAGTTAGTAGGCCTACTGGATACTGTTGGAGTTGCTAGGTGGATGTTTTTAGTTTTTTTGAGGATATGTTTGTATGGTCCACCACCAATAACTGAAAAAAAAACAAATCTAGGAATGTTTTTGGGGTTTTTTGAGTTCCTTTATGTAGCTTTAATGTTTCTATGAGTATCCTACAACTAAGTCCTCATCTTGCTAGGATGGTGAAATAACCAGATTCTACTCTTTGGCTAACAGTTTGAGTTCTCTATGATTTGATAAGGTTTTCTAAAGTTCTAAGGAGTGCTTATATTTTCACTAATTTCAGAAATCCTGTCACCTTGATTGCCAATTATGTTAGGTTATGAGTTGGTGATAAATCAATAGCGGCTGTGTACAAGGGTTTCTAAAGTCTTAAGGGGTATTTAGATTGTCACTAACTCAGAAGGCCCCGCAGTGATCACCATTATGTTAGTGTCCCGTGATTTAGAAGATTGGTAGACCAAATGCACAAGGTAACATCAAACTAGTATTTGGAGTCCTAGGACCTAGCCTTCCTGGACTTACAGAGGGCTCTCTCTATTGTATGCAAAGGATTTGAACTTTTTTGTTTTTAGGGTTTTGATTTTAGGTTAGTTGTTAACTGTAGGGATTGTTGTTTGTTTTGGTTGGGTAACATGATCAATTACAATAGGTGGAGTGAGAGGTCTTCAAAATCATTGGGCTATGGATTCTATGAAAGTCATGGATATCTCAACAATGAAACAAGATGCATAACAGGACAAATCTATCATGGTCAAATGGACCTATAAGGCATGTGTGAAGTGAAATGAACATAAAGTTTGTGAGCATAGTAGGTGTGTAAGGGCAGTGAATAATCCTTAAACAAGTAATTTTTAAACAAGATGGTCTCAAATACTGATCAAAATAAGAACATAATAATAAGATAGGGAAAAACAATAGATTTTTTATTATACTTAAGCAAACAAGCATTCAAGATGAATGATTCAGTGAACCATAGAAAGCAAGAAACTTATCTAACTTCTAGTGATTTCACCTTCAAGGTTTAGAAAAGATACAAGATAACATATAACTCTAATCAAATAAGAGGGAACTCCTAAGCATCCATGATCAAGCTACAAATAACTTTAAGGCAACCTCTTAAGCATGGACAAAGGGCATGATCAAAGCATGGCCTCTTTGGCTAAAAGCTAACAAGTAGTACTTCAAAGAGAGATTCCAAAACAGAGTTTAAATAGCATCAAATAAACAGGGCTATCGATAAAAAATATTTGAAAACTACTATATTGAACCATTCATGGAATAAACAAGCATAAGTAGGTCTAAGAAGAAAATAAGAATTCCTTAAACTAACCCAGTAGGGGAAAACATAAAGACAATAGAAAACAGGAAGGACTAAGGTGCCTCAAACAACATTTCTTAGCCTTTACTCTTCTGTTCTACTGAAACATAGAAGGATGTAACAAAATGATACATAAGGAAACAAGAACTAAATAGAGACACATCACAATTAATCATGCTCAGGGATATTGCAAGCTATCCTCCTTCATCATCAATCAAAGTAGACCATTCACAAACTCCATAAGACTAATTTCTTCTACCAACTCAAGAAAACCATGTATTGCTTTCAAAACTTATCAAATACCAACATTTTACAATGAAGCCCTCATGCTCTATTTATTTAGAAAAGGAGGAAAAAAACCCTAGAGAGGGTTGGAAAATGTCAAAGTCACTCATAAATGTCATAAATGCCCAAGAGACCATGCAAGACCCAAGGCACAAAATATCCCATGAAATAAATGCCAAAATAACTCCTAGCACCTAATTTTAGAGTGATTTTCCCCAAAAAACATTAAAATATCATTTTACAATTAATCAGTGTTTTTTTTTTACTTATGGCAAAAAACACACAGTGAATTTTATAAGTGCAGCACCTTCACAAGCAGAAAATAGGTCCAATTGCAGCCAAGTTTTGTTGACCTTACCGATGTCAAAATTTTCTCTGTGATAGCCCATTGGAAAGCCTGCTAAGTCTACCTTCCAAATATACCTTCTTCTTCTTTTTTCTGATTGCGCTCTTGTAACCTGTCCAAAAATCCAATTTTCAAAACTTTTGTAAGCACAACACTAACACAAGTAGAAAATGGGTCCACTTGTAGCCATGTTTTGGTGACCTTCCTGATGTCGGATTTTAATCTGTGATGGCCCGATTGAAATCCTGTAGATTATAATTTCCAAATATACCTTTTGATTTATTATTGAGCTCCTGTAACCTATCCAAAAATCCAAATTCCCAAAACTACTGTAAGCGCGACACCAACACAGGAAGAAAATGTGTCCACTTGCTGCCAATTTTTGGTGACATTCCCGATGTCGGATTTTTCTCTATGATGGCCCATTGGAAATCCTAATAAGTCTAATTTCCAAACATACTTTTGGCATTCTGATTGAGATTTCATTTGATCTGTCAAAATTTGATTCTCACAAGGCAGGTCAAAAAGTGCTTAATGATGGTGCAGAAATGTAGAGTGTTGGTGCATACAACTTTTGAAGGCTTTCCTCAACTCCAACATTAGCTCATGATAGCTCATTGGAAATATCTTCAAGTCTAGTTGTGATTTGACTCATAAATAAAGTCATTTGGACACTTTAGCAATGAGAAAACCTAATTTTCCCAATGTCACTCCAGAAGTGCAGAAATTCGCCCGTGACACCTGTATTTTTGACATTGGTCCCAAACCATGATACCTGTGTAAAAACTGAAGCAATTTTTTCTTCTTGGACCAATGATGGAAAAAAACCTCTCTCACTTTTTCCAAATTCATCTCTGTTTGGTCAAAAATATATTTTTAATAAAAACTGGCCCTAGGTGTGGCAAATGATTTGTCCTTTGGAAAGAATTATTGGAAAATCATGGAGGCATGAGGTTTATGAGTTAGTATGGATTTATGCTTGCTGATATGACCTTTTAACACTTCTGTAAAAGTTTCAAGCTTGTCCATTACCTCATATGCAGACTCTGAAACTGAGTGATAGTCTTCTTTGGAAATGATGACCTTGGAACACATGAAACCCTAATTGACCTAGTGTGGGGTTCTTTGCTCTCTTTTTGACTGAAAATTGGTTTGGAATATTTAAGTGGAAAAAAGAGTATTGAAAGAATGGTGTAATGAAGATTCAAAATCTAGTGTACTTGATTTATCTAAAGATCCTACAGAGATAGTTTTGAGACCATCAATTCTTGAGGAATTTTGGGAATCATGGGAAAGAGTAGGTTAGTTGGTGATCTTAGGTGGCAAGTGGAGGGGTGAGGCAAAGGAAAAATAGAGTTTTGAGGTCACGGGTGGGAAAAAATGATGAAGATGAGTGGAATGAGCCCATGATGAGTCTTCTAGGAGTGGTAGGTTGACCATGACATGATAGAATAGTGAAATTGTGAAAAAATTATCCTAAGGATAATGAAGGCAGTGAGATTTCTAAAACTCACAATATTCATGAATTTTATTTTTAGAAATCTAGGATAAGTATTTAGTCATCTAAAAAATAGCAAAAAATTACTGATGACTAACATGATGTATGCAAGTCTCTAGATTAATTCCTTTCATATCAGTGTACTCCCATGCATATGTAGAAGAATGTTTTTTCAATATTTTGATCAACTCCCCTTTTTGAAATTCTTCTACGTTTTTGTTTATGTTTAAATTTTTACCTAGAAATATTTCAGTTGAATAATTACCAAATTCTTCCATAGTGTTAGGGTCCTATATTAATATGGTTCATAATTTTTGAATTGACTTTGATAGTCTTGTAAATATGTACATACCTTGCTTTCTACAAGTTGTTTTCCCATATTTTGAAAATGAAAAGTAATAAAAAATGAAAAGAGGGTAAAATTTCTAAGAGAAAAATGAAAGGACTTAGAAAAAGATAGACCTGAAAAGAAAAAAGAGAAAAATAAGACATGAAAGTGAGCAAGTCAAAATGCCAGTACTATTTACTTTTACTGAAATAATAATGACTATGTGTATATTTTCAATAAATGCCATAATCCATGATCAGTTAAAGAGTTTAATCTTAACGTTTCATGTTTCGAATTTTATGTTTTAGATAGAAAATAAAGATATTTCAAACAGTTTACACTTGAAAAATCAGTATATAGTTAGAGAATAAATGAGGAGCTCAACAGTTTAATCTAAGTCCTCAGATGAAATAAGGTTGGATTTAGATATATCTATGATTTGAAAGAAAAATGGATTTAGGGTTGCAAGCTTAAATGCACCCATGAAAATGAAGTAAAAATGTTAGAAATAATTATCGGTAAGTAGAAAGAAGTTGTGTAAAGCATGTAATAAAGCATCATCGAGCAAAAATTACTAATTTCCCCTCTCCCACAATAATTCAATATTCTAAACCTTCAATTAAAAAGGCTCAGAGCATTTCCCTAACTTTTTTTGGGACCGGACCCAAGGCTCGATAATTGATTGGTTAAAAATATTAGATTTCCTACATAAAACCATTTCATCAGCGTATTCACCCTTTTCTAAAGTCATAATCCCTTTTCCTAAGTAAAAACAAATTTTTTCTTATTAAAGTAAAAACCCTACATAATTAATTTCATCTCCATTCAAAAAACACTCAAAACTTACAAAATACATTTATCCTAAGTTTAAGTGTGAAAAACAATAATGGGACAGACTATGCTTATTTTTCTATATTTACACTTTACTTAGTTTTAAATTTTGTATTTTAATTCATTTCATACATTACACCTTTACTTTCATATTAATTTCTAACTTATATTATTTAACTCCGTGTTCTATACCCTTCCCATATATTATTAAATCCTTTATATTTAAATAACCCCAAAACCCTTCTATTTAAATTTTAAACCTATTTTAATATATCCCGCGTGATGAAATAATCCTCGCCGTTTATTCCCATAGGTTTAAGCATATCCAAATACAAAATATTCTCTGCCCCTATGGTATTTAAACATTTGTCGAAAGTTTTAAATTACTATATATTAATACCCCCACCAGCACTATTAGTTACAACATTTGATTAGATGTTTTAATTTAATATGACTTTACCCCTCTACATATCATATAATCCAAGTTTTTAAACATTATAAAGTTATATTTATAAAGTTAAATACCTATCCCACTGAATATCAAAACCCCGGACCCACTCCAAATCCCCAGCATCTTCCAGATTAAATCTCTGTCGTTCGCATGAGTCCTTCCTGATCCAACGATCGGAATCCAATATCACAAACAAAGTAGCCCGACCTTAACTATTTCATTTATACATGAAATAGGTTGTTTTTTCCTTTTCTCCCTCATGTACCTGGCTTATTTTTATTAGATAACGTTAGATTCATTTGAAACCACTTACCACCTTAGACGAGTGCGATAACGACTCGTGGTGTCTACCCTTTGAAGCCAAAAAACTACTTATTTTCCTGATATGACTGGCATTTATTACAGGCCTAATTCAACCCTAATTTTCCTAATAAACCCCCAAAACTCGCCATTTATCCCTTTTTTTACACTCATCCATTATATTGGCTATTTTGACTCAGAGAATGAAGCCTATATATGATTTTTATACCCAGAATCAGTGTAAAGACTATATTCACCATTGAAGGTTGCTGAAAGCCCAAAAAAACCTCCAGAAGACACCAAGAACCCGTTAAACACCTACGAGTCAATTTCAAATACTTATACCTGCGTAAAATAGGTATTTTTCAAGAAATCAAGCCTGTTATCAGTTTGAAACAACCTTGATAGAAAAATAAATACAGTCAGTGATTAAATTCGTCCAAGAAAGCCTATTAAAAAAGAACCAAAAATAGGCAAAACCCTAGCAAAATTTCTACGAAAACCTGTTTTAAGTTGAGCTCCTTTTTTAAGGAAAATATTGAGTTTATTTAGTTTTCCAAGACTATATAAAAATATAATTAAAGCCCATAAATCCTCTAAAGGTAGCCTGAACCTCTGTGCTTGATTTCAAATGATTTTTAGTCTAATTATCCATTGAAAAATCCCAATAAACCCCGGTTTCCTGTTTTCTAACCAGTGAGAGTCTGAAATACATATGAAAGTCAAAAATTGAAGGAAAAATCCAAGAAAAGAACCATATTATGCCTATTTTAAATCCAAAAACCTCTATCAAAATCCAAAAATACTTCTGTAAACTGTTTAATCTTATAGAAGTAATCAAAAAGCCTAAAAACAGAGTTTTTGTAGTCCTAAAAGCTTAAAAATGCCTAAATCTACTCCAGCTGCATCTTCCAAGACTGCCATCATTATGAACCCTCTACAACCTCCTGTTGTAGACATTGAGCACATTCCATTAGCAGATGTTGACTATAAAATAGCAAATCCTGTTGTTGAATTCAATTTATTAGACCTACATTGCTGGAGCTATTAAAAGTCCTTAGATCAGATGGAAGAAGTCCAAATTTGGGAATCAAACTTGGCCAAATATGTTGTTCCAGACACTCATTCATGCCCAGAGCTAATTAGGCTGTGTCAAAACTATTATATACCTGAAAAAAGAGCAATAGTGAATACAAACAAATAATTATTGTTTACAATTACTGCTGAGTCCATAAATTAGATGTTACAGCTCAAAAGTGATCCTCAAGCAGTTCCTTTGTCCATAGAAGCACTTACCAAGTTGTACATTGGCCTTGATTTTCCAAAAAGATTTCAGATCTTTCAAATTTTTATGCCTTTACATGTGGAAATTCCTCAAATAAATCCTCCATATTCTACTTCAAGATTTCTAGAGGGGTCTAGACATGTCATTTCCATGCTATCATTCATCCAAGGATACTTTACAGATAATCATACTGATGAGTCCATCTTAGGGTTCCTATATATTTTTACACCAAGACAACCTTGCTCTATAATTTTCAATTCTTTATCTAAACAATATCCATGATTAACTAATCAACTAGATAGTGTTTCTATCCATGATCAACTAATCAAGTTACCAACTGAAGGAGTGTTTAGATACACATGTTTTCTCTTCCATATGTTTTTATATTTTCAAGCAGATAAGTTCCCTATAACTCTACAGAAGCTTGATATAGAAGAAAAGCCACTTTCAGTCATCCTTTGGACTTCATTGATTAGTAAATAGTCCTTAGAATTCACTTTTGCAGAGTTTACTCATAATTGTGTCCATGAATTGATCAATATGTTGACCAACACTGAACAGCCAAGGATCAATGATGAAATGAATAAAATCCTACAGCTATATGAATAGACAAGGACTGGAGATTGGTATGTGTATGAAAAACACACAAAAATTAGAGTTTTTGGCTCTAATCTTCTACCCTATAGACTACCCAAATTTGTACCAATGAGAGTTTTTTCCTTGGAATATATCAGGAAAATCTTGAATTCTGATTCTACTAAATTTCTAGCAACAAAGAAGAAAACACAATTCAAGCTAAAAAATCAATTAGGTCCATTCATTTGTAATCACAGAGATGCAAAGATAGAAGCAGCCAAACAATTACTAGAGTATATATTTGAAGAGAGTTTCTCCTGTAACTATGATCCACAAAGAATACTAAGTAAAATGAGGGTTAATTGTAAAATGACACCCTACATTCATGAGAAAAAACCAGAGATTGAGAAGTATATCAATCAGACTGAGTGGACAGAAAACACTTTAATAGATGTAGTAAAGCAAGGTGATACTAGTCACACTTTACAAACTACAGATCAAATAGAAAAAGCCACCAAAAGAGTCAGAGAAGAAGGTTCTTACATTGCAGAGACCACTACTGAGAATAGGTTCAAATTAAAATATAATAAAAAGCCTAAGATAGACTCAGTTGACAAAGAGAAAGTTACTATTGAGGTTGAAGACAGATGTCCTGGTAACAAATAAAGATGCTGCTATAGTCATAAGAAATAAGCAAGTTACAAAGAATTTGAATGAAGAACATATGGATAGTTCAAATGAAAAATTTATAGAGAAACAACAAAACATGGAAGCATCATCTTCACAAACAACAGAGGAAAAGGATCTTGATATAAGAGAAAAATACAAGAAAATCAAGACAAATAATGAAGAAATAAAAAATGAGATTTACTCTCAATATTTGAAGCAAAGACCAAGTGTACAAAAGAGACTTTTATTTTCCTTTGATTACTGAAATAAAAAGTTGATCATGTCAGTGTTACATCCTACAGTGAATACTCCAAGCACAGTTGCATAATACAAAAAGGTTGATCTAGAAGTACAAACAGATAAAATCCATGCGCTTGATCAAATAGAATTTCATAGACAGAGTTTAGAGATGCTGTATTCTACAATTACAACCAAAGATATGAGTGTTTAAAAAATTTAGAACAAAATCATAAACATGAAAGATCAGATGAAGGTTGAAAAATCCTCATTATATGCTAAAGACCTAAGGATTAAGTCTTTAGAAGAGTTAGTTCTCTAGGTAGGATATGATCCTGCAAATGTTAAAGCAAAAAAACAAATAGTGAAGAAAAATAATGAAGGCATTTCAACATTGAGGAAACATCTTAAACTGCCATCAACTAAACATCCTCAAGATAAAGAGATAATACAAGAATAGACTCAGAAGGATGACGTGATGAACTTAATCTTTCAGCTAAAAGGACAAAGCAAAGAGATGGAAATTCAGATGGAAAATCTTGTCCATGAAAAGGAAACTACAAAAGAGCAGGAAGTCCCTTCATTAACTCCGATGGCTACCACTATTGTGCCTTCAACTCTAGCAGAAGATTTGGCACCCAAATAACCACTAGCTACTCCAGTGCCAGTGACATCGTATACAACTTCAGCTACAGAGTCATCTACTACAGCAGCTCAATCTTCAGATGAGGCCAGTAAATTAGTAAAATCCATGGAGGAAATTTCATTACAAACAAGTGAGATTAACATATCGAAAAATATGATTGATAACCTTGAGGATACAAAGAAGTTAGCTCAAATAAATGCTAAAGCTGATGAGAAAAGAGTTAATAGGTTAAATGAAGAACTGAAGAAAATTCAAAAGGATTTGACTTTAAAGGAACCAATATCATATGTGAAAAATCAGTTATGGAACATAATCATTGAAGCCATCAATGATGTGTAGCCCTCAACTTAGGTAATATTTGAAGAAAGAGATTTACTAAAAGCAGCTCTAGCAGAGATTTAGAAAACCAAATATGAGCTAGGTAATAAACTTGAGCAAGCCATAGAATTGATCAAGTTTCTCACCAATAAAAATAGATAGGAGTTGGACGAAATTCAAATCACTAATAGGACATAGAAAATCTTTGAAGTAAGGAAAGTCATCTCAAAGAATAATCTAATGAAACATCTTGAAGAGAAATATGAGAATATGAACATAGCCATAACCAAGTTTATGGTTAAATTTGAAAACTTGAGGCAAAGAAGTTTTCCTAATATTTTGGTCATTAATGACAAACTGATGCCACAAGAGGATTACAATAATAATATTAGAGAATGTGCAAAAGAACAGGTTGAAAAGACAGTGGACAAGGCATTCCAATAGGGAAGGTCTTACTCAGAAGTTTTAAAGATTTATTTTACTTACAACATGAGATAAGAAATTTGTTTGTAATAAAACCAACTTTTGTTAGATATACTGAGGCAGATGAGAATTTCATGACACCGAAAAAGATTCAAATTATAAATGAGGAAGCTTGGAAATCACTTACAGATTTACTGTGAAAGTAAAAAGTAGATAAGATGTAGAAAACAACTTGCTGGTTTTTCAGAATTTATTACAGTTGTAAAACAATTTTTACAGAGTTAAAGAATATCAAAGATTAAAGAGTATCGAATTAAAGGGAATTAGAGTGAAATAGTATAAGATAAAGAGATCAGATTTCAAAACAGAATTGAAATATCTTGGCCAGAAAAGAGGACACCAAGGCAGCTAGCAGCACCTAATCCACAATTAGTTTCTATTTTATTTGGATAAATAGGATAGCTTGCTTATTTGTTAAGCAGTTGTCTCTATTTTATTGTAAAGATATTTATATTTTCCTTAGATAATTCCTAGAAGCATTCAAGGATATATTGTAAACAATATTGTATAAATACTTCATATTTAGAAGTATTATTGTGGAATAAATTTCTGAAGATTTCTATAGTCACTTTTGTTGGACTTGAAGGCTTTTATGTTTCAAAATTTGAGTAGTAGACTGGATCAAATCAATTAGCATCATATTTCAGCATTCATGTGATGAGCTATTGAAGTGAAGTATTTTCTACTTGTCATTGTTTATCTTCCTTGTTTCATGCATCCATTATGTGTTCTAAATTTGAATGAATAAACATGAGTATTACTTCAAGATTTTTTAAAAGCACCTTGTCTTTACTGTTTATCATTTTTATGTTTTCTGTTGATTTCCAAAATAGGGAACCCTTAATTTCTCCCTTTTTTGTTTGACCTCTGCCTACTACTTCCTTTTTCCGGATCAAAGAAACCTTCATTACTCTTTATCCCAATCATAACACCTCACCAAACATCCTTCCAAGATCTTCAAAGGGTTATCTATCTTGCCCTGAAAAAATTTGACGTTTTGACCTTAATCATAGCTCTATCTACTTGATTTTTGACTCCTCGGTCCAATGGACAAACAGATTTCCCACTATCCATCTCATTAAGTGATTTTTCCCACCAAATCAAACAAATCAAAAACCAAATTTCACAATCATAACTAGACTAATATTTTATAAATCAAACAAAGTTAAATTTTATAGAGAGAGCCCTCTCTAAACCCTAGGAAGGCTAGATCCTAGAGTTTAAAAGTAGGTTTGTGGTTACCTCTATATTTCTTACAACTATAAATCAAAATATCACAACTTAGAGAATTACTAGAGTGATAACACATAGAATATAAAGACATTTGTCTGGATGATAAGTATTCAATATTACATTGTTCCTAAAATTTTTGACTATTCTCACATTGTGAAGATGATTCATAATCTTCTATTGAATTTAGAATTTGATTTTCCTCCCTAATGTGTGAAATAGTAAAGATAGGTTTTATACCATTGTCATCATCCATCCATTCTTCATCTTCTACTTCTATCATTATTTTTGCTACAGGATATAGAGTGAATTTCTTTGTTGAATTTTCATCAAAAATAAACATATCATGAGATCTACAACTAATGAAATCCTCAGCTATAACTAAACAAGGTCTTCCTACTATCAATGGTTTTCCTCCTAAGTTGTTCTTGGGAGTCAAGATCATAAAGTCAACTGGATATTCCCAAGAGTCTAAGGATACATAAATATCTTCTAATACACCATCTGGTTTGATTACTGATCTATTTTCTAATTGCAGCAATGTTGGTGTATATTGAAGGTTTGGAAGCTTTAGTTGTTCCATGGTTTTTTTACTCACGATGTTTAGGCTGCTCATAAGTCAATCAATGTATTTTGAATCTCAATACCATTGATGTGTGTTTTTACAATAGGACTTCATGGATCCAAATATTTTTTCATACCTATTTTTCCCATCATGATATCTATAATTTTTCCCACTAACTGGATTCTTTTCACTTCTTTTTTTTCTTCCTGATTTCTTTATACTCAATTATTTTATTGTTTTTGCAAGGATTTGAATTTCCTTAATGGATTTTAAAAAAGGAATTTTGATACAAACATTTTTCAATTCATCTAATATATCATAGTTAGGCAACAAAAATTGTTTTTCTACCCCTTTATCAATTTGTAATCTTTTAGGAAAACTGGGTGTAGTTATAGATACTGAAGTTTTCTTTATGATAGGATTTGGGTTTATTGGATATTTTTGTGTTTATTTTGAAAATTTTGATTCTGATCAAGAGATTTCCCTTCTTCAAAATGATTATTTCTGTTTTGAATATTTTCGTTTAGATGAAGAGATATTTCTTCATCAGATTTTTCTTGAATAAAAATAGAGGGCTTTTTATTTTCTAGTATTCTACCAGATCTAAGTTGAACATTGTTAAGATCTAGTGGAATTATCGTCTAAGTTTGAAATTTTTTTCCCTCTATGTTATAAATAGGTTTTGTATTTTTATTATTTGGGTTTGGGAGTGGCTGGCCATGTAGTTGGTTTGGCCTTTGTGGAAATGGTAATGAAAGTTGTGAGTTATGATTTTGAAATTGAGATTGTTAGCTAGGTTGTAGAAAATGTTGTGGAGGATAGTTTGGATAAGATTATGGATAATCGTGATGTTGAGAATACCTTCCATAAGTATTTTACATTCCTTGTGCCCAATTTTTAGGTTGAGACCAAGGTGGTTTCCATGACATTGATGAATTCCAATTATTATGTGGGGATTGAGTATAGATCTGAGTATTAAAACCTTGATTTTGTGGCCCTTGGCATGGTCTTCTAGAGAGAAAAAAAAAAGTTACTCTATTGGATGGGGAGCTATTTCTTCTTGGAAGACAGCTTTAAGACCTGGTATAGAAGGAAATTTCTTTGTTCCATGATCTTTTTTACATATGACACATGTCTCTGTGATTTTTAAATCAAGAGGACATTCTCTTAAGGCATGTTTCTTTCTACATTTAGGATAGAAGATAGATAAGGCATCACTTTCAACTCTTTCTTATTTTTTAATTTTAAGGTGTCTATTTGATCACTAAGACACTCTAAAATATATGTTTTAAATTCATCAAGCGAATTTCCTATTTCTTCCCTACTTCCTGTTTCAACTGCAAATTTATTCACTCTAAACAGGACAAGATCTCTTGTATTTCTTCCAATTCTTGATTTTCCTCTTGAGAGATGTATGTATAACTTAGAGATATCAGGTAATGGTAATTGAGAAATGTCTCATTTTCCCATCATATTAAGAATATCTATCCATTCATCTCTTATGGCTATCAACATGAGATATTTTAAAGTATCTTGATCCAAGTTTTCCATTTTATCTCTTTTTAAGTTGTAACTGAATCTCTCAATTAGGTCCTCTAAGTTTTCATCCTCTCTTTGTATCATCTTAAAAACCTCATCTTTCTAGCTATGAGGTATGCAATAATCCTAGTATTTTTTCAAAAATGTACTCTTCATCTCTTCCCATGTCCTAATAGAATGTGTTATTAAACCCATGAACCATTTTAATGCTACACCCTTAAGTGTTGCAGGAAATAATTTCAATTTTTCAGAATCTTGTAAGTAGTCATAGGATTTACATAAAACCTCAAATTCAAACAAAATGTTTGAGGATATTCATTTATTAATCCATGAAAATTGGGAAGGATGGAAGGTGAGATATTCTTCATTGTACCAGTTGTATCCTCATCAAGTATCGGAAATCCAACATGTTCTTCTCTATTTTCATATCTATTCTCTCCTCCTCTTCCTCTTCCTCCATCTCGTCCACCCCTATTTCCTCCACCTCTTCTATCTCATCCAATCCTAGATATACCTCCTCCTAGTCTTAATTTTTCTCCATTAATATTGTGTACTTCTCCTTCTCCTTCTCTTTCTCCAGCCATTATAGATTCCTTAGACCTGATATAGGGTTCTATTCTTGGATTTATTTGTTCCTTTTCTGGTTCTTCTATCAATGGTATATTGAAGAAGATTTCTTCCTCCTCTTTACTATGGGTTTCTAGTTCTTGAGCTAAGATTTTTTCTCTTGTAGATGTTAAAATGACTACTCCTTCTATTGGAGATCTAGGATCTTCTTCTTCTATGACTGCTTCAGTTAACGAAGTTGAAGAGTCTCTAGGCTGAATTTCTGACCTTAAGACTTTAGGAAGTCTATGTTTTAAGAAATGAATTTGAGTTTGAGATGGTGGTGTGGCACTACGAGGTATTGGTGGGGTGAGTGGTGTTGTTGGGATCAAAATCCTACCTCTAGCTACAAATCTACCCCTAGAATTTATTTCTCTATGCATATCATGTTTTTGTTTTTGTTTTTTTTTTTAGATTTAAGAAATAAGGCTCCTAATTACACTTCCCTGGAAATGACGCTAAAATGTTTAGTCAATTTAATGTCTTAAATTTCTATCATAAATTATCAATCGGAGTTCATAATCTTGTGAAGTGGAGGTGCACTATACATGATAGAAGCCTATTTTTCTTACTTCGTTGTGTAGATTCCATATGTTGTTCTTTGCGGTTTTTTGTTTTATTTTAAATGTTTGAATGAAATAGGAAAACTAAGAACTGATCTAAGAAATGAAATCTTAACTTAATTATCAAAGCCTATAGTCAAAATTCTATTTCGAAAAGATGAATAATTGATTTTAAAATAACTAGAAAATAAACTTCAATATTTTTGTATTTTTTGGATATTTTATATGAATGAAATCTAAAAGAAAGAAAGTAACTTAATCTAGAATAATTTTAATTCTTGAAAAATAAACTTAAGAAGGAAGAAAAGGAAGTGTTTAATATTAGTCTAAAAAGAAAATTAATCTATAAATTACTCTAAAGAAAATATTCTAATCACTGAAAAATGAAAGTTACAAGAAGGAAGAAAAGGAAATGTTAATTGAAGAAAGAAAATTGAACTAAAATAAATCTACACTACATAAAAATAAATCATCTTGAATGATTAACCTGAACTATGTTAGATTACCATATGCCGAAAGTATCTCTAAAACATCTATCTAATTTACTGCTAGATCTATTTGATGAAAGAATGAAAATCTATTTAAATTATCACTAAATCTAAACAAAATATTAATTCAAACCATAACTAAATCTTATCAAAATATGTATCAAAAACTCCAATTAAATGAAAACTATCTGAATTAATTCTATGTAAAACAGAGCATCAAACTAACTCTAATTCTATTCACAATTAAAAAACTAATTATATTCTAAATTCTATGAAATGGAAGTATTAAAATTATCAAAATATAATTTAAATAACCATGTTGTGAAAAATCGAAAATTTGATCGAAATATAGAAAGAAAATAGAACATTCTTCCTATTTCATCAAGGTAAAATACTTGATTGATCTGAGATATATGATTATTGTGTTAGACAAATGAAAACCAGAGGTTCATTCCATATGTCAACAAGATTATAACATCAATATAATTCAGGAAATCGAAAAACTTAAATCATTAAACTTATGCAGAAGACACAACATTCATCTTATGAAAACTCAACATTTATCTAATTAAAAACTCAGGACTTAATCTATGCAGAAATAGAAAATTAAACTAGAAAGAAACAGAAATTTATGCTACGAAACCTTTTATGTGCAGGGGCACACTGTAAAACAGCAGCTTAAGAATTATGTGAGACTAATTACGCATTAATGGTCTTGAACTTCGCCTTCTCCTTGCATTAATAAAACATAGTTTCGCTATATAGCATTATTAGGAAAATTCAACTTATCTCTAGTTCAAAACAACTCAGTATTTATAAAAAATTAAATTCAAATGTTTGAGATGATCTCCCCTAAAGATATTAATGAAACTGAGAAGTACGATTCTAAACAGGACTATGATCTTCATATCTTTCAGGACTTTCTACGTGGAGAGAAAATCATGAATCTTCCAACTTCTTGTTCGCTCGTCTCGGCCTCCTTTTTAACTAATCCTTTGACCGTGATTTTAGGCATTATTTCTCTCGATTTTGGATAGTTCATTAAGACAAAATCCATGTATGGATCATTTCAAAACTACCCATATGCTTTGCTCCTCTCCTTCATCTTCGGAACCTATCAAAAAATGTCAGTAGTTGCAAAAATAGAGATTAGCTACAGAATTGCATGAATTCTGTAGCTAAATACGAAATTCATTCAAATAATAAGAAACATTAGAATATAAAAGAGATATCATCTAAATTCCTTCCTAGACTGCAAATGTGCCAATTAACACTGATTGGGTTTATGAATTATGTAAAGAGGGAGGAAAAGTGGTGAGATAGATGTCAAAAATAAAGAGAGTCTTGAGACTCAACAATACATTTACTATTAACAAGATATACATTTATAAATCATTGTTATGATCGTTGATTCCATATTTCAAGGTCTGTTTGGCTCCCTTTGACCGTTTAATGTCCAAAACACAACCCTTAGCGGATTAGGTGTCCAGTAGAAATAAATGCATTAAAATCAATGCATGTAATGCAAAAAAGAAAGAAGTATTATAAATTAACATATTTGATGAAATTAATGCATCTAATGGAAATAATTAAATATAATTAGAAATCAACATCTACATAGAAATCAATGCATCGAGTGGAAGAAATCAAATAGATTAGAAACCAGCATATACACTAAAATCAATGCAAATAATGCAAGCAATATTGTTCCCTTTTCCTCCCCCATCTATCTATATCTATATCACCCTGCATCTCTCCTTCTTTGTCTCTCTATCTCACACCCCCCTCCATATAGACACACTCCATCTCTTAATATCTATCTATATCTCCCTCCCTCCCTCTCTCAACCTCTCTCTTATTCCCTCTCTCCCCCTTCCATATATATATCTATCTCGCTTTATCTCTCCTTATTTTTCTCTCTATGGGTGAACGAATGAATATGGGTTACACTTTTGGGCCAAATGTGGCAATGAAATTTGAAATGTTTCCTCTTTTAACGAATTTAAGCCCTCAAAATTCATATAATAATTGTGAAATTTGATTCCAGGTAAAAATAAAATATGTGGAGAATTATGTTGGTGCCCTAATGATAGTTTTTTCAAAAACAGTTAGTGTCATATGATCTCTCAATTTTCCATTAAATGAAATACTTGTCCTTGCAATTTTTCACACATCTTAAGAGGTATGCGTGTGTTCACGTAGCATAACATAGTATAAAATGTGTCATTTTAAAAAAATGTATATATGATCATGATCTACATGGAGATAACTAATTTCTCCATATTAAAAATTTGTTTTTTTATTCAAAATTATATTTTTTTTATCTTTTTTCGAACTTGGTGAGTGATATTTCAATTTCATTTTGCAGTTTTCACGTAAGGTTTTTTTCAACTATTTAAATAAAAAAACCAAGTGTACACTTTTGAAGAGTACTCTTAAATGCATATAGCTATATTTATTCAGTTTTTTTCATTGTATATATTTTATGTTATTGATATTTTGTTCATCCTCATTAAAATTGACCAAAAATATTTCAAGCATTATTTTTAAAAGAAATGGAATGAAAAATAACATATGAGTTCGAAACTATAAAACTCATATTCCATTGGATATAGGATTCCTTCCCACCTAAGGACGTTTTTCCCTATGTCTACTTAGGTACAAAATGGTGCTGTACAAAAATCTGTATAAGGGGTGCTAAAATTGTGGTTTTAGGACCTTGGAAGCTCGATCGAGCACTTGAGTTTAAAATTCAAATATCTTGTTCGAGATTTTCCTAAACCCTCAACAGATCCATTTACGTGGTTAACCAGGGGCTTGATCAAGCCTCTATAAAACAATTTTTAAATCCTTATGAGAATCCCATAATCCCATAATTTAGATTTTAGAATCAATAAAGATATAAAATTTAATCCATTAATAATTTAGCTACGTTGATATGATATTATTTTACTAAAAATGAGAATTCAAATCGACCTAGGTTATGATCAACATTAGAACTTTTTATGGTATTGTGTTGAGAGGCGCATTCTACAACCTAGTATGGGGGCAAGGTATAAGTATGTCTTCTTGTGCTCAAAATATACCTTATCATATACCTTGAATTTGAATGGATCATAAATTTACCTTCTACAAAAAATTTTACCACATTAAAATTCCAAATTAAAATTAAAGTTTAAATACCACTTTAAAATTCCAAATTTTATTATAATTTTTGTTATAATGTCATGTAAAAACCTTATTAAATCTAATATTAATATTAAAAAAACATTACTACTATTAATATTAAATTATGAAATCTTATTTTAATATTAAAAATTTAATGTCAATATATGTTAATCTTAATATTACTAAATTTATTAATTTTCGATTAATATAGTATTAACTTAATATAATATAAAATTTGTTATATTGTAATATATATTTATATATTAAGATGTATATTAGCTCCAAATATAAAAGACCCACAGTGATAGAGGTGGAGATATAGAGGGAGTGACCAGGGAGAGATGGAGATATAGTGAGGGAGAGAGAGAGAGAGAGAGAGAGAGAGAGAGAGAGAGAGAGAGAGAGAGAGAGAATTCTTAGAGATTGAGAGGAGGGACACAAAGATGGGGAGATGGAGAGGAGGTGAGAGTGGAGGAGAAAGAGAGGGGGAGAGATATTGATTTGAAGAAAAATATAGGGAGGGCAGAAGAAAGACATATAAAGAGAGAAAGGGGGAGAGGGAGAGGGGGAGTGACAAGGGAGAGGTGGAGAGAGAATGTGTATGTTAGGGGGTGAGATAGAAAGACAAAGAATGAGAGATGGAGAGAAAGGGAAGAGAGGATTAGAGAGAGAGAAAGGGAAGAGAGGATTAGAGAGAGAGAGAGAGAGAGAGAGAGATGAAGTAAGAGAGAGAGGACTTGAGTGGGAGGTAGAGAGAGAGATAGAGTTGTAGGGGGGAGAGGGGGAGGTAAGAAGAAAGACATAGAGAGAGATAGGTGAAGAAAGAGAGAAAGGGAATTACAAGGGAGAAGGAGAGAGATGGATAGATAATAGTAGGAGGGAAGAGAGATAGAAGGGGAGATAGGCAGAGAAATGGGAATAGATAGAGAGAGAGAGGGATAGAAAGGGAAGAGAGAGAGGAAGAGGGAGAGAGAGAGGAGGGAAATATAGATATATGGAGAAAGAATGTGTATTTTTGTAGGGTGATATAGAGAGACAAATAAGGAGATACAAAGGGATATAGATATATAGATTGAATGGGGAGAGAGGGACGAAGAGAGAGATAGTGAGAGGGAGCGATGGAGAGATAGATAAATATGAAGAGAGAGAGCGTATCTGCTTGGGGGGCTCAGATAGAGAGAAAAAAAAAAGGAGATATGGAGGGAGATATAGATATATAGGACAGGGACAGAGAGGGAGATATACATATATGGGAGAGGGAGAGCAAGGGAGATATAGATATATGGAGAAACAATGTGTATGTTTGTGGGGTGATATAGAGATAAAATGAAGGAGAGATGGAGGAAGATAAAGATATAAATGGAAGGGGGAGATAGTGACGCAGCCTCAACTGCATTTACCACAATTTCTCATATAAAAATACACATCACATATGTATACAGGAAATTCCTTTTCCAAGTTTAAGAAAACTTTTGTTTTTTAACATTCTATGGCTATAAACCATGATAAACCCAACCGTCGAAACCTTATATGCGAAAGTTATTCCTCTTCATACCTTTCACATTTACAACAATATGAAAATACCTACCTTATGGAAATTCATATTTATGAATTTGAATTTGATTTAAACTCCAAAGGTTCGAACATACATTAATGTTCAGGCCCATAGATTTACCAATCCACTTAGCATTGATGATATCTCCATGCCCATCCATTGGACAACAATCGCATTTCAATATGCATGATCTTTAATGATTTGAAGTTATGCGAAATGGGCAGTTTTTATGTGCTACGTGTCACTGCTTTGAAATTATCACACTCATCAATTAAATACCACTTACATCTTTCAGCCTACGCGAAAACCTCTTACCATTTTGTGATACTACTTCCTAGTTTCGTTCTCCCTTTGACTTCGAAGTTCCACAATGCATATTTCCGGAATCAAGAAATCATTCCAGTCATGAAGGTAATCAACGCATTTTCAATTTCATCATGCTATTGACGTCAAATTATTCCTCCTCACAACAGTTAATCCATCAATTCATAATTATAAAGCCTGTTAGTGCTACAACTCAGATTCAGAATTCAATGCTACAATCCATGTATTCATATTCTAACAACACGAATTGTTAACATAAAAGAACTTTGGTTCATATAAATATATCTGTCACAACATTAATTACCAAGGTTAGAACACATGGATTTCTACTCAACCACTCACTCAACAAGATTCATTCATCAACATTTTATTGCAGATCATTCAAACATAGTCACTTAGCTTTCCAAAATGGAGTTTATCGAATTCTATGTGAATTCGATTTTCATCTTTGTTTAATATTATTCTGTCACTTTGCATATTTGATATGCATAGCTCTCTTCCAAAATCATTAATATCACTTCATTTTTTTACAGTATTTATTTGGATTAACAGATCAAAACTCTGTCTCTTTCAACTTTGCCCAAATTTGACTTTCACATATATATTATGCAAACCTCTGATTCACACACAAATCAATCATTCAATTTACATAATATAAACTCAGAAATGAGACACGAAATTAGAAATTGTGTTCTTTGTATTAATACTAAATATTTACATATGAGTTCTCTTCTGCCCTGATATTCGAATCAGTGGCCTCTTTCTTCCTACTGCTTATAGGATTCACAATCCAAACCTTTCTAACCTATCTAAATCCTTAATCTCTCTCTATCTCCTCCATGCCTTTGAGGCTTATAATTTATAAAAAATGGATTCTAAAACCAATTTTGGTTTAGATCCATAACTTTCTCAACAAATTCCTAAGAATCTTGCTAGGCATACCTAAGCTGAACTCTTGTAGGTCGTACGTATCTTTGTCAAAGATTCTGCTTCTTTTGTTAATGAGTTAAAAGGTGTAAATTTGGGGCCTGAAGATAGGTTTGTTAGTTTTGATGTTGTCTCTCTTTTTACCAATATCCCTATTAAGGATGCCCTTGAAGTCATTAATCGGATAACTGATCCTGACACAGCCTTTTAGTTGAGATTTGCTTAACTTCTACTTTCTTTAGCTTTGAAGGTGAGTTTTATGAGCAAACCTGTGGTGTTGCTATGGGTTCTCCCCTTTCTCCGGTTGTTGCTAATCTCTTTATGGAAGACTTTGAGTCCAAGGCTCTTTCCTCTGCTCTGCACCAACCAAAGCTATGGAAAAGGTTTGTAGATGATACTTGTGTTGTCTGGCCTCATGGTAAGGAAGAGCTTGATCGATTCTTCGTTCATCTTAACAGTCAATCTTCCGCCATAAAATTTACCATGGATTATGAGGTGGATGGGAGCCTGCCTTTCCTTGATGTTCTTATCTGTAGGAAAGATGATGGTTCTTTCTCTCATCAGGTTTTTCGTAAAAAACCCATACTGAGCAATATCTTCGAGCTGATTCTCATCATTTCCCTGCTCAAAAGTTAGGCGTTCTCAACACCTTAGCCACTAGGGCATTGAGAATCTCGGATGAGTCTCACTTTGAGGGAGAAAAGACCCATCTTCTTGATGTTTTTTGTTCTAATGGTTATAGTAAGTCACAAGGACTTAAAGCTTTTCTTAAAGCTGAAAGAGGTTCCTTGGTTAAAAATAAAAATCCTGATCAATGGTCCTGCAATGTTAGGCTTCCTTTCATTCAGGGTACCACTGATAGGATTGCTAGAATCCTTAGGAAGCATAAGGTTTCCTCTTCCTTCAAACCCCTTAACACGATTCACAGCTCTCTTAACTCAGTTAAAGATCCTGTGAACCCTAAGGATAAAAAAGGGGTCTATCTTATTCCTTGTTCATGTGGGACACCTTACATTGGTGAAACGGGTAGGTCCATTAACCAAAGGATTTGTGAACATGCAGCTGACCTTAGACATGGCAGGTCCCGCACCTCTGCCCTAGCTGAACATGTGGAAAAAACTAACCATCATATATCTATCGAAGAGGCTAAGGTCTTAGCCAGAATTGATCATTTTCATCATCGTAAGTTAAGAGAGGCCCTTGAAATTGAAAAAAGGCCCATAAATCTCAATAGAGATGACGGTTGGAATATAAGCAGGTGTTGGATCCCTGCCTTATATTCTTAATCCTCTTCTCTTTTTTTAATTTTTAATTTTTAATTTTTACTTTTTATTTTTAAATTTTTTTTTTTTTTTTTTTTTTTTTTATTATTATTATTTTTTTTAAATATTTTTCTTTATCTATATATATATATTTATATATATTGATTATATAATTATAATAATATAATATTTAAATTTTGAATAATCAATTAACTTTATTCTTTTATATTTTTTATTTTTTAAGATAGAATTTCAATATAATAATATTATTCTTTTATTTATTTTTAATTTTTTAAGATAGAATTTTAATACAATAATTTTAATTAAATAATATTTGTTTTTGAAAATTCGATTAACGATATTAATAAAAATAAAATTTGCTATTATTTTGAATATTCAAACTAGCGGTTTCAATTTGTAATTTTAAATTTATAAATTATAGAACTTGTTTATTTTACGTAGAGACAATATTATTATTATTTAATTATTTAATTGTTTATTCTATTTTATTTTTAAAGATTTACAATAAAATAATGTATAATAATCAATTAAAAAATAATAAATAAATAAATAAATATAAATTAAAAATAATAATAATAATAATAATAATAAATAAATTAAATTAAATAATTAAATTATAAAATTGAAATTTATTTTTATTTATAAAAAAAAATTTAATTTGACTTTTAATTTTAATATTCAAACTAGCCGTTTTTTATTTTTTAATTATTGAACTAACTGCTTTATAGCCAAACTAGTTGATTTTTTTAACGGTTTTCTTTCCTCTCCTACATCTATTTAAACTTAACAACCGATCGATCTTCACCTAGTCCTCGATGATGAACCACACCGAAGGTCTCAACGCGTCGACTTTGTTCATGATAATGTGATTTTTACCGAAAGATTTCTTCCTAATCTTCTAAGTCCTAAAATCTCTTCTTAATCCCTAAGGATCCTCTCCAATCCATAAAATCATGGAATAAATTCCTAATCTAAGATTTACAATTAACTCCCAAATCTTCCACTTCCTAATTCTCTCATATTCTCTTTCGAGAACATTTACAAAATTCCTCTCATTAAAATCACTCAAACTCTAAACAAATTATTTTAATTTGTTACATAAGAATCCAATTTCTTAGTAAATACAAGACCCCCTATATCTATTAAATTACAATGAAATTGTTGAGCTGGACGCTCCTGAATCAGACTCCCAAAGTAGAAATTTACCATGATCTCCTTATCATGTGCCTCCAACCTTTGCTTCCTAGATCCCATACTCTGTTTTTTTGCTTTCTGTAAGTTGTATCATTCTTCAGCTACACTTTTCCAAGCTTCCATACTTTATTCTGCATCCTCCCACTAGCTATGATTTCACAGCTTGTTCTTGTATTTTCCTCCTTGTTGTTTCTTTGCTTTCTTTTTGTTGTCTTATTCTGAGATACCTTCATCATCAACCTTCTTATGCTTTCAATCTCTATGTCCAGGTTATCTTCTGACTGGTAACCACTCTGCCATTTGTTGTTGCTTCCAATTTTTGCTGTAAATATTGTTGTAGATATCGTTACAAATACTCTTATAGATATTGCTCCAAATATTATTGTTTCCTCCCAAACTTCATGAATATCTCTTAAGATATCTCCCTCTGCAACATCCATTTTTTTCTCACTACCTGCAAATTTACTTTCAAAAAATAAATTATCTATTGATTCTTTAACTGTAGCAACATACTCATTCATTATTCTTTGTATAATAGCAAGCATAAAATATTTTGGCAAACTAGTATTTGTTTCTGCCTCTTTTATAACTTCAGACAATTCCACTTCAGTGTCTACAATTCCTTTCCCTGGAAGAATTTTTTCCAGCAAGAATTTCAACCATTCCCTTTGTACTTTTCTCCTTTCAGTCATATCATCAATATGATCCAATTCAGTTTCAGCGTAACCTTCTTCTTCTTCCTTTACAACCTTCAACGATTGTCCTTCACCTCCTTGACTGATTCTAATAGTGAATTCAACTTCTTATAAATTTTCATCTTCATCCTTTATCATAATAGAATTCTGTTTCTCCACCACTGTGACAGTTCTAAGGGTCTATCCTATAGTTTTCTCTTGGCCAATCAAACAAGCCAACTCCTACTTGTTATCAACAATAACAAGTTCCTTCATATGAGACATGGTCTCACCTTCCTTGTAGATGCCCTCCTTATGAATTAAATAATCTATGGGTTCCTTTTGCTGCAACAATTAATCTTCGTTCAAGACAACTCCAAGAGATGGATTTCCTTCTGCAATACCGGTAAACACAGTCAAATTATAAATTTCAAAATCACAATGCCCAATGGTCTCATTTGATGATCCAGTCACCAAATCTTCTTTTTGTAGTTATAAGTCTCTTTCAGGACTTAGAAAATCTTTACTGTATTTCTTCCTAGTTTCCAGGGTTATCTCCATTGTGCCAATCACCATGATAGAATGATGATTCTTCACTATGTTTTCAGCTAACATAGTTTCCTTTTCATCAGGTTCTTTGACAAATTGATGTCCTCCTTTACTTGCATAATTAACACATGAATTATCAATATTAAAACCAAGGTTCTAATGTCCCTTCCTCCTCTGGCAACATCTCAGTATGATGCTTTCAGTTTTCAATTAACTCCTTTGTCACCACGACAGTATTCTGATTTAAATTCTCCATCAGACTATCAGCTAGTTTCTTCTTCATATCATTTGTTTCAACAATGTCCCTCTGCTTTGGTTCACAAAAATGAACTTCTTTGACTTTTTGAATCATTCTTACATCCTTATCGTCTGTTTCCTAACTATCGTTCACGACAATTTCTTTCTCTATCTTTTTCAGCAAGTTATCTTGAGTATAGATCCTCTGCTTTTCCAACTCTCTTCTTTGAAGATCTAAATTTCTATATAACTTAACAATTTCAATTAGGGTAGAATTTGGAAACTTTACACAATTTTCCACACCTTCACTTGTTGTTGGCCAATCATCAGATGGTCCTTCTTCATCTGCTAAATCATTTTTAACGTTCTGCTATATATTTCCATAAGACCCCTCTGTCTCCTTTTCTTTTCGAGATCTTTCTATCTCAGCATTAATATGAACAAATTTCAGATTCAGCTCCTTCTCCTTAAGAAACTTAAAATTTTGTTCATCATCTTGTGATGTACCTGCAATCATACATAGATTATTATTTTAAAAAACACAATACTTTTCAGTCTTGTCTGCTTCTTCAAGCACCAATCTTCCACAATGTACTTTCTGGTTTCCAGCAAACCCTATTTTTTGTGTCTCAAATCCTTTGATTCAAAGAAATATGTATTTGTTCAACTTCTTTGAACTTGTTTACCAGCTTAGCATTCCATTTCTTTCGCAATAGGTTCCACCTAACCCATTTTCTCATTCTCCATCCATGTCTTTGGCATTCATTCCCTATTTCTTATAGCCATCCCTGTGGTACCTCCAATTGTACTTTCATCACTGAAATGTCCCTCTCTTGATCCTCGTCACTTATCTTATATTTAGAACCTCTTCTCTGAACCTCCATGGCCACCTTCCTCATGATCTCATCCATGCTCAATTAGTGATCTGCAACATAGCCTTCTCTTGTAGCAATCTCCTTTTTCAACTCAACACCCTATCAAGCTTCCTCTCTGAGCTTTACCTCTTCCTAGGTATTATTTTGGTTCACTCTCTTGAACCTATTGTTCCTTTGGCTGCTACACTTAGTCACCTTCCTTCTTTTAGAATTTTTTACCAGTTCCTCCATCACTGCTTCTTAAGACTTGGATATTCCTTTGTTTTCATCTTGTCTGTAACCAGAATTTTCAAACCAGATTAAAATTAAACACACTATCTCACCTTCAAGATCTCTGCATGACCATGTTCTCCCATTCGCTGGTATTTTGGGTGGACTATTCATTTATTTCTGCAAATGCCTGTTACACATCAACTCTGTGTATCTACTGCTTATCAGATTTAATATCTGATCTCCTCTTATTGTTCCATCACAAATGCATCCTAAAAAAATATTTAATCTTCAAAAGATCTTTTTCCAGTTCTGATACCACTTGATGCAACCTCAATTGTGTTTATCCACAATTTCTCATATAAAAATGCAAATCACATATGTATACAGGAAATTCCTTTTCCAAGTTTAAGAAAAACTTTGTTTTTTAACATTCTATTGTTGTAAACCATGATAAACCCAACTGTGGAAACCTTATATGCGGAAGTTATTCCTCTTCATACCTTTCATGTTTACAACAATATGAAAATACCTACCTGTTGAGGCCTCGAAATTCGCTGCAACAACATGGGGGATGACCACCCGGCCCAGACCTTAAAGCAGTTCCTTTTCCATTTGGAATGGTGTCTCTGACTGGTTTAACTAGGTCCAGTTACCTCCTCTCAATATCTATTGGCTTAAAATATGACTTTTATCTACCAATGGGAAAGAGACATCAGATCATTTCTCTTGCAGATCGGACAAGAAGGTGATCATTAAGCTAATTTGGACTTAGCCGAGCCATAATTAAATTTATGCCTCTTCAGAAAGAGGACTTTTTAAGGATGTAGAATTTAATCTATATGCAATATTATTCTAAGATGCAAGCAAAAGAAACTATTTTAATCATATCTCAATTAGGCAGATATAGATCTATCCCAACTGAGAGCAAGATGTTTTAAATATTTAAGATTTAAATATGTTTGTTTTAAATGAATATCAAGCTAACGAAGTAGTTCAATTAACTGACATTGTGAATACCAAACACATTCTACCTAGAGACCTCTTAACTGAAATAATCAATCAAAAGCACTAAGGAAGTAGTTCTCAAAATGATATTTATCATTTAATAAGTAACTCGAATAACTAAATAACAGCATGTAGAAATAGTTCACAACATATCACTATTCAATAAATCAGTTTTATAAGACAGATTTCTGAGTAAATAGTTACTCAGAAATCATAATTCATCCCATAAGAGTAGAGATAAATAATAACATACATTGGGGAAAATTACTCATACCGACAATAGTGCACAAGTATGTGAGTAAATTGACACATTCATATTATCAAAAAATGAAACCAGCATTTAAAATAATAGTATTATAAATACCAATTTATTAAGCCCATTTCTCCAACTCCGGTCTCTAACAGTCTTTTACAACGCCTGAACTTCTAATTTCAAAATCAGAGCTACAATAGTGCAAGACTCTGTTCATTATGCATAACTCATAATGTAAAATAAAAACCTCAATAATCTCCAGATCTAAGATTCCTTTCCTCTCACCCTACACCCCTAAATCCTCTAGACAATAGTGCCATCAAGAATTCCAGAATTGCAGAGGATAGAAGTACATATTACATTTTGCAATCTTCTATTTGTAATATTTACAAAAGAATTCTCAATAATAAATTCTGTTGAAGAGTGGTTCTGCTCAATCAATTTCCATTGGCTCAAAATAATATTTTTCAATTGTTGGGGCCTTCTCATTGATTGAGATCTTGTTCTCCTCATCTCTTCAACAGTTTTCCTGCAAAAACAAATTTAAAATGTAAAAATAAAATCAAAATGCAAAATCTAGAAACTAAAATAAATCCAATCAAAACTTAATTAAATAAATAATTGAAAAAGGAAATATAAGCTTTATTTTGATTTCTGTGCTGATATAATTGGCCAGGGATATTATTGACGAATGGATCTGCATTTAGAATAATTTGTGGAAAATTAAAATGCACAAAATAAAACTCAGAAAATTCATTTTTTTTAAAATTCAGAGCATGATCTTCTATTTAATTTTAGACCCAATAAATGATCAAATTTGGAAATGAAACAACTTCAGAAATGTTCTCCGCGATTTTATCTATCTAATGAGCCATCCTAGGCCTCATTTGGCGAAGTAAAACTTCATTTATGTGTTACGATATTATGACACATAGGAAATAGTTAAGGATAACTTAGTCTAGTGCAGAGTTAGGTAAAGTGTGTTTCTTTACCATGTACATTTGTAAATTATAATCTGACGGTCATGATTTGTAGTGATCCGACGGTTATCTCTCACATCATTATTAACGACACTTGATCCGTGGCTTAACACCTGATTGGTCCATTATCTCTATTTAAAGAGCATGGCGGGTCATTTGTCCAGTAACCGTTTATGAGAGAAACATATGTAACTTTTCTTTTTATATTAATAAATTTCCTAAAGTGGCCACGTTGGCTCAGGCTATGGATTGTTTCCCTCTTTGAGGGTTTTAACCACGTGATTATACTAGTGTACTGATTTTTGATCTGTTTGTGAGTGGTGACCTTTGATTCTTGATCTAAGGAACTTACCCTGTAAATTCATACACGGTATTAGAGCTATTTTGAGGGCTGCGTCTGCTCTTGATTAAAATCCGAAGTCGGTTTGACTGCAGGTGAATGTCGTTTTGTAGATATACTATTTATGAACAATTTTGGGCTTGGAGAACTACTCAGTCTGTCTGGAGCATTTGTTATAGTGAGGAACACCATTTTTTTCATGCGAAAATGTTTTCGTCTGCCCAAGTTATGACAGTTTAGATCTGGAGGTATAAAGCATCTATTTTGCAGTATATTTGTTAATAGTTCTGCTTATTTCAGTTTTTTTCTGTTTATTTTCAATATTAAGATTTTATTTTTTTGTCGGATTTATACCCTCTTCTATGTGTATGCTCTTTGTTGTGCGCTACATGTGATCTCAACAAATCAAAAACAGGAAAAAGGGATTTTTTTGTTACGTATGCTCTTTTCCCGCGTCTTTGTGCGATCTCGGGAAATCAGAAAGAATGAAAAAAGTGATAGTTTCCGGTAAGGCTAACCAAAAATCTAACATTTTGTTGTAAGGTTTTTCATTTCGTTTTTTTTTTTGCTCGGTTTTTTTTTTTTCTTGTGCAGGAAAAGGTACGCACACTGAAGAGTAAAAAAAAAAACCTTCCTCCATTCATACAATAACGTGATCCTTTTACTATCTCACTTGGTGAGGGTTAGTTTATGAGAATAGAGGCCTTGGGTTCAAGTCTCCTTCTCAAGCTTCTTTTGTAAAATGTTTTTGTTCAAAGGGGCGGATTTTTTTTTTTAAAAGCCGCACTTCATCCCGTTCCCATAACTATTCGACATCTACAACTCAGATTTTTTAAAAGGCATAATGTATTCATCTGGAAGCCATTTTTCGAGCTGTTTTTTTTTAAACGGCCTAATTTTTCAAGATATTTCCATTGGAGCAGTTATTTTCAACTTTTCATAGCTTCAATTTTTTTTAAATGGAAAGTGCACGCCCAGTTATACTTAACAGCACCAATTATTTCCAATGGCTACCTCAGATGGTAGATATACTTAGAAGTAAAGGGATTTATAGAATAGCCACAGGACAAGAAACTAAACCTTCTGATGATGATAAAGCTGCTAAATGTTAAAATAAACAAGATCAAGAACAAGGGTTGATAGGAATGTCCGTTGCTCAAGATCTTCGATTTCATATCCTTGACATTGACACCCCTGTTGAAGCCCTAGAAAAGCTAAAACTATTTTTGGCATTCAAAATCAAATCAGGGCCCACCAGCTTGAAAATGAGTTGCTTACTTTGGACCCCAATAATTTCTCCTCCATTGAATATCTTTTTCCAAATTTAAGACCCTCAGAATTCTTTTAGAAGGTTGTAAGATCAAAAAGGATGATGGTAGCCTCATCTATTGCATTCTTACTAAGCTTGGCCCTGCATACTTTGTATTTGTTTCCTCCTTCCATTCCACTAGAGAAGCCATCATTTCTTCATGAACCACCTACAAGAATCCCTCTTTTGATGCCTTTTGCGATTCTTTGATAAGAGAACAAGAAAAAAATGTACACCTTGGTCTTATCACTGCTGGAAATGCTTCTAACAAAGAGTTAGTAGCCCAACAACAACCATATCAAAAGAATCCCAAGAAGCAGTATCCTAAAAAATATGGTCCTAAACCAAACAAGGGCCCTAAGCAATTTCAGTCGCAAACTGAAAAATCAAATCACCAAAATAATAAGGCAAATCAAAACAAAGGGAAGAAGACAGATAGACATTGCAACTTTTGCAATTGGGATGGCCATATAGAGTCCAAATGTTTTAAGAAGATGGAAGCCTTAGAAGCAGCAATGAAGAAGAACAACATCAATTTGGAGCACTCTTCACCTTCATCTTTAGGCATGGCACTTTCTGCTTGTGGTTGTCAAGCATTAAGATTTGGTTATGAATTAAATGTATCTTCTTCTTGTCCTTCTCATGAATGGCTCATTGATTCTAGAGCTTCTTACCACATGGCTAAAAATAAATCCATGTTTTCTTCTTTAAATGATTGTAACACCAACCATATTTATGTTGGTGATGATAGATCTCTTAGTGTTGTAGAATCTAGAACCATTCATCTAGATAATGGTCAGTTTAATGATGTACTATGTGTTCCTACCTTGTCATGCAACCTTCCATCTGTTTATCAGATAACTCATTCAGGTGAAGGGAAAATAATAGAATTCTCACCTATGATTTTGTAATCAAGGACCTCAAAGATCCTAAACATATTTTAGCTACTAGCATTGCTGATGATTCCACAAGGTCGTATAAGTTTGACAAATTTGGGTCATCATATCTTTCCTATCTTTTTGTTGCTCATAACGATGATGTGAGCAAACTTTGGCATGAGCAATTTGGTCACTTAAACTATCACTCTCTTGAAACTCTATGTAAGGAAAATATGGTGACGGGCCTTCCTATAATATCTTGTCAAGATGGTGTTTGCTCTGGATGTGTACTCGGAAAACATCATCAGGATAGCTTTGAAAAATGTGCCTCTTGGCATGCTTCAACCCCTTTGCAGCTTGTGCACAGTGATTTGTGTGGTCCACGTCTTATTTTTTCTTTCTCTGGTTGCAAGTACTTCTTAACTTTCATTGATGATTTTTCCAGATGCCCTTGGGTATATTTCTTAAAACTCAAGACTGAATTTTTCAACATGTTCTTGGCCTTTAAGGCCTTTGTTGAGAAACAATTTGGACATCAAATTATTAATTTAAGATCAAACAAAGGAAGAGAATATGTTAACAAGAAATTTATCAACTTTTGCACTAAGCCTCCTTCCTTCTCCTATTGTGTCACTTTTGTAAATCCTTCAATCCTATCCCAATTTGTTCTTAAGGGGGGATGTTAGGATATTTCGACACATGGGAAATAGGCTCCTTTTATGTCACCTTTGTAAATCCTTCAATCCTATCCCAAGTTGTTCTTAAGGGGGGATGTTAGGATATTCCGACACATAGGAAATAGTTAAGAATAACTTAGTCTAGTATAGAGTTAGGTAGAGTATGTTTCTTTACCATGTACATTTGTAACTTATAATTTGACGGTCACGATTTGTAGTGATCTGATGGTTATCTCTCACCTCGGTATTAATGACACTTGATCCATGGCTTAGCACCCGATTGATCCATGATCTCTATTTAAAGAGCATGGAGGGTAAATTGTCCGGTAACCATTTATGAGAGAAACATATGTAATTTTTTTTTTATATTAATAAATTTCCTGAAGTGGTCGTGTTGGCTCAGACTGTGTATTGTTTCCCTCTTTGAGGGTTTTAACCACGCGATTATACTGGTGTACTGATTTTTGATTTGTTTGTGAGCGGTGACCTTTGGTTCTTGATCTAAGGAACTTACCCTGTAAATTCCTCCATTATGAGCTTCCAAAGTTGGTATATTAAAATTTCCAGAATTCTCGAATTTCTACTACTTGGGCTAAAAATCAGAATTTTTTAATTAATTTCTAGTCCTAAATTTGATTATGTTTTTTAATTAATTAATGCTAATTAAATGCAATTATATTATTAATCTACTTTAGAAGAAATTAATAAAAAGGAAGTAAACTAATTTATTAATTAATTAAAATATTAAAATATCATATAATTCCAACCACGTGAGAGAGGGAGAGGAGGAGTGGAGAGAGAGAGGTGAGTAAGAGTATGGAGAGATAAGGAGTGTTAATGGAGGAGAGAGTTAGGTGGAGGAATAAGTGGAGGGTGAGGTGAGTGTGACGTGAGGGAGAGTGAGGTGGAGGACGGGATTCATAAGGAGAAGTAAAAACTCATATTAAAATCCTTTAACCCTTCGCATAAACCAAATCGCATCGGAGTTTCGGTGTTTTTTAAAGATTGTTTTTTTTTTATTTAAAAAACATTGCAATATGCAATGTGCAATGTATCACATGGAAATTTTTTATACTTCAGCGTTTTTAAATCCTTTCAAATTGCATCGGAGTTTTGGCTTTTTTAAATATATGTATTGTGAAGTGGGGCCCATAAGGGATTAACCATCCTACAAATTAGACTCAAGCCATTTTGAAAATTTGGGGTTTTGGGTTTGGAAATTTGTTTTAAAATAACAAGTTGGAATAAATTACCAATATCCTAAGATGTGTTTTAGCCCATTGTACAATTTAGCTCAGTCATTTTGTATGACTGTTAAAAAATGAAAAATTAATAAAAATGAGCTAAAATTTAATATTTACAATGAATTACTATTTTAACTATGAGAATTAAAATATTGTTACACTTTATACATTTTTTAACCCAAGCGAGAAAAATGATCAAAAATTCAAAGAAGTGTCATTTACAAACCGTTTGGCCAAATGAAGTCAAACAAGTATCGTTCGAAAGCTTATAAAAAACCAGATTCAATGAAACAATCAAAATAAAATTCCGAGGAAGATGAAAAATGAAAAAAAAAAAGTGTTTCTCAGTGGTTGTCATTGATACCAACCCAAGAAGCACCAGGGGCTAACCAAATATTGCATGGGAATTTTGACCTACCAAATTCATATATTTTGGGTCAATAATGATTTTGATGGTTTCTACTTGTCGAGATGTTTCCATTGATACATGGCATGCCATGTAATTCTTCACGGTTTGAGAGATATTCATGTTTGAAGTTTGTACCCCCCGTTAGTGGGCTAAAACCCCGTGGGGTTCGGACATGGGTCATTGAAAAGTCATAATTAATATTTTTTAAGCTCCTAAAATCCCTCCCACGTTCACTTGTTGAAACCCCTCTCAACTTAAGCATTCATATAAATTGTGATCTTCATTTCCTCCTTATGCAAGGGATTCAGCCATCTGAAACAGGTCATCATGGAATTTTCGCTCTAAATTTTTTTCTACAAAGGTTCAGAAGCTAAAATTTTTCTGAGGTGAAGCTGAAATCATGAGGAAGATTCAATAACATTTTTATATCAAGGTGTGCATTATTTTTGGAGATATGATCTGTGGAAGTCATGGTTTTTGCAGGCTCCTGAAATTCATCTCAAAGAAGTGACCTTGGTAAAATAATCATAACTCTCTCTCTGAGTATTAGATTGGAATTCCATAAAAAGTGGCAGATAGTGCACAGTTTTTAATTTTTTCTCTATCAATTTCAGAGCCAAATGAAGAAACAGTGGCACGTGGCATGCCGTACAAGTGTGCTCTTATGAAACAGTCCATAATTAGGGCATTGTGAGAGATTGGGCATAAATCTTTCTTGAAGAATCCAAATTGGGTCAAAACTATGGCATTGGAAAGAAGACTTAGAGGACTACTGTAGGACTGAAAATCAGATATTAAGAGTCTGAAATAACAGAGATACACCAGATTCAATATCGAGCTCCTAGAAGGCAAGAAAAAGCTAGATCATGTGTTGTCAAGGGTTGCAAAGGACCAAACTTTCTACGGTAGAAAAGCAAAGAAAAGTGCAGAAGAGGGTAGCATGACAAGAGCAGCAACCAAGGTGCATAACATCAACAAGAAGTTCATCATATGAAGTCTTCAAGTGGGCAGCACTACATACAATCATTGTAAAGGTATCATTGTACTTATTCATTGTAAATACAATATTGTACAAATTGTACTAGTATCTATCTGCCAAGGGTTGAAGAGGCAGTGTTAGGAGTTCTAGGATCATCATTAGGTGGTTGTGTCAAATTTGGGGTTATGTTCTAGTATATCTTCTTCTTCTACATCATTCTATATCATTGTAAAGTGGACAATTTCCCTGGTATAGGAGTCCATTCTTCTTTTATTCTTCTATAGGGTGGTAGGGTGGTGCTAGGGTGAGTTGTATCTCATTCAGTGTTTGCGCATCCATTCAGTTGACTATTGCAGAATCTCAAGCCTTGGAGCGTCAATTCAGTGGGCGCTGGAGAAGAATGCTTTTCTAGATTCTAGGAAGTTGGAGCTTTATTTTCAATTGGAGTTGAATATTAAAGAATTATTAGAAAAGCATTAGGTGGTTTTTGTCCCAGATTGGGTTTCCACCTTAAAAACTGTGTTCATTTGTGTTCCTCTTGTTTGCTTCTATCATTGTAAAAACACTGATAATAATTGAAGATTAACTAATTCTCTAATTGAAACAAATATTGATTCACCCCCCCCCCCTCAGTATTTCCAACAATTGGTATCAGAGCTTGGTTCCTTCAATAGCAGTTTAACAGTTGGAAGGAGGTCATGGAGCATACCAAGAATGGTGTACCTCTATTCAATGAAAATAATTATGCACTTTGGAAAGGAATAATGGAGGTCTATCTCTTGGCGCAAGGTTACGAAGTATGGGACACTGTTCAAAATGGATTTACATCAACCGCGGATGAGCAAGGTAAGAAGAATTTGGTAAATGATGCAAAAGCAAAGAATATTATTAGACACAGGACTTATTGAATCTTCTTATCATAATGTGTTGGGTTGTAAAACTGCCAAAAATGTATGGGACAAGCTTGAGAATATATATGCAGGTGACTCAAATGTCAAAGAATCAAAGCTTCAAATCTATAGAGCAAAATTTGAGCAACTCAGAATGAAAGAAGATTGCAACATTGCTGCATACTTTCAATACGTTGATGAAATAACCAATACTCTGGAAGGATTGGGAGAGCCAGTTGACGAGAAGACTATTATACGGAAGATTCTTAGAACGTTACCAGGGAGATTCAACCCAAAGGTATCGGTCTTAGAATACAATGCAAATCTGGACAAACTCAGCAAAGAGGAATTACATGGAGTTCTCATAGCATATGAAATGAGACTTGATGAAGAAGAGGGTACTTCGCATCTAGAAACTGCGTTCGTTGCATCTAAGAAAACCAATAAGGATAAACAATCTTCAATTGAAAAGACATGCACCTGCAAGTGTGAAGAAAAGGGAGATGATGAAGAAGGTATTTCAGATGAAGAATATGCTTACTTCACGAGAAAACTACAAATTGGTAAGGGAAAATTCAAAGGTAAACTTCCATTGATATGTTTCAGCTGTAATGAGGTTGGGCATTTTGCAGCAAAATTTCCAAACAAAAGTAATGGCAACTCAAAAAGAAAGAAAGGCTTTAAGAAATTCAACAAGCAAGGATCCAAAAGGAATTTTCTCTCTAAAGAAGATAGCTCATCATCCGATGAAGACAATGATAGTGAAGAAGAATCCAATGAGAGAGTATTTTTTATGGCCAAGCACAATAAACCCAAGAAAAATAAGAAAGAGGTATCAAACAACAAAGAATAAGGATGGACCATAGACGAATTTTATGAAGAAGAAATCAAGCTTATAAAATATCTCAAGGCGGAGAAGATCTGTTCCAAAACTCTTGAAGAACAAGTTCAAGGTCTCAAAATTGAATTTGAAGAACACAAATGCATTGAAGAGTCACTTCAAAAGAAGTTGGAAGAAAGCAACAAAGAAAGGGAAGAATTAGAAGCCGAAGTAGTCTCGCTGCATGAGGAAGTGAAGAAGGGAAAAACTATCGAAAACTATGCCAACAGCTCAAGGGCATTAGAAGAACTCATCAACAATCAACGATCTTGCAATGACAAAACTGGCATTGGTTTCAAAGAAGAATAAGCAGGACCTTCTACAACAAAATAAAATGAACGTATGAGATCTGACATGCATGTAGACTTCATTGGACAAGATTCGCAAGAACAGCCTTGGAAGACAATTCCTCGACGAAAATTTCCATCCAGTTACCAACATATTTTTTATGGCTACTGTTATTCATGTGGAAAATTTGGTCATAAAGCTGTAGAATGTTGCACGTGCCCTAGGAATGAATATAATTCTAGGATATCTATCAAATATGAACCTCCCAGGACTCAGCAAAACATCAATAGATTTAAACATTTAAGAAATAATATTGAATGTTACAAATGTCGAAACTTTGGACACATAGCCAAAGACTGCAGACTTGAAAATCCTCCACAAGAATCTTCGAAGCCATAGAACGAATGAACATGGAAGAAGAAGAAGAATGATAATTGTGTTCTCACTTTCAAGGCTCAAAAGAACAAAGATGTTTGGTATGTTGATAGTGGTTGGTTAATGCATATGACTGGAGATAGAAATAAATTTGTATCTCTGAAAGAGAAGAAGGACAGAACCGTGCACTTTGGAAATGATGGATCTTAAAATGTTATATGATCAAGTACTATCACTCTTGGAAGCAAAGATGCTCTAGCCAAGAATTTTCTATTGGTTGAAAACATGAATCACAATCTGCTCAGTGTTGGACAAATGTGTGATCAAGGACACACAATACTATTCAACTCCACGAAATGTGAAATCAAGAAAGGTGTGTATGGTGAAATTGTGGCTACAACAAGTCGAGCTCCAAATGACATATATGTTCTAGATGAAGCAACCAAAGCATGTCTAATAGCTAAATAGGATGATATAATAATTGGTAGCAATGATGATCGACTAAGTAAGAAGTTTGCTACAAAGGTGTAAAGTGATTTCTAGATGTCTTTACTTGGTGAGCTGACATACTTCTTAGGGCTTCAGATATCTTAGCAAGAGAAAGTAATATTTATATGTCAAGCCAAGTACAACAAGGAAATGTTCAAGAAATTTAAAATGGAAGATTGCAAACCCATCCTTACTCCAATGGTAACAGGTTGCAAATTGAGCATAGATGACTGATCTAAGGATGTGGATCAAAGGTTGTATAGATCTATGATTTGTATTCTTCTATATGTAACAGCCTCCCGACCAAATGTTATGCAAGAAGTTGGACAAGTAGCAAGATTCCAAGCAGCACCAAAAGAATCACATATTAAATATTCGTGAGCATTGGAATATTTTCGCCAGAAGCTTGGGATTCTCCCAAGTTCTCATTATATTTTCCTTTTTAGAAATATAAAGGAAGAGTGGAAGTGTGTACAGGTCTGCAGGACGGTTGTGTGTCAGCGTGAGTGGAAGTGTGTACAGGTCCGCATGATGGTTGTGTTTCAGGGGGAGTTATCCTTTGCCATTGATGTCAAAGGGGGAGAGAATGTTGTAGGAAGAGGTGTCATGATCGCAGGGGGAGTACTTGTTTTGCCATCAATGCCAAAGGGGGAGATTTTTGTTCAACGGTTGTCATTGATATCAACCCATGTAGCACTAGGGGCTAGCCCAATATTGCATGGGAATTTTGACCCACCAAATTAATATATTCTGGGTCAATAATGCTTTTTATGGTTTCTACTTGTTGATATGTTTCTGTTGATATATGGCACGCCATGTAATTCTTCACGGTTTGAGAGATATTCATGTTTGAAGTTTGTACCCCCAGTTAGTGGGTTAAAACCCCATGGGGTTGGGGCATGGGTCATTGAAAATTTATAATTAATATTTTTTAGGCTCCTAAAATTCCTCCCACGTTCACTTGTTGAAGCCTCTCTCAACTTAAGCATTCATATAAATTGTGATCTTCATTTCCTCCTTATATAAGGGATTCGGCCATCTGAAACAGGTCATCGTGGAATGTTTTCTCTAATTTTTTTTCTACGAAGGTTCAGAAGCTGAAATTTTTATGAGGTGAAGAAAAAATCATGAGGAAGCTATAGTAAAACGTTTAGAGCAAGGTGTGCAATATTTTTGGAGATATGATATGTGGAAGTCAGGGTTTTTGTAGACTCCTAAAATTCATATCAAAGAAGTGACCTTGGTAAAATCGTCATAACTCTCTCTCTCTGAGTATCAGATTGGAATTCTGTAAAATGTGGCAGATAGTGCACAGTCTGTAATTTTTTTCCTATCAATGTCAAAGCCAAATGAAGAAACAGTGACATGTGGCACGTCGTACAAGTGCGCTCTGCTGAAATAGTCCATAATTAGGGCATTGTGAGAGATTGGGAATAACTCTTTCTTGAAGAATCCAAATTGGGTCAAACCTGTGGAATTGGAAAGAAGACTCAGAGGACTACTATAGGACCAAAAATCAGATATTGAGGATCTAAAATATTAGAGATACACCAGATTCAATATCGAGCTCCTAGAAGGCAAGAAAAAGCTAGATCATGTGTTGTCAAGGGTTGCCAAGGACCATACTTTCTATGGTAGCAAAGCAAAGAAAGGTGTAGCAGAGGGTAGCATGAAAAGAGTAGTAACCAAGGTGCATAACAGCAGCAATAAGTTCATCATATGAAGTCTGCAAGTGGGCAGCACTACATACAATCATTGTAAAGGTATCATTGTAAATACATTATTGTACAAATTGTACTAGTATCTCTCTACCAAGGGTTGAAGAGGCAGTTTTGGGAGGTTTAGGATCATCATTAGGTGGTTGTGTCATAGTTGGGGTTATGGTCTAGTATATCTTCTTCTTCTACATCATTCTATATCATTTTAAAGTGGACCATTTTCCCTGGTACGGGAGTCCATTCTTCTTTTATTCTTCTATAGGGTGGTAGGGTGGTGCTAGGGTGAGTTGTAGCTCATTTGGTGTTGGGGCATCCATTCAGTTGACTACTGAAGAATCTCGGGCATTGGAGCGTTCATCCAGTGGGAGCTGGAGAAGAATGCTTTTCTAGATTCTAGGAAGATGGAGGTTTATTTTCAATTGGAGTTGAATATTAAAGAATTATTAGAAAATCATTAGGTGGCTTTTGTCTCGGAGTGGGTTTCCACCTTAAAAAATGTGTGCATTTTTGTTCCTCTTGTTTGCTGCTATCATTGTACAAACACTGATAATAATTGAAGATTAACTAATTCTCTAATTGAAAGGAATACTGATTAACCCTAATTCCCCCTTAGTATTTCCAACAAAAATTAGGATATTTAACTTAATCAAAATCCTAAAAGGTGTTTAGCCAAAAAAAATTGTAGAAAGGGTCCCCATTATTTGAATTACATAAGTACAAAATAGAGTGGTTATGTTTTACCACAACACTACCTTATGGAAATTAATATTTATAATTTTGACTTTGATTTAAAACCCAAAGGTGCCAACATGCATTAATCTTCGGGCCCACAGCTTTACCAATCCACTTAGCATTGATGATCTCTCCATGCTTGTCCATTGGATGACAATCACATTTCAATATGCATGATCTTTAATGATTTGAAGTTATGCGAAATGGGAAGTTTTTATGTGCTACGTGTCACTGCCTTGACACTATCGCATTCATCAATTAAATATCGCTTACAACTTTCAGCCTACACAAAAACCTCTTACCATTTTGTGATACCACTTCCTGGTTTTGTTCTTCCTTTGACTTTGAAGTTCCACAACACATATTTTCAAATTCAAGAAATCGTTCCGGTCACGAAGGTAATCAACACCTTTTCAATTTCATCATGATATCGACTCGGATTATTCCTCCTCGCAATAGTTAATCCATCAACTCATAATTATAAAGCATGTTAGTGCTACAACTTAGATTCAGAATTCAATGCTACAATCCATGTATTCATCTTCTAACACCACAAATTGTGAACATAAAATAACTTCGGTTCATATAAATATATTTGTCATACCATTAATTACCAAGGTTAGAACACACATATTTCTACTCATCCACTCACTCAACAGGATTCATTCATCAACATTCTATTGCATATCATTCAAACATAGTCACTCAGATTTCCAAAAGGGACTTTAATGAATTCCATGTGAATCTGATTTTCATCACTGTTTATATTCTTTTGTCACTGTGCATATTTGATATGCGTAGCTCTCTTCCAAAATCATTAATATCACTTTATTTTTTTACAGTATTTATTTGGATTAACAGATTTAAACTCTATCTCTTTCGACTCTACCCAAATTCAACTTTCACATATATACTATGCAAACCTCTAATTCACACACAAATCAATCATTCAATGTACACAATATAAACTCAGAAATGAGACGAGCTCAGAAATTGTGTTCTCTATATTAATACTAAATATTTACATAGGATTTCTCTTATGGCCTGATATTCGAATCAGTGGCTTGTTTCTTCCTACTGCCCATAGGCTTCACAAGCCAAACCTTTCTGACCTGTCTAAATCCCGAATCTCTCTCTATCTCCTCAATGCCTTTGAGGCTTATAATTTATAAAAAATGGATTCTACAACCAATTCTGGTTTAGATCCATAACTTGCTCAACAAATTCTTAGGAATCTTCTAAGTCCTAAAATATCTTCTTAATCCCTAAGGATCCTCTCCAATCCATAAAATCATGGAATAAATTCCTAATCTAAGAGCTACAATTAATTCCCAAATCTTCCAATTCCTAATTCTCTCATATTCTCTTTCGAGAACATTTACAAAACTCCTCTCATTAAAATCACTCAAACTCTAAGCAAATTATTTTAATTTGTTACATAAGAATCCAATTTCTTAGGAAATACAAGACCCCCTATATCTATTAAATCACAATGAAATTGTTGAGCCTTAGCTACGTTTACCCACAAATTCTAATCTCAATTTTAATTATTCATAACCACATGCATATACACCCAAATAGTGGTAGTAACCTCTCATGGTGAATCTATTTCATATTATCACACTTATGGTTCTAAACCATAATTAATATCCACCCTATGTAATTCGCATTTATGATTTTGACTTGGATTTAAAACCAACCATTATTCATTTTAAGCTTTTATATTCCGCATAATTTCTATTATAATTCTCACATAATAGAAATCATTCATAAACCACACTTAAGCTTCCATTAACTTACCTTTCCTCTTTTCTCTATGTCTTTGCATATTAATTGGCTATTATACCAGATTTGTACTTACATTCCCACCTCAACTTATCTTCACTGTTGATTTCATCCATTCACATCCAATGGTTGTTGCTCCACTTATCTAGTCTTCTATTGATGCTGCATCTTTGACTAAAATATTTTTGTCGATCTCTTCATGATTCCGATCAAATGGAAATCACATTTCAACATGCACAAAGATTATAGTTTTTAACTTGCAAAATTGGTGTTTTTATAATGCCACACGTCACTCTCCTAATTGTCTCACATTCTCACAAGAAATTACCACCTATAGTGATAAGCAGTGTGAATAAACCACTATAAAACCAATTACCTTCTTTTGCGCCATCAATTCATATTTTCTGTATTCTATTCACTAATTACAGGTTGCAGCCTTTACCCTTGCGAAAACCAATGTTGGTTCACTAAATCCGCCTCACAACTTCTCTACACCATGGTCTCTGCCTTCATTTGACTCAAAGTTCCTAAAAAAACAAGGTTCGTATCTAAATATGGAATTCTTCAGCAATTTTGATCTTTTACAAAATGATATCTCTTCTCAGTTTCTCTCTTTAAATTTCAACTGCATACAAATTCTCTGCAAACATTTGTTTTCTTTCGTTCACACATGTTGTCTCCACTATAACACAATTTAGAATTTAAAAATTTGGGTTTTTTATAGTTCTATCTCCATCATTTGCAAATGCAATAAAAACCCCAAATGGTAGACGCAAACCACTGATACCTCAAGCCCAGATGTGATACTAACTTGCAAATCTCACTTCACTTTTTATACAGAACAGAATGTGTAATATCTCCTTGGCAATGCCTTTTACGATGTTAGCCCTAGTGTCAAAATGCAACCAGGAGGATTTGGACCTCAATTTAGAAGGCCAAGTTAATTTTTAATGGCATTGATCCATTCTATGATTGATGTTAATTCCTCAACATACACAAATCACACAAAATTCAATAAATGAATATTTGACCTTTTAAGAACATGCAGTCTCATGCCTTCAATAATCCTGTAGCTCAAAATTACGGAAACACAATCTCTAACTATTTTCAAATTAGAATACTCTTTTTATCCCATTTATTCCAATATGAAAACTCTTTGATTTATTCATAAATCGTACCTCAACAATCAATAAAATCATGGAATAAATTCCTAATCTAGGATTTACAATTATTCCCAAAAATTCCAATTCCTAATTCTCTCATATTCTCTTTTGAGAACATTTACAAAATTCCTCTTATTAAAATCACTCAAACTCTAAACAAATTATTTTAATTTGTTACATAAGAATCCAATTTCCTAGGAAATACAAGACCCCCTATATCTATTAAATTACAATGAAATTGTTAATCCGAATGCTCCTGCATCAAATAGGGAAGAAGAGAGAGATACAAAGAGGGAGAGAGGGAGAGGTACATAGATACAAAGAGAGAGAGAAAGTATATGTGTTTATGTCGGTTATATAGAGAGACGAAAAAGGAGATATGGAGGGAGATATAGATATATATGGACGGGGAAGAGACATGGACAAAACTTGTTTGCACAAAATGCATTGATTTCACTGTAGATGTTGATTTCTAATTCTAATCCTATTTTATTTCTTGCATTAGATGCATTTATTTCTATGTAGATGTTGATTTCTAATTCCATTTGTTTACTTGCTTTAGATGCATTGATTTCATTAACTTAGATGTCAATTTCTAATCGGATTTGATTGCTTGCATTAGAAGCATTGATTTAAGTGTAGATGTTGATTCCTAATCCTATTTCATTGCTAGCACTAGATGCATTTATTTCAGTATACATGTTGATTTCTAATCATATTTGATAGCTTGTATTAGATGCATTGATTTAAGAATAAAATTTTTAAATTTCATCCTATTTTATTGCCTGCATTAGATGCTTTGATTTCAATGAAGATGTTGACTTCTGATTTGATGTAACTAGATGTATGGTGTACATTAATTTCAGGGTAATTAGATTAACATTGTGCATTGATTTTAGTGTAAGCACAAAAAAATTATTGATAAGCACATTGATTTCCATGTTATAGAAATTCAACCCTAAATAAAATACTTGAATTTTCATCTCAAATTAAATGTTCAAATAGTTGAAATCTTTGCTTATTGAAACTATAAACTATTTGTAATTAGCTACATTCTTATTATTCTCATTTTCCATGCTTCATATTGGGTTCTAAAAAGTGCAACAACTATCTATATATATATATATATATCTATATATATATATATATATATATATATATATATATATATATATATATATATATATATATATATATATATATATATATATATAACATAAGCTCAGCAAACCCGAAACGAAATAAAATTTAATAAAACTTATTTCAATCATAAGGAATTTATTGAAATACTTGGATAGCTAAGTAAATTTAGGAAAGTTGATAAAATTATATAAAATTATAGAAAATTTATCATATATTGCTTTTTGACCTATATTAAATTCCAATATGATTGACTTATATCATTTTATGACTAAGCTCTTGTAGATAATCTCAAAAGAAGTAATATTGGATAAAACTTCTTTGTTGTTTACATGACATCTTTTAAAATTGATTAAAATGTATTTCAATCCTATTTATTTTTTAATTGAACCTTGAGATTTAAGAAATTGATTTAAGTAATTTAAAAAAATTACTATGCAATGCTATATGGGGGGGTCACAAAAACATTTGTATATGGATTTTTTATTATAATATGGATGACTTTAGATTTCGAATAGTTTATTTTTAAAATTGAATTATATAATAACATAAATTTTGATTGCACTAAAAGAAACTTTGTAGAAGCCAATATGAAGCATGAAATTAATTCTTTCCATGCTCAATATTAAATTGATACATGATATATTTTGGTTTATTTTAAGTATCAGAGTAACTTGCATCATAGTAATATTGTACTTATATCATATTATAATAAAGCTATTGTAGATTACCTCAAAATAAATAAAGTTAAATAAAACTTATTTGATGTTTACAAGACATCCTTTAAAATTGAATAAAACATATTTCAATTCCATTTATGTTTTTTCATTGAACCTTTAGATAGCCGAGTAAATTTACAAAAATTAATATTTAATTATATATAAAATTATAGAAACATATATCATTAATTGTTTTTTGGTATATTAAGTTCCATTATATATGACTTAAATATCATGTTATGATTGAGCTCTTGTAAATGACTGTTACGAGATGAAGTACCCTAGGGTCTAGGTTGGGAACCCCAATAGAGCAAGAAGCATACAAATTTACAGTCCTAATGCTCAAACTATAAAATGGGAAGAAGGGGTGGTACTTGTAGGTCCTACGTTTGAAGGTGATCCCATAGGGTTCAAACCCTTAGCTTCTCCTACTGCTCCAAAACCTACAACTTACTCAAGAAAATCACATATACTAGTAATAACTAAAAGCATGTTTAAGACGTTAGTGTTAGATCATATAAGCATATAAGCATAAAAACATCAAATCATTCATAATAGGATCATAACATGTATAAAGCATTAATATCATGAACATCAAGAATGGGACATTGCTTATTTATTGATGAATGAAAAGAAGTGTGGAGGAATACCACCTAGTTCATCCATGACTCCAAGTGAAACAATCCTCTGGATCTGTCCAGCCCAAGCCTCAACAATCTCCTTCCAAAATCATACACATGGATGTCATATAAGAGGAATGAACATATCTGTGAGGGGAACAAGGGTTTGCACAATCTAGGAGTGCAAGAGGCATAAGGATAAATCAGACTTGATCAGGGACTAAATGGCTATAATATCAATACATGTTTTTCTCCCTCCTTAATGCCTTCCCATGATGTGTATTTACACCACCTCAAAATAGTTGTTTCAATTGGGATACAGTTAGGCCACAGGATTCTGTAGGTAGGCTTTTGGTGTAACTTGTAAACCCCACCGAGAAAATACGGAATTTTATATTTTTTTCATATTTCAAATTATATACACAGTTTGGGTATAACTGGACCCGTGTGTGCACACTTTTTCTAGAGGGCGAAGTCCTGCATGGAATTCAGAATAATATTTTTTTTATATAAAGGACCAAGTCTGAAGGGAAAGGTTTTCCCAAGGCCATAACTCAAAGCATCAAGTGTACAAAGGTGGAAAATGATGCTATAACAATGACCTCAAAATAAATAAAATTTAATAAAACTTATTTGTTTTTTACCAGTCATGTTTTAAAATTGAATTTAAAACTTATTCTAATCCTATTTGTGTTTTTTAAATTTAATTTGCATATATTTTAGTTCATTTTGAGTATAAAAGTGACTTGCATAATAACTTAATATTTCACTTATTTTCTTATCCTATGAAACTAGAAATCTGGATGGTTTTTTCATCCCCCCTATTTGTTGTCCACCCTCCTCTTCTCCCTTCCACTTTCCCCCCACCCCCCCCCCCCCCACCCTCATTACCCATCCTATTTGTGGAATCTTCTTTTATTACCTCCTCCTTCCTTCCTGCACCCCTCCTCTCCTCCCCCTTACCCACTCCCTCTACACCATGCCTCCCCATTTTTAATGAACCCTCTTATTCCTCTTCCACACATTTCTACAACCTTCATCCATGTACTCACTCACAGAATGGATTGGGCACTCTTACTATCTTTCCTTCTCCCTCTCATAAACCTATCCGTGGTCGACGCTGACATATATCCAAAGCTATTCACCTTGCCAGAATTGAAGTCGCCTCCGGCACACAAATGTCAATTGATGGGATTCTTAAAGAAATACAATCCTCCATCTTGGTTTCCCAATGATTTTTATTTCTTTCAATCGTCGTGGACTGGCTAGCCCTGTGAAGCAACTTTCACTTCACCGAATCTTTACTTCTATTCCTATCGATATAATTTTACTACAGGAAACGCATGGCTCTACGAAATTGGTTTCTCATGCTCTCACCCCTTTATTACCTAGTTGGACCATTCATGTTGTTGATGCTTTTGGGCGCTCAGGGGGTCTGACACTTTGTATTAACCCCCAACACAACAACATTATTAATGTTTGGGGTAGGGAAAATTCCCTTGGTATAGATGTATTATTGAAGTCCCTTAGCTTTCATTTCTCTATTATTAATATCTATGGTCCCTGCTCTGACAAAAAACAATTTTGGGATTCTTTCATGAACGCATCTATCATGCATCCGAAAAACATTATTTTGGCTGGGGACCTGAATTTATCTCTAGGGATTTCTGAATCTTAGGGCCTAATGCACATGTGGATTCATTATCCGAATAATTCATACATGTGCTCACAACACATCAACTAGTGGATCCCCTAATTACCTCCCCATCTCCCACTTGGCGTAACAGGCACACTGGGGATGATCGGGTTGCTCGAAGACTTGATCGTTTTCTCATCAAGGAAGGATTACTTCAGATCTTTGGATCCTTCAAAAAATAGATTGGCCCAAGGGGAATCTCTGATCATTCTCCATTCTATCTGGAAATTACTGGGGAATTCAAAAAGCTGACATCCCCATGCAAGTTCTACTCTATTTGGTTACAAGATCCTCATTATCTCAATATGGTGAATACCCTTCGGAGACTCCCTCCACCATCGTATTTAAACTCACCATCCTCCATATTTTCCCACAGACTTCTTACTATAAAAAATGAATCCATTAGTTGGGCTAAGAACAAAAAAAGAACAGAGGATGGTGAACTTATTGATATTGAACAACAAATCCATAGATTGGAATCCTCTATTAGGGGTGGGTTTGGCACTGACGAGGAAAAGTATTAGCTCACTTCTCTAGAAACTTCTCGCTTGAAGATTCTACAATCAAGGAATGAGGAATGGAGACTCAAAATTCGTGCCACTTGGATCAAAGCGATGAAAATTCTAAATTTTTTCGTCAATTCGACAATGGTAGAAAGGCTATTAACACCATTTTGGATCTCGATAATGAGGATGGAACAAAAGCCTCTAATTTTCCACATCTTGCTCAGATAGGTATAAATCACTTCAAGGAGATCTACAAGGCACCTCCTCAACGGACCTTGGCTTAAATTATCAAGGTGGCAACTCTATTCCCCAGGTATGTTGATCAAGCAGCAGAGGATGAACTTCAACAACCTGTCTCTAGTCTAGAACTTGAATCTATTCTCAAATGGTTCAAAAATGACAAGAGCCCTAGACCTGATGGATGGGCGGTGGAATTTTATCTTGAATTATTTTATCTTTTGGGTCATGATCTTCTGAAAGTAGTGGAAGAAACTCGTCAATATGGATGCATTTATGATGCTTTCAATGCTAGTTTTATTTCCCTCATTCCCAAAATTGATCATTCAGCATCTTTCAATGATTATCGCCCAATCTCCTTGTGTAAATGAATATATAAGATCATGGCAAAGATTCTTGATAATATATTGACACCTATATTATCTACTTATATATCTCCTGAAAAAATTTATTTTCTTAAAAATAGACAGATCCATGAAGCTATTGGCATTGCACAGGAAGGACTACACTCTATGCATACTAAACGCACCAAAGGGATGATTCTCAAAATTGATCTGGCTAAAGTGTTTGATCAAGTTAGTCATCTTTATATCTACATGTTACTCACCCATCTTGGTTTTCCCTTACAAACTATCAATTGGATTATGTGCAGCATAACTACTATTTCATACAGCATTCTAATCAATGGGGCAGCAACCAACTTCTTTCATGTGGAGCGGGGACTTTGTCAAGGGTGTCCCCTATCTCCCCTGCTATTTCTATTGGTTATGGAAGGACTTAGAAGATGCATTATTGAGTAAATATCTAGAGGAAAATTGAAAGGAATAAAACTATTGAAAAACTTTGTACTGACTCATCTCTTATTTGTAGATGATATTATTCCCTTCCTTAATGGGATTCTTAGTGACTCCACGATGATCAGAACGATATTGAATCTATTTTTTATTGCCACAGGGATGTAGTGCAATAATAACAAATCCACTTTGACCTGCCATGGCTGTACTCCATATGAAATAATCTATGCACAACAGATATTTCCCTACAATCTCACCAAATTGGAAGATGGCTTGAAGTATCTGGTTTTCTCTCTCAAACATGTGAATTAAAAAATTGCAGATTGGAATTGGCTCATTACTAAAATTGAAAAAAGGTTGAACAACTAGTGCCATCGCTGGCTATCTAGAGCTGGCTGGTTGACACTGATCAAATCCATACTTGAGGCCACTTCTGTGTATTGGATGTCACTAGCATGGATTCCTAAAGGGATACTCCTTAAAATTCAGAAAATATGCAGGCGTTTTCTTTGGTTGGGCGTAGAAGAGGGACAGACCTTTGCCTGGAATAATTGGTCTCATATTTATTTACCCAAACTATGGGGAGGATGGGGTATCAAAGACCTACCAACCTTTGCACTTGCCTTAGCTACTAATATTGGTTGGAAAATTCTGACGGGAAACAATTTATGGACAAGGGTGAAAATTCAAAAATATATTCACCCGCTCACACCCATTGAGTGGATTCGGTCACCACTCTGAGCATCACACAAAATATTCCACTCTTTGGCATGCGATCAAATCTAGGATCTGGTGTATAAATGATGACCTGACCTGGCAGATTGGTAATATAATGGTCAAACACTTCATATTAGCCATGATTCATGGGTTGGTTCAGGGAATGCTCATCTAATTTCACAAGAAATTATAGTGTCCCTCAACCAAGCTAGTTACAGGACACTTAATCATATTTCTCATTCGGAGAGCACAACACTTTCTTCATAAGGGTGGTTGGATCATCGTGCCTTGCGGATCCATCCACAATGGACCAGAACCTGGACAGCACATTTGGTTTCCCTATGTAAAACCCATGTCTGATTGAAGGCTTGTGATGATGATATTATTTGGACCATATCTAAAATGGGACAGTATACACCAAAAGAAGGGTAGTCCCATATCTACCAGAACAACAGAACTGATCCACTCATCCCTTGGTGGTGCTACCTCTGGAATCTTAAAGGACCTGCCAAAGCATGACTACTAATGTGGTGTATACTCAGCGACAAAATCCCTATTGGTGCTTATTTATAGAAAATAACCTTCTCTGGACCGTAAAGATGTGTACGCTATAAAGAAGCAGTAGAAGACACACAACATCGATTTTTGAACTGCTATGTCGCCCTTGTAATTTGGATGACTATACTTACTTCTCTTCATATTGGACAGCACTGAACTGGCCATTCCATTATAGATGCTTGGGAATACTAGTGGCATGTTTTTACTCCCCAAAAACTTCGAAATGTGCCCATTCTTATTTGTTGTAATATTTGGATGGCCTGCAATCGGTCCATCTTTCATGACACCCCACATCACTATCCCTCATCTCCTTCCCATATCCTATCCATCTATCATTTTATCCCTGATGACCCTCCTCCTCCTTGCCCTCATATCATCACCCCCGAGATCATTGATCATTCATAACCTTGGGCATATTTTGACGGAGTTGCACAGTATCGCGGTTGTGGTGGTGGGTTTATTATATATCTCTCAGATCATCATTACTATAAAATCAAAATTGGACTTGGTCATGGCACCAACAATTTTGTAGAACTATCATGCCTCCTGTACCTACTTCAGTTTGCTATCACCAAAGATATACATGATCTACAAATATTTGGGGATTCCAAGATTTTCATTGTCTGGTTTTCTAAACTATCGACATGTCACACACACACACACACACAATACAGAATATATTGGTTGAAACTCTACTGCTCAAAACACAATTTGATCATATTTTATGTTGGCACATTGTCAGGGAGAGGAATTCCATTTCTGACGCCCTTTCCAAGGAGGCGACGCACATATTTACAACACATATGGAGGTGCGGGAACAAAATGAGCATCCATTCTACCAGTTCTTCCACAGACCATTTGATCCTACACTCGGATGGGGGGACGGCCCCGGATAGATTTCTACAACTGAACTAAATACACATTTTATTATAGTTTTTCTATGTATATATCGAACATATTTATAGTGGATGTATGTATATATGTACACATAGCGGATGTATTTTTATTTTCTGAAAACTATTACAGCACTATCTATTTGGCAGATACAAAGCTAATCTGCATATGGTCACACATATACAACATGTAACTTTTATTTACATTAATAAAAGCTACAATTTTTCCTGTGGAAAAAAAAAGAAATCAAAATTTTTGTATTTTTTAATAAAAGATATAGTATATAGAAAAATTTCAAACTACCAAAATAATTTTAAAAAATCCATGAACTTCAAAAATTAATGAACATTCATAGAAAAATTAATAAAAATCCATAAATTGAAATAATGAATTTATCAGTAAACTATCCATATCAAAATATATACAAATTACAAATATCACATGAGCATCCATAAACTGAAATAATGTTCATGTACATCCATAAACTGTACATGTGTGAAAATATACAAATTTGGTATCAGATGAAAATGTGCCTTATGAAATGGGCTTGAAAATATACAAATTATTTGGACTCTAAGTACCACGAGAAGTCTTATGTAAGTTCAACTACGTAAAGTAAGTGTCCATAAGTTGGTACTACAATATAACGCATTCAAATTCAAACTAATTAGATCATTATTTGTACAAAATAAATAATATGGAAATAAATGATCTTGAACCACATTTTTAATTACATATATGAATCTAATAACCTCACTTAGATCCAAATGCAAGTCCTATAGTATGGGGGTTTGATGAATCTCGGTTTGGTGCTCCCTTTCTTGTGGCTCAAAGATTGGGGCATGCATTGATGGACCCACATCGACAATGCCTCTATACCCAACATCTCACTCATGCTTCCACATAACTGCGACACTGATAACGCTCTATATATGGTCTTGTGTACACACTGGCAAGGAAAAACTGTAATTAGTCTACAAATAAATTTACATGAATGTAAATTAAAAAAATAAAATGTTGAAATCTTATCAATACAAACATTTACCTCAACTATTAGTCCATGTGTTTGTACATAGTGACTCTCTTACACATGAGTGTTATGAGGTGGAGGAGAATCCATGGAAACATGCACTCATGGAGGATGGCTCGACTGATCGACTTCCCCTCATAAAACCTTATAAGGTAAACCATGTAGATGGATCCCTATGTCTACATGTTATCATGAACTTATTAATATAAATGAAATCTAATATGAACTAAATAAATATAAATAATTATGCATAATTTTTAAAAATAAGAGTCAAAATTATCATGTATATATATGTGTACATGGTTTGTTTCATGTAGGTCATGCACCCTCCAAGTGTCATGGATGGCATCACAATACATACATGCTTATGAAAAAAGCTAGTGAATGGGTAAAATTGCAAGAAATGAATCATCATGTAAAGGAACTGGCGGCTCACGATATAATGGTGGAGATATGCTAATATCTCCATCCAATGCAACATGCACACAAACTAATGACATTTTCATGTTATCTACAATGGTATCCCTTGTCTCACATCGACTTGTGATGGATACTATAGCTCTGTCAGAAATACCACACTTTGAAACAGCAGTGGAAACAATCTCAAAGGTGGTGTTACATGCCTAGGTTCCCTACGGGCCCCATCACGATCATATGTACGTCCCAAGCTGGATCCATAATAATCAAATCCAGTATTAGTGTAATTCAGCCTCATATGTAAAACAAAATCTGCATATATATGCTTGTAAAAATAAAGGGTGACCTAGACATGGTGGTGGAATTGGCCGCAAGCTACAATGAATCAATCATACACAAAGGGTTGTGTCAACATCCTTAAAATATTTTATTGTAATCAAACCTTTATGTCTAGCAAGGTGATCCAGAGGGATGTGGAACAACTACCCACGAACATCATTGTACTTAGCGGCCTCTTTCACCACCTCCCAAGTATGTGGGCCTCTAAGTTCACCACCTAGAAAGTATGTGGGTTTGTATGGACTATAGGAGGTGGTTCTATGGGCCTAACCTCTAGTATGTCTCAATCAACGTATTGATGCTTTCCAACATTAAAGACAAACTATGACTATTATGTGAACTAGCAAGGATATTTCATAGCTCTCGTGTGATCCATGTATGATGGGACATAACATAATCCAATGTTATATCAGATGTAGCATCATCCCATGGAGGGATCAGTGTTGCATTATGATCCTCAGCTTCACACTGTTGAGGGTATGAAAATCATAAACATCATTTAACATATATATTTAATAAAATACAAGCATAATCACATATACATTAAATTAAGGTACAACAGTTGAAGACAATTTAAAAATTAAAGACAATTCCAAGGCATAACTACATAAAGTTTAAAGAGGATTTTAAAATGCAGGAGGTGTACCTAAAGCAGGTGAAAAAGTTCCACTAGAGGTAGCATTATCATCAACAGAGATAGAAACATTGCTTTTGACACTCCAACTGGAGTCAGAGGTAGGATCTATGAGTGGAACGCACACTCTGGGTGGGATACATGATCTATCATGAGCCCAACAATGTATATCAGATCCCCTCACACTCTGATGGCTTGTGGTTTGGGTGTGTTTAGGAGATGTCTCTACATATTACATATAATACATATAAACTAATTCAAGAAAAAAAATTATTGACTAAAATATTACATATAATACAAAACTTTTACATATATTACATATAAGCTATTCTAAGAAAAAAATGTTGACTTAGAAAGAATGTTGACATGCAAAACCATTTCTAAATTCAATTAGAATAATCTAACTTGAAGTCCTAAACTTTAAAGTCCATTTTTTAATCATTTATCAACCAAAGTATTATCAATTTGGCTGTGGTTGATGGGTCCATTTTTAGATAAATTTTGTCTTTCCCATAATGACATGCATCTAGCCCATACAGTCATTAGCACCTTTTGGCCAAATTTTCCTGTTTGGGAAAACAAACAAAAATCATTTATGAGAGTATACCATTTGTGAAGTGTATATATATATATATATATATATATATATAGAGAGAGAGAGAGAGAGAGAGAGAGAGAGAGAGAGAGAGCATGAACAAAGTATTGCAGTTATATATAATTTATAGTATTATAATTTATGTTCTTTATTTTTAGATAATTTTTCTCTTTCCCATAATGACATGCATCTAGCCCATACTGTTAGTAGTACCTTTTGGCCGAATTTTCCTATTTTGGAAAACAAAAAAAACTTGTATCCAACAGTATACGGTGTCATTTTTCCGAGAAACAAGTTGTGTTGGATTTAGAATGATGAGATCTAACACACATGTTTCTATCCATTCCAACAACTTTAATTTGGAGAATATTTTTGAGCATCGGATAAACTTCCCACTACTCCAGAAATGGATGATGCACCTAAGGACATTTACTTTCTTTGAGGAAGAAGCCCCACAAGTAGTTCTCCCATGTGCTTTCTGCCATAATACCTCCCATCCTACGTTAGTTTATACGAGGAATAAGAATACAAAAAAAACTTCTCCAAAACCATCTCCTTCATGCACTGTATGCGATGAACAAGGAAATTTGATCAAAAATTTCCAACTTTGAAAGATATTTTGATTTTCTTCCATTATTTTTTGCCAACCCCTCCACTTGCTAAGAAAAACAAGTCAAAGTTCTTTCAAAACAATTGTCACATTTTCACACGTGTACCACACACAGTGTTACCCAAGTCTCCCTAGATCTAGAGAATCAAGTGATTCCTTGTGAAAAACCAATGTTAGGCCATCAATGCTTCTTCTTCATACCACTAAAGCTAATATTGATAGGTGGCATGTAGCTTCTATAAGCACACCAGCTCAAGATGTTACTCCCAACTCATTGTCGAGAGCTATGAGATAACTTGGCACACAAAATATATATTACATAACAACATGAACTTCATTAGATGGTTTTCATCCTTGTGATATCTGCACCAACACTTCCCACATCTCATTCATATGTCCACTTCTTCATATATTCAGACAACTTAGTATAGCATGGCACCCACCACATCTAAATCAAACAAAGCTTTCTCCCAGAGAGGATAACTCCTTGGTGCTTATTATTTCGATAACTTCATGGGAAATATCTCCCATTCACCATCAGGAAACCATCAAAGAGATACTCCCACCGCCTGGTGTTGATGATAGGAAACATCACATACAATGCATTTCTTCCTCCATAGGAACCATTGTTAATTCCATCTTCTCATCATTCCATGGTCTTAAGATTTCTTATCTGAGTGTGAAGATTGTATCAACAACGAATGCATGCAATCATCATATATATGTGTTTTCAACATCACTTGGTTCTACGGTAGCAAACAAACAATCATTTCCATGTTTTTCAAGAAACACTTCTATATTCCAACCCCAACCTCGTGACTTATCATCACCTCCATCACCATTTGAAAACATCTTTCATTCTTATGAGGACATATTAGAGGCCATGAAAGCACCCAAATTTTTGTGGGATTCCATACATCATCACTATTTCTTCCTACTAGAATCAACATTCTTACCTACTGGCACACCAGTTAACACCATTTCTGCAATAGGAACTAAGGATTTTCTACCAGAAGGTAAGGTAGATTGGTTCAAAACCCTTATTCATATTCTAGATGTGTTTGAGGAAGGGGATATATCCAGCATCTCACCCATGACCAAGGTAGACATCTCAACCAATCCAAGCACCACTGAAGAAATCTCACTCGGGGTAGATGCTTCTCCTAAATAATTTGCCTCCTACAAATCCTTATTCCAAGGGTTTAGGGACATATTGTTGTGGTCTTACTTAGAAATTATTACTTAGAAGTTGACACATGGCTTGATTCTTACCTTGTTAGGAAAAAGCAACGTCAACTCCACCCATCCAAGAAAAATGTAATTAGATAGGAAATATACAAGCTTCATAAAGTTGGTTTCATCTACCCTATCACCTACAATTCATAGGTTTCTAACCCTGTACCTATCATGAAAAAATATGGTACTATATGCATTTTTACTGACTTTCATGATCTGGACAAATCATTCCCTAAAGACAAATATCCCACACCCTTCATTGATTAGGTTATTGATGCTTATGTAAGGCACAAAGCTTTGTCCTTCATGGATGATTTCTTGGGGTATAATCAAATTCAGATCCACCATACAAATCATTACAAAATAGCTTTCATCACCCCATGCGGTAATTTCATCTACCGCATTATGTGCTTTGGCCCTAAAAATGTTGGAGCCACTTTTCAATGGGCCATGAACTACATCTTTCATGATCTGACTCATCTTATCCTCACCTATTTAGATGACCTCACAATCCAATTTAAGAAGCACCCAAATCCTTTATAGGATATCCAACTTGTATTTTAATAATATCGACAATATAACCTATACTTGAACCCACTCATGTTTTCTGTATGTGTAAATGTAGGAAGGTTATTAGGGTTCATAATCTCCCAGCATGGTATTTGAGTCGACCCATTGAAATTCCAAGCCATTCACAAGGGCCCCCCAGCCTAACACTAAAGTAATTACAAATATTGTAGGGTAATTCCAACTTCTTAAGGAACTTTTTTCCCAATTATGCCACTTTTGTGCATGCTTTTCTCCACCTTCTTCATCAAGATATCCCATTTCATTGGGATGAGAAAGAACAAAAACCATTTGAGGCTTCATTAGACAACATTTCACGTCCAAAATGGGCCTCAAAATAGAAATATACAACCAAAATAAACTTGATAATAAACAATAATATTCAATATGGTGATGTCAACCATGGGGGATTATTCACCATTTTCGAAGTACAAAAGTAAAAAGATTAAAAAAATAAAATAAAATAAAATAAATATTTTTCCAATTCATATTTTCAACTAATCTCCCTAAGATTTTACTCAAATTTCGAGTGGGAGCGCTCGCTGGATGCATAATTTAATTTCTCATACAAGGAGTACCCGTGTTGCATAATTTCAGTGGACCTTTCTACATGAAAAATAAGAAATACATGAAAAACATGTTTGAAGTCATGATTTTTCATGTATTTCTCATTTTTTCTGTAGTGGTATCCATTGAAATTAAGCGAACATCATTACTCCTTGGATGAGGAATTAAATTTTGCATCCAACGAGTGTTATTGCTCGACATTTGAGTAAAACCGAGAGGAGATGAGTTGAAAATATGAGTTGAAAAAGTAGTTTTTTTCTTCTCTAAAATTTGATGATGTAATATAATCTTATTTTATTATTTCCAATATTGTTTTATAATAGTCCTTAGGAGACTCATTTTAAGCCTCAAATTTTCTCTAATGACCAATTGTAAGCCCACTTAGCCGCAATAAGTACTACAACCTCTACCTCTCATCATCAGAAGTATCCATTGCAAGGGTATTATTATAAGAAGGTAATGATAATAGACTCCTATGTCATCTATTATATTAGTAAAAACTTCTGAGGACCTGCTTTAAATTATGAGCCAACAAAAAAAATTTCCTTAGCCCTCTTACATTCCATGCAGAAGCTTCAACACTACTTCATCTTGCCGACCACCACCATCATCTCTAGTATCAACCCTATGCGATACTTGCCTATGCATCATATGATGAACCAAAAATATTCCCGATGGGTTTTTATTTTGCAAGAATTTGATCTCTAGTTGTCTTCTCCAAAAAGCACATAAATCTCTCATCCTTGGAAAATTCATTGCATACCTCCCCTCAAAATCCCAAGCGTCTGTTGTCAACGATTATTTCCTTGACGAGCACTAATTCATCATATCTATAGATAACCCCTGGTATGGTGAAATTATCATCTATCTATGAACTCAAAATTTCAACCCTCATCTCACTCCATGTTATCACCCAAAAATGTTCACCTATCCATTTATTACTAGGTTGAGCGAAATACACCATGTAGGATGAGATTTTTCATGATAAAACCAACTTTCACCATAGGAAATAATTTAGTGATTCATTTTCCTAAATTATTTCTCATTAAAATCAAAAAAATCCCATGAAAATAATTAAATAAATCATTATTTTATTTATTATTCTCTAGAAATAATTATTTCTAATCAATTTTGACTTAATCACCTTGGAGTAACATAATAAATCAATATTTATTTATTATTTCATCTTTATCCCCTATTTCCTCATGGGATAGTTGTTAAATCATTATTTAACAATTATTTCTAATTCATATTTGAACTAATCCTCATAAAGTTATTAATAAATAATTTTTTATTTACTAATTACTTTAACCATTTTCTAAATAAAGATATTTGACTATTTTGAATATATTTTCCCTCTCAAAAATATATTAAAATATTCACAACAACTAGATTTTGATCTAGTCAATAATATTTTATTACTTTCTAATTCTAAATCTATCTCAATATTTCATTACAAATAGATGTTTTTCTCCTCTTTCTTCTCTCCTCTTTCTTCACCATTATCATTCTCATTGTCCCCATTATCGTTTCATGACATTTGAGCTCCCACTTGAGTTTAAGCACCCATTTTTTCTTTTTCCCATAACATACAACCATTGAGGGAGAGTTGAATATTGTTAAAATGATAGGTCAAGAAGGACCTATCCCATGGAGGTGGATCTATAGACCCAGTTTTATAAATTCTCCTCATAGTTGTTAAATTTATATTATTATTAATAAAATTAATCATTTGCATTCGGTTGTTACACATGATTTTCTATTGTTATATGTTTCTATTTTCATAATATATTTTTTTGCAGGTCTTTTCTAACACTTTATTGTACATATAAAACATAGACACAACGATATCATGTTGTTATGGTCATTAGTCACTAGTGAATTAAGGGATTTTGGCACACCTTTCCGAAAAATTTACACTAACAAATGGAAACTGCACTGGTGTAGCAATTCAGAAATTTAGTGATTGTTGTTTCAACGATTTTCAGTGTTATTTTCTAGATTTATTCTTTCTCTCAATTTTCATTTCTATTTTTATATTTCTTTTATTTTCTGGAACATTTCTATTGCTATTGGGTTTTTCACATCCTTTTGTATGTCACAGGTATCAATCGAACATGATATGGCACAATCTAGAGCATATCTGATGAGCGGAATAATCAGGAGCAAAGTGTACTTTTTGGCCCAAAATATGGGCTCCCCACCATAATTTTTAGGGCTTTTTATACATCTGAGTGCACTTTACATGGACTTAGAACTTGCACCTTGCATTTTTTCAAGATTTGTTTTTATTTTTTCTTTTTCAAATTTTTTCGAGAGTAGTGCATATGTGTTTGGAATGGGATTTTTTTCCTTTATTAGTCACCTCTAGGCATGGATCCACTTATTATTTTTCTCATTTGGAGGAACAAATAAGCCCCCTAGGGTTTAGAGTACACCTCTATCATTTAGAAGAGAATTATTGAGTTGAGGAGTCTAGTGAGCAACATTTTCAACCACTATTTTCCAACACTTCTTCCAGCTTTTTATAGTCCCTTTTACTCATTTTTCACAACACTTCATTCCCTCTTGAAACTTCAGTTGTTTTCCCTTTTTAGAATCCCCTTGAGCATCCCCCTGTTTGCATGTTGTTTTCTGCCATTTTCTAGCATTTTACCTTCTGGTTTTTCTTCGTTTTCTGCATTAATTTTAGCATACTTTTGCCTTTAGATCCCAATCCCTTATACAATAGATATTTCTTCCATTTTTTTGTCTTTGATTTGCTTATTTTACTTCGATTTTCTTATAGCTTGATTTCCTTCTTGGGTGGGAAATTGTGTGCTCGAGTTCACTATTTATTTTACTATTCATTTTCAATATTATGTACAGTTTGTACACTTTACTATTAACAACACTTGAATTATTTAAACATGTTTAATTAACTCATCCACTGACACATTTTTTCACACACGCACACCTAAAGTGAATGTTAGCTTGGTTTTAGACACCAACCTAAGAATTACGACACTCCACATTAATAATAACTTAACTCACATATATTAATACCATTTGGGCACTAGGGCCAAAAATATTTGTATTTAAGTTTATGATCAGTGGGATAGAATTCCAAAAACACCCATTCATCATGCATTGAGACAGAAAAATTTTACATTCTAGGGAGCTTAAAATCCTTCACAATCCCACGTTCAAAACTGGTGCATGCCAAATACCATTTGAGAGGGGGTTCGGATTAGGTCTTAGTGTGTGTGACTCTCCACGAGGCTAGCTTGACTCATTAGTATAGGGTTCCACATTTTTTACTGACTACCAAGAATCCTAAGACTCAATTGCCCCGTGGGAAGAAGGTAACCTTAGTGGCCAATCTTAGGAAAACACCTTATAGGGGTGGCTACGGGAAAAGAATTTGCTCCTCTACCCTACCTTCCCCTAGATAGATCTACTTGTGTAGATCAAACCATGTCAAGTAAGAAGCCTTTTGCAAGGACATTTAAAATAGTATAACTAGGACTTGATTGAGGATTTAGAGCACCTTTAGGCTAGAGATTATTTTCATTTTGATATGACATGTTTTCAAGATTTAGAGTAGCATATCATTGTATTTATTTTACACTTGGCACCACTACACTAGGTGTTTTCTTATTGTTTGTTACCATCTTCCTTCATCTTTACCCTTTAGCCTTTAGAATCATCATTTTGTCCTGACACCATTGTGCCCCCTAGGCGTCTGTCGCAGAGACTTCGTGACCTTCTCCCCTTGTTTCCTTTAGGACATCCTCTTACTCCTACTAGTTGAGTTAGGATCCATCCTCCTAGTCCTCCATTGGGTCCGCACATAGACTCTAGATTTTATAATTCGTCTAGACCTTCCTATGTTTTTGCATCCTCCCAACCCCACGTCGCTAATATGTCAAGAGCTAATGCGGGTGGTGTAAACCCAGGTGGTACGACTAGTCTTAACTAAGGTAACCCTCAAGGAGTTATTATCAAAACCTCTTTTGGTATGGTCTCTAATGAATATCTCCTTTCCTACATGGTGGGTTTGAGCCTCCTCGGCCTAAGCTAACTCATCAATGATCCCTTTTTCCATGACCAAAATTGGCCTCCCATTCCCACCAAAATTCCCTCACACATTCCCAAGTTTGAAGGTAATCCTCAAGAAGACGCTACCAATCACGTTCGCTCTTTCCACATGTGGTTTTCATCAAATTCCGTTATTGAGGACTCCATTCATCTTCATATTTTCAAATACACTCTAACTATATTTTTTTCTAAGTGGTATGTTGATCAATAACGTGCCTCTAATTCCACTTTTGTGACTCTTGCCAACATATTCCATTCATATTTATAACTACCTCTTCGATATGACACTAGTATCAAATTATTGGCTTTTTTTTGTCAAAATTTTTCCACCCACCTTTATGACCTTGTACAAGTATGGCATAGAAGGAGGAGCATTTTTAAAGCTCCCAAGTGTAATAATGTTGGGGTTAAAAGTTCATGTAATAAATTTCATAAAGGAAAAGGAATAATACAAAGGTCATGAGAGACATATTCCAAGCTTAATGTTGGGAAAAACATCCTAGTGGGTATCACAATCAGTTTATTATGGCTAAATAAATTGGAAAAATAATTGTAAAAGGAAAAGAGGCATTAATTGGAATTTTATTTATGAAATCGAGGAAAATAGGAGAAAATGGAGATGAAAGGTCACAAATTTGCATGAGAGGAAAATTCAACGGAAATAGAGGAAAATGAAGAAAATAGAAGCCTTAATAATAAAACAGCTTATGAGGATCAGTTCACAGCCCTTTTTTAATTTGGATTTGGAATTAGCTTCAAAGAGAGAAGATACTAATAGGAGATAGAAAGCAATAAAGGAAATTAAGGAGAAGGAAATAAAAGGAAGGAAAAGTTCAAGAAAGTACAAGAAAGGAAAGGAGAAGGTTTGATCATTAGATTTAGTAGGAAGATATTGTAGGTAATAGGTTTCATGTGTGATTTCCTAGCTGATGTGTGAATTCATGGTACATGAAATGGTTTATTTGGTTCATTTTTTGTCATGCGTGTGACTTTTGTCTAGTTTGACAGTACTTTCAATGTTTTCTTTTAATTTCTAGATATCCATGTTGTGATGGGATTATTTTCTAGTTGATATATGGGTTGCAAGAAGGTTTTGGAACTAGGTGAGGTGGTCTCAGGAAAATTCCCAAGGGTTGGGGGTGGAGGTGGTTTAATCTTCAGGATGCCCTCAACAGGTGGGTAGAGACAGAAAAATCCCTCAAGGTAATGGTGAAGAAACATTAAGAAATCCAATCTTGTTTTTGGTCTTATTGATCTCTTAACCAATTTTTTTGGGATAGCTATAGCCTGAGGGTGGAGGTGGTTTAATATCCAGGAATCCCTATTTGATAATTTCATGAGTTCACACATTCATGCTTATAATATGGCACGAAGGTGATTGACTGAAAGAAATATTTGGTTCAGCTCAATCTATGGTCATGTGGTACGTGGAAGTCTTTTACTTGGTTTTATTTTGCATTTGTTAGTAAGTGTTATTTTCCTATTGTAATATATGAGCACTTTTACTTGTTATTATGGCGATTTGATACCTGTTATGTCATGGTTAATAATCTCGTTATGTGTTGGTTATAAGCATGCATCTGTAATGTTCTCTAGCTATGGATTTTTTCGTGATTTGATAAGTATGTGATGGTTAATAAATGCATGGGCTAAAAAATGATATTGCACCTATTATGAGAGTGCATTAGACCTTCTTAAATATTCTCATATAAGTTTTAGAAACCTATGTTTGTTGAAATTATGATTTTTTATGCTACTACAATCACTTAAATACAGAACTTATTTATGTTGAAAAATAAGTTAAGTAATTTTATATATAATATAAACCATATAAAGCATATGCACAATGGAAGATATCCAAGAACTAAATAAGACCTGGAGAATTTAGGTGAATGACTAGAGAAAAACCCACAAGGGGAAAACCCAACCATTTGTTCTTCTATTAGAAATCAATTGTTCCACGAACATACAAATTAAAATGAGAGAATGAAGAATTTCACCCAAATATGAAGAATATCTTTGATATAAATAGCTGATGCAAACACTTAATCACTTTGTCTCTCCAAGATCTTCTCTTTCTCTTCAAGTCTCTCTTTCTCTCTCTCTCAATCTTCCTCTAGAATCTCCAAGTCTCATTTTCTCAAGTTCAAATTTCCCTTTCACAAGCACAAGTAAGTGTGTCAATTGATAATGTGAGGCACTAATATATAGGAACATAAAGGAAGTAAAATTCATGAGGGGGTAACTCCTATTCCTCGAGGAGGAGTTACATATGCAAAACTAGGAGTGTAACTTATGCCATAAAGGAGAGGAGTGTAAATTATGCATTTAGGAGAGAAGTGTAAATTATGCATTAAGTAGGTTTAAGAGGAATATTTTTATGATGAGTCATCAAAGTTTGTAAGAGAGTGTAAGAAGTGCATAAAAGGATTAAAGAGGGATAGCAATGAATCCTTTAAGAGAGAGATTAACATACACGTTAATTGAGGAGAGTTACATATGACATGATTGAGAGACTTTAATTTATTTTTTAATAATAATATCATAATATCATAAAGAGGATAAAATAATAATAATAATAATTAAGTTAAATAAAGAATTGAGATTTATTAAGGACATTTTAAGTGATTTTCCATCACTTGTATATGATTTTAAATTGATGGAAGGTGATTTACTATTTTTGGAAATTCATGGTTACAAAGAAAAACATGACTTTTTGTTTTTAGAAAGTTGTATTAGAAAGGTGAGAAATGAAATTGTATTCAAGGAAAATAATCCCATAACTATCAATTTTCAACACTACCTCTCATCTAGGGGGGGATTTCTTTCTGATACAAGGATATTTGCTATCTTTGCTTTGGAGTAATGATGTTACAATCTGATGAAGAAGAATCATCATAGGGACCCATCATCCTATACACAACTGGGGGGATCCACTTGTAAACACATGAAAAGGATCTTGCACGTCCAAGGCTCGTCACTACTTGGGAGGATCCACTTTCCAACACATGACAAGGATCTCGCTCATCCAAGGCTCATCACAACTTGGGGGGATCCACTTGTCAACACATGACAAGGATGTCACACATCCAAGGCTCATCACGCCTTGGGGGGATCCAATTTTTAACACATGTCAAGTATCTTGCTCATCCAAGGCTCATCATTTCTTGGGGGATCCACCTGTTAACACGTGATAAGGATATCACACATCCATGGCTTATCATCCATGACCATCCTATCTAGGAAGGGTCACATATGTTAGCCCAATTTTCTCTCTGAAAACCAAGAAATTTCCTTTCAACAAAGGCTTGGTAATAATTTCAGCAATATGGTCATCAGTCGTCATATGATGAAGACTTAATACTCCTATTTTCACCATATCTCGGATATAGTGGTATTTAATCTCAGTGTGTTTGGACTTGTCATGGAACACGATATTTTTCAGCAAGTCAAATCCCACTCTTATTGCCATATTAAATTATTGTAGTATACAATACTTGCTCAAAAATATATCCAAATATCTTCTTTAGCCCTACTGCCTCATAACTATCGAAGCTAGAAACAATGTATTCCTATTTAGGTGTGCTAAGGGAAACAAATGTTTTCTTTATGCTCATCCAAGATATCATAGCAGATCCCAGGCTTAAGCAACACCCTTATGTGCTCTTTTTGTTAGTAGAGTTACCAACCCAATCAAAATCAAAGTATCCATGTAGCCTTACATATTCGGAAATATATCTTAATCCAAGGTTGATGGTCCCATGCAGATACCTCAACACATGCTTTGTGGAAACCGAGTCTACATCAGAAGGCTTAATCATGTATTGACCCAGAGAATTGACTGGAAAGCATATATTTGGTCTAGTTTTCACTAAAAATATTAGTGGTCGAATCAGTTGATGGTACTTATAAGGATTATCCAAATCAAGTGTAAAATATTCTTGAAATCCATTTCCATTGGAGTATTCATGGATTTACACTCAGTCATGACAAACCTTTCGAGTAGTTTGAAAACATATTTTCCTTTTAGAAAGGAAACTATCACCAGATATCTTCCATAACTTTAGGTGCATAAATTAGTGCATCAAAATAATATCGTTCATTTGAAATTCAGAAGCTAACTCCCTCTTACACTGGAGAATAAGAGGTTCCCTACTAGTCAAAAATGAATAATCAACATACAATACCAAAAATAAAGGCATACCTTGGATTGTCTTAAAGTAAATATTTGGATCTGCATAACTTATGGTAAACCTAAGCTTCATTAAGAAGATATCTATGTGAGCATAAAAAGATCATGGAGCTTGCCTCAAACCATAGAGGGCTTTCTTCATCCTACATACATGATTTTTTGGGTCATGTACTTCAAATCCTATGGTTGCTCCACAAATACTTCATCTTTAAGGAAGCCATGAAAAAATGTAGTTTTCACATCCATTTGGTTAAGATACCACCCTTGTCTAGCAGCTAGAGCTATAATAGATTAGATGGTGGTCTAATGGGGAACAGTTGAAAAAATTCCCTGATAGTCTATTCACTCTTTCTGAGAGAAACATCTTGCCACAAATATAGCTTTATATACTACCATCAAAACCATGTTTAATTTTATACAACCATTTAGAAGATATAACATTTTTTTCTTGGGGTCATGGAAAAACTTCCTGTACATCATTATGAATGATGGATTCGTATTCTTTATCCATTTCATCTTTCCACACTTAGGCCTTTACAACTTCTTCAAAACTGCATTGTTCAACTATTATAATGTTCCTCATGGCTATAACATATCCTTCAAACCAAAAATTTTTAATTCTTTCTCTGGAAGTTCCTCTGGGAGCAGTATATTTATCAGCATATTGAAGAGTGTCACAAATCCATAAAGGTATCCTTTTAGAAGGATGATCACATGGAGGTTGATCCAATGGATCCACGGTCTCTATGGCCCTGATCATCAAGAATATTGTTAGCTTTAGAATATTCTCGTATTTAAAATACACCATCTTCACTATCAGCATTAGCAAGAGGGAGATGAGTGTCTCTTTCTTTTCCAAGGTTTATACCTTCATCAAATGTTACATCCCTACTAAATCCTATATTTTTTTGACCAGGTACATATATTTTGTAAGCTTTAGAATTCTCACAATAAACAACAAACATACTTTTCTTACTTGAAGCTTCCAACTTGTTCCTTTTCTCTTTTGGGAAATGGAAGTAATGTAGGTTTTAAACATGTACATAAATTATCTGCAAATGAAATCTTATAATAGAAAATAAATAATAGCGAGACCATAAAACATAAAATAGATATACACAAATATTTTCCCCTTAGTCCCAAAATCGGGACTACCAGCTTGATTTTTCTTTATATTCCTTTCAATGTTACAACACATATATATACATGCCTAAACATTCATAAACCTAATCCATTAACCCTGGATTAGAACATATTTTTATTTCCCTTGACCGGATCTATAAAATACCATGGGAAGAAAACCATCATGCCCAAAAACATGTGCAAACCCATGCACAAAACCATAGGCAGGTTTTCCCACCTAAAGGTAGTTGTGGAAATAATATAACACACACCCAACATTCTCCAACTTTTTCTTTCCTTTCCATAGGGGGCCACAGCAGAACTTAGCCGTTGGTCTAGCTCTACAACACCCATTGCTTCTCTACACCAAGAGAATGTCTCAGTGCTTGTAGACTTCATCAATGCATCTGCAACATTCTTCAAAGTGTCCACATTTACCAGCAACACCTTTTTATCCTCAACCATATCTCTCACAAAGTGATACTAAACATCAATTTTCTTTTCCTTGAATGATAAGTAGGGTTCTTAACCAATAAAATTTAACTCTGGCTATAACAGTCTATCCTTATAACCCATTGCACCAACCCCATACTTCAACATAATATCTGCAATGAAACTACTTCCTTACTTGCATGGTTGGCTGCCATGTATTTTTCCTTTATAGTTGAAAGAACCACTACAGAATGTCTTATACTCATCCAACTGACTTCACCTCCAAATAATATAAACAAATACCCACTTGTAGATCTTCTTTGATCCATATTTCCAGCCCAGTCAGCATCACTAAAGCCGCAGATATCCAAAAATCTATCCAATCATTGTCTTCCCTGGTAGCACTGATCTGAAAATGGAACTATTTTTAATGTTATGCAAAGTATCCATTTCCATTTAATTAAGTCTGCAAAGTATTATCCATGTCTTCCAGGTTAAACAAAGTGTTTTTGGTAATTTTTTCTGAGTTTATGTGTGAGGAAATGTTAGTTAAGTTTACTGTTTAACATATTATATCAAAAATACACAGCAAGAGAAATTCACCATAGCATAACACAGCAAAATGATGAGGCAGTTCACCCCTCCTCGGTTAAATCTGTCGGGTCCAAGGCTCCCAATGTGTAGGTTTTAACCCTGTATAGAAATTATCTGCAAACAAATCTTAAATATATAAGAAAATAAACAGTAGCGAGAGCATAAAACATAAAACAGATAAACACAGATATATTCCCCTGGATCCCAAATCGAGACGACTAGCTTGATTTTTCATTATATTCCTTTTAGTGTTACAACACACATATATACATGCCGAAGCATACATAAACCCAAATGCATTAACCCTGGATTAGAACATAATCGTAGTTCCCTTGACCGGATCTAGAAAATACCATGGGCCGAAAACCATTATACCCCAAAACCATGTGCAAACCCATGCACAAAACCATGAGCAGATCCACCCACCGAAAAATAAGGACGAAGAAAAATTTTCAGGGCGTTTCCCCCCTATAACCCCCCCCCCGACGTTGCACCCAGCGCAATGTACAGGGGGGGCTATGACCCCCCCATGCGTGATTAGTCATGGAAAGAATATAACACATACCCAACATTCTCCCACTTGTTGTTTTCTTTCCGCAGGGGACCACAGGAGAGCTTAGTCATTAGCCCAGTTCAGCAATGCCCATTGTTTCTCTACACCAAGAGAAATTCTAAGTGCTTACATACTTCGTCAATGCATCTGCAACATTCTTCAAAGTGTCCACCTTTACCAGCAACACCCTTTTAGCCTCAACCATATCTCTCACAAATTGATATTGAACATTAATGTGCTTTGTCTTTGAATGATAAGCAGGGTTAGTAGCCAAGAAAATTGCACTTTGGCTATCACAATTTATCCTTATATCTTGCTGCACCAACCCCATACTTGAACACAATCTATGCAACCAAACTGCTTCCTTGCTTGCATGATTGGCTGCTATGTATTCAGCCTCTTTAGTTGAAAGAGCCACTACAGACTGTCTTTTACTCATCCAACTGACTGCACCTCCAAATAGGCTAAACACATACCCACTTGTACATCTTCTTTGGTCCATATTTCCAGCCCAGTCAGCATCAACAAAACCACAAATTTCCAACACTCTTTCCAATCCTGGTCTTCCCTAGTAGCATAAGCCATAATCACTAGTGCCACATAAATATCTGAAAACCCACTTCACTATTGTCCAATGCTCCTTCCCTAGGTTTGACATAAACCTGCTCAATACTCCAACTACATGTGCAATGTCTGGTCTAGTATAGACCATTGCATACATCAGGCTACCCACTGCACTTACATATGGAACACGGGACATATCCTCCTCTTCTTCTTGTGTCTTTGGACACTATTCAAAAAACAGCTTTATGCCTACAGGGATCAGAACATTCACCGGTTTACTATCCTGCATATTGAACCTCTGCAATATAGTCTCAACATACTTCCTATGGTTTAACCAAAGCTTCCTCTTTTCCCGATCTCTCTTAATTTCCATGCCCAAAATATAGTTTGCAGCACCAAGATCCTTCATGTCGAATTTGGAGAACAGTTGGGTCTTCAAATCTTGGATAATTTCTTTGTCATTTCCAATCAACAACATATCATCCACATACAAGACCAAATAAATAACACGATCACCAATTAATTTAAAATAGACACAATGATCCTCCTTGCTTCTGGTGAAGCCAACTCCCCATGTGTAGGTATCAAATTTCTGATACCAAATCCTTGGTGATTGTTTTAACCCATATAGAGACTTATTTAACCTGCATACTAGTTCTTTCTTCCCCTTCACCATAAAGCCTTTAGGTTGTTTCATGTATATCTCCTCTTCCAGATACCTGTGAAGAAATGTTGTCTTCACATCCATCTGTTCTACCTCAAAATCAAATGGAGCAGCAACAGATAAAAGTAATCTAATAGAAGTAACTTTGGCAATAGGAGAAAAAATATCACCAAATTCAATTCCCGGCACCTGGGAATAACCTTTTGCTACCAACCGAGCTTTTTAGTTCTCCACCTTGCCTTCTACATTCATCTTCTTCTTAAACACCCATTTTCTCCCGATGGCCTTCCTTCCAACTGGCAACTCCACCAGATCCCATGCCTTATTTTTATGCAAGGATGCCATTTCATCAACCATAGCCTCCTTCCAGATTTTTCCTTCCTCTGAATCTACTACCTCCCTGACAGTTCTAGGATCATCATCAGTTATAGTTAAAGCAAAATTTGAACAGAAAGCAAATGGACTATACCTTTCTGGTTGTCTTCTTTCCCGAATTGATATTCTCACAACTGGATTTTGTGGCTCTTCCTCTTCTGAGTCTTCTTCTGTTGTAGAGTCTAATTCATCCTCCTTCAGCTCAAACTTTATCTTCTTAGGTTCCTTTGGTAGGACTTCATGTTTAACAACAGCTTTCACCTCTCTAAACACCACATCTCAGATGTACACAACCTTCCTTGTTTCTAGGTTCCAAAGCTTGTAACCTTTTAAACCATCCTTATACCCAACAAAGGTGCACCTTTCAGATTTATTATCCAACTTGGTCCTTTTCTCATTTGGAACATGTACATATGCATCACATCCAAATACCCTCAGATGTGAAAGAGAAGGTTTCTTACCAGTCCCTACCTCATGTGGAGTCTTATCCTCCAACGCTGATGAAGGTGATTTGTTAACCAAGTAACATGCAGTCTCCACTGCCTCTACCTAGAATTCTTGTCCTAACCCACTACCACTGAGCATGCTTCTTGCCTTTTCCATGAGCGTTCTATTCATTCTTTCTACAACTCTATTTTGCTGAGGTGTGTATGGAGTAGTCTTCTGCCATGCTATACCACACTTCTTAGAGAACTCTTCAAATTCCTTCTTGCAAAACTCCCCACCATTATCTATCCTCAACACCTTTATCTTCTTCTCTATCTGGTTTTCCCCCGGAGCCTTAAATTCTTTAAATCTATCAAAGACTTTAGATTTCTTCCTCAAGAAATATATCCATGTATTCTTTGAGAAGTCATCTATGAATGAAACATAGTACATAGACATACCCAGTGATGGAACCGACACAGGTCCAAACACATCACTGTGCACAAGCTCTAATATCTTGTTCACCCTCTTAGCACCAGAAGGAAAACTCAATGGATTCTTCTTCCCATATACACAATGTTCACAAAAATCAAAATCCAGAGAGCTATTAGACATACCTTCTACCATAAAATTTCCATGCAATATCCGAAGGCCCTTCTCTCCAATAAGTCAAAGCCTTTAATGCCATAGCATGGTCTTTTCTCCCTAGACTGCTAGGCTTTCTGCTCCACTTTCGAGAACCACAGAACTGTTTCACCCAGCAATAACATTGCTACCCTGAAGCTTGTACAAAGTTCCAATCCAAACTCCCCTCATTAATACCAGTGCTCCCTGAACCATCTTATAGGTATCTTTCTCGAACATTGTTTTTACACCTGCATCATCCATCTTGCTTACAGAAATCATAATTCTGGCCAAAGAAGGAATGTGCAGAACACCAAGAAGTGTTCTAATCCTTCTTCCTTCCAGCTTCAGCTTGAATTTTCCACGTCCAATGATTCTGGCCTTCCTATCATCACCTAAGAATACATTACTACCATCATATTTCTCATACTCGCAGAACCACTCCCTATGGGGATTGAATTGAAAGGATGCACTTGAATTAATCAACCATGACTCATGATCTACATGTGTATTTGAAGAAGAAGCCAAACACACATCCCCACCTTCATCCGAGGTCGTTTTTGCCTCTCCATAAGGAGCATCATCAAATCCCTTTCCTTTCTCAGGAGCTTTATATTTGCAGTCCTTTTTGTAGTGCCCCTCCTTTCCATATTTCTAGCACACCTTTACAAAATTTCCAGGAGATTTAGATCTTCCTCTAGATTTAGATCTCCCACTCGAAACCTTATTCTTGTTTTGGTTTTGGGACCTTCCTTGTATAGATAAGGCATCTCCGTTCTGACCCTCCTATTTATCCGTCTCATTTCCTTCGACAGCAAGGCTGAGACAATGTCATCAAAATTCAATGTAGTTGTATTGCTACCTATTGCAATAACCAAACTATCCCACGAGTCTGGTAGAGAACACAACAAAATGATACACTTATATTCATCTGAGATTTTAATATCAACAGATGACAGATGAATTACCACAGTATTGAAGGCATTCAAATGCTCTATCACTGATTCTCCATCCTTCATCCTCAGGTTATACAGCTTTTCCGCAGGAACAATTTACTCCCCAGAGACTTAGATTGGTACAAAGTCCCTAGCTTATCCCACAAGTTCTTCGTCGTAGCTTCCCCAGATATATTCAACAATACTAAATCTAATATACACAATCATATTGTGCTATTTTCCTTTTGATCCAGCTTCTTCCAGTCTTCATCTGACATTGTCGTTGGTTTAGTACCTGGATCTACCATGATCCACTGATATTTATCCACCAGCAGATCCTCCATCTTCAGCTTCCACAACTCAAAACTTTGACTATTAAATTTCTCGATCTCTATCTTCCTGCTCCTCGCCATCTTCTTTCACTGCAAGAATTGATCCCACAGATCTCCCACTGAACAGGGTCTACCTCAGGCCCAAGCAAAAAACCCCTCGGCAGCAAAGGCGTCCCCTTGAAGTCGAAACTGCTTTGATACCAAATGTAGGTTTTAACACTATACAGAAATTATCTGCAAACGAATATTAAATACATAAAATAAACAGTAGCGAGAGCATAAAACATAAAACAGATAAACACAGAGATATTCCCCTGGATCCCAAATCGGGACGACCAGCTCGATTTTTCATTATATTCCTTTTATTCATACAACACATATATATACATGTTGAAGCATACATAAACCCCAATCCATTAACCCTGGATTAGAACATAGCCATAGTTATCTTGACTGGATCTACAAATACCAGGGGCCGAAAACCATCATACCCCAAAACCATGTGCAAACCCATGCACAAAACCATGGGCGAATCTGCCCATCGGAAAACAAGGACCAAAAAAATTTCTAGGGCACTATCGTGGACCGCGACAGGGGGGGCTATCGCCCCCCTGTGAGCCCCCGGTGCATGATTAGTTATGGAAAGAATATAACACATACTCAACACAATGGGCATGTCCTTGCTCTATTAAGTTACTCAAAATGATTATATAGTGAGAAATATTCTTAAACAGGAAAAAATAGCTGTGAAATTGACTTCAGAAGACAGAAATAAGCTAAAAATGGCTTTTGTTTCACCTCAAATAGTGAAGTACAACCCAATACAGCTCCATCTTCCTGATGGCCCTGGTGGCTCTTTCCTCTTCCCTGAAGAAAAAATGGCTGAAGAACACCTCTATTCACTCTGCAACCTATCCCAAACACTCCATAATTCTCAAGAAACCCAAAATTGACTAAAATTTCATCTAAATTGGTTCAATATTGTGAAAGTTATGACCAAAACAAATTTCTCCCCAATGTCACTTGAAAACCTCACTAAATGTGGGCTAAATACAGTTAACTCCACTAAAAAGGTGGAATCTGTGTAATAGTTGGACTGGCACCAAATTGGGTGGAACCATTGGCATTTAAAATAAATTTTGGGGGTGGCAGGTCACATGGACCGCCACCCTAGCCGCTGGCAGAACTGCCTCCTTAATAGTTATACAATCGTGGCATTAAAGTTTTGAAACCGGTCATGTAACTACACCAGATTGCCTGCCAGTTTAGTAGCCATTACAGTTTGCATATACACCATTGATTCTGGTCTATGGGCCTATGGGGAGGGGCTGGCCCAAAGGGTTGGCCCCTCTACTCCCTCGTATGAAAAACCCATTCAAATTAAATACAACTTCCACAACAATGTAGTTAAGAACTACCGCGTAGCACGTTGGTCGGAATGGTACACTAAGTTTTTGGAGGTATATGGTTCGAAGCCCTTGAGCTTCAACAAAAAATTTACCGCGCCCAACTTCCACCGGCCTAGGGCCACGTGGTAGCCCGTAATTGGTCAGAAAACCGAAATCTAAACCACCAACCAATATAACACTGCCAAATGTCAAAGTCTCATTCGCCCAATGGAATATTCGAGGGAATATTTTGAGTAATATTCCCAAAATATTCCTTGATATATTCTTTTTTTAATATTTCCAAATTTGAAAATTCAACTTTTGTCAACTAATTTTTTAAGGTTACTAGAGACTTCAAACCTTCATAATTGTCACATATGACATCAGATTTGAGTCCAGTTCATGGCACCAAAATCGCAGAGACAAGGCCTTCCCGGTTGTTCAAGTTGCAACCAATTCTGAGCAATTCCATTTTTGAGCATTTTTTCAACTTGGACATGATCTCCTTATCACACCTCCCAAATGGGAATCTTTTGGACCCCAAAAGCTCTCTGAATTACAGAAATTGAAGATGAGGAGACTGATTCTCCACTCTTCCAACCTTGAACCACTGAAATATTCCTGACTTCATCAAATTGAGCTTCTCATAAAAAGATAAATTCTTCCTTGAATCCATTGACCGACTGTTGCTAACCTTAAATGAGTCATGATGAAAATTTTTGAAATTTTTAGAACAACAACTATAATTTGTGGAAAAAATATTGCTCCTACAATGGTAACTATCCTCATGGCAATTTTTTTCCGAATGAGCCATGTACTTGTGTCGATTCCCGACCAAGTTTTCTTGCCATACCAATCTTCCATTTTGAAACCAGCAATGACCCATGCTGAACTTTGTGCCCTCTTTGCTTGCATTCTTTTCCCTCTCTTGGATTTTTTCACCACCTTGCACCGACACTTTTTTCTCTGCACCGATCGACACCAAAGGCACTTTCTGAAACATCTTGTCATCTTCTTCCAAAGAGGACCTGCTTTCAGACTGAAACATTTCATAATTTACATCAGCAATAACATGAAAAGGATTATGTAAAAAATATTTTTTCTTAATCATCAACAAAGACAAATTTTGACTTCCATTGACAAGCCTTTTCAATTTCCTTGCATTCACTAAAGACGATTCTAGCTTCTTCCAATCTGCTCTCACAATAAACTCCTTACCATCCTTGAAAAAATGGTACTTGTTCTCATGGCGATGGAAGATCGCTTTTCTGTCATATAAATACGGACTACCCAACACCACACCTGTATTTTCAAGCGGTACCACATCTAGCTCAACCAAATAAACATAATGAGATGTTATGGCGAAGCGCAACATGCACTTTCATGAGACTTGTAAATTATCTTCCTTGCAAATCCATCCAAGTGGATATGGCTTTGGATGTGGAATGGTTTTAAGTTTCAGCTTCTTGAATAAGTCTTCTGAGAGGAGATTTGCTTGAGACCCACTATCAAATAGTGTGTCTATCTTTGTGTGTTTTGAGATTATCCTCACATGAAACAGCTCTATCCTCCTCCCTTCATTTGGAGTTTCTATGAGACAGTTTAAGGTGATAGAACTAGGATTTGTTTTTTTGAAAATATCTTTCCCCTTTATGTTCTTTAGTACCATGGCTATGCTTTTATTTTCATCTCCTGATTCAGACCCTAAGTCTTATTCAGCAGTTGCAACCGTTTTTCCCTTTTCTTTGGCCTTATCTTTGGTTTTAAATTTTTCTGGTTTCAGCTCCGGATGAAGTTTCTAGCAATGGTCTTCATCGTGGCTTTTTTTGGAACAGTTTTTACAAAATAATTTTCCTTTTTCTTTCCTATAGTTTGCATTTATTTTTCTTCCTTTGCCTTTAAATTCACTACCCTCATTCCCATCAAAATATTGTTTACCTCTAGCCTCTAAATGCGTGGCTTGGACACAAACATCATCTAGAATAGTAGGATTGAACATAAGGACAGTATGAATAAGATAGTTGTGTAAACCACCTATATATTTCAGAAAAATCTCTTGGCTATGCAAATCAATTCCAAGTAATAAAGCCTTTCGTCTAAACTCTTGAGTGTAATCTTGAACACTTTGTCCCTAAAGTTGTCTAAAACTTTTCCAATTCATGATAGCCTTCTGTAAGTGAGCTAATGGATAAAATTTCTCTTAATTGCAGAAATAAATTTAGCCCATGATAAAGTGATCTTGCCATATTTTTTAATTTCATCCTTGGTCTTGGCTTCCCACCATACCAATGCTGCTCCTTCCATTCTCAAAGAGGATAACTGAATCTTGGTGTAGTCTTCATGAAGGTTTTGTATCCTCGAGTAAACTTCCAACTATCTTATCCAATTTTCAAGTTTCTCTGCATTGACCTCACCATTAAACATAGGCAACTCAAATTTAACTTCAAGCTTTAAAAATGGACTTTTACCAGTGGTTTTAGACTTGTGAGATTGATTCACATAAGTTGAGGATGATGATGTATAGGAAGAGGATGAAGATGGGGATGGTGGATCACCATTTCCTCCGTGTCCTTTCTTTGACTTGTCGTCACTTTTATTTCCTCCTGAATAACCCTCTTCTTCTTTCTGGTGTCTAGACTCTTCTTCAACAAGCCTATCATTCCTTTCTTGGTAGAGTATCCTCACCATCTCTGTCATGTCTAGGAAAACCTTTCGGAATACCCGTTCTTCTTCTTTGGGATCAATGTCTTCAGGAGCTTCTTCTTCTCTTGAAGACATGCTTGAGGCTTCTTCAATGGATCTTGGAGGTGGCTCTTTGGCCCTTCTTGGTTGTGGATTACTTTTTGCACTAATCAAGTGTCCTTCACCTCTCTTGAGTTTAAGCCTAGTAAGCATCAAAACTTGCAAACAATCGACTATGTCTTTTCACAAGAACAAATGCAGAGTAAAACTCTAGCTCCTAATGCTCAAATCCTAGCCTCTGATACCATCTGATCTGAAAATGGAACTATTTGTAATGCTATGAAAAGTATCCATTTCCATTTAATTAAGTGTGCAAAGTATTCTCCATGTCTTGCAGGTTAAACAAAGTGTTTTTGGTAATTGTTTCTAAGTTTATGTGTGAGGAAATTTTAATTAAGTTTATTGTTTAACATATTATATCAGAAATACAAAGCAAGAGAAATTCTCCATAGCATAACACAACAAACTGATGAATCAGTTCACCCCTCCTGGGCTACATCTGTAGGGTCCAAGGTTCCCAATGGGCATGTTCTTGCTCTATTAAGTTGCTCAAAATGGTTATACAATGAGAAATATGCCTAAAAAGGAAAAAAAGCTGTGAAATTTACTTCATAAGATAGAAATAAGCTAAAAATGGCTTTTTTTTCACCTCAAACAGTGAAGTACAACCCAATACAGCTCCATCTTCCTGATGGCCATGGTGCCTCTTTCCTATTCCATGAAGAAAAAATGGTTGAAGAACACCTATGTTCAGTCTGAAACCTGTCCCAAACACTCCAGAATGCTCAAGAAACCCAAAATGGACTAACATTTCATCCAAATTGGTTCAATATTGTGAAAGTTATGACCAAAACAAATTTCTCCCCAATGTCACTTGAAAACCCCACTAAATGTGGGCCAACTGCAGTTAACCCCACTAAAAAGGTGGAATCTCCGTAACAGTGGAACTAGTGCCAAATTGGACGGAACTGTTGTTAGTTATAATAAATGTTGGGGGTGGCAAGTCACATGGACCGCCACCCTAGCCGCCAGCGGAACCGCTTCCTTAATCATTATACAGCCATGGCATTAATTTTTTGAAACCAGTCATGTAACTACCCCAAATTTCCCGTCGGTTTACTGGTTGTTACGGTTGGCATATACGCCATTAGTTCTAGTCTATGGGGCTATGGGGAGGGGTTGGCCTCTCCACTCCACCATATGCAAAACCCGTTCAAATTAAATACAAATTCCGCAGTAATGTAGTTAAGAACTACCGCGTAGCACGTTGGTCGGAATGGTACACTGATCTGTTGGAGGTCTATGGTTTGAGGCCCTCGAGCTTCAATAAAAATTTTACCGCATCCAACTTCCACCAGCCTGGGGCCACATCGCAGCCTCCGGGCCTACCACATGGCAGCTCGTAATTGGTCAGAAAGCCAAAAAATTGTTAGGTGTGGAGCCTGATTATCTTTTTTACTTTGTATCACAGCATTGGACCCCTGTACCTTAAAAGGGGCAGCAATGCCACCCTTAATTAATCGCTACCGTGGGGGGTCTAGGTGGGGGTGACAGCGCTTTTCAGAGCCCCCCCCCTGGCGGGGGTTTTCGGGGGCAGTGCCCCCGAAGCTAAAAACAAATGTAAAATTTCCTTGTAAAAGTATGGTAATTTCTAGTCAATCTGGGCCGTTCATTAGGCAAATGATCTGATGGTAGAAGTTATGTTTAGATTAGGGTTTTTTCCTTAGAAGGCAACCCCATTGTATATATGACGGTATTGTATTGCGGCTGTGTATTATGCATGTATTCTCGGAGCGAGAAATAGAGAGGGAGACTGTGAGATAGAACAGAGGATATTACAGCGGATCTACTGTAGGTTTTGTCTCTTCATTTTTGTTGGATAATAGAAAGGAAGGACTGACTATTCGGGGTGAACGTAGCCCAAACTGGGTGAACCACGTATATCTGTGTCTCTCTAGTTTTATGTGTTTTGTGTGCTTTTATTTTCCACATATTTTATGTGTTGCATTGCTCCATAATATATAATTTTCTAACAACTGGTATCAGAGCCAAAGGTATATTTGGCTGATGGCGGACAATGGTAAGTTTAGGGTCGAGAAATTTAACGGTCAAAACTTCCCGCTGTGGAAGATGTAAATGGAAGATTATCTGTATCAGAAAGATTTGTACCTACCATTGAGCGGAAAAACAAAGAAGCTGACGGCCATGACAGACGCGGAATGGAACATTCTCGATAGAAAGGCACTCGAAACAGTACGGTTGTGTCTTGCAGCGTCAGTCGCCTTCAATATTTCGAAGGAAACAAAAACAAAGGGTTTGATGCAGACGTTGGTGAAACTATATGAAAAACCCTCGGCCTCAAACAAGGTATTTCTTATGAAATGACTATTTAATATGAAGATGTTGGAAGGTGGATCTGTTGCAGACCATTTAAATGAATTTAATACAGTTACCAGTCAGTTAAGTTCTGTAGGGGTAAACTTTGATGATGAAGTTAGAGCTTTGTTATTCTTGTGCTCATTACCAAAAAGCTAGAATGGTTTAGTTATGGCCATTAGTAACTCTGTCTCTGGATCTAGTACTTTAAAGTTTGATGATGTTCTTGGTGCTATCCTTAGCGAGGAAATGCGACGGAAAAGCTTCGGTGAGACATCAGGTAATGCTTTGAGTGCAGAGTCTAGGGGAAGAAGAATGGAAATTGGAAAGAGCTTGGGATATCGCAGTAAATCAAGGAAAGGCAGATCCAAGTCCATATTAGGAATAGTGTGCTGGAATTGCGGAAAGAAATGACACCTAAAGAAAGACTGTAGATCTCGGAAGGGAAAAGAAGGAGACACACAGCAAGAAAACAATCATGAAGCAAATGTGACAGGTGATGTGTTACAAGATGCTTTGATTCTTTCTTTCGAAAATGTTATCGATTCTTGGGTTGTAGATTCAGGGGCTTCATTCCATGCCACACCTGATAAGAAATATTTTCATGACTATGTTCAAGGAGATTTTGGACAAGTTAATTTGGGTGATGATAAACCCTGTAAAATTGTTGGAATGGGTAAAGTTCTTGTAAAACAACGGAATGGAAACCAATGGCTACTAAAGGAGGTAAGGCATGTTCCAGATCTGAAGAAAAATCTGATTTCAACAGGGCAGTTAGGCAGTGAAGGTTGTGTGACAACTTTCACAGATAAAACTTGGAAGGTCACCAAAGGAGCGTTGGTAATAACAAAAGGTGAAAAGGTTGGTACATTGTATTTATGCAATGGTATTTCTAACTCTGTTAATGCTTTAACTTCCAAAGGAGCAGATGCAGCATTATGGCATCATAGGCTCGGACACATGAGTGAGAAGGGAATGAATATTCTTCACTCAAGAAATTTTTTGCCAGGTTTGAAGAATGTTGATTTGGATTTCTATGAAAATTGCATTTATGGAAAACAAAAGAGAGTCAGATTTCTCAGAGTTGGGAAAGAAAAGAAGAGCGAAAAATTGGAGCTTGTGCATACAGATGTATGGGGACCTGCTCAAGTATCATCTCTTGGTGGCTCTCGTTATTATGTTACGTTTATTGATGATGCAACTAGAAAAACATGGATTTATTGTATTCAAAATAAATCTGATGTATTTAATACTTTCAAGAAATGGAAAGCTTTGGTTGAGATTGAGACAGGAAAGAATATGAAGTGTCTCAGATCAGACAATGGAGGTGAATATTTCAGCAAAGAGTTTGATAGGTATTGTTCAGAGCATGGAATTCGTAGAGAGAAGACAATTCCAAGAACACCACAAGAAAATGGTCTGTCATAAAGGATGAACAGAACAATCATGGAGCGTGCAAGGTGCATGAGATTGCATGCAGGATTGCCTTTACAATTTTGGGAAGATGCTGTAGATACTGTTGTTTATCTAATAAACAGAGGACCTTCAAGTTCCTTGGATGGTGGTATTCCAGAGGAAGCATGGACAGGTAAAAAGGTAAACTACTATTTTTTAAAGCCTTTTGGTTGTGAGGCCTTTGTCCATATTAATAAAGAAAACAGAACAAAGCTTGAGGCAAAATCAAAGAAATGTACCTTTATTGGATATGGTGCTAATGATTTTGGTTATCACTTATATGATTATGGAAATCACAAAATCATTAGGAGCAGAGATGTAATATTCAATCAAAAGGTCTTGTATAAGAATCAGTTGCAGGAAAAGAAACAAGAAAAAGAAAGCAAGGAATACGCGATTCTTGATGAGATATCTGAAAAAGTAAAGGTGCCTGAAAATAATAATAATCAACAACCACAGGAGCAGCAACCACCACAACAGCAACAGGCACCTCAAACACCTGAAAGTGGTGTTAGAAGATCTACCAGGATAAGTAGACCCCCTAAACAATACTCTCCTTCATTATATTATTTATTGCTGACTGATTCTGGTGAACCTGAATGTTATGAAGAAGCAATGCAGGTTGAAAGTAGGAATAAGTGGGAGCTAGCCATGGAAGAAGAGATGAACTCCTTAATGCATAACCAGACTTGGGACTTAGTCAAGTTGCCTGCAGGTAAAACTACATTGCAGAATAAATGGGTTTACAGGCTAAAGGAAGAAGATGGAGGAAAACAGAGGTACAAAGCTAGACTTGTGGTGAAGGTGTTTGCACAAAAGGAAGGTATTGATTTTGATGAAATATTTTCTCCTGTTGTTAAGATGAATTCAATCAGAACTATCTTAAGTCTTGTAGCAGTGGAAGATTTACATCTTGAACAGTTAGATGTAAAGACAACATTTCTCCATGGAGATTTGGAGGAAGAGATATACATGCAGCAGCCAGAAGGATATGAGGTAAAAGGGAATTAAAAATTGGTGTGTAGGTTAAAGAAGATCTTGTATGGCTTAAAACAAGCTCCAAGGCAGTGGTATCTAAAATTTGACAAGTTTATGTCTGAACAAGGTTATACTAGAAGTCACTCTTATCATTGTGTTTATCTAAAAAGGCAAAATGATGGCAGCTATATGATATTGTTATTGTATGTAGATGACATGCTTGTTGCAGGGTCTAACATGCAGGAAATAAATGTGCTCAAAATAAAATTGGCAAATTCATTTGCAATGAAGGATTTGGGAGTTGCAAAACAAATCCTTGGTATGAGGATAACTAGAGATAGGAAAAATCGCAAATTAACACTGTCTCAGAATGAGTACATAGAGAAGGTGTTGAAAAGATTTAATATGCAGAATGAAAAACCAGTTAGTACACCTTTTGCTAGCCATTTCAAACTTAGTAAGGAGATGTGCCCAAAGACCCAAGAAGACATGGATTATATGTCTAAAGTTCCATATGCATCAGCAGTTGGAAGCTTAATGTATGTAATGGTCTACACAAGGCCTGATATTGCACATGCAGTGGGAGTTGTAAGCAAGTACATGAACAATCCAGGAAAAGAACATTGGATGGCAGTAAAATGGATTCTTAGATATTTGAGAGGTACCACAAATCAAGCATTATTCTTTGGTGGTTCAAACATTGCTCTACAGGGATATGTTGATGCAGATATGCCAGGTGACAGAGATAATAGGAGGAGCACTACAGGATATGTATTTACTATAGGTGGAACAACTGTCAGTTGGGTTTAAAAAATCTAAAGTGTTGTTGCACTTTCAACAACAGAAGCCGAGTATGTTGCTGCTACAGAGGCTAGTAAAGAAATGATTTGGTTACAAAGGTTTATGGATGAATTGGGTAAGAAGCTTGATATGGGCACACTATACAGTGATAGCCAAAGTGCTATTCATCCTGCAAAGAACTCAGCATTTCATTCTAGGACTAAACACATACATCTCAAGTACCATTTCATATGGTCAGTATTGGAAGATGGAGAGTTGAAGCTGGAAAAGATACACACTAGCCATAATCCTGCAGATATGCTAACAAAAGTTGTAAGGGAGAAACTGAGAACATGCTCAGTTTTAATTGGTCTTCAAGGATGACGATGAATATTAGAAACAGCCAGGTCCAAAGAGGAGTCATTGTCCAGAAAATGAAGCAGTGGTGGAGTTGCTACAATCAGTCTCCAAGTGGGAGATTGTTGGGTGTGGAGCCTGATTATCTTGTTTACTTTGTATCACAACATTGGACCAATGTACCTTAAAATTGGCAGCAACGCCACCCGTAATTAATCTCTGCTGTGGGGGGTCTAGGGGGGGGGCGGTAGTGCTTTTCGGAGCCCCCCCCCTGGTGGGGGTTTTCGAGGGTAGCGCCCCCAAAGCTAAAAACAGATGTAAAATTGCCTTGTGAAAGTATATTAATTTCTAGTCAATCTGGGTCGTTCATTAGGCAAATGATCTGACAGTAGAAGTTATGTTTAGATTAGGGTTTTTTTCCTTAGAAGGCAACCCCCTTGTATATATGAGGGTATTGTATTGCGGCTGTGTATTATGCATGTATTCTCGGATCGAGAAACAGAGAGGGAGACTGTGAGAGAGAACAGAGGATATTACAGCGGATCTGCTGTAGGTTTTGCCTCTTCATTTTTGTTGGATAATAGAAAGGAAGGACTGGCTGTTCGGGGTGGACGTAGCCCAAACTGGGTGAACCACGTATATCTGAGTCTCTCTAGTTTTATGTGTTTTGTGTGCTTTTATTTTCCGCATATTTTATGTGTTGCATTGCTCCATAATATATAATTTTCTAACAAAATTCAAACCACCAACCAATATAGCGCTGCCAAATGTTGAAGTCTCATTCGCCCAGATGGAATATTCAAGGGAATATTGTGGGGAATATTTCGAGGAATATTCCTTGGAATATTATTTTTTTAATATTTCCAAATTTGAAAAGTCAACTTTGGTCAACTGATTTTTGAAGGTTACTGGAGACTTCAAACCTTCATAACTTTCACATATGACGTTGGATTTGAGTATCGTTCATGACGCCAGAATCGAAGAGAGAGGCCTTTTCGGTCGTTCAGGTTGTAACGAATTCTGAGTAATTCCATTTTTGAGTATTTATTCAACTTGGACATGATATCCTGATCAAGCACAAACCATAATCACTAGTTCCACGAAAATACCTAAAAACCCACTTCATTGATGTCTAATGCTCCTTCCTTGGCTTTGACATAAACTTGCTCAGTACTCCCACTACAAGTGCAATGTCTTGTCTAGCACATACCATTGCATACACCAGGCTACCTATTGCACTTGCATATGGAACATGAGACATGTCCTTTTCTTCTTCTTGTGTCTTGGGACATGTTGAAGCCTAGAAAATCTCTGCTTCAAACATTGGGGAAAACCACCCGGTCGGGACCTTAGGACAACTCATTTTCCGTTTGGTATGGTGGCTCCGACTGGATTTGAAGGACCAGTTTCCTTATAACTAATGGGTTGGTGATGGGTTGATTTGGATGAGTGAAAGTGGGACTAAATTGACTGAAATAAAACTATCTAATTTAAACTAAATACTGATAAAGAAATTCTAACACTAACCCGGGCAATTATATGTGAATACAACTTAAGATTATTCCAATTTAACAATAACCATAAAAATGTATTATCATTTAAATTGAAATGTGCAGCAACAAATAAATATAACTCTGTTTAAGAAATTAAACAGAGTTGTATTAACATATTGCATTCATCATAATATATCATGTACATATACTTATGAAAGATAACATTTCCATTATACTCAAAAATGATATATATAAAGAAACGTTTATGAGAACAAATATCTGTAAATGATAGCAAATTTTAAAGCGAATATCATAAAACAAAAGAAATCAACAATGAACAGATAGAAATACCTTATTCATCTTGAAAGCTTTCAAATGAAATCTGATACTCTAATCCAGTAATTCTGATGCAAAATCAAATTCCAAGGTACAGAAATGCAACATTTCAAAGATAATTCCGCATAAAATCACCAGATGTGATCCTTTTAAAAAATATATAAGTCAGTGGAGTACAGAAATGTAATCTCCAAGTCAAAAATATTAAAATCCAGGACCCTTCTCTAAATGCATGAGAAGGGTTTAAATACTACTTAGCTAAATCTAAAAATAGTCTATTACAAAAATTAAGGATTCAGTTTAATGACCGTCCTTTTCCTAGGCAAAAATACAGTAAAATTAAAACTAAATCTAAAAATAAAGACTATTAACTAACTATTTATGAACTTGATCTTTAAACTTGCAGACATCTAGCATAGTTTTGAGAAGATGTGGTTGACCGACTTCAGAATTCAACTGTCCTGAAAAGATAGAGTCGACAAGTGTAGGCGCAATCTTCTCTGTAGAATTGATGATACAATTAAGCGCACTGTGCTGACTGTGTGGCTTCACTGAGTATGTCCAGTAAGAGTCCCAGTTTAATCTTGTTAGCCCTTGGATTGATTTTGCTCTTTCTTCTACCTTTTGCCTCCATTCTGTTTGTAGTTGATGTGCCTGTGCGAGATATCCCGGAACAGTTTCTGAAATCAAATTATTTTTGTGTAAATTATCATTTACGCAAACAGTAAGAGTGTTTGCCACTATAGCCGCCTCCTCTGCCGCCTTCTCTGCTCTTCTGATTTGTGCATTCTCCTCTATTAATTTTGAAATTTCATCTCGATTTCGCTTCACCATTTTCTCCTTTTTCTTTTTCTCATATCATACTTCAGCCAAGGTAGTTTCTTCTTTATATATTCGACCTTTCGCAGTATTTTTTCTCTTTGCCGAACACGCTCCACATCTTTTTCTTGCTCAGCATTAAGTTCCTTGAATTTGGTCAATGTTTCCTCATTTTTCTTTACAGTTATTTCAAGTATCTTCAACTCCCGACTTTTCTCAATAAGAGCTTTATGTTTTCCTGAGAGCTCCTGATCTCCAACAGCTTTTTCAGTAACTTCTAAAAGCTCTATGGGGGATAATTTAGCAAACTCACATACGCTATCTTGTGGTAGAAACTGTGTCAAATTTCCCACTTGGATACTGAACTTGTGAACAGCGTCTAAAACATCCTTTTTTGGTACTGTCCGCCCGTGTTTGTTTTTCTTCAACGGTTCATCTCTTTTGGTCCACTCCTGTGTGCATTCTGATAAATTCGCATGTTCTCTGGCAAAATCTTTCATGAATTGCTTATTAAAAGTCGCCTGAGGTTCCGGCAACTTATACATCAGCCTCAAATCTTCCGTGGTGAATGACCCGATTAGCTCTTGAGATCGAGTTATAAATTTCCTGTCTGAAATATCGGTGTTGTCCAGCGCCCATTTCACCATGTCTATATACGAAAGAATCCTCGGCCTTGCTGCTATTCTATGCAAAAATGAGCAAGCCAGTTCTTTAAGAGTTGCCTCAGACGTATTACTGGAACCTGCTGTAGCCGCAACTTTTAACACCACAGGATTTTCTTCTTCCAGCAAATTATACATTCCTTCCCATGTGGTTATACCGGCGTCCTTATTGCAAGCGGTGTCTGCATACAGTGAAGCCATTTCTCTGTTTTCAGAATTCGAGCTCTTCTCTTTCTTACCCATAATGTTCTGTGAAAGCTTTGTATAGATGTTTGCTCCTTCGTGCCTGCGTTTTATGAGTTAAATGAGAGTAATGGTATAAGAAAGGTGATGAGATAGTTTTATATGCAAAGGCGGATGAAATATATTATTATAACATGAAACGACTTTCAATCAAAACAAAATCTCATTTACCATTAATTGACAATCCATTCATTTAATCCAATCATTAAAGCGCATAACAGATATTGATATATGGGAAGATTTTCTTTGAACAACGCGCTTTTATGAATCTGCGACATTGCGATCTGCGCAATATCGCAATATCGCAATATCGCAAAACGTAACAATCGCAACTTTGAAAATAGCGCAAAAGAGCAAATTGCGAAATAGCGCAAAAGTGCACATCGCAAATATCGCAAAAGCAAACATCGCAAATATCGCAGAAGCGCAAATCACAAATATCGCAAAAGCGCAAAATTGTAAATAGTGTAAACAGTATTCGTTTAACATTTCTCTTTTCTATGCTATGCGATCTGCGACCAATATGTTATTGTATAGGCTTTTTGGGATCGCGTTATCGCAAAATCACATTTTTATTTTTACAAAAGATATCTACCATTTTGCGATGGATGCGCTATTTTGTTTAAAGAACAATTTTATTGTAATCTATCATAAACTTAAGTGTTTCTTAAGGTTCTTTCTAAGGGATTTCTCTAAGTTTACGATAGAAAGTTTTATTTGAAAAGGAAAACAAATCCTAATTGATTTTTTGGATTTTTAACTAAGGGTCCCCATTTATTTAATATTATTACTAATATTAAATAAAAAGGGGGTTTGTTGCTGGTCACAACAATTGGCGATTCACTGAAAGAAATAGTTATCTCTGAAAAAATAAAATGAACACTATATTTCTAATAAATAAAGATTTTTAAAAATAATGAAAACTATCTTAAGATATTTTAAATAAAATCTAACTATGAAAAAGAAATAAAAATCATTCACAATTTCTTTCTAATTCCTTAAGAATAAAAACATTTTTTGGGTTGTCTCAAGCTTTGATTGGTGTTAATAATGAAGTAAGTGGATTTCTCCAAGTTTTGGTTTTATAATATACTCTATTGCCATAGGTATTGCCTCTGCTGCCTGCAAACGTTCATAGTCTTGATAGGGTTACCTTTAAACCATTAACCATTCATTGTCCCATCCAACTAAAATTATGACTTTTTAAAAGATAAATTCATAAGACCTATTATCTCATGTTTTTGTATTTTACTTATTTTTATTTTTAAGAGCCATTGTTTTGGTTTGGTAGCCAGTTAATAACAATGCCATTCACTAGTTATAATTAAACTGAACAAGCTGGCTCGTGATGAGACCCCTTGTCTTATATTTATAAGCCATTACCCTGTTTTGGTATGCAGTATTGGTAATGTCAGTTTTATTCCTCCTTATGAACATGGTAAATCGGCTCATAATGAGACCTCTTATCTCTTAAATTTTCATATAATTTCTTAGAATTACATTCTAAAAAATCACAACTTAAATGGATGGGGTGAAACAGTTTTATCCTTAAGAATTAATGGATGACAATTTTCAGAGTTTTTTGAGTACCAAGATTTTGAAAAATCTTTACTTTTATAGATAACCTTTCTCTGCTCAATAAACTTATAATGATTTACATTCTCCTCAAGTTTTCAAAAGATCATGCAAATGATTGAAATAATCTTTCAAAGTTTAACATCTTATTTTAAACTATCCAAAAACTGTGATCATCTCTTTAAAAATTCTTATTTACACAAAATAAATATTTATAATATTTTTCCTAAGAATTTTTCCTAAATAGTAAACTGTCAATTATAGACTTATTAACAACCTTTATTTGCAAAAACAATCAAAAAAAACTTTGCAGAAAGGAATATGTACAGTTTAAGAAGGGGTTACCTCCTTATGAAAAGAATTTCTTCAAGATAAGCCCATTTACAGGAAGAGATTCTCTCTTACCTGTTAGATCTTGGAGTATGAATGTATTTGAGCCTATATTTTCAATGATCTGAAATGGTCGAAGCCATATTTTCTGAAACTTGGTGTGTTTACCTTTTTCTTTGTGTGCTTTATCCCATTTCAGAACAAGATCACCAATTGACAAAATTTTTGAGCCGGTAGAACTTGCATCAAAAGAAGATTTTAGAAGTTTTTGATGTTTTTCATGAATAATTTTTGCTTTATCTCTATCTTCTTCTAGTTTAAGGATTTGATCATATCTCAATTGAATGGATGAAGAAGGATTTTCTTCAATAAATTGCACTAGGGCTAATGATTGAAGAGTTAAATTTGATGGTATCACAGCTTCTTTTCCATAAGCTAAATTGAAAGGTGAAGTTCCTATTGAAGCTTTTTCAGTGATACGATCAGCCCATAATGCAAAGATCAAAGACTTGTGCCAATTCTTTTGATTTTGATCAATGGTCCTTTTAATGATTTTGATAAGATCTTTGTTAGTGGATTCAGCCAAACCATTACCTTGTGGATAATAATTTGCTGAATATTTCAATTTAAAACCTCTTTTGACTGCAAATTCTATTAAACTATTTCCAAAGAAGTAAGATGCATTATCAAAGACAAGAGCGTTAGGTACACCAAACCTGGTTATGATGAATTGATCTATGAAATCAATAATTGCATCAGACTTGGCTACCTTCAACGGGATTGCTTCTACCCATTTTGTAAAGTAATCAGTTGCAGTAAGGATGTACTTGTGCTGTTTGGAAGAATGAGGTACTATCTCACCAATAATGTCAAGCCCCCATTGTTCAAATGGTTGCTCAATACTCACTGGTTGTAAAGGAAAGGTTGGTTTCCTTTGTCTTCCACTTGTAGTTTGACAAACTCTGCACTTCCTTACGTAATCATGCGTATCTTTAAAAAGGGTAGGCCAGTAATAACCAGCACGAATTATTTTGTGAGCTGTGGTATCACCTCCAAAATGACCTCCTGCTGGTCCATCATGCAATTCCTGCAAAACCTTTTCAGCTTCAGTCTTTTCAAGACATCTTAATAAGATTGAATCATAATTTTTTCTGAATAACACATTATCAATAATCTCATATTTAATATCCTTTAACCTTAAAGCGCGTTTACTCTTATAGCTGAGATTAGAAGGAGAATACCTATTTTTCAAGTAATAGATAAGATCAGCATACTGAGATTCAGAATCTGTAACACTTATCTGACCTACTTGAATATCTTGATTTGAATCTTGATTTTCTGGTATGTTATGAGCTCCTTCCAATAATCTACAAAAACCTTGTCCTCTAACAATCTTAGCTGGTTTAATATCAACATCATATTCTTGCAAGGCTGTTACCCAGTTAGCTCTCTTTTCTCCTACTTCTTTTTGAATTAATAATTGCCTCACTGCAGAGAATGGGACAATGATTTTTGTATGTGTTTTCAAGAGAAAAGGTCTGAAATGTTTGATTGATTTAAACACGACAAAGGCTTGTTTTTCAACATCGGAATAATTAAGCTCAGCTCCTTGCAGATTTGAGCTAAAGAAAGAAATTGGTGCTTCAATTTTCTGATCATTGAGCTGTGTTAAGACAGCAGCATAAGATGTTTCGGTGGCCAAAGTATACAAAGTAAAATCTTTAGAAAAATCAGGGGTATTCAATGCTGGTGCATTAATGATCGCTTGTTTGATTGCCTCAAAGGCTTGTTTCTCTTTATGCCCCCATTTGAATATTGAATTTTTCTTAATCATATTTTGTATAGGTGAAAAAATTTGAGAGAAATCGGGAATGAATCTTTTTACAAAATTGATTTGCCCAAGAAATGATTGCATGGATTTTTTATTATGAGGTAAAGAAATATCAGAAATTTCTTTCACTCTATCTGGATCAATATATATACCATCTTTTGAAACAACAAATCCTAAGAGTTTTCCTTCATGAAGAGCAAAGAAAGATTTCTTTGGATTCAAGGAAATACCAAACCTTCTACATCTTTCAAATATTTGCTTTAAATCATGTAGATGATTGGCTCTCTTTTTTGAAAATACTGTTATGTCATCAAGATAAAAAACAACTGATTTATTGATCAGACCTTTAAATGCTATGTCCATGGCTCTTTGGAAAGTTGCTCCTGCATTTATTAGACCAAAAGGCATTTTCTGATAAGCATAAGTTCCCCATTTTGTTCTGAAAGTTGTTTTCAATCTGTCATCTGGATGAACTAAAACTTGATTATAGCCTGAAAATCCATCAAGAAATGACATAAGTTCAGAACCAGCTACCTTTTGAAGTATCTGTTCCATGGTTGGCAATGGGAAATTGTATTTTAAACATGCCTTGTTTAAGTTTCTGAAATCAATATAGATTCTTATATCACCATTTTTCTTCCTTACAGGTACCATATTGGAAACCCAATTAGAGTGCCTTACAGGAAAAATGATTTTGGATTTTAAAAGTTTATTAAGTTCTGATTTGATTTGTACTTCGAGATTTGGATGAACCTTCCTTAACTTTTGTTGAATAGGTTTAATATCAGGAAGCATTGGAATTGTGTGTTGAATAACCGAAGTATCATACGTTTTTAAATCATCATAATTCCAAGCAAAAACGTTTTTATATTTGTTCAAGAGTTTAATGAAAGCATTCCTTTCCTCTGGTGTTAAATTGAGTCCTAAATTAATGTTTTTAGGTTTAGAATCAGAACCAATATTTACTAATTCAAACTTCAAAGTACAACTTTGAAGTTTAGCATTAGTGACTTTCTTGAATATGTCTTTAATGCCATATAAATCCTCTAATTTAACAACAGATTTTGGAATGGGATTTTCATTACCTTTTGAAGCAATTTGTAAATCATGATCATTCTCATCAATAATTTGCTCATCATATGATTTCTCTGAAGTCATGAAATTTAAAATATCTTGATCATGATAGAAAACTCTCCAATTTGTAACATTATCTGGGACAGATGGGCGAAAAATCAATTCTACAAAAAACCTATCAGGACTGCAATCTTCAGCAGGAAGGAGTTTAGATGCAACATTAGCTAACAAGTCAGCTGATGTATTTTGATTCCTAGGAATAGGAGAAATATGGAATGCTAAAAAATGAGTGGTAAGATCTCGTACTAGGGTTTGATAGTGTTTAAGATGTCCTGAAAGGCAATGAATAGTATTCCTAACTTGTTTTATAATAATTTCGGAATCACCAAAGACTTTCAAGTATTTAACATCTAACCCTATAGCTTTATAAAGTCCTTGAACTAAGGCTTCATATTCTGCGGTATTGTTCGTACACTCCAATTCTAACCTACATGACAGCATGGTTTTCTCTCCATCTGGATCAATTAAGATGCACCCTGCTCCAGCTCCATCACTAGACTTTGATCCATCAAAATATAACGACCAAAATAATGATTTATCTATTGGCTTATCTACAATTACATCAGAAATATTTACAATTCTGGAAGAATCAGATTGTGAAAAATTTTCTATTTGAGAAACAAAAGTATTTACAGAAAAAGGTGATTGAGGTGCTTTGAAGTTTCCAAGAAATGATTCAGCAAAATAACCTCCAAGAATATTGTTGTTGAATGCCACAGGCTCATTAGGTTGTTCAAATTCAGTGACAGTGTGCGCCATATGTTTTTCTCGTTCAACTTTGATTTGATTTGGTTTCCCTTTGTAGGGAAGCCACATATGTGAATAATCGGTTGAGATATAACCATTAAGTTTCACAGACCAGTCCCTGCTTAAGATTAATCCATAAAATTCAGGAATATCTGCAATCAAAATATCAATTCTTTGGACAATCCTAGGATCGGAAGCTAATCTGATAGTAACTGAATTGATTTCTCCTACAACTTGAACTTTAGAGCGATCCAATTGAACAATATGAACTGCCGATTTCTATGGTTCGGTATTCAATTTGGCACAAACAGAAGTAGGCATTATATTAGAGGAAGCTCCAGAATCAATTAAACAATTATGTAGATTTTTACTGTACATTTCATAAGTCAAAAGAAAAGGAGGAGTCTGAGAATTTGACTTTTCTCCAATGAGCATGGTATCAGTAGCATCTACCTTGTCTGGTGGCTTACCATCTCCTCTAGCTGATTTTGCAACTACACCACTTGGTAAAGGAGCAATTGGTGTAGCATTTAATTCTTTCAATAGAAACTTCTGCTGGTGTTTTAGTTTGCTGAGTTCATGTAAGGAAATGTTGGCTTTAATCTTTTTCATGTCTTCAACAATGTTATACTCCATAGGATCTGACACCACTAAAGTCTTTGTTGTCGATAAAGGAGGATTAGAAGAAGATGGTTGATTTTGAGTAGGTAATGGAGAAGCTTTCTTTGCAGAGGATTTGTCTTTGGTACTTGGAGTTGTAATTTTCTTTTTAGGAGCTGTAGGCTCCGATGTAGATTTACTCCTAGTACTTACAGGCATAGCTTCTTGTTCTACCTCACTATCAGAATTAGGGAGAATAAAATCCCACATTCCATGCAATTCAACTATTTCTTCATTCTCATCTTCCTCATCTGATACTAAAGATGTATCTTCTTCTTCTTCCTCTTCTTTTGATTCTGCATTAGAGATTGCATTAGGAGGTTTAGATTCAACTTGGTTTCTTCTGAAATTTCGGAATGGTTTTTTGGTAGAAGTTTCAGCTACTTGTTTTTTAATTTCAACCATTTCATTTGACATGGTTTTAAGAAATTTCTGTAAACCTTCCATGTCGTATGGGTCTTTGGCCTTTTTCTTTGAATCATCTTTGAAGCTGACTTTCTTTGATTTCCTTTCCTTAATAGCATTTTTCTTTTCTAGAGAAATAATTCGTTTTTCTACTGCGATAGCCTCTTTCATATTTTTGGCTAATGTAGGTTTTGCAGCTCTATCTACAAAAATTTCTATGTTTGAGGGTAAGGCAATTATGTACCATTCACTTATGACTTGTTCACTAGGCCTTGAATCTGTGTGAATTTTGTTCAAGAGTTTGTTGAATCTAGCGTTGAAATCTTTAATGGGTTCCTTGGGTTCTGCTTTCAAATTTGAGAGATCGTTGATTAAAGTAGCTATTGATCTGTCATCTCCAAATTTGGTTAAAAAATGATCTGTGAAAATGGCCCAACTTGTTATGGATCCTGATGGTAATGAAAAGTACCAGGATCCTGCTGCCCCTTGAAGAGTATAAGGGACTAGTCTGACTACAACATCTTCATGTACGACTCCATTCAAATTTACGGCCAGCATAAAGTTATTGATATGCTCTTCAGCTTGAATGTTAAGATCTGGACTAAAATTTGGAAGCCATTTTCCAGGATTTTCAGGTAAATCATGTAAAGGTGCAGGAATGTTGACAGCTCCTGGAGTAGCCCATGGTCTAGCCATTATTGGAACAACTATTGGAGGAGTAGTATAGGCTGGTGGTGTTTGAATAGAAGTTGTTGGAATAGATGATGTTGAGATTGATGATGATTGAGCAGATGATGATTGAGGAGATGATGTGGAAACAACTGTACTTTGTTGAGTTTGGATTTTGGAAACAGGTAATTGAATATTAGATGAAGAACTTATATCACTTACTGATTCCGATTGAGTTTTTCTTGTCTTGACTTTACTAGGTAAAGGGAATTCTTTCGAAGAAATACCAAGTTTTTCACTTTGAAGCCTAGTAAGAGGTTTTGAAGAAACAAATTTTGAAGTTACACTACCTTCAGATATTTCAGACTCATCTAGAGATAATGAGAATCCTTTCAATTTATGAATTAAATCTTGAACTTCAGGAGTCTCAAGATTTTTATTGTCTGAATGTTTTGAGATTTTGGTAGTGGGTGTATGAATATTCTTCTCAATTCCTTCTATAGGATTTTGTATTTCAGAAGAAATTGAAGAAGTTGATGAGGGTGTTTTTCTCTCAGAATGGCTTGTGGGTAAAGATTTACTTGCCATTCATAGCTCATGCCCTCCTTCTAGCGCCAAAAATGTTGAAGCCTAGAAAATCTCTGCTTCAAACATTGGGGAAAACCACCCGGTCGGGACCTTAGGACAGCTCCTTTTCTGTTTGGTATGGTGGCTCCGACTGGATTTAAAGGACTAGTTTCCTTATAACTAATGGGTTGGTGATGGGTTGATTTGGATGAGTGAAAGTGGGACTAAATTGACTGAAATAAAACTATCTAATTTAAACTAAATACTGATAAAGAAATTCTAACACTAACCCGGGCAATTATATGTGAATACAACTTAATATTATTCCAATTTAACAATAACCATAAAAATGTATTATCATTTAAATCGAAATGTGCAGCAACAAATAAAGATAACTCTGTTTAAGAAATTAAACAGAGTTGTATTAACATATTGCATTCATCATAATATATCATCTACATATACTTATGAAAGATAACACTTCCATTATACTCAAAAATGATATATATAAAGAAACATTTATGAGAAAAAATATCTGTAAATGATAGCAAATTTTAAAGCGAATATCATAAAACAAAAGAAATCAACAGTGAACAGATAGAAATACCTTATTCATCTTGAAAGCTTTCAAATGAAATCTGATACTCTAATCCAGTAATTATGAAGCAAAATCAAATTCCAAGGTACAGAAATGCAACATTTCAAAGATAATTCCGCATAAAATCACCAGATGTGATCCTTTTAAAAAATATATAAGTCAGTGGAGTACAGAAATGTAATCTCCAAGTCAAAAATATTAAAATCCAGGACCCCTCTCTGTATGCATGAGAAGGGTTTAAATACTACTTAGCTAAATCTAAAAATAGTCTATTACAAAAATTTAAGGATTCGGTTTAATGACCGTCTTTTTCCTAGGCTAAAATACAGTAAAATTAAAACTAAATCTAAAAAATAAAGACTATTAACTAACTATTTATGAACTTGATCTTTAAACTTGCAAGCATCTAGCATAGTTTTGAGAAGATGTGGTTGACCGACTTCAGAATTCAATTGTCCTGAAAAGACAGAGTCGGCAAGTGTAGGCGCAATCTTCTCTGTAGAATTGATGATACAATTAAGTGTTGTGCTGACTATGTGGCTTCACTAAGTATGTCTAGTAAGATTCCCAACTTAATCTTGTTAGCCCTTGGATTGATTTTTCTCTTTCTTCTGCCTTTTGCCTCCATTCTGTTTGTAGTTGATGTGCCTGTGGGAGATATCCCGGAACAGTTTCTGAAATCAAATTAGCTTTGTGTAAATTATCATTTACACAATCAGTAAGAGTGTTTGCCGTTGTAGCCGCCTCCTCTGCTGCCTTCTCTGCTCTTCTGATTTGTGCATTCTCCTCTATTGGAGCTTTTTGCTCTGCTATTAATTTTGCAATTTCATCTTGATTTCGCTTCGCCATTTTCTCCTTTTTCTTTTTCTCATATCATACTTCAAACAAGGTAGTTTCTTCTTTATAGATTCGACCTTTCGCAGTAGTTTTTCTCTTTGCCGAACACGCTCCACATCTTTTTCTTGCTCAGCATTAAGTGCCTTGAATTTGGTCAATGTTTCCTCATTTTTCTTTACAGTTATTTCAAGTCTTTTCAACTCCCGACTTTTCTCAATAAGAGCTTTATGTTTTCCTGAGAGCTCCTGATCTCCAATAGCTTTTTCAGTAACTTCTAAAAGCTCTATAGGGGATAATTTGGCAAACTCACATACCCTATCTTGTGGTAGAAACTGTGTCAAATTGCCCACTTGGATATTGAACTTGTGAACAACGTCTAAAACATCCTTTTTTGGTACTGTCTGCCTGTGTTTGTTTTTCTTCAACGTTTCATCTCTTTTGGTCCACTCCTGTGTGCATTCTGATAAATTCGCATGTTCTCTGGCAAAATCTTCAATGAATTGCTTATTAAAAGTTGCCTGAGGTTCCGGCAACTTATACATCAGCTTCAAATCTTCCGTGGTGAATGACCCGATTAGCTCTTGATATGGAGTTCTAAATTGCCTGTCTGAAATATCGGTGTTGTCCAGCACCCATTTTACCATGTCTGTATACGGAAGAATCCTCGGCCTTGCCGCTATTCTATGCAGAAATGAGCAAGCCAGTTCTTTAAGAGTTGCCTCAGACGTATTACTGGAACCTGCTGTAGCCGCAACTTTCAACACCACAGGATTTTCTTCTTCCAGCAAATTATACATTCCTTCCCATGTGGTTATACTGGCGTCCTTATTGCAAGCGGTGTCTGCATACAGTGAAGCCATTTCTCTGTTTTCAGAATTCGAGCTCTTCTCTTTCTTACCGATAATGTTCTGTGAAAGCTTTGTATAGACGTTTTCTCCTTCGTGCTTGCGTTTTATGAGTTAAATGAGAGTAATTGTATAAGAAAGGTGATGAGATAGTTTTAAATGCAAAGGTGGATGAAATATATTATTATAACGTGAAACGACTTTCAATCAAAACAAAATCTCATTTACCATTAATTGACAATCCATTCATTTAATCCAATCATTAAAGCGCATAACAGATATTGATATATGGGAAGATTTTCTTTGAACAACTCGCTTTTATGAATCTGTGACATTGCAATCTGTGCAATATCGCAATATCGCAATATCGCAAAATGTAACAATCAAAACTTTTCAAATAGCGCAAAAGCGCAAATTGCGAAATAGCGCAAAAGCGCACATCGTAAATATCGCAAAAGCGCACATCGCAAATATCGCAAAAGCGCAAATCGCAAATGTCGCAAAAGCGCAAAATTGTAAATAGTGCAAACAGTATTCGTTTAACATTTCTCTTTTCTGCGCTATGCGATCTGCGACCAATATGTTATTGTATAGGCTTTTTGGGATCGCGTTATCGAAAAATCACAAAATCACATTTTTAGTTTTACAAAAGATATCTACCATTTTGCGATGGATGCGCTATTTTTTTTAAAGAGCAATTTTATTGTAATCTATCATAAACTTAAGTGTTTCTTAAGGTTCTTTCTAAGGTATTTCTCTAAGTTTACGATAGAAATTTTTATTTGAAAAGGAAAACAAATCCTAATTGATTTTTTGGATTTTTAACTAAGGGTCCCCATTTATTTAATATTATTACTAATATTAAATAAAAAGGGGGGTTGTTGCTGGTCACAACAGGACACTATTCACCAGATAAAATTACACCTACATGAATAGGAACCCTCACCAATTTATTATCCTCCATTTTAAACCTCTGCAATATTGTCTTGACATACCTCCTTTGGTTTAACTAGAACTTCATATTTTCCCGATCTCATTTAATTTCCATCCCTAAAATATAGTTCGCAACATCAACACCTTCCTGTTGAATTTGGAAAACAATTGGGTCTTCAAATCTTGGATATATTATTTGTCATTTCCAACTAGCAACATATCAGCCACATACAAGACCAAATAAATAACACGCTCACCAATTAATTTCAAATACACACAATGATCCTCTTTACTTCTGGTGAAGCCAATTCCCCGCATATACGTAAAAAAAAATTGATACCACATTCTTGGTGACTGTTTTAACCCATACAGAGACTTTTTTAACATGAATACCAGTTCTTTATTACCCTTCACCACAAATACTTTAGGTTGTTTCATGTTTATTTCCTCTTCTAGGTCCCCGTGAATGAATGTTGTCTTCACATCCATCTATTCTACATCAAAATCAAATGTAATAGCAATAGATAAAAGTAATCTAATAGAAGTTACGTTGGCAATAGGAGAGAAAATATAACCAAAATCAATTCCCGACACCTGGGAATAACCTTTTGCTACCAACTAATCTTTTTATTTCTCCACCTTTCCTTCTATATTCATTTTCTTCTTAAACACCCATTTGCTTCTGATGGTTTCCTTCCAGCCAAAAATTCTACCAGATCCCATGCCTCATTTTTCTGCACGGATGCCATTTCATCAACCATGGCCTCCTTCCAAACTTTTCCATCCTCTGAATCCACTTTCTCACTGACAGTTCCAAGATCATCATCAATGATAGATAAAGCAAAATTTGAATAGAAAGCATATGGAATATACCCTTTTGGTTTCCTTCTTTCTCGAACTAATCTGCTCACAACTAGAGTTTGTGGCTCTTCCTCTTATGAATATTTTTCTTTTGTAGAGTTTGATTTACTATCCAATAAAGATACACCTTTCAGATTTACTATCCAACTTGGTTCTTTTCTCCTTTGGATTGCGTACATATGCATCACATCCAAATACCCTCATATGTGAAAGAGAGGGTTTCTTACCATTCCATACCTCATGTGGAGTCTTATCCTCCAACACTGATGAAGATGATTTGTTAACCAGGTATCATGCGATCTCCATTGCCTCTTTCCAGAATTCATGTCCTAACCTAGTACCACTAAGCATGCTTCTTGCCTTTTCCATCAACGTCATGTTCATTCTTTCTACAACGCCATTTTGTTGAGGATCGTATGGAGTATTATTTTGTCGTGTTATACCATACTTCTTATAGAACTCTTCAAATTACTTATTTCATAATTCTCCTCCATTATCTGTCCTCAACACCTTTATCTTCTTCTCTATCTGGATTTCCATGAGAGCCTTAAATTCTTTAAATATGTCCAACACTTTATATTTTTTCCTTTGGAAATATATCCATGTATTCCTTGAGAATTCATTTATAAATGATACACAATACACAAACTTACCCAATGATGGAACCGACACAGGTCCAAGCACATCACTATGCACAAGCTCAAATATCTTATTCGCCCTCTTAGCACCAGAAGGGAAACTCACCTGATTCCTCTTCCCATATACAAAATTTAAAAAAAAATTGAAATCAAGGGAGAAATTATAAATACCTTCTACCAGACCATTACCATGTAGTATCTAAAGGCCCTTCTCTCCAATATATCCAAGCATTTGATGCCATAACATGGAATTTTCTCCAAATACCTATAGGATTTTTGCTCCACTTTTAGGAACCACGGAACTGTTGCACCCATCAATAACAATGCTACCCATAAGCTTGTAAAAAGTTCCATTCTGAACTCCCCGCATCAATACCACTACTCCCTAAACCATCTTGCAGGTATCTTTCTCAAACACTGTTTTTACACCTACATCATCCATCTTGCTTACAAAAATCAGATTTCTAGCTAATGCGGGAATATGTAGAACACCAATAAGTGTTCTAATCCTTCCACCTTATAAGTTCATATTAATTTTTTTGCGTCTGACCATTATGGCCTTCCTATCATCTACTAAGAATACATCACCACCATCATACTTTTCATACTTGTAGAACCACTCCAAATGGGGAGTGAAGTGAAAGGATGCACCTATGTCTATCAACCATGCCTCATGATATACATGTGTATTTGAAGAGGAAGCCAAATACACATCCCCACCTTCATTTGAGGTGGTTTTCACCTTTGTATAAGGAGAAACATTAGATCCCTTTCATTTCTCATGAGCTTTAGATCTACAATATTTTTTTAAGTACCCTTCCTTTCTGCATTTCTATCACACCTTTACAAACTTTCCAGGAGATTTAGATCTCCCACTCAAGAACTTATTTTTTTTCTATTTTGGGACTATCCTCATATAGAAAATGCATCTCCATTTCGGCCCTCCATAATTTTGCGTCTCATTTCCTTCGACAACAAGTCTAAGACAATTTCATCAAAATTCAACGTAGTTGTATTATTACCTATTGCAACAACCAAAATATCCCATGAATCTGGTAGAGAACATAGAAGACTGATGCACTTATCTTCATCTAAAATTTTAATATCAACATATGAAAAATTACTTACCACAGTATCGAAGGCATCTAGATGCTCTATCACCGAGTCTCCATCCTTAATCCTCATGTTATACAGATTTTTCCGCAGGAACAATTTGTTCACTAGAGACTTAGATTGGTACAAAGTCCATAACTTCAACCACAAAGCCTTCATCGTAGATTCCCTAGATACATTAAACAATACCCAATCTAAGATACATAACTGTATTGTTCTTTTTTATTTCCGATCCAGCTTCGCTCAGTCTTCATCTGACGTTACCATTGGTTTAGTACCCATATCTACCATGATCCAAAGATCTTTATACACCAATAGATCATCCATCTTGAGCTTCCACAACTCAAAACTCTGACCATTAAATTTCTCGATCTTTATCTTTCCACTCCTCGTAATCTTCTTTCACTGCAAGAATCGATCCCACATATCTCCCACTGAACAGGTTCTACCACAAGCTTGAACAAAAAACCCCTCAGCAGCAAAGTCGTCCCCTTGAAGCCAGAACAACTTTGATACCAAATGTAGGATTTAACCCTGTACAGAAATTATCTCCAGATGAACTCCTACAATAGAAAATAAATAATAGCGAGAGAATGAAACATAAAACATATATACATAGAGATTTTCCCCTGGAACCCAAAACCAGGACTGCCATATTAATTTTTGATTATATTCCTTTAAATGTGACAACACATATACAGACATGCCGAAGCATTCATAAACACCAATCCATTAACCCTGTATTAGAACATAACCATAGTTCCCTTGAACAAAACTACAAAATACCATGGGCATAAAATCATCATGCCTAAAACCATGTGCAAACCCATGGACAAAATAATATAAAAATACCCAACAAGTAGAAAGGACAACCAAAGATCCTCAGGTGCTCAAATTTGGGCTTCTTTCCAATGAAGACTTATTCAAGAGTCTTGTTGTTTACGGCAGGGTGGGGAGATCTATTTTGTATATATATAGTTTTTTTCACAGCTTCTCCCCATAGAAGCTTTGGCATTTTTTGATCATGCAACATAGTTTTGACCGCTTCAATGATAGTTCTATTCTTTTGCTTGGCCACACCATTTTTTTGGGTTATATGGTAACAATGGTCTAATTTATGATTCCATATTCTTTGCAAAAGTCAATGGAATCACTGGAAGGGAACTCTCCTCCATTCTCAGATCTAAAAATTTTGATCTGCTTTCCAGTTTGTTTTTCTACTAGAGATTTGTAATCTATGAACATGTTAAAATCTAGACTTTTATTTTTCAGAAAATAAATCCATGTTTTGCAAGAAAATTCGTCCACAAAGATAATATAATGCAAGTAACCACCAAGAGAAGGTATAGGCATTGGTCCACATAAATAAGAATGTACAAGCTACAATACCTGACTGGTTCTACTTTTTCTTGAAGGGAATGGTATCGTCACTTTCTTTCCATTTGTACATTTTTGGAAAATTCCAGCATGATCAGACATGATTTCTAACATTCTAGAAACTATATTCTCAAATGAGCTAATGCTTTCGTAGTGCAATCGAGTGGACCTTCGGTGAAAAAATTCTCTTTGATTATTGATTTCATGGATTAGTGCATGAATATGTATTCTATTGATTCTATATAGACCTTCACATCTAGATCTGAGAGTGAGGGAACCTCTCATGTTGGATCTCTATGGCCAAGTGAGAACATTACCATTTATGAAAGCAACATTCATTCCTTGGTCTTATAAAACTGATATGGACACAATATTCCTCTTTAAACCAGATACATATAAAACTTATTGAAGATTCATAGTTTTACCTTTATATAGATGGAAATAAACATAACCATATACCTTTATGGGATATGTAGATTTATCTCCAAGAATGTTTTTAAAATATGTCTCCTCTCAACTGGATTAGAGAGTAATTTTTGTAACCAGCAAAGTTCCTTGAAGCACCATTATCAACCATCTTTCTTACAAAAATAAGATTTCTAGCTAATGCAGGAATATGTAGAACACCAATAAGTTTTCTAATCCTTCCACATTGCAACTTCATCTTGAATTGTTTGCGTCCGACCATTATGGCCTTCCTATCATCTACTAAGAATACATAACCACCATCATACTTCTCATACTTGTAGAACCACTCCCTATGGGGAATGAAGTGAAAGGATGCACCTGAATCTATCAACCATGCCTTATGATATACATGTGTACTTGAAGAGGAAGCCAAATACACGTCCCCACCTTCATTTGAGGTGGTTTTAGCCTTTGTATAAGGAGAAACATTAGATCCCTTTCATTTTTCATGAGCTTTAGATCTACAATAATTTTTTAAGTACCCTTCCTTTCTGCATTTCTAACACACCTTTTAGACTTTCCAGGAGATTTAGATCTCCTTCTAGATTTAGATCTCCCACTCAAGAACTTTTTTTTTCTATTTTGGGACTATCCTCATATAGAAAACGCATCTCCATTTTGGCCCTCCATAATTTTGCGTCTCATTTCCTTCGACAACAAGTCTGAGACAATTTCATCAAAATTCAAGGTAGTTGTATTACTACCTATTGCAACAACCAAAATATCCCATGAATCTGGTAGAGAACATAGAAGACTGATGCACTTATCTTCATCTAATATTTTAATATCAACATATGAAAAATTACTTACCACAGTATCGAAGGCATCTAGATGCTCTATCACCGAGTCTCCATCCTTAATCCTCATGTTATACAAATTTTTCCGCAGGAACAATTTGTTCACTAGAGACTTAGATTGGTACAAATTCCATAACTTGAACCACAAAGCCTTCGTCGTAGATTCCCTAAATACATTAAACAATACCCAATCTAAGATACACAACTGTATTGTTATTTTTGATTTCCGATCCAATTTCGCTTAGTCTTCATCTGACATTACCATTGGTTTAGTACCCAAATATACCATGATACAAAGATCTTTATCCACCAACAGATCGTCCATCTTGAGCTTCCACAACTCAAAACTATGACCATTAAATTTCTCGATCTTTATCTTTCCACTGCTCGTAATCTTCTTTCACTGCAAGAATCGATCCCACATATCTCCCACTAAACAGGTTCTACCACAAGCTTGAGAAAAAAACCCCTCAGCAGCAAAGCTATCCCCTTGAAGCCAAAACAACTTTGATACCAAATGTAGGATTTAACCTTGTATAGAAATTATCTACAGATGAACTCTTACAATAGAAAATAAATAATAGCGATAGAATAAAACATAAAAAATATATACATATATATTTTCCCCTGGAACCCAAAACCAGGACTACCATATTAATTTTTAATTATATTCCTTTAAATGTGACAACACATATACAGACATGCAGAAGCATTCATAAACACCAATCCATTAACCCTGTATTAGAACATAACCATAGTTCCCTTGACCAGAACTACAAAATACCATGGGCATAAAATCATCATGCCCTAAACCATGTGCAAACCCATGGACAAAATAATGTAAAAAACACCCAACAAGTAGACAGGACAACCAAAGATCCTCAGGTGCTCAAATTTGGGCTTCTTTCCAATGAAGACTTATTCAAGAGTCTTGTTGTTTAGGGCAAGGTAAGGAGATCTATTTTGTACATATACAGTTTTTTTCACAGCTTCTCCCCATAGAAGCTTTGGCATTTTTTGATCATGCAACATAGTTTTGACCACTTCCATGATAGTTCTATTATTTCGCTCGGCCACACCATTTTTTTCGGGTTATATGGTCACAATGGTCTAATTTATGATTCCATATTCTTTGCAAAATTCAATGGAATCACTGGAAGGGAGCTCTCCTCCATACTCAGATCTAAAAATTTTGATCTGCTTTCCAGTTTGTTTTTCTACTAGAGATTTGTAATCTATGAACATGTTAAAATATAGACTTTTATTTTTCAAAAAATAAATCCCTGTTTTGCAAGAAAATTCATCCACAAAGATAATATAATTCAAGTAACCACCAAGAGAAGTTATAGGCATTGGTCCACATAAATAAGAATGTACAAGCTGCAATACCTGACTGGTTCTACTTTTTCTTGAAGGGAATGGTATTGTCACTTTCTTTCCATTTTTACATCCTTGGAAAATGCCAACATGATCAGATATGATTTCTAACATTCTAGAAACTATATTCTCAAATGAGCTAATGCTTTTGTAGTGCAATCGAGTGGACCTTCGGTGCAAAATTTCTATTTGATTATTGATTTCATGGATTAGTGCATGAATATGTATTCCATTGATTCTATATAGACCTTCACATCTAGATCCGAGAGTGAGGGAACCTCTCATGTTGGATCTCTATGTCCAAGTGAGAACTTTACCATTTATGAAAGCAACATTCATTCCTTGGTCTTCTAAAGCTGATATGGACACAATATTCCTCTTTAAACCAGATACATATAAAATTTATTGAAGATTCATAGTTTTACCTTTATATAGATGGAAATAAACATAACCAAATCCCTTTATGGGATATGTAGAGTTATCTCCAAGAATGTTTTAAAAATATGTCTCCTCTCAACTATATTAGAGAGTAATTTTTGTAACCAGCAAAGTTCCTTGAAGCACCATTATCAACCATCTTTCTTACAAAAATCAGATTTCTAGCTAATGCGGGAATATGTAGAACACCAATAAGTTTTCTAATCCTTCCACATTGCAACTTCATCTTGAATTGTTTGCGTCCGACCATTATGGCCTTCCTATCATCTACTAAGAATACATAACCACCATCATACTTCTCATACTTGTAGAACCACTCCCTATGGGGAGTGAAGTGAAAGTATGTACCTGAGTCTATCAACCATGCCTTATGATATACATGTGTATTTGAAGAGGAAGCCAAATACACATCCCCACCTTCATTTGAGGTGGTTTTCGCCTTTGTATAAGGAGAAACATTACATCCCTTTCATTTCTCATGAGCTTTAGATCTAAAATAATTTTTTAAGTACCCTTCCTTTCTACATTTCTAACACACCTGTATAGACTTCCGGGAGATTTAGATCTCCTTCTAGATTTAGATCTCCAACTTGAGAACTTGTTTTTTCTATTTTGGGACTATCCTCATATAGAAAATGCATCTCCATTTTGGGCCTCCATAATTTTTCGTCTCATTTCCTTCGACAAAAAGTCTGAGACAATTGCATCAAAATTCAAGGTAGTTGTATTACTACCTATTGCAACAGCCAAAATATCTCATGAATCTAGTAGAGAACATAGAAGACTGATGCACTTATATTCATCTAATATTTTAATATCAACATATGAAAAATTACTTACCACAGTATCGAAGGTATCTAGATGGTGTATCAGCGAGTCTCCATCCTTAATCCTCATGTTATACAGATTTTTCCGCAGGAACAATTTGTTCACTAGAGACTTAGATTGGTACAAAGTCCATAACTTGAACCACAAAGCCTTCATCGTAGATTCCCTAGATACATTAAACAATACCCAATCTAAGATACACAACTGTATTGTTCTTTTTGATTTACGATCCAGTTTCGCTTAGTCATCATCTGACATTACCATTGGTTTATTACCCAGATCTACCATGATCCAAAGATCTTTATCCACCAACAGATCATCCATATTGAGCTTCCACAACTCAAAACTCTGACCATTAAATTTCTCGATCTCTATCTTTCCACTTCTCGTAATCTTCTTTCACTGCAAGAATCCATCCCCCATATCTCCCACTGAACAGGTTCTACCACAAGCTTGAACAAAAAACCCCTCAGCAACAAATTTGTCCCCTTGAAGCCAAAACAACTTTGATACCAAATGTAGTATTTAACCCTGTACAGAAATTATTTGCAAATGAACTCCTACAATAGAAAATAAATAATAGTGAGAGAATAAAACATAAAACATATATACATAGAGATTTTCCCTTGGAACCCAAAATCGAGACTACCATATTAATTTTTAATTATATTCCTTTAAATGTGACAACACATATACAGACATGCCGAAGCATTCATAAACACCAATCCATTAACCCTGTATTAGAACATAACCATAGTTCCCTTGACCAGAACTACAAAATACCATGGGAATAAAATCATCATGCCCAGAACCATGTGCAAACCCATGTACAAAATAATATAAAAAACACCCAACAAGTAGACAGGACAACCAAAGATCATCAGGTGCTCAAATTTGGGCTTCTTTCCAATGAAGAATTATTTAAGAGTCTTGTTGTTTAGGGCAAGGTGAGGAGATCTATTTTGTACATATATAGTTTTTTTAACAGCTTCTCCCCATAGAAGCTTTGGCATTTTTTGATCATGCAACATAGTTTTGACCACTTCCATGATAGTTATATTCTTTCGCTCGGCCACACCATTTTTTTTTGGGTTATATAGTAACAATGGTCTAATTTATGATTCCATATTCTTTGCAAAATTCAATGGAATCACTAGAAGGGAACTCTCCTCCATTCTCAGATCTAAAAATTTTGATCTGCTTTCCAGTTTGTTTTTCTAATAGAGATTTGTAATCTATGAACATGTTAAAATCTAGACTTTTATTTTTCAGAAAATAAATCCATGTTTTGCAAGAAAATTCATCCACAAAGATAATATAATGCAAGTAACCACCAAGAGAAGTTATAGGCATTGTTCCACATAAATAAGAATGTACAAGCTGCAATACCTAACTGGTTCTACTTTTGCTTGAAGGGAATGGTATCATCACTTTCTTTCAATTTGTACATCCTTGGAAAATGCCAGCATGATCAGATATGATTTCTAACATTCTAGAAACTATATTCTCAAATGAGCTAATGCTTTTGTAGTGCAATTGAGTGGACCTTCGGTGCAAAATTTTTCTTTGATTATTGATTTCATGGATTAGTGCATGAATATGTATTCCATTGATTCTATATAGACCTTCACATCTAGATCTGAGAGTGAAGGAACCTCTCATGTTGGATCTCTATGGCCAAGTGAGAACTTTACCATTTATGAAAGAAACATTCATTCCTTGGTCTTCTAAAGATGATATGGACACAATATTCCTCTTTAAACTAGATACATATAAAACTTATTGAATATTCATAGTTTTACCTTTATATAGATGGAAATAAACATAACCAAATCCCTTTATGGGATATGTAGAGTTATCTCCAAGAATTTTTTTAAAATATGTCTCCTCTCAACTAGATTAGAGAGTAATTTTTGTAACCAGCAAAGTTCCTTGAAGCACCATTATCAACCAACCAACTATCACAATAATCTATAGGAGATGATCTAGAAAGAGAAAAAACATGAAATTACTTGGATTGAGTTTGAACTGAATTATTATAATACCTTTGGTTCCTTAAGGAAAGATAGTTTCCTCTGCGAGTAGAAGGAGATTCTCTTCTTCTGTAATAATATTTGTTGGAGAAATTGTTGAAGTTGGGTTTTGATGCTCTCTTTTTTCCTGAATAGTCACAAGCATAGTCGACATGCTTGTGACAATTGTAGCATTGGAATTTTGATAAGTATCTATTCCATTGAGAGGATTTTTTGGGAGTATAATTTCTCGAATAGTGCATTCCTATTCCTCCTTTCATATTTTTTCCTTCCACATTAAAGGAAGCAGGTTCTCCCTCCTTATGCTTAGAAATTCTCCCTCTCGAAATCATTTTGGCTTCTTCTTGACTTCACTTTCCCAAGAGCTCATCAATTGTAGTAAAATTGTCATTATTATTGATGGTAGTAATACAAGGATATCAATGCCAATTGTTTATCGAAAGAAACTTCACTAGGATTTTATAACTGATATTTTATTTTTGATATCCTCATGAAGTATGCTTGAATGGTTTCTCCTTTGTTCCTTTTAAAATCCTTGAGCTAATTCTTTAGAGAAATAATTTGATTCAAGATGTTCACTTGATACATTTCAATAAACTTGTCATACATTTCTTTGGTTTTCTTCAAATTGGAGACATAAGTGATGATGTGGTCTCCAAGAGAGAAAAGGATAATATTTTTAGCCTTGACTTCTCCTTTCTTGTATTTGACCTTGATAGTAGCATTAGAATTTTCAGCTGGTTCTACTACATATCCTTCAACATACTTTGGAACATCATGTTCCTAAAGAGTAATATCCAATCTAGTCTTCCAAGATAAGAATTTTGAAGCATCAACCAACTTCTCTTCATTCTTAAAGTAGGAGGAATGTATCTTGATATTCTCAAAATTTCAGCAATAAATAGGAAGGGACATCAATATATATTTCAGTTGTAAATGAGATATTTTAGCAGAAAAAGGGAAGATAAAGGTTATCATAAAATGAGCAGCAAGTAGAATTAACAACAATATATATTTCAGAAAAAAATAATAGAGTTGCAAATGTAGTGGAAAACAAGTTATATTTCAGTAGAAAGAGTGCTACAAATATAGCATACAACAAGCCATATTTCAACAAAAAGAGAGTTTCAAATGGAAAAAATAACAAGAGGTATTCCAACAAAAAGAGATATGGAAATGGAACTTGTATTCTTGAGTTTGTCTTCACCAAAGCTCTGATACCATGTTAAAATTCAGATGTTCTATGCTATTACAATCACTTAAATCTATAACCTCTTTATGCTACAAAATAATTTAAGTAATTGTAGATAGAACATAAACCATATAAACCATATCCACAATATAAGATAACCAATAACTCAATGATACATAGAGAAGTTAGGTCCATGACTAGGGAAAAGCCACAAGGGGAAAACCCAGCTAGATTCTTCTTCTATTAGAAATCAATTGTTCAGTAGAGATACAAAGTATAATGAGAGAATGATTAAGTTCACCCAAATATGAAGAATATTTCTAATAATAGTAGTTGATGCAAACATTGTATCACTTTGGCTCTCCAGGATCTTTTCTCTTCAAGACTCTCTTTCTCTCTCTCTCAATCTTGCTCTAGACTCTCCAGCTGTCTCTTTCTCAATTTAGAATTATCCTTTCACAAGAACAAGCAAGTGTGTCAAGTGAGAATGAGAGGAAAAAATATACAGGAAGAGCGAGGTTGAATTCATGGATTAAGTCTTATGCCTTGAGGAGGAGTTACATATGCCAAAATAGGAGTGTAACTTATGCCATAAAGGAGAGGAGTGTAACTTATGCATTTTTAGGAGAGAAGTGTAACTTACGCATTGAATAGGTGTAAGAGGAATATTCTATGATGATTCATTAAAGTGTGTATGATATTTTAAGAGGTGCATAAGAGAATTAAAGAGAGAGAGGAATGAATCCATTAAAAGAGAGAGAGTAACATATGCATTAATTTAGGGGAGTTGCATATGACATAATTGAGAGAATTGGATTTCTTTTTATTAATAATATTATAATATCATAAAGAGGATAATAATAATAATAATAATAGTAATTGAGTTACAAATCAAATAATTGAGATTGATTAAGGATAAGTTAAGTGATTTTCCATCATGTATATATGATTATGAATTGATGGAATATGATTTACTATTTAGAGAAATTCATGGTTGCAAAGATAGAAATGAATTTTTATTTTTAGAAAGTCACTTTAGAAAGGTCAAAAATTAAATTATATTCAAGGAAATTCACCCCATATCTACCAATTTTCAACAATATTCAAATATGCATTCATGACTTGTAGATTACATGTACACTATATGTTTGATGAAATGGCTGTCATGGTTAAGCCTAGTTTGGTCAAATCCTTGTTCAAGTTTTTTATGATTAACATTTTCTTCAAGTCATTTATCATTTTGGAAATTCTTAAAAAGTTTTGGGTAGTGCTCTGGAGGCTGGCCTAGAATTGTGGCTCACTTATTGGGACCACACCATCTGAAATGCAGATTTTGGGTTACAAATTCACTCATGAAATCTTTTTAATGTGTTTTTAGATTCACAACCACACTCATGCACGCTTGTACATGTGATTGGTAGTCTAGTTCACTAAAATAGTAGTCTAGCTCAGGGTTGGGTCACCTGGGGTGGTTCCTTGGCCCATGAGTGACTTGTAAGCCCTGTAGGATGTAAGTTTGTGGTTAGAAAGTCTCATTTGTTGGACCCACTTCCATAAATGAAACTTGGAGGTAAGTACATGCCATAGTAACTTTTGTCTCATGTTTACCCTAGAAAACCAATGAAATTGGGTAAATGTAGGGTTGAGGCATTACAGGTTGGAATTATAGCAGGTTTCATTCTCTTTGGGTAATATATGATACCATAGAGTGGTATTGGAGCATGGTTCAAATACTTAGACTGAATGGGCTAGATGCATGTCATTATGGGAAAGAAAAAATTTATCTAAAAATGAAAAGAGAAATCTTATAAAATTTATCTCATAATATATTATCTACAATAAACTTCTATTTTCATAAAGAAGAAATGAATTGATCGATGATAAACTGGACAATGATAAAATAATCTTTGATAAACTTCTACTGTATGAAGAGGAAATAAATTGATCTATGATAAGCTACCTATGTGTTTTAACCATCTATGAATTAAATATATGAAAGGAACAGATCATCTATTCTAACATGACAATATTCTAGGGATAATGATAATAGTAAATGAAATAACAAACATAAATCTCAAAATAATTGCAATGGAAATATAACTGAAATAGAGCACGCATCTATACTACAGCACATTGTAAATGCATAATAATTTAAACTATGTAGCGACAATTAAATAACAAAATTGAAATGAAAATATTTTTTGTTGCAGGGGCCCTCCACAGCAGATGGTTCAAATATACACTTGACTAGCTTCACATTAGAGTTATGGAACACTTCTTCATTTGATTAAAGGATAAAAACATATTTTTAAAAATATGTAATAACCTCACAACAATTCACCATCTGCTTTACAATTACTTAGCCTGCTATTTATAAAATCCTACCATTAAATGTTCTAAGTATTTTATGCCTTCTAAGACTAAGAAAATTTTATCCTATAACTCGGAACAAAAATGAGATTTTCGTTGCTTCACGATTTTCTACGTCATAGAGAAAATCATGAAGATCTCACTCGCTTGCTCCAGCTCTCAGTTAACCACTCCTTTGACCATGTTCTTTGCTTATTTCTTGCTTGATTCTGGACGGATGAATAGGATAGGAGCTAGATGTCGAAGTGTATTGTCATTTATGGTTTTCTCAGTCTGGCTCTATAATTTCAAGGCTTCATTTTCTTGTTTAATATGTCTATTTAGTGTCTCTAGTTCAAATATTTCTTGTTTTAAAGTATTCACAACTAGATGTTCTTGTGGACTATGAGGCCGATCTTCAAAAAATGATGTCTTCCCTACATCTCTTTTCTCCAAAGTCTCAATATAATCATAAATCTCTTACTATACTGGATCAATCTTTGGAGTTCTTCGACGTAGACTCTAAGTAGGTTAAAAGGAAGTGGGGGATGGAACCCTAGGATCTTCCTCTAAATCAACAAATTCTATTTCTTTTGAAGGTGGTTCCTTTACTGTCTTTCTAATTCTATAGCTTCTTCTTACTAGTTGAAGAGGATTTTCTGCTTTTTCCCTGCTTTTCTTTTTCTTAAGTTCTTCTATGTTTTTACCCTTATATTTTATTTTATCCTCCTTCTTTTTATCTACTTTTTTCTTGAATTTTCCCAGAATTCTTGCAATGGGGATTTCATCTTCTGACTGTTCTTAGAGTGGTTGTTCATTTTCAAGATAACTTTAGGGAGTGGATTTTTGGCTACTTTGCAAAGTCTTGAGCTTCTTCTTACTGTTTGTGGAATATTCTAAGTTTCTGATTTTTCTATATGTATGAATTTTCCTTTTTATTTTATGTTAACCCTTTTCTTTTTATGGATTTGTTCCTTAGCTTTTCCAAATAACCGTGTAATAGGAATTTCATCTTCTGATTGAGGTGGATGTTCATCTTCTGTGGGATTTTCAATTTTTATCTTTCTGCCTCTTTTCCCTTTGTTATCACTAGGCTACTTTTCTTATTTTTCTTGAAAATGATTTTTAGTTAAGAAATCATCCCAAGTATATCCTATGCTCTTTAAATGAAATTAAATGAGAATTTTGATCAATGCATGATGATGCATTGTGTTATCTATAAACTGAACCCTCTTTTGAACCATCCCTGCCATCTTGCTTAAACTATTCAATAAAAAATATGGAAGGTTTATTTCTTTATCCTCTAGGAAATTCATTAGTAACCTAGCATGGTAGAAAAACATGCAACCAAATCTTCCTTCACATATAATAAATTTCTAAATTATCAAAATCATGTTCCTCCATTTACTCTTAAGGGTTGTGCTAGGAATTCTTTTCTTAAAAATACTTGTGTCCATACTTGGGTTTTTCAATAAGACTTTACATTAGTCTCCATTTATTCCTTTGTTTTTAAACGACCTTTCACCTGTTTTTGGAAGTTCGTTTTCCTCTGCCACCAAAGATTTTGTGACTGCAAATTTGATTTCGCCAATTTCGACCTCAACTCCATCGAAGTATCTGGAAAACGATTTCATGGCTTCCTTGTGAAACATGTCAAATTTGTCTATGAAATTAAGTCATTGTGCCTTCTCCAGTATCTCCTTTAGCTGTGGATATCCTTCCATGAATTTCTTACCTACGGGCTCTGTTCTTACGATCAAACCCATCTCTTTTCCAAGATTTTTTCCTTCAAGACTATCTCTACCTGACTGGATAAATTGAGTGTTTTAATCTGAGCTTTGAAACGTGGAGGAGTTATGTCATAAAAATGTGGAGACATGCAGGTAACAAGTGAAGTGAATGAGTGAGGGTTTAGGAATGTGAGCGAGATTTCAGTATAAGTGATGTTTTGGCATGAGACATGACCATTGAATCATTAATGAATGAGATCAAATTTTATCATTGAGGAGATTATGATGTGAACTCGTTGGCGAGTCATAAGATTTAGATTTCAATTCGGCACAATTAGTTTTAATGATAACATTTTTGAGTTGGAAAATATTTTATCATCTAATTTATATATATCAATGTTTTGAACCTTATTATTTAAACAAATTTGTATCATACCTTGGATATAGCTAACCTTTATTGTTTTCTTCTTTGTTCTTGATTCCTTAGGTGTCCTTGAGTACATTATTCAGTATGATCTTCAATATTGTCTTCAACTACTTCTGTCAAACTGTTCTATTCATTTATGTTGTAGAGATGTGTAAGAGCTGCAGAATGTCATAATAGCTACAGAAATGCAATAATTTTGTAGCTAGGGTTTATTTATTTTTAAATAAAGGGAAATGAAAAGAATTTGGAACTTTTAGAATGGGCGTAAAGAAAATATAATATGTCAGAAATAAACTCTAACTTTCACCTTCTTTGTTCTATATAAGGATGCCAATCAATGATTGGTTTTTATACTTATAAAAATTTATTTATTTGTTTATTTTTTTTTATTTTTTTAATAATATATATATAGATAGATATTATTTCTTTTTTTATTTTTTTCTTTTCTTTTTTTAGATATGAAAAATAAAAATAATTCTAAGTTGGAGAAGAAGGATTCTTCTTCACCAACTTCATATCAGTATTGTCTTGATTGTTTTGATAAATTCCTCCTTTTTCATTGGTTTATGATAAACCATTAATCAATGTCTATTTACTAGAAGAGGAACATTTTCTTCATCAATAGTCCTTATCCTAACTACTCCATTATCAAAGACTCTTTCAATCTCATAAGGCCTGAGAAAATGAGTTTGAAACTTCCCATGGAAGTCTTTGAACTTTGATTCAAATAAAAGTGCCAAATATCCTGCCTGAAATTTTCCTTCTTTTATGTACTTATCATGCAATTTGAATCTTTGTTGCTGAACTAGGCGGGTATTTTAAACTACATCTTGCCTTATTTCATCAAGCTCATTGACTTTCTCCATTCTATGCTTCTGGGCTTCTGACAAGTCAAGTCCCAATTTGACTGTTGTTTTGAAGGTTTTGATTTGAAACTCCATTGGAAACAAGAGTTGCTTCCCATAAACAAGTTCATAGGGAGTATGTCCTATTTTATTCCTCCATGTTGTCCGGTAAGCCCATAAAGCTTCAGGAAGCCTTTCTGCCCAATCCTTTCTATGTAGATTTATAGTCTTTGTGAGGATTGCTTCAATCACTTTATTGGTGGACTCCACTTGTCCATTTTCCTATGGATGGTATGGAGTAGACTTTATGTCCTTGATTTTATATTCTTCCATGATCTTTTGCACCATTCTGGATGTAAAATGAGTTCCTTGATCTGTCACAATTTCCCTTGGGACATCAAAGCAAGTAAAAATATCCTAAAAAAGAAATGAAACTACAACATTTTCATTAGCGAAAGAAAGTGCATACCAGAATATACCTCTTTTGTCTTGATGGTGGATTGATTGGTCTAACAAAATCCAGACCCCATTTTTCAAAGGGTTTGATGAGTACCTATGGTTGTAAGGGAATTTCATCTATAGGAACATGTTTTCCCATTCTATGATAGTTGTCACACCTTTTAACATACTCCTTGGCATCCTTGAAAAGGGAAGGCCATTAATATCCTAAAATAAGGGTTTTATAAGCAATCCTTTTATGAGAAAAGTGTCCACCAAATGGCTCGTAATGGCATGCCTTTAGTATTTCAGGTATTTCATATTCTCAAACACATATTATAATCATGAGATCTAGACCTGTCTTATATAATTCATCGTTTACCCATGAATATGATGCACTTGTTTGAATTATCCTTCTCTTTTCTCTAGGAAACAAATTTTATGGTAATATTCCTGTGGCCAAGTAATTGGAAATATCTGCAAACCATGGAGATTTAGTAGATATTGCAAAAATATATTCATCGAGAAAATTATCCTCTACTAGTGTATCATTTTTATCATTTTGAATTCTAGATAAAAATTCAGCAATTGTGTTTTTTTCCAGGTCGATCTAAAATGGTGATGTTAAATTCTTGCAAGAATAGTAGCCATATTGTGATTCTACCATTAGTGATAGATTTATTCATTAGATATCTAATTGCAGAATGATTTGCATGAATGAAGGTTTCATATCGAGTGATGTAATGTCTAAACTTATTAATAGCATGGACAAAAACTAGAAACTCTTTTTCAGTAACAGCTAGTTTAACTCAGCAAGAGTCAAATTCTTATTTGTATAGCAGATGGCATAAGGGTCCAGCTAGTTTTGTCCTCGTACGACTCCTAGAGTTGTATCTAAAGCATCAATTGAGATGTGAAAAGGTAACTTCCAATTTGGTGCTCTTAAAATGTGTGCTTCATCTATCTTTACTTTCATAGTTCCAAATGCTATTTGGCACTTAGGATTCCAACAAATTCACAATATTTACTGAGAAATTTGAAGAGTGGAGATTCATTTTTTGTGAAGTTTTCTATAAATCTTCTATAATAACCTGTAAAGCCAAGAAAACTCCTAAAATATTTTTGACAATTTGGGATTTCTAATTTGGAAATAACTTCAACATTAGATGAGTCCACCTTAATTCCATTTACTGAAATATAGTGTCCTAAAAAAATTCCTTCAGAAAACATCATAAGGAACTTTTCATGACTTAATGAGAGATTTGCTTATTTACATCTTATGAGAACTTTTTCCAAATTTTCAAGAGCCTCTTCAAAATAATTTCCATAAACTTTGAAGTCATCCATATACACTTCCACACAATCATGTATTAAATCAGAGAAATTTCCTAGTACTTCTCTTTGGAATGTTGCAAGTGCATTCCATAATAAAAAAGGAAGTACTCGGTAAGCATAAGTTCCCCATGGACAGGTAAATGTGGTTTTTTCTTGGTCTTCGGGTGCTACTTGAATTTGATTGTACCCAGTAAAACTGTCCAAAAATGAAAAACATTTCTTCCCTGCTAATGTATCCAAGACTTGATCTATGAAAGGCAATGGAAAGTGATCTTTCAAAGTAGCTTTATTCAACTCCCTATAATCAATACACACCGTCCATTTTTCACTGTTCTTAGGGAAAATTAGTAAAGGTGAAACCCACTGACTGTCTGATATTGGATAAATAAAGTTTACATTTAGAAGTTTCTGTAGTTCTTCCTTTACAATTTCCCTAAGATTTGGATTAATTCTTATTTAAGGTTTTCTGATTGTCCAAGAATTTTCCTCAATATAAATATGATGTATTCAAGTCTCCATATTAATTCATTTCATATCAGTGTACTCCCATGCATATGAAAAAGAATGTTTTGCAATGTTTTGATCAACTCCCCTTTTTGAAATTCTTCTAGGGTTTTGTTTATGTTTAAAGTTTTACCTAGAAATATTTCAATTGAATAATTACAAAATTCTTCCATAGAATATAAATATATTTGTATGGATGATAAGTATTCAATATTACATTGTTCCCGAAAATTTTGACTATTCTCACATTGTGAAGATGATTCATAATTTTCTATTGAATTTAGAATTTGATTTTCTTCAGTAATGCGTGAAATAGTAAATATAGGTTGTATACCATTGTCATCATGCATCCATTCTTCATCTTCTAATTCTATCATTGTTTTTGCTGGAGGATATAGAGTGAATTTCTTTGTTGAATTTCCATAAGAAATAAACATATCACCAGATCTACAATTGATGAAAGCATCAGTTGTAGCTAACCAAGGTCTTCCTAATATCAATGGTTGTCCTCCTAAGTTGTTCTTGGGAGTCAATATCATAAAGTCAACTGGATATTCCCAAGAGTCTAAGGAAACATAAATATCTTCTATTACACCATCTGGTTTGATTACTGATCTATTTTCCAATTGCAGTAATTTTGGTGTATATTGAAGGTTTGGAAGCTTTAGTTGTTCCGTGGTTTGTTTACTCATTATGTTTAGGCTTCTCCTATTTCAATGAATGTATTTATAATCTCAATAGCATTGATGTCTATTTCTATAATAAGACTTCCTGGATCCAAATATTTTTGAAAACATGTTTTTCCCATCATGATATCTGTAATTTTTCCCACTAACTAGATTATTTTCACTTCTTTTGTTTTTCTTCCTAATTTCTTTATACTCAACTCTTTTATTGTTTTTGCAAGGATTGGAATTTCCTTAATGGTTTTTAACAAAATAATTGTGATACAAACATTTTTCAATTCATCTAAGATATCATAGTTAGGCCAAAAAAAAAAAATTCTACCCCTCTATCAACTTGTAATATTTCAGGAAAAGGGGTTGTAGTTATAGATATTGAAGGTTACTTTATGATAGGAGTTGAGTTTATTTGATATTTTTGTGTTTGATTTTAAAAATTTTGATTCTGATGAATAGATGTCCCTTCTTCAAAATGATTATTTATGTTTTGAAGATTTTCGTTTTGATGAAGAGAGATTTCCCCATCATCTTTTTCTTGAATAACAATAGAGGGCTTTTTCTTCTGTAGTATTATACCAGATCTAAGTTGAACATTGTTAATATATAGTGAAATTATCATATAAGTTTGAAACTTCTATCACTCTATGTTATAAATGGGTTGAGTATTTTTATTATTTGGGTTTGGGAGTGGCTGAGTAGGCAGTTGGTTTGGGCTTTGTGGAAATGGTAATGAAAGTTCTGGATTATGATTTTGAAATTTAGATTGTTGGCTAGGTTGTGGAAAATTTTGCGGATGATAGTTTGGATAAGATTGTGGATATTGGTGATATTGAGAATATATTCCATAAATATTTTTCATTCCTTTTGCCCAAGGTTGAGGTTGAAACCAAGGTTGTTTCCATGGCATTGATGAATTCCAATTATTTTTTGGGGGTTGAGTATACATCTGAGTATTAAAACCTTGATTTTGTGGCCCTTTCCATGGTCTTCTAGAGACAAAACAAAGAGGATCTATTGGATGGGGAGCTATTCTTCTTGGAAAATAGCTTTAAGACCTGGTATAGAATAATACTTCTTTGTTCCATGATTTTATTTACATGTGACACATGTCTCTTGATTTTTAAATTAAGAGGACATTCTCTTCAGGAATGTTTATTTCTGCATTTAGGGCAGAAGATAGATAAGGCATCACTTCCAGCTCTTTGCTTGTTTTGTAATTTTAAGGTGTCTATTTGTTCGCTAAGACTCCCTAAAATATCTGTTTTAAATTCATCAAGGAAATTTTGTATTTCTGCCCTACTTAATGTTCTAGCTATAGATTTATTCACTATAGAGAGGACACGATCTCTTGTATTTCTTCCAATTCTTGACTTTCCTCTTGAAAGATGTATGCATAACTCAGAGATATTAGGTAATGGTAATTGAGAAATGTCTCCTTTTCCCATCATATTAATAATATCTATCCATTAAGCTCTTATGGCTTTCAAAAGGAGATATTTTGAAGTACCTTGATCCAATTTTTCCATTTTATCTCTTTTTAAGTTGTAACTGAATCTCTCAATTAGGTCCTCTAAGTTTTCATCCTCTCTTTGCATCATCTTAAAAACTTCATCTTTCTGACTATGAGGTATGCAATAATCCTGGTGTTTTTGTAAAAATGCACTCTTCGTCTCATCCCATGTCCTAAAAGAATGTGTTATGAAACCCATGAACCATTTTAATTTTTCACCCTTAAGTGTTGCAGGAAATAATTTCAATTTCTAAGAATATCTTAAGTAGTCATAGGATCTACATAAAACCCCAAATTCAAACAAAAATGTTTCAGGATCTTCATTTCGTAATCCATGAAAATTGGGAAGGATGGAAGGTGAGATATTCTTCATTCTAGCAGTTTTGTCGTCATCAAGTATAGGAAATCCAACATGGTCTTCTCTATTTTCATCTCTATTCTCTCCTCCTCTTCCTCTTCCTCCATCTCATCCACCTCTATTTCCTCCACCTCTTCTACCTCCTCCAATTTTAGGTATACCTCCTCCTAGTCTTAAGTTTTCTCCATTAATATTGTGTACTTCTCCTTCTCCTTCTCCTTCTGCAGCCATTGTAGATTCCTCAGAACTGATATAGGGTTCTATTCTTGGAGTTATTTGTTCTTCTTCTAGTTCTTCTATCAATGTTATGTTGAAGAATATTTCTTATTGCTATTCACTAGGGATTTCTAGCTCTTGAGCTAAGATTTTTTCTCCCGTAGAGGTTAAAAAGACTACTGTTGTTGGAGATCTAGGATCTTATTCTCCTAGGATTTCTTTAGTTGATGAATTTGGAGAGTCTCTAGGCTAAATTTCTGACCTTAATACTTCAGGAAGTCTTGTTTTAAGAATGTAATTTGAGTTTGGGATGGTGGTGTGGCACTACAAGGTCTTGGTGGGGTGAGTGGTGTTGTTGGGATCAAACTCCTACCTCTAGCTACAAATCTACCCCTAGAATCTCTTTCTACGCATATCATGTTTTTGTTTTTGTTGTTGGTTGTTTTTTATTTTTTTTAGATTTAAGAATTTAGGCTCATAATTACACTTCCCCAACAACGGCACCAAAATGTTTAGTCAATTTAATGTCTTAAATTGCTATCATAAATTATCGGCCATAGTTAGTAATATTGTGAAGTGGAGGTGCACTATATATGCTAGAAGCCTATTTTTCTTACTTTATTGTGTAGATTTTATATGTTTTTTTTGGGGGGTTTTGTGTTTTATCTTAAATGTTTGAATGAAATAGGAAAACTAAGAACTGATCTAAGAAATGAAATCTTAACTTAATTATCAAATCCTATAATGAGAATTCTATTTGGAAAGATGAACAATTGATTTTAAAAGAACTAGAAAATAAACTTCGATCCTTTTGTATTTTTTGGAGATTTTATATGAATGAAATATAAAAGAAAGAAAGTAACTTAATCTAAAAAATAAAATTAATGCTTGAAAAATAAAATTAAGAAGGAAGAAAAGGAAGTGTTTAATATTAATCTAAAAATAAAATTAATCTATAAATTACTCTAAATAAAATATTCTAATAACTAAAAAATGAAAGTTACAAGAAGGAAGAAAGGGAAATGTTAATTGAAGAAAGAAAATTGATCGAAAATAAATTTATATTGCATAAAAATAAACCATCTTGAATGATTAACCTAAACTATGTTAGATTATTCTATGCCAAAAAATATCTCTAAAACATCTATCTAATTTACTTCTAGATCTATTTGATGAAAGAATGAAATATATTTAAATTATCAATAAATATAAACAAAATATTAATTCAAACCATAACTAAATCTTATCAAAATATTTATCAAAAAATCCAATTAAATGAAAACTATATAATTAATTATAGGTAAAACAGAGCATCAAACTAACTCTAATTATATTCACAATTAAAATAAAGCCTTATATTCTAAATTATATGAAATGGAAGTATTAAACATATCAACATAAAATATAAATAAATATGTCGTGAAAAATCGAAAGGCTGATCGAAATATAGAAAGAAAACGGAGTATTATTCCTACTGTGCAAAGGTAAAATGCTTGACTGATCTAAGATATATAATTACTTTGTTAGACAAATGCAAAGCAGAGATTCATTCCATATCTCAACAATATTATAACATCAATATAATTCCATAAATTGAAACACTTAAATCATTAAACTTATGCAAAAGACACATCATTCATCTTATGAAAACTCAACATTTATCTAATGAAAAACTCAAGAATTAATCTATGCAGAAATGGAAAATTAAACTATAAACAAACAGAAATTTATGCTACGAAACCTTTTCTTTGCAAGGGCCCACTGCAAAAAAAAGGCTTGAGAATGATGTGAGACTAATTACACATCAATTTTCTTGAACTTCGCCTTCTCCTTGCATTAATAAAACAAAATTTCACTATGTAGAAATATTACAGAAATTGAACTTATCTTTGGTTCAAAATAGCCCAGTATTTATAACAAATTAAATTCAATTGTTTGAGATGATTTCACCTAAATATATTAACGAAACTGAGAAGTATAATTCTAAATAGGACTATGATCTTCATATCTTTCACGATTTGTTACGTGGAGAGAAAATCGTGAAGCTTATAACTTCTCATCCTCTCGTCTTGGCCTCATGTTTGACTAATCCTTTGACCGTGATTTTCGGAATTATTTCTCTCGATTTTGGACAGGTGAGTAAGAAAAAATCCATGTATCAATCATTTCAAATCTACCCATATGCTTCACTCCTCTCCTTCATCTTTAGAGTCTATCAAACAATTTCAGTAGCTACAGAAATGGTGATTAGCTACAAAATTGCATGAATTCTATAGCTAAATACAAAATTCATTCAAATAATAAGATACATTAGAATATAAAATAGAGATCATTTAAATGCATTCCTAGACTACAAATGTATCAATTAACACTGATTGGATTTATGAATTATGTTAAAAGGAAGGAAAAGTGGTGAGATAGATGACAAAAATAAAAAGAGTCTTGAGGCTCAACAATACATTTACTATTAACAAGATTTAAATTTATAATACATTTTTTTGATCATTTATTTCATATTCCAAGGTCTCTTTGGCTCCCTTTGACCTTTCACATTCCAAAACACAACCCTTAGATATTAGGTGTCCAATAGAAAAATGCATTAAAATCAATGCATCTAATGCAAGAAATCAAGCAGTCTTATAAATTAACATCGTTAATGAAATTAATGCATCTCGTGCAAATAATCAAATATAATTAGAAATCAACATATACACGTAAATCAATGCATTTAGTGCAAGAAATCGAATATGATTAGAAATCAACATCTACACTAAAATCAATGCAAATAGTGCAAGAAATATTCTTCTCTTTCCCTCGCCCATCAATCTATATATATACCCCTTGCATCTCTCCTGTATGTATGTATGTATGTATGTATGTATGTATGTATGTATGTATGTCTCCTTATTTTTCTCTCTATGGGTGAACGAATGAATATGGGTTACACTGTTGGGCCAAATGTGGCAATGAAATTTCAAATGTTTCCTATTTTATTGAATTTAAGCCCTCAAAATTTATATAAGAATTGTGAATTAACATTCAAAGTAAAAATACAATATGTGGAGAATTATGTTGTTGTCCTAATGATATTTTTTACAAAAAAAATTATTGTCATATAATCTCTCAATTTTCCATTAAATGAAATACTTGTCCTTGCAATTTTTCGCACATCTTAAGAGGTATGTATGTGTTCACATAGCATAACATAGTATAAAATGTGTAATTTTTTAAAAAAGTGTATATGATCATGACCTACATGGAGAGAAGTAATTTATTCATATTAAAAAATTATTTTTTATGCAAAATTATATGTTTTTATCTTTTTTCGAACTTGGCAAGTAATATTTCAATTGCATTTTGCAGACACATGTTTTCATGTAAGGTTTTTTTCCACTATTTAAATAAATTGAAAAACTAAGTGTAACCTTTTGAAGAGTACTCTTAAATGAATATAGTGGTAATTTTTTCAATTTTTTCATTGTATATATTTTATGTTATTGATTTTTTGTTAATCCTCTTTAAAATTGTCCAAAAATATTTCAAGCATTATGTTTAAAAGATATGAAATGAAAAATCACATATGAGTTTGAAACTATCAAACTCATATTCCATTAGATATAGGATACCTTCCCACCTAAGGACAAATTTTTCCCTATGTCTACTCAGGTAGAAAATGGTGTTGCAGAAAAATCTGCAGAAGGGGTGCTAAATTGTGGTTTTTAGGACCTCAGAAGCTCGATCAAGCACTTGAATTTTAAATACAAATATCTTTATCGAGATTTTTCTAAACCCTTAATCAATCCATTTACGTGGTTAACTAGGGCCTTGATCAAGCCTCTATAAAAAAAAATTCAAATCCTTATGTGAATCCCATAATCCCATAATTTAGATTTTAGAATCAATAAAGATATAAAATTCAATCCATTAGTAATTTAGCTAAGTTGATATGATATTATTTTACTAAAAATGAGAATTCAAATCAACCTAGGTTATGATCAACATTAGAATTTTTTATAGTATTGTGTCGAGAGGCGCATTCTACAACCCAATATGGGGGCAAGGTATAAGTATATCTTCCTGTGCTCAAAATATACCTTATCATATACCTTGAATTTGAATGGATCGTAAATTTATCTTCCACAAAAGTTTTTACCACATTAAAATTCCAAATGTTATTATAATTTTTGTTATAATGTCATGTAGAAACCTTATTAAATCTAATATTAATATTAATAAAATATTACCACTATAAATATTAAATTATGAAATCTCATATTAATATTAAAAATTTAATATCAACATATTTTAATCTTTATATTACTAAATTTATTAATTTTGGATTAATATAGTATTAACTTAATCTAGTATAAAATTTGTTATATTATAATATATATTTATATATTAGGATGTATATTAGCTCCAAATTTAAAAGACCCACAGTGATAGAGGTGGGGATATAGAGGGAGTGACAAAGGCGAGATGGAGATATAGTGAGGGAGAGATAAGAGGAGGGGAGAGAGAGAGAAAGGGGTTAGAGATAGAGAGGGGGGACACAAAGATGGGGAGTTGGAGAGGACGTGAGAGTGGAGGAGAAAGACAGGGGGATAGATATGTATTTGGAGGATAATATAGGGAGGGCAGAAGAAAGACATATAGATAGAGAGGGGGAGTGACAAGGGAGAGGTGGAGAGAGTGTGTGTATGTTTGGGGGTGAGATAGAAAGACAAAGAAGGAGAGATGGAGAGAATAGGAAGAGAGAATTTGAGAGGGAGGGAGATAGTGATAGAGTTGGGAGAGAGAGAGAGATGAAGGAAGAGAGAGAGGACTTCAATGGGAGGTAGAGAGAGAGAGATAGAGTGATAGGGGGAGAGAGAGGGAGGTAAGAAGAAATACATAGAGAGAGATAGGTAAAGAAAGAGAGAAAGGGATTGAAAAGGGAGATGGTGATAGATGGATAGAGAATAGTAGGAGGGAAGAGAGATAGAAGGGGAGATAGGCAGAGAAAGGGGAAGATAGAGAGAGAGAGGGAGAGAAGGGGAAGAGAGAGAGGGAAAGGGAGAGGGAGGGAGATATAGATATATGGAGAAACAATGTGTATGCTTGTGGGTTGATATAGAGAGACAAAGAAGGAGAGACGAAGGGTGATAGAGATATAGATGGAAGGGGGAGAGAGGGAAGAAGAGACAGATAGAGAGAGGGAGTGAGGGAAAGATAGATAGATATGAAGAGAGATAGTGTGTGTGTTTGGGGGGTGATATAGAGAGGCGAAAAAGGAGAGAAGGAGGGAGATATAGATATATATGGATGGAGGAGAGACAAGGAATGAACTTGTTTGCACTAGATGCATTGATTTCAATGTAGATTTTAATTTCTAATCCTATTTTATTTCTTGCATTAGATGCATTGATTTCTATGTAGATGTTGATTTCTAATTCTATTTGTTTACTTGCGTTAGATGGATTGATTTCATTAACATAGATATTAATTTCTAATCTAATTTGGTTTTTGGCATTAGATGCATTGATTTAAATGTAGATGTTGATTCCTAATACTATTTCATTGCTATCACTAGATGCATTTATTTCAATATAGATGTTGATTTCTAATCATATTTGATTACTTGTATTAGATGCATTGATTTAAGTGTAAATTTTGATTTTTCATCCTATTTATTGTCTGCATTAGATGCTTTGATTTCAATAAGTACTTTTATTTCTAATTTGATGTAACTAGATGTATGGTGTACATTAATTTCAAGGTAATTAGATTAACATTGTGCATTAATTCCAGTGTAATCACAAAAAAAATATTGATAAGCACATTGATTTCTATGTTATAGGAATTCAACCATAAATAAAATACTTGAATTTTCATCTTAATTAAATGTTCACATAATTGAAAAAAAAAAATCTTGAAACTATAAACTATTTGTAATTAACTACGTTCTTATTATTCTCATTTCCATGCTTCATATTGGGTTGTAAAAAGTGCAACATATATATATATATATATATATATATATATATATATATATATATATATATGATTAGACTCTTGTAGATAACCTGAAACAAAATAAAATTGAATAAAACTATATCAATCATAAGGAATTTATTGAAATACTTGGATAGCCAAGTAAATTTAGGAAAGTTGATAAAATGATATAAAATTATAGAGATGTTATCATATATTGCTTTTTGACCTATATTAAATCTCAATATTATTAACTTATATCATGTTATGACTAAGCTCTTGTAGATAATCTCAAAATAAATAATATTGAATAAAACTTCTTTGTTGTTTACATGACATCTTTTAAAATTGAATAAAACGTATTTCAATCCTATTTATTTTTTAATTGAACCTTGAGTTTTAAGAAATTGATTGAAATACTTTAAAAAATATTACCATGCAATGGTATATGGGTGGGTCTCAAAAACATTTGTATATGGATTTTTTATTATAATATGGATGACTTTAGAATTCGAATAGTTTATTTTTAAAAATGAATTATATAATAACATACATGTTGATTTCACTAAAAGAAACTTTCTGGAATCCAATATGAAGCATGATTGTAATTCTTTCCATGCTCAATATTAAATTGATACATGATATATTTTGGTTCATTTTAAGTATCAAGGTAACTTGCATCATAGTAAGATTGTACCTATATCATATTATGACAAAGCTATTGTAGATGACCTAAAAATAAATAAAGTTAAATAAAAATTATTTGATGTTTACAAGACATCCTTTAAAATTGAATAAAACTTATTTCAATTTCATTTGTGTTTTTTGATTGAACATTGAGATAGCCAAGTAAATTTATGAAGTTGGGTTACACTTTTTTCCCTTTTCTAAGAAAAAGCTTTCATTTTTTTCTGTTCTTCAACTTTCTGCAAGCTAAAACAATATTTCTATTTAGAATTTCATTTTGCGATAAAAATAAAAGTTGTCAGAAATTTTATTAGCTTTCTATTACTTATTTTTTGGAGTTTTTTAATACACATTTGTTATGTCAACTTAGCGTTTCTTTGACTGTGTGTGTTTTAACAATCAAAGGATTCATAAGAAGTCATGTTAATACACAATATTATATTCTTTGAAACTTTGTGTTTTTGAGAAACAAAATGTGTTACAACAATCCAGACAGAGTCTAATTTGGTTTCGCCATATTACAAAACCAACGGATGCGTATCATAATTACTAGAATTTTTTGAATTGGTCCAATATGAAAAAACAACATATTTTGAATATGTTTTGCGACACAAGAAATTTCTTAACATATAAGTTATAAACTAAAAATATAAAAACTACCCATTAGAGACGACGAACCAATGTAATGCACCATAATTTTTTCAATTTTTTTTACAATGTATTTTGGAAGATACAAAATTATGATTTCACTAAATCATAATGACCTTCAGAAATTGTTTGCACCCATTTTATTACAAAATTAATTAAAATTAGTAAATATTTATGAAATTCCATAAAATTTATATTTCCTGAAAGTAGACTCAATTCTGAAAATGCTTGTCTTGGTTCTGATAGTTAATTCAGATTTTTTCATGGAGTTTAATCAGTGCAAAGTTAAAGATATGTATTCAGAGCTTGGTTTTGTGTAATTGTTGACACGTTAGTTCGGCCGAACTCTTAAAAACAGTTTGGCCGAATTGTTTTTTGCGCCGACGACCTGTCAAGTCTAACGACATAAAATTTTGACCAAACATTTACCCAATTTTTTGTCGGCCGGAAAATACCACGAAGCCCCTCCAAAAAAACATTTCACGGCAATTTATATTCATTATTTTCTCATATTTTCACACATTTGGTCTGATTTTAAAAAGGTCCTAGTCTGATTTTGCAAAGAATTGTTTTGGGTTTAAGGACTTTTCTTGGAGGTATGTGATACATTTTTTCGCTGTTTTTTGAACTTAATTTTCTTTCAAAGTATGGATTTGGGCTTAAGTTTCATTGTTGTTGAAGGTATGGATTTGGGATTAATTTCAAAAGGACTCTTTTTAGGCTTAATATTCAAAAGACAATTTTTGGACATTTTTTGGAAGTATTTTTTAAAGTGATATTTTTTTAGAGGCTTTTTTGAAGCATTTTTTAAAGTGGCATTTTTTAAGAAGTTGGAATTAATTTTAAATGGACATTTTTTGGAGGCATTTTTTGAAGTGACATTTTTTTAGAGTACATGTTTGGGTTGAAGTAAATCTTTTATAATGATTTTTTAATATGAGTTTTTGTCTAACTTTTTAAATGAAATTTTTTTGTAGGACTTGGAAGGAAATATTTTGAGCTTTGTTTCATTTTTATAAGACATTTTTTTCTCGGATTTTTTAAAGTAAGTGTTTTGGATTGAATTGTGTATTTTTTGCAAAATTTTTAAAATGAGTTTTTTTTAAATTAAATCTTTTGTGATGTTTTTTTAATTGAGTTTTTGTCTAAATTTTTGAAGGAAATTTTTTGAACTTCATACTCTATTATCATGGGAAATCGAAGGAATTGTACGAGAAAATATGATCGAAAAAGATATCTCGAGGAACGTAGAGAAGAGACGAGACAATCTCGCAAAAGAAAGATAGAAGAACTCTCAAATATTGAAGGGGAAAATCAACCTCAACTAGAAGTTGAAGCAAGTATGAAAATGTAAATATTATGAGTTTGATATATTTAAAATTTTCCTAGTGTAAAATGTGAAGCTTAATTTTTATTTGATGAACTAATTTGGAAAACATTTTGCAATGTAAACAAAGAGAGATATTCCTCAAAACATTGATGATGAGATACAAAATTTTGAAAGAGAAAGTGAAAGAGATATTGAACCAATGATTGAATATGGTGAAAATGTTGAAAGAAATTCAAGTGAAGAAATTGAATCACAAGGTATATATATGTTGAACACATGCACGTATTATTGAAATTATACATATATTTATTAGTTTAATAATTTATTGAATATGTAAACTTATTATGTACTATTTATTCGAATATGTACAGATGAAATCAATGTCAATGATGAGATGCTAGAAAATGTTGACACTCACACATATGGAGATAAAAGAGTTGACCATTATATACAATATCATGTTAACCGCATTTTTTATACGTACTTCATAAAGAAAAATGTGATAGTTAAAGCCCAAATGTTGAAAGGTATCCTATCATTAAGAAAATTAAAAGAAGCTACGACTTTATTAGGTATTCGAAAATCAACCAAAGATAAAAAAAAAAATGAAGGAAAATGTGATACAAAATATAAATAGTGCTATAAATTTAATTAGAAGATCTAGAAAAAAAATGTTTCAGTTCTACGTAAAGCAATACATGTGGCAGTGGTTTCATAAAGTACTAAAGAGAATCGCTTGGTAAAATCTATGGCACGAGCATTAGGAACCTCACAAAAAAAAATTGCACAAACATCGCAAATTTTGGTTGCAAATAGATGTAAATGATGAACTCGCTTGTTGGAGAGCTATTTGTAGGCAACCATACAAGTATAGACTTGGAGAAAATGTTAAAAAAATAATATATCAATATTGGAAGAATAATTCACGTGTTTCACTAACTACAAAGCATGTGATGTGAAGAAGAATAGAATGAAATTAGTACGAAAAACATGAAAAACATTTCTTGGAAACTACTAAGATAGAGTTCTTCAACAAGTTCAAAGAAGAGAATCGTGAAATTCATGTGTCAATCAGTTCTTTTGTTCAACAAAAACCATGGTATGTAAAACCTATCACCGTACGCAACACTTGTTGTTGTCGTTATCATGTGGAATTTTAGTTATATTATGACACATTCCTTAATTTTGGTAGAACATTTTGGAAGGATTCACCTCCTCCTTCCACTATCCATGATTTCATATCTCAAATTCTATGTGAAAGACAAAGTGATGAACTATTTTACGAAAAGAAATGTGTTGGTGGTAAAAAATGCGATGATTGTGGAAATTTGACTAAATTTAAAAACAAATATTGTATTGATATAAATGATCAATAATTTTCAAACATGAAAGTGAAATGGAAGAGATATGAATATATCCATACATCGATTGAAGGTGCAAATAGTGCTAGAAGAATTGAATTACGAGAAGAAGAAATTTTTGTGATAGACTTTTTGAGAAAGTTTGAGGCAGAAATTTATAAATACACCAAGCATTCCCATAGAGCTAGATGGCAAGACTTTCAATTCAAAAAATCCCGTGAATTTTTTCCACCAGGGACCATTTTGTCAGTAATTGATTTTTCAGAAAACTACACATTTGTTCCACAAGAAGAAATTCAGAGTGAATACTATCATTCTGACCAATTCTCCATGCTCATCCATATTCTATATAGACATGTTGAACAAAACGTCGATCATATAGAAAGCACCAGTGAAAATTGACATGTTATTAAAGTATATCACTTTTATATCAGCGATGATCGTACACATGATACATATTTTATACAAAATTGTTTTGGAAAGATTTATGACACCTTGAAAAGTCATGGAATAACATTCAATGAACGTTGGATATGGTCATATGGATGCGCAAGTCAATTCAAATCTGCATGATCATTCTTTTGGTTGTGTTGTCTTCATAAGAAAATTTGCATTAAACATTGTTGGAATTTCTTTGAGACTGGTCATGGAAAAGGAGAACATGATGGTGCAGGGGCATGCTTAAAATGAGCACTTCAAAGATATCAAATGAAACCCTCTGCAAGCCGACTTGTCGATGCTAAAGAATTTGTTCAATGGTGCATCACTGCTCTAAGCCATGAGACTAACCAATCAAGGGAAGTGTGAAGGTACATTCAATTTAATTTTTATTGGATATCTAATTTTAAATAGTGTACATTTATCACAATTTGATTGTCTTTGATTGTATTTTGATATCATGTTTACATTCTTCTTTGAATTTTCCATATAAAGGTTTTTTTGGCATATTGGGATCGAAGAAGTAGATATATCAATTGGAAATGACGTTGAAACAATAAAGGGACTTGAAAATTGCATTCAATTAAAACAAAGTTGTCCAGAAATGTGTTTGCATTGGATAAAAGAAAATATTCTTGTTTTTGTCATGTTTGCATAGACAACACAAAATCCAATGACATTTGTGAAAAAAAAATATATGTAAAAGATTGGAAACATACAAAGCTAAATACAAAGGGAAAAATTTTCATTGCAATGTTTGAAGAAATGCAATCAGAGGAGACTACAATATCATCCGATGGTAATAGATTTTCTGATCTTTTTAGAGAAGGTAACATTTGAATTACTTTAAAATGATAAAGATCTAGAAATAAATTTAAATACATAAGTTTGTTATGTTTGTTTTATTGTGCAGGAGATGTTTTTGTTGTAATTGCACTTGCTGACAACGATGAAAATGCGAAGTATTATTTGATGCGTTGCACTGAACGAAAAATGAAATTATTTGAAAACTATAATGATCACGAGTTTCCATATGAAAGAGGATCTATTATACTGAAAGGTTATTTTTTCAGACAAACTAATCAATGTGGGGATTTTGTTTACTTTGAAGACTATGAACCTGATGTCATAAGTTGTCAATATAGTCACTTGGTGTGTGCAGCATGCATAAAATTAATAGAGGTTCAATCAAAGAAAAAAAATGAAAATTAAGAAATGGAAAATGTTAAAATCCAATCATGAACAGACCACTGAAGATGGCATTCCATTGGAATTTTTTTGATTGAACCGCCCAACAATTTCTTCTCTTTGGATTATGTTTTAGAACTTCTAGAACTCAACTAAAAATTGAGCTGCCTTGTTATGTTATCTGTGCAAGTGGTTGCACATGTACAAATTGTTTTGGTACATGCACACTAGGATCAACTGAAAGTAGCTTTTCTATACATGCATTGATCAAAAATTTTGCATGTATTGGATATATGTGTGTGTGTGTGTGTGTTCTAGAATGCAATTAATTGTTCAAGTAGTTTTACTATATGTGCATTGATGAAAAATGTTTCACGTACTGAATATATATGTTCTAGAATGAAATTAACTGAAAGTAGTTTTTCTATGTGCATTAATGAAAAATGTTGCACGTACTGGATATATACACAGACTGAATGTGGCCAGTTTTTCTCATGGGATTTTCTGGTAAAAAGTATGGAATGTAAATAAATCATCCATAGTATAGTTTTGTACGAAGATTCCTTTCAGAAAAGAGACTCGGAGCACTTCTCTGACTTTTGGTGGGATTTGACCCACGTCTCTATTCCTGATAGAAAATCTAGTACAAAATTTGTATGTCCAATGGTCGGATATGTTCTAGGCAATTAACTGAAAGTAGCTTTTCTATGTGCATTGATGAAAAATGTTTCACGTATTGGAGATATCTATATATATATATATATATATATGGGTGAAATCGCGAAGTTGGGAAACACTTTTTGGCGGACGGCTAGAATTTGGGAGAAAATTTTAATTTCTCGTCCAAGAAAATAGTCAACTCTATTTCTTGACCGAGAGTTTTAAAAACTCTCGTCCGAGAGTTTTATTGGGTTTAACCGGAGTTAAAAATCTCTCGGACGAGAGTTATGCATTTTCTCGTCCGAGAGTTTTATTGACGGAAACTCTCGGGAATACTCTCGGATGAGAGTTTTGAAAACTCTCGTATGAGAGTTTTGAAAACTCTCATCCTAGAGTTTTTTCAACTCGAGTTTTATTCCTATAATAAAACACAACAATTATTAAGTTTTTAGAATTGGTACTTTATATAATTTAAATAGTACTTTATTAAAATTAAAAAATGATAAAAAATAATAAAATTATAATTTTATTTTAAATTATTTTATTATTATTAATGATAAAAAATACATGAATATTTAATTAAATAAAATTTGTTACAATATTTTGTAATATCATTGTTATATAAAAAACTTAAAATATTTTTATATAAAACTAATTGATATATTAATATAAATAAAATAAAATTCTAAAACATAAATCAAAATAAAAACAACTATATATAATTTATATAATATTTTTTTTGAAATTAATGAATAAATTTAAATTTAAAAACAATTGACTAAATGCAATGAGGTGATAAAGGAGACAATGCATAGCACCTTAATATCGTTATAAATTCTTGGAAATCTCGAGAAATTTTTGAAGTGAGATGAGCTTCTTGGAATGGGTCACTTTATCTTCCACTTTAGTTTCACACAATTAACTTGAAAGGAAGTCTATTTTCCTAGGTATGGATGTAAAGGAATGAACAATATTATTTGAACATTGAGTGAGATGCCCTTCTTGGAATGGGTCCTCCTATATTCCACTTTAGTTTCACAAGATTAAATTGAAATGAAGTTTATTTTCGTAGGTATGGATGTAAGGGGATAAAGAATATTATCCGAAAAGGAAATGAATGTTAAGTGTGACATTCCAAGAAGAAGTGTATGGGATTGGAGAATTATGTTATTGCAGAAAACTAACCCTTGACCCCTTAACCCTTGACCCATAACCCTTGACCCCTTAAACCCTAATTCCTAACCCCTAAACCCTTCACCCCCTAAACCTTAAACCTCTAAACCCTTAACCCCTAACACATTTACACCCACTAAACCTCTAAATCTGTAACCCATTTAACCCCTAAACCCTTAACCCCTACCCCTGACACGTTAACCCCTAACCCATTTAAGCACCTAAACCCCAAAACCCCTAACTCCTAACCCCTAAAATACTTAATTGTTGAATCCCCTAACACCCTAAACCTCTAAACCAATCCTAACCCATTTAACCCACTAAACCTCAAAACCCCTAACCCCTTAAACCCTAATTCCCAACCCATAACCCTTGACCCCTTAAACCCTATTTCCTAACCCATAAACCCTTAACCCCTAACCCCTTAAACCCTAATTCCCAACCCCTAACCAATTCAACACCCTAAACCCCTAAAAACCTAACCCATTTAAGTGTTTATTCCGTTTAACCCCCAAAACCCTAATCCATAACCCCTAAAATCCTTCACTGCTAAATCCCCTAAACCTCTAAACCTATAACCCATTTAACCCCCAAAACCCTAAACCTCTAAACCCTTAACCCCTAACCCCTTAAACCCTAATTCCCAACCCCTAACCAATTCAACACCCTAAACCCCTAAAAACATAACCCATTTAACCCCATTAACCCCTAACTTCTAACCCCTAAAATCCTTAATTGCTAAATCCCCTAACCCCCTAAACCTCTAAACCAACCCTAACCCATTTAACCCCCTAAACCCTAAACCTATAACCCCTTAAACCCTAATTACCAACCCATAACCCATTCAACCCCTTAAACACCTAAACCTCTAACCCATTAACCCTTGACCACTTAAACACTAATTCCTAACCCTTAACCCATTTAACCCCCTAAACCCTAAACCTCTAAACCCTTAACCCCTAACCCATTTACCCCCATTAAACCTCTAAACCCCTAACCCATTTAACCCATAAACGCTAAAACTCTAAACCCTTAACCCCTACCCCTAACTCGTTAACCCCTAACCCATTTAAGCCCTTAAACACCAAAACCCCTAACCCCTTAAACCCTAATTCCCAACCCATAACCCTTGACCCCTTAAACCCTAATTCCTAACCCCTAAACCCTTAAGCCCTAATTCCCAACCCCTAACCAATTCAACACCGTAAACCCCTAAAAACCTAACCCATTTAAGTGTGGATTCCATTCAACCCCTAAAAACCTAACCCCTAACCCCTAAAATCCTTCACTGCTAAATCCCCTAACCCCCTAAACCTCTAAACTTGTAACCCATTTAATGCCCTAAATCCTAAACCTCTAAACCGTTAACCCCTAACCCCTAAAACCCTAATTCCCAACCCCTAACCAATTAGACACCCTAAACCCCTAAAAACCTAACCCATTTAACCCCATTAACCACTAACTTCTAACCCCTAAAATCCTTAACCGCTAAATCCCCTAACCCCCTAAACCTCTAAACCAACCCTAACCCATTTAACCCCCTAAACCCAAAACCTATAACCCCTTAAACCCTAATTCCCAACCCATAACCCATTCAACCCCTTAAACACCTAAACCTCTAACCCCTTAACCCTTCACCCCTTAAACCCTAATTCCTAACCGGGCTAACCCATTTAACCCCCTAAACAGAACCCATTTAAGTGTGGATTCCATTTAACCCCCAAAACCCTAACCCCTAACCCCTAAAATCCTTCGCTGCTAAATCTTGTAACCCCCTAAACCTCTAAACCTATACCCCATTCAACCCCCTAAACCCTAAACTTCTAAACCCTTAATCCCTAACCCCTTAAACCATAATTCCCAACCCATAACCCTTGACCCCTTAAACCCTAATTCCTAACCCCTAAACCCTTAACCCCCTAAACCCTAAACCTCTAAACCCTTAACCCCCAAACCATTTACCCCTACTAAACCTCTAAATCCCTAACCCATTTAACCCCTAAACCCTTAACCCCTACCCCTAACCTGTTAACCCTTAACCCATTTAAGCCCCTAAACCCCAAAACCCCTAACCCCTTAAACCCTAATTCCCAACCCATAACCCTTGACCCCTTAAACCCTAATTCCTAACCCCTCAACCCTTAACCCCTAATCCCTTAAACCCTAATTCCCAACCCCTAACCAATTCAACACCCTAAACCCCTAAAAACCTAAATGATTTAAGTGTGGATTCAAATTAACCCCCAAAACCCTAACCCCTAACCCCTAAAATCCTTCACTGCTAAATCCCCTAAACCCCTAAACCTCTAAACATGTAACCCATTTAACCCCCTAAACCCTAAACCTCTAAACCCTTAACCCCTATCCCCTAAAACCCTATTTTTGAACCCCTAACCAATTCAACACCCTAAACCCCTAAAAACCTAACCCATTTAACTCCATTAACCCCTAACTTCTAACCTCTAAAATCCTTAACTGCTAAATTCCCTAACCCCCTAAACCTATAACCCCTTAAACCCTAATTCCCAACCCATAACCCATTCAACCCCTTAAACACCTAAACCTCTAACCTCTTAACCCTATGTTGGACCATAAAAAGGTATCTTTTAAACACCTAATTAGCCTACATTAATCATCAATCCGAGAGCGTCCTTTTATCTCAAGAGTGTACTATGTCTAAGGCTGCGCTTATCTAAGAGCAATGCTTGTGAGGATGTAGCACAGAAAAAAGTAATAAATGCTTGGAAAGGAAACCTAATTACAATGACAGGAATGTAAAAAGCTAAACTACAGCAATCTTGCTAAGCATCGATCAAGGATGCAGTAGCAATAACTCGTTCCCCTAGAAATTCCAAGGACTCGTGATGAGACCTCCTATTCCAAGGACTTTGCCTTTTGGACCATTTCCCTGGTTTGGTGGCCATAATGGGAATGCCACTTCACTATATTCTCTATGATCATGGTAGGCTGGCTCTTAATGAGACCCCCTATCCTCCATCTGCAAAAACATTAAAATATGTCAATATTTTTCTTTTTCAAACAACACTTTTCCTCAGTTATTCATAAGGGATGGCTCAACACTCCTTAAGAGTAGGAATGATGGAAGAAGTCTGAACATCTCAATAGAAGAAAAATATATACCCCTATTTCCATTTCAAAAATAAATATCAAAGAAAGCTTATAATATGTGGGAAAAGAACCAATCATGATAAAAATAATCGATCAAATTAATTTAATGGTGATAAAATAGCAATGTTATGTTAGTATGCTGATTTTTCCTCTTTTTTCCTTATTACTAGACAATTCCCTTAGAAATGACGATTTCTTTTGATTTGCTGATTGCAGTAATCCTTAATTTGTATGATCGTTTATGATATTTTTGCCTTGAAAGAAAAAATTCAAAATGCAAGCTTAGAACAACGAAAAAAAGAATCATTCAAAAAGTGTTGTTCCTTTAAAATGAATAGCAAAAACAATCTGCGAAATTGTTGTTCCTTTCGAAAGGAACAGCAAAAAACTACTCTGTTGAAATGTTGTTCCTTTAGAAAGGAACAGCAAAAATACTGCACGAAACTGTTGTTCCTTTCAAAAGGAACAACAGAAAAATACTCTGCGGAACCGCTGTTCCTTTCGAAAGGAACAACAGAAGTGTTGTTCTGTTAGAAAGAAACAGCAACGCGAAAAACACACCATTTTTTATTGTTTTTATTTTTTATTTTTAAAGCAACCAAATTCAAAAAAAATAAAGAAGTATTAACAAAGAAAACGAATTTTGTAAAACAACAATCAAAAACAAATACACAAATCGATTTCAACCTTGTATTACCTCTCGAACACCTGATACACAAATCGACAATGTCAGGATAGCTTTCTTGATATATATCACCTTTTCCCATAAGATTTAATGTTTAAACCCATTGATCTTTCATTCCCCTAATTAATGCATTTTTCAAAACATTATTAGGTAAGGGTGCAGATGCATAATGGGATCTTTGAAAATTATATTGAAACCGTTCCACATATTCCTCCAAAGTCTCACTTGGTTTTGTTGTCATCTGGAATATTTCATCTTTTAATTCCCGAGACCTGCAATAATCCTGATATTTCTTTAAAAATGAAGCCTTCATATGATCCCAATCAGTTATGACACCCCCGCCTAATCCCATAAACCATCGTAAGGCTGCTCCTTTTAGTGTGGAAGGGAACAGCTTCAGTTTTTGGGCATCGGTGGTGTAATCATATCCTCTACACAGCACATCAAACTCAAACAGAAACGCATCTGGATCTTCTGATGTCAAGCCATGAAATGTAGGAATATGTTGAAGCGGAATAGCTTTCATGGGTGCGTTGACTGCAGTGTCTACTATAGGGTATTGCAGTGTAGAGGTTTGCTGCCGGTTTTGATTTTGGTTCTGGGCCATTTGATCAAAAATATGCCAATACCCCTCTGGGATTTCTAGGGAATTTCTAGGTTGGTGAACAGGGGTAGAAATAGTTTTAACGGCACTCCCTCTATCTGGAATAAGTATTCCCTGTTGTCCTAATGTTTGAGGTAATTCGAGACCTTGGTTCTGGATAAGTTGAACAACACTTCCCCTATTTGGGATGCTTATTGTTTGGGTAATTCTAATAGGTGATTTTAAGTTTGTAGTTTCTCTTGTTTCCCCTTCTCTTTCTTGGAGATTGCTAGAGTTCCCTTCTTGAAGGAAACTTATGCAACGATTCTCAATTTCTTGGGAATCTTGCTTAATTCCCTCTGTTTGACTGTGTATCTCAGCGAAGGCTTCAGATGGTGACCCTGTAGCCTGAAGGGAACTTGTAGGATGTCTAGAAGTAGTTATTTTAAATCCTACAGATGGCTGAGATTCAGTTTTCTTAAGGATTTCGTCAATGAAGGTCGTGCACCCAAGGGTCACCGGCCCCTTAGGTTTTTCGGCTTTCGGAGGGATTTTGTTTCGCTTAATTGACTTATTCATTCAAAAAAACAATCCTTCATTCCTACCCAAAAGAAAATCTTACTTACTTCTGCTGTGAAGCGAGCTGCGAGCAAGTGTGTTTCTTGCCCAGTGCACAGGTTCTTACCTTCCGTCTTTAATACCCAATTCTCCGCAAGCAGAAGGAAATCAGTTGTGCATTACTCCTGTGAAATGGCATACACTCTCCCCGGCAACGGTACCAAAATGTTGGACCATAAAAAGGTATCTTTTAAACACCTAATTAGCCTACATTAATCATCAATCCAGGAGTGTCCTTTTATCTCAAGAGTGTACTCTGTCTGAGGTTGCGCTTATCTAAGAGCAATGCTTGTGAGGATGTAACACAGAAAAAAGTAATAAATGCTTGGAAAGGAAACCTAATTACAATGACAGGAATGTAAAAAGCTAAACTACAACAATCTTGCTAAGCATCGATCAGGGATGCAGTAGCAATAACTCGTTCCCCTAGAAATCGATGCAAGATGACCAAATCTGGGGACTCTGGAGAGTATATCTCTATCCACTACAGTTCGGTGATCTTAAAGAAAGTGGAACAACTGAAAGGAAATGAAATCCAGAAAAGGAACGGCAGCATGAAATAAACAGCAATTGCAATTCTTAAAAGAAACAGCACCTACGATCCTAATGCAAATTGAGCAATTAAATCTTAAACTCAAACCTGTCGACAGTTAATTGCAATCCAACCATAAACCATAGATGAATGGAACAACACTTACTGTAATTACAGAATAGCAAAATCACAAGGCAATAACGAGATAACTGATCGTTAAATGTAATTGTTGTAAGGAATGAAACAACAATGATTCTGCACTTGCTTCAACGATCGATGAAAGAACTCTGTAAATGAAATCAACATAGAACAAACTTCACACATAAACAAATAAACATTAATAATACAACAGCAAAGTAATCCACCAGAGCCAAGCCCTTAGCACCAGTGAAATACCGTTGGGCTTAACTCAGAATTCTAAATAATAGACGAAACCTGTGTCTTTATATTAATCCAAAAGGCATTACAAACAACGTTCTCTCACGACAGAGAGTCAATAAACATTCAATCGCAAAGGAAACATAAAAGTCTGTTTTTAATGAAAATGTCTTTTACATAATAGCCATTCCCTCCCCGGTCACTACAGATCGTTGCCTTTATAGCTGATCCTTGGATGGACAAATCAAGAGATATGATAAATTTGCACAGCGATCCCTCAAGATCTTCCGATCCAGAGGGATTCGCTCCTCTCTTGTTTTGTTATCGTTCTGTTAACTCTGTTCAAGGTCGAGCTGTCCCCTGCCCATTTCGGGCAATTCGTTCAGATCTTCTTGGCTTTAGCTGGATATGGTTCATCACGAATGGAGTAGAAGTCAGACTGTTTTCAGCCACGCCTTTGATACAGCTGCTCACCTCTTCGAATTCATGTTTTGACCATAAAAACAACCTTTTAGTCATTTTTTAGGCTAAACATAAATCTTTCCAATTTAATTGCAATTCTTATAGTAAATTACCTTTCTAAGGCAGTCAACAGTATATCTATGGTAAAAGAATGAACAAATACATAAGGATTTCATACCTTTTTCACAGCTCAACACCCTTAACCCCTTAAACCCTAATTCCTAACCCCTAACCCATTTAACGCCCTAAACCTTAAACCTCTAAACCCTTAACCCCTACCCCTAACCCGTTAACCCCTAACTTCTAACCCCTAAAATCCTTAACTGCTAAATCTCCTAACCCCCTAAACCTATAAACCAACCCTAACCAATTTAACCCCCTAAACCCTAAACCTATAACCCCTTAAACCCTAATTCCCAACCCATAGCCCATTCAACCCCTTAAACACCTAAACCTATAACCCCTTAACCCTTGACCCCTTAAACCCTAATTCCTAACCCCTAACCCATTTAACCTCCTAAAACCTAAACCTCTAAACCCTTAACCCCTAACCCATTTACCCCCACTAAACCTCTAAACCCCGAAACCCCTAACCAATTCAACACCCTAAACCCCTAAAAACCTAACCCATTTAAGTGTGGATTCCATTTAACCCCAAAAACCCTAACCCCCAACCCCTAAAATCCTCCACTGCTAAATCCCCTAACCCCATAAACCTCTAAACCTGTAACCCATATAACCCCCTGAACTCTAAACCTCCAAACCCTTAACCCCTAACCCCTTAAACCCTAGTTCCAAACCCATAACCCTTGACACCTTAAACCATAATTCCTAACCCCTAAACCCTTAACCCCCTAAACCCTAAACCTATAAAACCTTAACCCCTAACCCATTTACCCCCACTAAACCTCTAAACCCCTAACCCATTTAACCCTTAAACCCTAAACCTCTAAACCCTTAACCCCTACCCGTAACCCATTAACCCCTAACCCATTTAAGCCCCTAATTCCCAACCGCTAACGAATTCAACACCGTAAACCCCTAAAAACCTAACCCATTTAAGTGTGGATTCCATTTAACCCCAAAAACCCTAACCCCTAACCCCTAAAATCCTTCATTGCTAAATCCCCTAACCCCTAAACCTCTAAAAATGTAACCCATTTAACCCCCTAAACCCTAAACCTCTAAACCCTTAACCCCTAACCCCTAAAACCCTAATTCCCAACCCCTAACCAATTAGACACCATAAACCCCTAAAAACCTAACACATTTAACCCCATTAACCATTAACTTATAACCCCTAAAATCCTTAACTGCTAAATCCCCTAACCCCCTAAACCTCTAAACCAACCGTAACCCATTTAACCCCTAAACCCAAAACCTATAACCCCTTAAACCCTAATTCTCAACCCATAACCCATTCAACCCCTTAAACACCTAAACCTCTAACCAATTAACCCTTGACCCCTTAAACACTAATTCCTAACCCTTAACCCATTTAACCCCCTAAACCCTAAACCTCTAAACCCTTAACCCCTAACCCTGGGGTAAATGGGTTAGGGGTTAAGGGTTTAGAGGTTTAGGGTTTACTAAAAAATTTAAATTGGCTAACAATATTGTTTGTTATTCCATGCAGTTCTTTTAGCCTCTCCTTCTTAACTTGGTGCACGCCATTCATCTTATTCACTTGTAGAATTTAACACTCGATAGACAGACTAAAATCCTATGAGAGTTCAGCTACTTTAGGTTCAATTTTTAGGCCTTAAAGTTTGAGAGAAATGACATTTACATGGTTTGAAAATTTATTTTATGCACTTACAAAAAACATGCTTTAAAGTTAATGGGAGAAAGCCAACATGACATGTATGCTTTAGAATATTTTCCTAAGAATTTATGGGACAAATGACACATGTACATAGTTTGCCTTAAAGTGGTTGAGGTTAATGGGTATTAAAATGAAGAACTTCTATTTAGATCTATTATAGAGATTGACTGTAGGGGCATTTACTGTATATGTCACTTTTGATAAAATATGAGATCCAGAGGCTATGTGGCCCTTTACAGACTCTTCCTTTAGAACTTGTAGAAGTTAACACTCAACTGACAAACTAAAATCCTATGGAACTTCAAAATTCTATGAGAGTTCAACCACTTTAGTTTCAATTTTTAGGCCTTAAAGCTTGAGAGAAATGACATTTACATGGTTTGCAAAATTATTTTATGCACTTACAAAAAGCATGCTTTAAAGTTAATGGGAGAAAGCCAACATGACATGTATGCTTTTAAAACTATGCCTAAGAATTTATGGGAGAAATGACACATGTACACAGTTTACCTTAAAGTGGTTGTGTTTTATGGATCTATTAAAATGAAGAACTTCTATTTATATCTGTTACAGAGATTGACTATAGGGGAATTTACTGGATATGTCACCTTTGAGAAAATATGAGATCCAGAGGCTACCTGGCCCTTTACAGACTCTACCTTCAGAACTTGTAGAAGTTAACACTCAACTGACAGACTAAAATCCTATGGAAGTTCAAAATTCTATGAGAGAAAGGAAAATTTTAAGGTTGGAAATTTATTTTAAAGTTTAGAAACTAATAATTTTGTATAGTCTCTATTTAAAAATTTGGAAAATTTTAAGTTAAAAATAATTTATATTATTTAGGTTAATAATTTTTAGAAAAAATGGAAATTAACAAAACAAATTTTGGAAAAAACATGGAAAATAAGGTTAATCAGATAGAGATTCCATTCCATTTATTTTATTGAAATATATGGGTTGTGTTTTGTTGTTTTAAAAGAAGAAAAATAAGAGATTAAGATTCTACCCAACCCTTCATATATTTGAGAGGGTAAATCCTAGAATTGATATTCTAGGAAGTAAATTCCATAGTATTCTAGGACTTCGACTCAAGTAAAGTTTCTATCTGCAACTATGAATTTTGAATAAAGTAATTTGAGTAGTTCTAGAGGTTAGTCAAGATGTTTCAACAATAATTCTACCTACAACTTAGTTGTTGTGTATAACAAGGAAGAGATTTTATCTCTCTCTCTCTCTCTCTCTCTCTATATATATATATATATATATATATATATATATATATATATATATATATATATATAGATTGGCGATGAGAATTTAATTTAATTCTTACACATTAGGATTCGAATGTCTTGTTATCTTAAATCTCAGAAATTACAGATTCGAATGTTTATTGAAAATTAACTTTATCCCTATGGGTAATTTAAATCTCATAGATTACGGATTCGAATGTTTATTGAAATTTAACTTGATCCCTACGGGTAATGGGACCAAGAGGGATGAAAATAACTGTAGTTAATTAAAACAATGATATGCAATATGGAAATAGAGTGAATTAAACAAAGAAATTATATTAATAGCATCGAAATCATCTGAACATTCCAATAACACATCTATCAAATTGATGAACTTTCCTACTTAAGTAGAAAAAATATGCATTGGTGGAATATCATGCAACCTGGAAACAAATGAACTGGAATATATTATATATAAACGATCCATAGTGAATTAATAAAGAGAAAAGAGAAATGAGATGGTACTTATTATGAATCTTTGTAACAGAGTAATATAAAGGCATGGCATTCATTCCTTCATAAATAATATACTTGGCAATAATGATTCAGACACGCATCCAATAAATTTTCAAGGAAATATAAGAAGTAAAACATCCTATAGATCTACATTTATTCACAACAGACACAATTTAAGGAACCAAAAATACATGTGAATCATAGTTCATCTAAACTCAGAAACCACACAATATTACAAATTAAATTGTAACCATTCAATGAAATAGTCTGGCTGCATAGCCATAGTTCTAATTCTGGAAATATGTAATAATTTAGAACGAGTATGCAGCTACATGTTTAGACATCTATAGTTTTAGGAAGTAAAATTCAAAAGAAAACTACTAGTAAAAGGAAACTACACTGAATTTATACAGCCACTAAAATAGAAGTCAAGAAGGCATGACACAGTAGAATCAAGTAGATTCTCAACAGATTGGTTACTGGAATAGGTTAAGTGAACTTGTATAAAATTAGGGAAATTTATAAGAAGTAAAACATGTTATAGATCTACATTTATTCACAATAGACACAATTTAAGTAACCAGAAATACATGTGGCTCATAGTTCATCTAAACTCAGTAACCATACAATATTACATATTAAATTGTAACTATTCAATGAAGCAGTCTAGTTGCATAGCCATATTTCCAATTCTAGAAATATGTAATAAGTTACAATGAGTATGCAACTACATGTTTAGACATCTGGAGTTTGAGGATGTAAAATTCAAATGAAAACTACCAGTAAAAGGAAACTGCACTGAATTTAGAAAGCCACTAAAATAGAAGTCAAGAAGGCATGACATAGTAGAATCGAGTAGATTCTCAACAGACCAGTTACTGGAATAGGTCAAGAGAACTTCTATAAAATAAGGGAAATATAAGAAGTAAAACATCCTATAGTTACATTTATTCACAACAAACAAAATTTAAGTAACCAGAAATACATGTAGCTCATAGTTCATCTAAACTCAGTAACCATACAATATTACATATTAAATTGTAACTATTCAATGATACAGTTTGGTTGCATAGCCATACTTCCAATTCTAGAAATATGTAATAAGTTACAACGAGTATCTAGCTACATGTTTAGACATCTAGGGTTTGAGGAAGTAAAATTCAAAAGAAAACTACCAGTAAAAGGAAACTGCACTAAATTTATACAGCGACTAAAATAGAAGTCAAGAAGGCATGACACTAAAATAGAAGTCAAGAAGGCATGACACTAAAATAGAATTCAAGAAGGCATGACACAGTAGAACGAAGTAGATTCTCAACAGATCGATTACTGGAACAGGTCAAGTGAACTTGTATCAAATAAGGGAAATATAAAAATTAAAACATCCTATAGATACATTTATTTACAATAGACACAATTTAAGTAACAATAAATACATGTGGCTCATAGTTCATCTAAACTCAGTAACCATACAATATTACATATTAAATTGTAACAATTCAGTGAAAAATTCTGGCTGCATAGCCATAGTTACAATTCTAGAAATATGTAATAAGTTACAACGAGTATGCAGCTACATGTTTAGACTAGAAGTTGATGCCCAAAGAGAGGGGATGGGGGAAATTTTTTTCTCGCCTGAGTTATCAAAATGCAGAGCTCAAATTTTCTAAGAACATTTTCTTAAAGAAGCCTCCTTATTGGTTCTTATAGAATGATTTGCAGCTTACCATTTTTACTTGCATTCATTCCATGGTGTAAGCCTCTGAATTATAGTTTGATTGCCATGTTCCAAGGAAGAATTTCTACTTGAAAAAAAATGTAAGAACCACATTTTAGCTACTCATTTTGTCATAAGATTTGAATTAGTGGCTACCATGGACATTTCTTGAATAGTAACATGCTTGATTTCCTTAAAAATCCTAAATATACACAAGCTAAACCACCATCACAATGCATTGCCTTGAGAAAATAGAAATGTAGCCATGTGTTATGTCTATGGTCATTGAAGTATGCTCTAATAATATTTTTTGTATTAACATTTGTAGTTTCAAGTGAAAAAGGCTTCTAACGAATCCCACATATCCTTATTTTCAATTTCCACAATTCTTAAATTTTCATCCAATCGAAAAACAATTATTTTATCCTTTAGTGAAAACCACAAAAAATAATAAACTAAAACCTCAGATTGAAGAAATAAAATAGAAAAAGACAAGCACACACTAATGATAAAAAACCATACAAATTCATTCCAAACAATTATGCTCCACTAAAAATTTGGAAAAAGAATTAATCCACAAATGGTCTAAGAAGTAATATGAATAATTTTTTACAATTTCTATACAAATATTAACTTGCTATTAGCCTAATAAGTCCATATGTTTCAAATAGAAATGATAAATTTGGATGTGAGATCACTCTTCCTATCTCACAAATACAACCATTATAATTCAACTTCTGATATATTAAAACTTTGACTTTTTTTGTTCCATAAATGTCTTCTGCCACGATTCATATGAAAGTAATGTGAATTTGGAAAAGGTAACCAAATAAAAAAATAAAAAATGCAATGCAATTGAAGGGAAGAAAAACATGCAAACTTTCTAAATATGGAAGTTTTTTTTTAAATTGTGGGGTAGACCCATTTTAAAGGCTTCTCTCATTTGAGGAGCCACCCAAAGGAAACTTATTATATTTCTAGAGGGATTTTTCTCTCAAAATGTTACTCAAGAAAAAATGCCAATATATACGTTGAGAGAAATGCTAATGTATCCGTTGAGAGAGGGTGTGTATATCAGTTGAAAGAGGTTTGTATTGCACCAATTTCCCATTTATTTAATCCTTTGATCTGGTCAGATATATGTGTGGTTGGGCATATGTCTTTGTGATTATCTAGTGTGTGAGTTTTAGTATGTGCCTATGGGTATGCTGACTTAGTCTATTCATGTTCATATGGGTGTGTATGAATATGTGCCTCTGCACTACAACTTCTCAACTACGAGGAAAGGTAGTGGAGTACCTAAACCTTAACTGCTCTCTTTCATGAGTAATGGCCTCTTTTAATTTTACTTACATACTATATTCATTCATTTAAGCTATGATTTTATCTATTCTGGTAGACATGGTAGTTTATTTTTAATTGGTTTCAACCATTTCAATGTATGTTTGTGTATATCAAATCTGGCTCAAGGCACTCCTTTGTTTTCCACCGAAATTATTGAAGGAATTAGTTCCATTATTTGAATGTCTGTGGCACTCCTTTTTTTTCTATCAAAATTATTGAAGGGATCAGTTCCATTATTTGATGTTCTATTGTTGTGATGATGGATAGGTCGAACCTTCAACTAAAGAGTTGGAAACACATAATCAATGCTCCTCTTGGATAAAGCGCACAGGGATTCAATTACATGTACATTTCCCTTAAACTTTGCTCTTAAAGTAACACCCTCTTCCTTTCATTTCAGTTTCTTATGTTTTTCTGTAAATTTCTTCAACCCTATAAAGACTGAAACTGGGACTTCTTCTAAATTTCAAATCATACCATGACTAGGTATTTTCTTGAAATTTTCTGAGATTATTTTCTATTTATTTGTTTAGCTAGGTAATCAATCAATCCAATCATTATTGTTTAGATCATCGATTATTTACTATAATTCCTAATCGTCCAATGAGTATTCCATGTTGTTAAGGTTATAAGTCTTTGTATTTTCTCCATTTGTTGCAGAAGTTAACTTTCGTTTCTCCACTATTGGATTGTTGCGTGGTTTTAGTGTAATCCCTCTCCCATTTGGTTTTGTAAAATGGAGAAATAAAACCTTACCAACCCTTCTCTCACTCAGGTAATATTGATATCTACAATGAGAATTATTAATATTGCTAATACTATTACTATGATGTGGTTTCAACAGCGTGGACTGTGTTGTCGTTTTAGTGCCTTCAAAATGATTTTTTCATGGCCGTTGCTCTTATTATTTCCTTATTGAATTGGACTTACATCAAGACTTACACTAAGATGAGGCAACATTTACATTAGGACTTAAACACTTACCTGGAAATTCATAGAAAGTCATCGCGGCGCAACTCCAAATCAGCAACAGAGCAGCAACCAAAGCGCAATAGAGAATCAATTCAACAGAGCTCGCAGAAATTTGTCACAGCACAACTCCAGAGTAGCAACCAAAGTGCAACAGAGCAGTAATTCAACAGAGCTCACAAAAAATCGTCGCGGCGCAACTCCAGAGCAGCAACCAAAGTGCAACAGAGTAGCAATTCAACAGGGCTCACCATAGTGCAACAGAGCCACAGAAAAGCAGAAAAGAAATGTGTGAAAGAGAAGTGAAACCTATAAAAGTTAGCGGGCGATATATTTACAAAATATGAGTTCGGTCGAACTATTTTAAAAGTCCGCCCGAACTAAAAGTTCAGCCGAACTTTTGCTGCCCCCATCTCTGACCAAAAATATGTTTTCCCATGCCGTCAGTACGTTGTCAATGTAAACGGCAGAATGAGTTCGATCGAACTAATTTTGAAAGTTTGGCCGAACTCTCTAATAGTTCAGTCGAACTGTTTCAAAATTTTGGCCGAACTATTGAGGAAAAAAGTTTTCTACCCCCGATTCTCACAAAAGTGTAACCCAACTTCACATTTTCATCCATATATAAAATTGTAGAAATATATATCATTAATTATTTTTTGGTATATTAAATTCCAATATATATGACTTAAATATCATGTTATGTTGGAGCCCTTGTAGATGATTGTTACGATATTAAGTGCCCTAGGGTCTGGGTTGGGAACCCTAATAAAGCAAGAAGCATACAACAACAAGAAGCATACAAATTTACAGTCCTAATACTCAGACTATAAAATGGGAAGAAGGGGTAGTACCCGTAGGTCCTACGTTTGAAGGCGATCCTATAGGGTTCAACCCTTATCTTCTCCTACTACTCCAAAACCTACAACTTACTCAAGAAAGTCACATATACTAGTAATAACTGAAAGCATGTTCAAGATGTTAGTGTTAGATCATATAAGAATATAAGCATAGAAACGTGAAATCATTCATAATAGGATCATAATATGTATAAAGCATTAATATCATGAACATCAAGAATGGGACAAAGCTTCTTTATTGATGACTGCAAAGAAGTGTGAAGGAATACCACCTAATTCATCCACGGCTCCAACTTAAACAGTCCTCTGGAATCGTCCAGCCCAAGCCTCAACAATCTCCTTCCAAAAGCATACACGTGGATGTCATATAAGAGGAATGAATATCTCTATGAGGGAAACAATAGTTTCCACAATTTAGGAGTGTAGGAGACACAGGGATAAATCAGACTTTATCGGGGACTAAATGGCTATAATATCAATACATGTCTCTCTCCCTTCTTAAGGCCTTCCCATGATGTGTATTTACACCACCCCAAAACAGTTCTTTAAGTTGGGATATAGTTAGGCCGCGAGCTTCTGTAGGTAGGCTTCTGGTGTAACCCGTAAACCCCGCCAAGAAAATAGGGAATTTTGTATTTTTTCATATTTCAAATTATATGCGCGGGTTGGGTATAACTGGACCCACATGTGCACACTTTTTTTAGAGGGCGGAGTCACGTATGGAATTAAAAATAATGTTTTTTTAGATAAAGTACCAATTCTAAAGGGAAAGGGTTGCCCAAGGACATAACTAAGTGCATCAAGTATATAGAGGTGCAAAATGATGCTATAACACTGACCTCAAAATAAATAAAATTGAATAAAACTTATTTGTTTTTTACTAGTCATGTTTTAAAATAAATTTAAAACTTATTTTAATCGTATTTGTGTTTTTTAAATTTAATCAACATATATTTTAGTTCATTTTAAGTATCAAAGTCACTTTCATAATAACTTAATATTGCACTTATTTTCTTAGCCTATGAAACTAGAAATCAAAATTGTTATATTTTTTAATAAAAGATATATTATATAGAAAAATTTTAAACTACCAAAATAATTTTAAAAAATCCATAAACTTCAAAAATTAATGAGCATTCATAAACAATATTAATACAAATCCATAAATTGAAATAATGAATTTATCAATAAACTATCCATACGAAAATATATACAAATTACAAATATCACATGAGCATCCATAAACTGAAATAATGTTCATGTACATCCATAAACTGTACATGTTTGAGAATATACAAATTCGGTATCAGATGCGAATGTGCCCTATGAAATGAACTTGAAAATATACAAACTATTTGGACTCTAAGTACCACGTGAACTCTTATGTAAGTTCAACTACGTAAAGTAAGTGTCCATAAGTTGGTACTGCAATATAACACATTCAAATTCAAACTAATTAGATCATTATTTGTACAAAATAAACAATATGGAACTAAATTATCTTGAACCACATTTTTAATTACATATATGAATCTAATAACCTCACTCGAATCCAAATGCAAGTCCTATAGTATGGGGTTTGATGAATCTAGGTTTGGTGCTCGCTTTCCTATGGCTCAAATATTGGGGCATGCATCGATGGACCCGCATCGACAATGCCTCTGTACCCAAGATCCCACTCATGCTTCCACATAACTGCAAAACTGACAATGCTTTTCATATGGTATTGTGTACACAATGGCAAGGAAAAATTTTAATTAGTCAAAAAATTAATTAACATGAATGTAAATTAAAAAAAGAAAATGCTGAAATCTTGTGAATACAAACATTTACCTCAACTATTGTTCCATGTGTTTGTACATAGTGACTCTCCTACACATGAGTGTTATGAGGTGGAGGAGAATCCATGGAAACATTCACTCATGGAGGATGGCCCGACTGATCAAATCCCCCCTCAAACAACCTTATAAGGTCATCCATGTAGATGGATCCCTATGTCTACATGTTATCATTAACTTATTAATATAAATGCAATCTAATACGAACTAAATTACTATAAATAATTATGCATAATTTGATAGTGAGATTCAAAATAATCATATATATATATATATATATATATATATATATGTATGTATGTATGTATGTATGTATGTATGTATGTATGTATGTATGTATGTATGTATGTATGTATGTATGTATGTATGTATGTATGTATGTATGTATGTATGTATGTACATGGTCTGTTTCACGTAAGTCATGCACCCTCCAAGTGTCATGGATGGCATCACAACACATACATGCATATGAAAAAAATCTAGTCAATGGGTAAAATCACAAGAAATGAGTCATCATATGAAGGAACTGGTGGCTCACGAGGTAATGGTGGTAGTCTACTAATCTCTTCATGCAATGCAACATGCGCACTGACCAATGACATTTTCATGTTATCTACAATGGTATCCTTGGTCTCACACCGAGCTGCGATGGATACTATAGCTATGTCAGCAATATCGTGCTTTGAAAGGTAGTAGAAACAATCTCAAGGGTGGTGGTACATGCCCAGTTTCCCTACAAGCCCCCTCGCAATCATATGTACGTCCCAAGATGGATCCATAATAATGAGATCCAGTATTAGTGTAATTCATCCTCATATGTAAACCAAAACATGCATATATATGCTTAGAAAAATAAAGGGTGACCCAGTCATGGTGGTGGAATTTGCCCTAATCTACAATGAATTGATCATACACAAAGGGTTGCATCAACATCCTTAAAATATTTGAGTGGAATCGAACCTTTATGTTTAGCAAGGTGATCGAGAGGGATGTTGAACAACTCCCCATGAACGTTAGTGTACTTTCTGGCCTCTTTCACCACCTCTTAGGTACATGAGCATCTAACCTCACCACCTAGCAAGTATGTGGGTCTGTATGGACTGTAGGAGGTGGCTCTGTGGGCCTAACCTTAGGTATGTCTCGATCAACCAATTGATGCTTTCCAACATTAAAGACAAACTAAGACTAGTATTTGAACTATCAAGGATATTGTGCAGCTCTCGAGTGATCCGCGTATGATGGGATGTAACATAATCCAATGTTATATCATTGTAGCATTGTCCCACAGAGGGATCGGTGTTGCATTGTGATCCTCAGGTTCACCCTGCTGAGGGTATGCAAATCATAAACACAATTTAACATATATATTTAATAAAATACAAGCATAATCACATATAAATTAAATTAAAATACACTAGTTGAAGACAATTTAAAAATTAAAGATAATTTCAAGGCATAACTGCATAAAGTTTAAAGAGGATTTAAAAAGGCAAGAGGTGTACCTAAGCAAGTGAAAAAGGTCCACTAGAGGTATCATGATCATCAATAGAGATAGAAACATTGCCTCTGACACTCCAACTGGAGTCAGAGGTAGGATCTATGAGTGGAATTCACACTCTGGGTGGGCTACATGATCTAACATGAGCCCGAAAATGTATAGTAGATCCCCTCACACTCTGATGGCTTGTAGTTGGGGTGCATTTAGGAGATGCCTCTACATATTACATATTATACATATAAACCAATTCAAGAAAAAATTATTGACTAAACTATTAAATATAATATAAAACTCTTACATATATTACATATAAGTTAATCTAAGAAAAAAATGTTGACATAGAAAGAATGTTGACACGCAAAACCATTTTTAAATTCAAGTAGAATAATCTAGCCTGAAGTCCTAAAATTTAAAGTCCATTTTTTGATCATTTATCAACCAAAGTATTGAGTTTGGTGTAAACACAATCAAAATAAGTGATAAAATCTACCTTCACACTTTTTCTCATTCTAAATAATGCATCTTATTCATAGGGCATAAATATGTAAATATATATGTAAAAAATTGAAATAAACTTATTTGCAAAACTATTAAATTTCATGCTAACCAAATACTCCAATAGACTTTAAGTTCTTATAATGTTTGACTTTGACACATAACATGTATTAGGTGCAAGCACATGAAGACAATGTTTCTTGTACACCACACTACATACTAAAACAAGAGGGTGCAAATTAGAAAAGAGTCAAAATGCTTTTATTCACTTTAAATGCACATTTCATGGTGGACTTAATGTATCTATCACTGTTGCATTGTTGAAAATTGCACACACACACACACACACACAAATATATATATATATATATATACTATGTTAAATGTTATAGTTATATTATGTTATAATTATCTTTTACATGTTACACTATGTTATGGTATAGTTATATTGCTATGTTATACATAATTTATAGTTATTTGTGGTCTTTCTCTCTCTATAATTATGTTATGTTATATATATATATATAGAACTATGTGATATTATAGTTATAATAATTAAATATATATCTAGTTATATAATTATGTTATGAACTATAGTTATAGTTATGTTACATGTGATGTTATGTTATGAACTAAATAGTTATAGAACTATGTTATGTTAGAAATAATATATATATATATATATATATATATATATATATATATATAACATCATATATATATATATGTGTGTGTGTGTGATGTTAAGTACTTAATTTTTTAAAATTAACCATATTTTATTTATTTTTTAAAAATTATTTAAAATATAGATTAATTTAAATTTAAAATAATAAAATAAAATAAAATTTCTTATTTTATAAATAGAGATTCAATATGAACAACCATATTCATCATGTCAATCTCAAGCTTCTAATTTATTTAATTATTGGTTATAGTTTGGTTGTTTTCTGTTTTGCAGTTTTATGGGTTATATTTTCGGTTAAATTTGTTAGAAATTTACACTGCATTTTAAAACCTAAAATAATGAAAAACTTTAAAACCTAAAATAATTACTAATTAATGATTTTACAGTTCAAAATAAAAAAATATGCATAATAAACATGCTCCTATGGCAAGTAAGAAAAAAAATTAAAACAAAAATTCTAGTTCTTTTGGAGGTTTCTAAGAATTTTCTAGGTTGTCTTTTGTGGTTTTCATGGCTTTTATATGGTAAGCTTTTTTTTCAAATTAATTTATTTAATTTGTAGGAAAAAATAAATATAAAATATAAAAAGGATAGGAAACCTACCTTTGCTTGAGCCTCTGGGACATTGGTGGGGTTGTTGGTGAGGTTCGTTGGGTTTCTCCATCATTCAGTCTCTCGATAAAGCTCCAATATCTTGGTTGAGCTCTTGCTTGTTTGCAGTCTGTGCAGAAATGACACACACAGACCGTAGCCATGTTTTTTAATAAAAAGCAGGAGCTTGATTAAGCTCTAATGCTCGATTGAGCCATAATTCTTGATCGAGTTTCATTTTAAACCCTCACTCAAACCATAATACTCGATCAAGTTTAGTTTTAAACCCTCAATCAAGCAATTTTTTTATCACTCAACTGGCTCGATCGAGCGCTTAAAATGGCTCAATCAAGCACTTCAAATGCTTGATTAATCTCTCGTTTTTCACCTAAACATGCCCTCCCTTTCCAAAAAGTGTAACCCATCTCCATGCTAACACACATTGATAACCTAGTTTTACTAGGGGTGTACTATATGGTTATCACTACCTAGGTGGTCATAGGTTATTTTATTTCTTTCTGGTTAAATTTCATTTTTCACTATGGTTGACCAAGCTCTTCATTAATCATGAATAATATGAGGTTATTCTCATGAGGGGGAATAACTTCCATCTATTTAATAGGAGAATATCGTGATATATGATACTCTTCCCATAAACTCTACAAGAAATTTGGAAGACTTTAGGGACAATAATAGTCTTGAGTCAAAGTGGTATACAAACATCCATAGCATAATTTTAACCCTTTCTCAATAAAACTTTTAAACTCCATACTCATTAGGGGAATACCCATAGTAGTGAGCATTTCTCTTTGTTTAGAAAATTTCACATAATGGCAGGTGTAAGTGGTTCATGTAGTATGGGGAAACATATTCCATCTTCACCTATTACATTAAGAGCGATATCTTGGCTTCTTCCTTAGCAACTATTATGTGAATAATTGATTGCACCACTACACATAGTAGATTTGGATTCTCTGCATGGGACATTCTAGGAGTCATATCCTTTTGTTCTACTAGTGTAACTAGTGTCGGCATGCATATTGTGTCATTATGAATTTCTACTTCTAGATTCATATATAATGGGGGTAAAAGACTTGGTTTAACATTAAAGGCCATTATTAGGCTCCCAAACCAAAGGTAGTAATATTTCTAAGGAATAATTGAAGTAAAATCCCAAATATGGGAACTTACAAGAGCAAATGTGCCTTGTAGGTTTTGTAGAAAGTGACCAAAGAAAATAGTAATGCCTCATAAGCTTAGGAACTTGTAATTGATCACTCTATTTGTAAATGGGAGTGTCTAACCACATAATAAATCTGGAAAATTTCTCTAATATAAGCCAAATGTGAGATGAACTAAAATTTTAACCACTCAAACAGAGAAATGAAAATGTAAATCACTACAAATGACCAACTAAAAAGAGAAATGATTTCGTAAATATATAAGGGAGAAGCTAGAGATCCTTCTCTAGTGAAATTTTTCCAAATCCATTATGAAGAAAATATGTCTTGCATATAGGTTAGCACTCCCTTAGGTTTTACCATGACCTAATACAGACTATATGATATACCACCTCATGATTTACCACTTTATCTAAGATATTTTATCCTTTCCCATGCCATATATCCTTATATTAGTACACCTATGATACATATTGGATTTTCATACTATTTGTAATCTATCTCAATAATTTTTTGGATGGAAAAAATGGAGGAATTTTCTTGCAAGGCAGTGGAAGGTCCCACTTTGAAAATTTTGGGCCCAAAACCTTATGGAACCATTTTAAGGAATAAGATAAATTTTTAGGTTTTTTAATTAATAACTTATAAAAACCACCTTGACATTTATCTACACATTGATACATTTCCAACAATCCAAATGTCACCTCAATCAGAGCTCATATGTGGAAGTTATGCCTCTTGCAAGTTCACCTACCTAGTTGACAACTATGGTATGAGTGGATGCCATATCAACCCCTATTGCTCACATATGTGGGGCTATCCACATGAGGACTTTAAAAAATATTATATAAGATCCAAAACTTATCACAATTGAGAGTTGAGGAAGTCAAAAACCTACCCTTAGGTGGCTATTAGGTTATGTTAAATATTTGGCTACTTTGAGGAGAATGTGTTCAATCATTTTTCATTGTAACTGTTTCATAGACAAGTAAAAAAACTAGGAGTGGTAATTTCAAAGCATAAAATAGGAAGAGGAGGAGGATTTTGTAGCATTAATTCAAGCCATAGTGTCAAAGGTAACTCCATATGAGTGTTTTTTTCCTATGTATGTGCATTTTTTTTATTTGAATTAAAGAAAGAAGAAGATATGCATCACCATCTAGCTAGATTTTTTCCTATATTCGGTTTCCCAAGATAAATCGCGTATTGATTTGTGTGGATGCTATTTATATGTGCCTATCCTTTCTGTTTCTCATTTCAATTATTTCATAAGCTCAAACAAGGATAGAAATTACTTAACCTAGAATCTAAGGAATAAATATACATAATCTAATCTAAGATTTCATAATATTATAATATATTTTGTAATAATATATTATAGTGGAATATCCATGTCAGCTTACATATCAACCTAGGTGACAATATATGGTACACTAGTATTTTTTTTAATTATTTTTTTAAATGCATATTTTATTTCAAAATATTTAAACCTGTTTTGGTGTGCTACGTATAACAATGTACTAGCACTAGCATATGTACATGTGAATAACACACCAATAACATTTATTTAATTATTTTAAATGAATATTTTAGTTTAAACTAGTGCAGCTAATGTTATAGTCTTTGTTATTATTCTAATACAATTATTAATTTATCACATTAGTGTGCCAAATGATTTAAACACACAAAATAAAAATAATTTTTTTTATTAAAATATATTATTATTATTATCACAAAATCCATTGTTATATAATGTTTTCCTTCCTTATAATTATTACACAATGTATAACCACATTAATAAATATTAAACTTTAAATGTCATTTTGCGAATGTAGTTGTTTGCACGACCTCGAAGCACCCATTGGTATATTTTCTCCTAAACACTGGAAGGAGGTGCACATGGGTTCTTCAACATTGTGAAACAATTCCATTTCAAATCTATATTCTCCTAATTTTGTGTTATAGGTTGTTTGGAGAACTCGTTGAAGCGGGGCATCCATCCTTCTTGATTGTGGAAGACCAAAGTGAGAATACATGCATGAAGTTGTAGATTGATTCTATGTAAGTCGAGAAGCAATTTCCACAAAGAAGATACAAGCGATTGAGGTAGAATTCAAGTTTGTAGATTTAGAAGAGGGAAACTTGGGCACGATGTCTCCCATTTCCATTGGATTCATCGTGGGAGATGATATCGTTTACACATCTTCCTTTATAGAGTAATTACCAATGTTGCTACTACATGAGGTAACAATTTTTTTTATTCAGTTTATTTTGAAATGGAGTATTTTACATCAAAAAAATTTTATGGACATAATTTTCATAGCTGGAAAGTTAAAATTCAGCTACAGATGATGAATAAAAATTGATGGGGATTAGTAAATGGTACCGAAATAGCACTCATTGATCCCACTCAATTAAGTGCTTCATAGAAAAGAGAGGAGAGAACCAAGTACACCATTTGATTATCTCTCTTACATTCTCAACTCATATTATTGATTTGAGTAAGATATTTCGGGAAATGCAGTAAATTCAAATTTCTCCTTAAAATCAAAACTTTTTAAACATAAAATGCATGAAGAGACATCATTGTCTACTCAATTTTATTATGAAATAGTTGGTATAAATTGGTAATAAAATAGATGAAGAAGATACAAAGGATATATTATTAAATAGTACCGTCATCAAATTTTGATAGTGTTATTTTTACATTAAGTCAATTGTCCCCAAGAACTTTTGATGAAATGATAGAAACTCTATTAGCAAAAGAAAAATGGAGGAAAGAAGGAGATAGAATTCAGTTTGCAAGCTAGAATGGTCATATTTATCAAAGGAAGGAAAAATAAAAACAACAATTCAGTTGAATGCTTCTATTGCTGACAACATGGAAATACAACATTAAATTGAAAAAATCTTGCTAAAGATATTTTGAATGGAAAAATCAAAGAATCAATTAATGTAGATATTTCTAAAGATATAAGAGATGCAATCTCTAAAGACTCAGTTGATCCTGAGAATGATAATGAATTGACTATCAAGCCTATCAAACTCTTTTAGAACATAGTTATTTAATTATGTCATATTTTGTATATGTTTATTATGAATGTATGTTTATATATGTGAAAAAGGACTGGTGGGTCATGTGAAGCCAGAAATAATAGTGGTTATGCATGTATGTTTCTTTAAGAGGTAAAATTGCATGATTAACTTCTGAACACATTTTATATCCAAACAACTATCATAGATAACTGACAGATACAACGATCTATGTCATTTGGGATAATGAAGTATGTTAATATTGTTAATCATTACAAGTATGTCAATTATGGTTGGAGGTAGTTGTATCTTAAATGGGTCGAGTGGTAAGCTCGAAGTTGTGGTGAAGAAAGAGCATAGTCTAGGAGATTCCAAAGTGGGTATAAGTGTTGATGAAGACCATATCATAATTTTCTATATTTTTATTTATAAAATAAACATTATGAGAGGTTGTTAGGAATAATGTTTATATCAGAGATTTATTTGAGATTATTGGGAAACTGTTGGATTTGATATTTCTTATATAAGAGTGATGTATCTTGCTTTTAATTAATGAAAATTATTTTATGCTTTGTTCGTGAATATTTCCAATTTAGTATTTCCAATTTAGGTTAATAAAATTGTGTATGTGCTTAATTATGAATTTTTTGGGAGGTCATAATTTTATCACAATAATACTTATGGTTATTTTAAATTTTTTATGGTGAAGGTTGTATTTAAAAGAGTGATAAAGGACTATCAAATATATTTTTGTTTTTTTTTTTCCTTCGAAAAAAAAATCATTTTTTTCAATTAGTAGTTAAAGTGAAGTTGTTGATACCGAGTAGGCTACAAATATGCTCACTTAAGAGTTCACAATGCTCAAAGTTAATACAATAATATTTATAGAAATAAATATAATATAATAATATTTTTAGAAATAAAGTCATTAAAGTAATATTTAAAAAGGAATTATATCTCATCATGTCACTAAAAAGCATTTGAACTTAGTTGGGGAAGATAACAACCATTCTGCCCAACCACCCTAGGTAATCCCAATTGAAAAAAAATATTTGGGCATTAAGGATCACATGGGGAAAGAAATCGACCTCCCTCTTAGTCTAAAGGTAAAAGAGATTCTTGGTACTTAGGAAGCCCATAGTGTAGACTCACTTAGGAGCACAACATAATTACTCTATTCTAGAGTTACAACACATTAAACTATGAGTCTTCAACCTAGGTATCTACAAGATCATAATAATTCCAAATAACCACTCTAGCTAAACTCATTAGAATAAGTATATTATTGACTTATAAATTGAAATTTATAAATATTTTTTTAATAATTTTCCTATAATGTTATTTGTAAAAATAAATATATAAAAAATCACATATAAATTATTTAATTTATCTCATATCTATGATAATCACATCGAAAGTATTTTTAATTCCACTCCATTCAATTCCTAATGTTTTCCTTGATCAATTTGTTTTATATGGATAACAAAGGAAAATCCATTGTGGTTGAGTACGATGCATTTTAAAATACTCCCTTATAATTATGGATGTAAGAAGAGTTGAAAGTAATTGTTAATGCTAGCATATAATCACAAGGTGTCTCTACTTCCTCCAAAATGTGACAATTTTATTTACTCGAAAAAAATGTTATTAAACAGTTCATGCTTCGAAACAACTTCTCAAGTCTGACAAGGTACAAGGACTTTTGACATAAATCAAGTGGCGCCCTACAAATAAGAAAGAGATATTCTTCCTTTCAATAATGGAATGGTCAGGCCCACACGCTACCCTAGTCTTTCTATGTCAATTAATACATACATGATATTAACAACTCATCATTGATAATGTGGACTGATAATTGATAATGTGATCGATGTAAAACAAATATAATACAATATGTATTTAATAAAATAACATCTTAAATTAATTTTTTTGAAATATAATTTAATTTTATAATACTTTATATAAATAAAAATTATAAATCCATACTACTTTTATTTAATTTTATATAAAAAGGTGAAATTAGATATTAATATGTAAATTATTATATATTTTCATTATATTATAGCGTATAATATATCTTATTTTATTATTACTTGTTTAGATTTATTTTAATTTTAGATCTACGGATCAAATTACTTTTTATTCTAAAAGAAAGTTTACATCTCAAAAAAATTGATTCCTATAGACATTTAGTGTTCGTAAAACTACCAAAAATTACTAAAATGTTTTTAAAAATAGAGAAAATTGCAAAACTACACAGATTACTAAGATATATATATATATATATATATCAAAATCATAGGTTGCTGGAGCCCAAAAACTGCAATGACCATTTTACCTCAAATCTATTTTAATTATTAATTTTTATTTTATTTTATTTTATTTGTATGTAATTTAATTAAGTCAAACTATTTATATAACAGAACATGAGATGACATCCTAGCTTAGCTATGCACCTGACCGACCGCCATGACCTAGGGTTTGGAGGTTTATGCGCAGGCTTCCCTAGGCAGACCTCCCTCTCGAACCGTTAGGCCGCGATCGCTCTCCTCATAAGCCTTGACGCTCACCTATGCAGGAAAACAGTGGGGGGATAGTTGCTCCCCCCATCACAGGCTAGCCTCCCACAAGGGTGGCAGTAGGGGCTGACATCGACAGTCAGCAAAACTCTGGCCCATCTCATGACACTTCAGGGGCAACTCCCACAACGCAGCAAAAAAATACACTGGTAGCAGAAGAAGCGAATACCAGGTCAGCCACATTCATTCCAAAGAACTCCAAAAGAACAATGATCAAGATCCCTATGCATCGGATCAACGAAAGAATCCATTTCATGAAGGATCATGCATTGATAGGCAATTTCATGGGTTTCTGGCCCACGAAAAAAGCCCTCCGAGGATGGATAGCTTCCAAATAGAAACCCAAGGGCCATATTGACCTTCAGCTATGTCTTAAAGGCTTCTTCAATGTGATCTTTACTTACTTTGAAGACAAAAATAGGATCATGGATGGATGACCCTATTTCGTCAACTCCACGGGCTTATACCTCTGACACTAGATGGAGCGGTTCAACCCTGACAAACAAGATCTTACATGGGCCTTGCTTTGGATTCGACTTTACTCCTCCCCCAGGATTACTGGGATGAGCTGACCCTCAGGGATATAGGCAATGCCCTAATGGAATTCGTTAAGACCGCGAAGGAAACAAAGCTCAACCGTTACGCAGCATATGCTCGAATCTACGTCTACATGAACATAGCGAAGTTGCTATCAGGCGAGGTAAGTCTATTCCATGAATATTTTGGATGGATACAAACTGTAGATTATGAGAATGTTCCTTTTAGATGCTGGAGGTGTCACCAACATGGGTGCCTATTTAGAGATTTCCCTCTAAACAAAAAAGTAGCAGTTGAAAATGAATCAAACAACCAAGCAACAGAAGGATTCACAAAGGTATAAAGGAAGAAAAGGCATAACTAGAGAACTAATTCTCACTGGAACAAAAAAGGACCCGCGACTAGCAATAGCTTCGCAACCCTAAATTAGCTGAGTGAGAATGAGAATAAACCAGCCAATGAAGTCGGGCGAACCTCATAGGAGAAGCCCTAGACCTCCAAGAAACATCAGAACAAGATCCAACTAGAGGCCTTTCTGAAACCCCAAACCCCTAGCTTCACACGGGACAACTCAACTTCGAAGGGTAAAGAACAGGTGTTGGATGTGATCTTAGAAGCTATGGAGGAAGAGCTAGAAAGCATTGACCTGCAGGGCTTGGACCTCATAGGGTTAGAGGATGCATGCAATAAGAATGAATTTCACTTAATATCCGAGAAGGAGGTTCAAAAGCTGGAAGAAATCCTAACCCGAGAACAACAACTCCCCTCTCTATTAATCCAAGGGGTACGCTCATATATACAAAATACCTCACGAAAGAGTCCCGCAAAAGAGGATGCAAAACAACGCTGCAAAGAACAATATCAATGGGCAAGGAAATGGTGGATTCGAGGAGATTCCCCAAGTTAACAAGATTCTACACCTACACTACCAACCCCCCCCCCCTAAACGAAGATCATCTCATGGAATATATGAGGGCTCGATAGCCCCACCAAGCACAAGATAATAAAGATTAGAATCACTTAGGAACACCTTGCAATTTTCTACATGCAGGAAACCAAATGTTCCAACTCCACTCTGGAAACAATCTTCAAAAAGATATGGAAAGGATGCAAAACAATAGTGGTATATGCCAATGGAGCTTCAGGAGGACTGGAAATCATATGGAACCCCTAAATCGTCTCCCTAGATAACTATCATGCCAATATGCATTTCATTCATGCCAACTTTCACTTGATTGGAACAGACATCTATGGCTTGCTAACGAACGTCTACTTTCCCCAGAATTTTCACCAGAAAATGGAGCTTCTGGACAACATGGTTGAACTCAATAAACATAGATCTCTACCACTCTAGCTGTTGGGAGGAGATTCCAATATGATAACAAATCTACAGGAAAAAAAAAGGGAGGAATGATGCAACTTGACCTGGACATCAATGGATTCAAGAACTTCATCCAAGAAAACCATCTCATAGATCTGAAAACTTCTAATGGCATCTTCACCTGGAACAATAGAAGACGAGGCACCCACCAAATTGCTTCCATATTGGATCGGTTTCTCATCATGGAAGACTTCATCTATCTGGGGGGTGATCTAGTAGCCACCATCATCCCGGCCACAGGTACTGACCACTGGCCAATACAACTTCAATGGTTAATACTAGGTATGCATGATCCCAAACCATTCTGCTTTGAACATTACTGGTTCATACATCCAGGGTTCAAGGAAATGGTCTCTGATTAGTGGTCCTCCTTATTACCACCACAAGGAACAAATATGTTCCAGTTCTAGATAAGGTTGAAAATGCTTAAAGGTAAAATGAAGGTGTGGAAAAAATCTACCTTTGGAAATATCTTCAAAGATCAAAGAGAGCTGGAAGAGAAAATGAAAAAGCTTCAACAAACTATCATCATAGAAGGATGCTCAGCCGAATCAGAGAATCAAGAGAAGATATTATCAACTCAGATGGAAGAAAGAAGGAGCCAGGAAGAAATCCTATGGAGACAAAAATCTAGGATCTTCTGGCTCAAAGAGGGAGAACAAAATACAAATTTTTTCACTGCTCCACTATTCATCATAGGATGCATAATAGAATCATTGTTCTCAAAAACCAAAATGGAGAGCGTCTGGAAAAGCAAGAGGACATCAAGGAGGAGTTGCGCAACCACTTCAGGAACATTCTTCATGAACCTAATCATCAGAGGCATGAAACCATAGGAAAAATCACCCAGCATATTCCCAAGCTGGTCGTGGAAGAACATAACCAGACGTTGCTCAAAGCCACCACTCTTGCTGAAGTGGAACAAGCAGTTTTCCAACTGAAGACTAGGAAAGCTCCAGGCCCTGATGGATTCTCTACCAACTTCTTCCACTTCTTCTCGGAAACCATCAAAGACGAGGTCTGGGGTGTAGTGGAGGAATCTCGTACCACTCACTGGCTTGTTTCACTGCTTAACGCCACCTTCATCACTCTTGTTCCAAAAGAAGACAATGTTGCCATGCCAAGTAAGTACAGGCCCATAGCTCTCTGCAATGTCATTTATAAGATAATTTCCAAAGGTATTTCTAGAAGGTTGAAGCAGCTCCTCCCCCTGATTATCTCCCTGGAGAAAACGGGCCATGTTAAAGGCCAGAAAATCCTTGATGGCATCATTTTAACCCACAAGGTCATACATTCTCTCAAAACCTCCAATAAACCAGGTATTCTCCTCAAAATCGATCTATCCAATGCTTTTGACAAACTCAACTGGGACTATATCAAATCTTTCCTTCTTTCCTTTAGCTTCAGCCACACCTGGGTACACTGGATCATGAACCTCATAACCTCCTCGTTTATTTACATCTTGGTCAATGGTATACCCTCTGCAAATTTCAACCCCTCAAGCGGAATTAGACAAGGGGACCCCCTTTCACCCTTCATTTTCATCATTATGGCTGAAGGGTTGGGCTAACTCCTAGAAATCTCCATCCATTCAGTGCTCTATAAGGTATACCCCTCCACAACCTTCCCCCCTCCTCCAATCAACAATTTGTGGATGACAATATGATCATGGGTTACTCCTCTGTCCAAGAAGCCCGTACCCTCAAATCTCTTCTAGATTCCTTTTTTGAAGCCTCCAGCATAGAGGTCAACCATAACAAATCGAAAATATTTTTCTTCCGCACCCCCCCCCTTATCTCAGCGAAATATTTCCTGCATCCTAGGCTTCTCCATTGAAACCTTCCCCTCTAAATACCTTGGAGCCCCTCTCACTGACACGGCCATTAATCACTCCTCATGGAAAGCGTTGTTGGACAAAATGGAAACCAGGATATCCAACTAGACCCATCATACTCTCAATATAGTAGGCCATTTTGTACTTATCAAAGCAGTTCTGTAGTCTCTCCCCATTTACCTCTTCTTGGTACTCGCAACCCCCAAATGGGTTCTCAAGGCCATGTGCAAACTATAAATAACTTTCCTATGGGGTGGCACAAAAGAGAAAAGAAAATGGGCTTTAGTCAACTCGAAAGAAGTATGTACACCAAAAGTTCATGGGGGGCTAGGGCTGCACGATCCAAAGCACAATAACAACATCATGGGAGCTAGTATCTGGTGGAAATGGGTTTCCAACCCCCACACTCCGTGGGATAACTTGTGGGCAGCAAAATATGCTTATACATGGCCCAAGGAAGACCTTATCAGATTCAACATCGAGCCAAGAGGATCACAAATGTGGAAAGAAGCTAGCAACCAATAGCAGATGATTCAGACCCACAGCTTCTGGGAGCTGCACAACGACACTCAAGCTAGATTCTAGGAGGACACCTGGCAGCAACTGCCAAGACTCTCCTCCATATTCCCCAAACCATTGTGGAGCACAACATTACATGCAAGGCAGAGGAAGTGTGTATAGGACTTCTGGACCGATGACACAACTCAAGGATACATGAACTAGATACATAGAGACAGATGAAAAAATAATTGGAATAATGAAAATCACACAGACATATGGGAGGAACTAAGCACTAAAAGAAAATTCAGAGCCCCGCCAAGGCCTGACATCCTTCGATGGGGTCACATGCCAAGTGGAAACTAGTCCACCAAGGAAACCTACAACCTCTTACATCAGGCGAACCCAGATCCTACCAATCTCATCTGGAAGAAGATATGGTCAGCCAAACTTTGGCCCAAAGTAGCTACATTTCTATAGTTGCTCAGTAAACGTTGCATCCTCACATGGGAGAATATTTTGAAGAGAGGGTTTGTAGGTCCCTCTAGATGCCCTCTATGCCAAGAAAACTTGGAAACCATCAACCACATGTCGGACCAATGCCCTACCTCTAATTCCTTGTGGGACAGAATAGCAGTCCTACGGAGACGTACCAACAGAGAAAGGGGCAACATCATCAACACCATCAATAGATGGATTGACAATCCTTTCTCCAACAACCTTTTGAAAGGACTCTTGCAGAAAATTTCGAGCCTACTTATCTGGAACATATGGAAAGAAAGGAATAGTCGAATCTTCAAAGACAATGTAACTACCCTAGAGCAGATATGGCCAAGGATACATAGCGACCTCTCTGAAACAATGGCCCTCGATTCCTGGAGCCAGGAGGATCTCCCCACCTCTACTACTGAGTGTAACATATGGAAAAAATGGCACATGAGCATAAATACCCCCCTGGACATCACCCCAAGAAGCACTAAAAGAACCCTTGCTCCTGAAAATGGAAGCCTCCCCCAAATGGTTTTTTTTAATGTAATTTCAATGGCGCTTCCAAAGGAAACCTTGAAAATGTAGGATTTGGAGGTATCTTCAAGAACTCCCAGGGAGAGCCACTTCGGATCTACTATGGCAATATGGGGTGGGATAGCAACAACTATGCGAAGTTGGAGGGGCTCAGTCAGGGTATCACCATAGAAATTGAGTTTAACTATTTTCCCCTGGAACTGGAGCGAGAATCGCAAACTATCATTATGGAACCCACAATAATTCTCCATGGTGTGGCCCCCACAAAGGTATCCACCAGCTAGAGGCTTTCCCACAGACTCAAACTTCTGTAACAGTTGATACACAATCACAGACCTATTACTTTTCACCATGTGCGCGGGAAAGCAAACTCAGTTGCAGACCTCCTCATGAACAAGGGGGTGAAATTCTTAGAGCGATGTATCATTCCAACCTCACCCAGGCTAAGGAAGATTATTTAAGAAGAGAATGCCAAAGTCTCATTCAAAAGGATCTCCTCTCCCTGGATGTGGGTGACAGCAGAAGGACGCATGACAACTGCATCTCCCATGCCCACGAGGACGAAGATCTATAGGGAAGGTCCTCACCGATGTGGAACCTCACACTAGTAATCATCTGCTTGAGATGAACAAGATAAGGCATGATGAATACATGCTTGGATAGCATCACCCCCTCCAGGGTACCTCTCCCCTCCAAAGTACCTCTCTGCGACAATCGTTCTAAATGATTACCTAGATTGACACGCCAATAGACCATAACTCTTCACTCGATCCCACTCATGAAAACAATTATGGCACGCAGTTGTGTGGGAGGCACAATCATGTTCTACCCCTTCGCATGTGTCACAGGCCTTTTAAAAGGAAGGCTCCTCGGCACAAAGAGACACACAGTAAGCTCCTTCAGTATTATTTGTTGTTACAATTATTTCCCTCCTGTGCGCCCAGTTTTTTGCGTAGCCCTCCCCCCAGAGCTGCATTGTGCAGAAATCCCTAGGCTGCGATTCCCCCTACCTGCGCATCTTACCCCAGCTCCATCTGTCCTGCCAGTCTGACAAGTCTGGGTGCACCATTATCTTACACTCCTTGACATGCTTTCCCCTTCAACACTCCTCCACATCCTCTGGTGCTCCTCCCCTATTTCGCACTTCCCTCCCTACTGTGTATTACCCTAGCTCCGTCACTCCTCTGCTTCAGTTGACCATGGCACCTAGGCTGCACCAAAGAACCATCCGTGGAGGTCAAAGAGGTGCGCTCCCTAGTCACTACCACCGAGGGCCAGATAATCGCCTAGATTCTATTGAAGGCTCCTCCTCAGGTAGTCATGCTAGACAGAGCCCTAAAGATGATCAAGAGGAGGAGCCCCCCTTGTAGGTTTTGCAGAGAGGCAGAAGTGGACCACGGAAGTCCACCATTGCGCACCAGGCGCACCCCTTGCCTCGCAAGACCGAGCCTCTTTCGGCTCAAGAAGATGAGGGAGATGACACAGATGTTTGGATTATGGATTCCGAAGGTACCTAGACGTGCGTCCCTGACGCAGAATACCCGGTGGCTCCCATCCTCTACGCACCTGTCTCCAAGCCTTCGTGTCTACCCACTGATACAAAGGAAGTTGCTGCACAGGCGTATGTCTGCCCCATAGTGGAGGAAGATCCAAACAGTGATGATGAAGCCGAAGACTAAGGACTGCACAACGGCTCAATTCTTCCTTGTTTTTTGTCATGCTTGTTATTACCAAGGAATTTCTAGTTACACCAGTGGGTCAGCACATTTTTTAATTTCTTATTTCGTGTACTTTTCGAGTTTGTTTCCTCCACAGAGGCAACCCATTATCCACGTAACAAAGGCTGGGATTGGTGAAGCATAGCTTACCAACCGAGCATGTAGCATATGTATTGTTCCTATTTTCGAGTTAATATAGATTAGCCTCATTTACCAAAAAAAACAGAACATGACATGACATGACATTACAACATCTCTTCCATACTGAAATAGAGAGCGCCTCCCTACACAATAATAGAGATAAAAGCCACCTCATAAATCTAGTGTTCATAAAACTACCACAAATTACTAAAATATTTTTTAACAATAGAGAAAATTACAGAGCTACATAAATTACTAATATATATATATATATATATATATATATATATATATATATATATATATCCTCTTACATAAAAATACTATTAGCAATATCAAAACCTGGAACCCGAAAACTACATTGACCATTTTAGCTCAAATCCTCAACATAACAATCAATCACCTCATAAGTCTAGTGTTCGTAAAACTACCACAAATTAGTACATTGACCATTTTACCTCAAATCTATTTTAATTATTATTTTTATTTTTATTTTATTTTATTTTTACATAATTTTATTAAGTCAAACTATTTATATAACACAACATGACATGACATTACGACATCTCTTCCATACTGAAATAAAGAGCGCTCCTCTACACAATAATAAAGATAAAAACTATCTTAACATAACAATCAATCAATCACTCTATAAGTCTAGTGTTCGTTAAACTACCACAAATTACTAAAATATTTTTTAACAACAGAAAAAATTACAAAACTACCACAAATTACTAAGATATTCTTTAACAAAGGTGGAAGCATTTTACTATGAAGAGCCATGAGTTGTAGAACTATCACTAATTAGTAAGGTATTCTTTAACAAAGTTGGAAGCATCTTCCTATAAAGAGTCATGAGTCATTCAATAGATTCAAGGTAAGTCATTTCGAGAAGTAGGGAAGCTCGGGACCACTTGAAATATTTGTCAATGTTCTTTTATAAAAGCAAAAAAAGTGTACAAGTAACATGTGCAATTATTAGTTTGAACTTGCACCACCATGAATCTTAGTCACCAACCGAACTTTTGATAATAAAATGATTAATGGAAGAACTATTAACGTGGTCATGCTCAATGCCGTGCATTTTGTGCTTTCGTTTTCTAATGTTTCATAAATTCTAGTGTTACAACTATATTTAGTCCTTTCTTAGAGTGGGGGAACTACATTGATGGCATGTCAGGGTATTGAATTGAATGGTCGGACGTGTGGGTGCCTGGCACCTGCTAACACCACGTGGAACCCTTCCCGGCTAATGCGGTCAGCACGGCAGCCGTCAGCGGGGACCCCGGCCCCACCACAGGAAACGACAAGTTATAAGTACTAAGCGGAATGCAAATATTAGTGTCGGTCGGTACGAGCGATGAGAGTGGTATCCATTGCCCGTGCCGTACGAATTGTGTGTCATGGGTAAGTGGATGGGCACACAGTAAGCGTGATTTGTTTGGATGTGGGGTGGGCCATCCCCATCGCACGCGGTACTTGGAGGTTGCCAGCTACTTTCCTTACTTCCACTCATCCTCTGATGCTGCACCCATGTGCCTCATCACAAACTAAGCCTTGTGTCTTGTTCTTCCAACATCAGCATTTCCATTATTAGTTTTTCTTTTTCTTTAAAGGATGAAATATATATTTGTATGGACATGTTTAGAATTTGGCCATTTCCATTATTAGTTTTTCTCTTTCTTTAAAGGATGCAAAAATATATTTGTATGGACATGTTTAGAATTTGGCCTACGTGGAAGTGTGTGAGAACTTTTGGCACCTAGAATGTTCTATTTTTGGTCAGCTTTATTTTTTGGGATGAATCTTATCTCTATAGATTTTAATTTTAAATTTGGCCAAAAACTTAAAGAACATGGTTTTATGGAGAAAACTCTCCCCATACAGTTTAAACTTGGGATTTTGACATAATTCTAATTAGATTTAGAGTCAAAATTGTTCAGAAAGGTGGGGGTGTTTTGAGAGTGAGATATTTTACATCAAAACTTTTTGGGTTACAGAGTCTATAATAAGCAAATGGAATTTGGATTTAAGATGCAAATGATGACAACTTTATGTGAAATTTGAATTTGGATGAACAAGGGAAAAAGTTTCTTACTTTTCTCATTACACTACATTCCTATCCTCAATTTTAATTGAATGATGTAGGGGTGGGCTCCAACTCACTTACACATGCATGAGTCATGGAATCAGTTAATTAGCACACCTATATTGGAAATGAGGTTTGAACATATAGTTTTTTTAACAATAAAAATGTGTGGTTAGAAAATATCTAATGAACTTCAAAAATTCTTCACCAGTGTTAAAAATGGAGGGATGAGATTGAACTATATTAAGCCTAATTTTTACCCCTTTTCCCATTATTGTTCCAATTTCTTCCTTCATAGTTTTAAATATTTCTAATTTTGGCCAAGTGTCTAGGTAGTTTCCAATAATATATCTACTTAGACACTTTGCTGCAATTCTCATCCTTTTGCCATAAAGAAGAGGACACAATATACAATGAAATAATCATTATCATTGGTATGAGAACTGTAGAAAGGTAGAATTCATACAAGCAGTCATAGAGCATCGATTATCTGCCTCCAATGCAAGGCTTAGAGGTGGCCTAATGTGGAAGGAAATTTTGTTCCACAAAGTCCATTCAAGTTTGCAATGTTTCAAGGTAGCATACACATTTTGTCTTGGTAAAGACAATGGATTGACCTTGATGAAGTGCGTTGTATTGATCCTAATTTCCATGTTGAAATTGCAATGCCCTATTGATTCAATGTCCATGATCCTTTTACTCCTTCATAGATTGACTAGGCACATGGAGGATGGCATTCCCATTATATTTAAAAAGGGGACACACCCATCTCATATTGTTATTGCTATCATGTTTCTAACTTGAACTATTTCAATTCAAAGAGCTATTATCCATGTTTGTTCACCATAGTTATATTTAAATTCTTGCATAGTAAAAAACATTTGTAAGAAGAGCTTACGATAAAAATTTATAAACATTGCATACTAATAGATGTAACAAATTTTAATTTGCATAAATTTAACTCATGCTTCATCTATATTAGCATCCACTACTAATATAGACGTGTTAATATATTTGGGTGCAAAGATGTTCCACTACTATCCCAATTTGGCCTTATTGTTTTAAACAAGAACAGAAATTATTTTGAAAACAACTTAAAAAGAGTAATATTACTAATAACTTACAATTTTGAATTAATTTATGAAAATATATATATATATTACAATTAAAATTTAATATTGAGTAAACATAATGCTAATTTTTTTTGAGCTGTTTCTAGAAATATAATGTTTGTATGAGTATGAAATCTTCAAAACTTTGAATGGACACTCCACTCATTGTTAGGGACAAAATAAATTAGAAAATGATATAAAAAAGAGAGTATGGGGGGTTTTGATTTATAAGAATAGCTTGGTAGTCATTGGTGGGGGAGTGTAAATAGTCGTTGAGTAAAAATGAATAATTAAATTAAAAATAAATTGATGTAAAGAAAAGAATGTTACTAGGGATTATGAGTGAAAAATAAAAGGAATTTAGAGTATTATAATATAAGTGTTTTGAGATGTAAAATAATAGATCAACTTGGACGAAAAAAGAAATAAGAATAAAACAACATTGAGATAAAATTTATCATCATAATGAGATAATAACAATGAAAAATAATGAAATAAGGAGGAAATGTTACTTTTGAAAAGATTACATGAGAAATGAAGAGTGAGAAAAAATAGGCCATAAACATCCAATGAAATAAATAGTGGAGGATGATTATTGATTGAAGTGATGAATGACTAGTTAAGTTTGTACATGTTTTCTTGATTGAATTATTGCATTGCTTTTCTAGATCAACTGCTTCCATAATGCTACAAGTACAATAATGAAGAGTTGACGCAATAATTTTTGTTTGATCAAAGAAAATAAATTCTTTCAAGCTATGAGAATGTTTGGTGATGGTTAATTTGGAATACAACTATGGTAAATGTCTATTATATGATTTTTTTATGTATGGTTTGAAAAATTTCTCTATTTGTCCAATATATGATAATCCACAAGAACAAGAAACTTGGTAAGCCTCAAGGTCGAGAATAGGGCTAGATTTACCTTTGGTTATTCTAAATAGGTGTTTGATAGTTTTGAAGTGTTTAGATAAGGTTTTAATATTATTTTTGGCTAGAACCATTGAGATCTAGTCTTCGATTCTTTCAATTTAGGGAAGGGAAATGAGAGCTAGAGGACTAGATTTACCTTTGGTTATTCTAAATAGGTGTTTGATAGTTTTAAAGTGTTTAAAAAAGGTTTTAATATTATTTTTGGCTAGAACCATTGAGATCTAGTCTACGATTATTTGAATTTAGGGAAGGGAAATGAGAGCTAGAGGGGGGTTGGGGGGAGGAGATAAAACAATATAATTTGTAGATTTAACATTATGGGTGGATCAAAAATATTTATGTATTTAAGAGGTTGATTAATCATTTTCCCTAAATGGTTTGGTAATATGGGCTTATTGTTCCTCAAGGAACTAGGGGCCAAAGATTTAAAAAACATGTGTGGCAAGAATTTTTTGAAAAATAAATTTCTTCATTAGGTGATGATGAAAATTGGCATGAAGGTATATGTCATTACAGGTCTTTTCTTTGTAAATTTGATTGGTGAGGGTGTCATCAAATTGATAAGAAATAAGGATATCTAAGAAGGGAAGAGAATTATCTTTTTAGATCTCCATAGTAAATTGGATGTGAGGTGAAACACTACTAAGGTGATTGAAGAATGAGGGAAGGGTAGGGAGACTATGAGGCCAAACAATGAAGATGTCATCAACAAACTAATACCAACAATTGAGGTTTTGATGGAAGTTATCTAACTCTAAGCCTTCAAAATGTTCCATGAAGATATTGGTGATTATTGGGGACACAGATAATCACATGGTCATGTCTTCAATTTTTTCATAGCAGATCCCTTTAAAAGTAAAGAAAGTGCAATAAATGTAATGTTAATGAGTTCTAGGGTATGGTAGTTGACTAGATTTTATATAATATTAAGGGTTTCAGAAACTAGAACTTTAATGAATCGGGAGAAGACATCAAAGCTAACCATGATGTCAAACTTTTTTAATAAAATCAAAGGAATATTTGATAAAGGAGGTAGTTTTTCCAACTAGTTTTAAAGTTTATCCATTAGGAATTAAGAGAGAGCATGCATTTTTTACACACAGATGAACCTAGTAATATTGTTTTCTTTACATTGGTTCCATTTTAATTAGTCATTTAATTTATTAATTCATTTTACTCAATAGCTATTCACCAACCACGAATCCTCCCACCATGACTACTAAGTTATTATTATAAATTCAAACCACAACAATCTCTTCTAATATCATTCTCCAATTTCTTTTTGTCAATGAGTGGAATGTCCTCTAAAAATGTTGAACTTTCATACTCATGCACACCATTTATCTCTGAAAAATAACTTGAAGCATTATGAATACTTATGTAAACTTACATTATTAAATACATATAGTTCATCTCAATATTATGAATAACTATGAAAACTTACATTCTCAAATAATAATAGTATTTGTATATAAATTATACTTATTAATTTAGCCATCCATATTTCAACAACAAAATTGTAAAAATAAAATTATCATCCACAATTTATTTATTTTGGAATAGAAATTATGAAAATATAAATCTATAAAATAATAAAATAAGATTCTTATGAACACTAACCATTCATATTCATTAAATTAAAAATAAATTAAAATAGTTTTTAAAATTTTTAAAGTATTTTATTTAATAATTGGTATAATTTAAATATATTATATTACAATTTAATTTTTTTCTTTCTTAAATTCAATTAAAAAATAATAATATCAATAATTAAAATGATATAATTCAAATAAAAATTTAAAATTTGATTAAAAGTTGAATAATTAAAATTTCATAATAATTACCTAACCAAAAAATCAAATTATATAAATAAATTTGTAGTTAGATTTATGATTAAATTTTTAATATTCTTATTTAAATTAAACTGTATTATTTTCTCTACTTAATAAATAAATAACCTTATCTTAACCCTGCCTTTCAAGTTAAATTATTTGTTTATATTCATTGATTACTTAGTTTATGTGAGCAACAGATACTTATTAAAAGTTACACTTGGTTTTATTTTATTTTTCTCCTTGATTAAAAGCTATAATGATTTAGCTTTGACTTAATTATTAAGGCACTCGTTATTACTTGCTTTGTATATATAAAATGACTCGTCTATGATTGAATTATAAAGAAATACATTTTCACTTTTAACAAATAAAATTTACTAAAAAAATAGCCTTAACCTTTACAGTATATGCAAGATTCTATATTCTCTATCGTCATTAAAATTATGACGATAACACTTTAATTAAATCTAAATTATTAAATAATTAGTTATTGGTTAGGAAATACTATTAAATCATAATCTTTTAAGATAATTTAATAAGAAATTAGTTAATGAATAATATTGAAATTATTAATAAATATGTCAAAAATAAATAATCAAATAATTAAATATTAATAATATAATAGGATAATACAAGAATTTAATGTCAAATATTAAAAAAAAAGGAGGTTATGAATTTTTATTTTTATTCTTAATAAAATTTACAAAACATAAAAATAAAATTAAAATTAAAATTAAAATAATAAAGATCCAGACTAAAGGGGATTCTAGACCCAATACAAGGGGGAGAGAAATCATCTAAAGAAAGTTGGAGTCCAGAGCTTACTCAATTTCCACCCATTATCTTTGTTAAGATTCTTAGCACTTTTTTAATCTCAACTTCTTATAGTAAACATGATCAACCTTACCAATGACTTTAGAATCCTCAATCTTATATATTAAAATTCTAAGATCCAAAAAATTTCACCAAAAAATTTCACTTCTTTATAGACCACCAATAAATTATTATATATAATGTAGTTTTTTAAAATAAATTATTATTTTTTAAAATAAAAATGATGAATCCACACCATCAATGATAACGATCTCATAGCTAAATTTAGAATTAAATTATTATAAATTCTATTTATATTTAAAATAAATTATAATAAATATTTCGTTAGCATTAAAAAGCCATATGATCATCGTTTTGCTAATTGAACTCCTTGTGGAGTACATAAATATGGAGACATTATAGCTTCAAAGAATTATATTGCTTCCTTCTCATGAAGGTAAGAAGAAAAGAATGAGATTGTCCACTCACTTTGGCATTATCTTCTTATTCCTTATTTAATGTGAAAATAAGGTTGCAATATAGTAAATGGAAACACGTGCTTCATATTTCAAAGCATCGGATCCGTACATATAAGAGCCGGCGTCTCTGACATGGTTGTCGCCTTTCCCCCTTGCATACTTGAGAGTATGGCAGTGGTGAATATAATGTGATTCTCATAAAAATCTTGGTGTATGTAGATTTTATGACAGGGACCATTTTATGAAAGTGAGAAGAACATGGTGCTCTACATATTGTCGATCCCGTATTCCTGAGTTTTTATATATGTAAACCAGATGAATTGATAGACAAAAGTGTGGAATGGTGAGAGTTTAGTGTTGTGTTTTTTTTTTGTTTTTTTTGGTTGGAATAATCTAAAATATTTTGAATTATTAACATTAAGATATTATGAAGTTTATAGGATTAGGGTGTTTTAAAATGAATGTGAATATGTGTAAAATATAGATATTTGTTAGATGTTAAGATTTTTGTGATTTATAATTTAGATAAATATTTTTCAACGTTTCTAATTATTTTAATGTGGTTCATTTACACGGTGAAAAAAAGATGATCGATCTTAATGAATAAATAGTGAGGATGTATCATTGCTTCGAGATAACCATGGTAATAACAACTAGTTTTCAATGGCTATCTCCAAGCAATGATGCATCCTCACTATTTATTCATTAAAATCGATCTCAATTTTCACCTTGTCCTAAGGATGAACCACATTAAATGGTTCCAAGCATCGACCAATTCCTAGTGATGTGATTAATCTGAAAGATATTTATATAGATATTTGTTAAATTTTAAGAAATTTAAGAAATTAAAGTAAATTTAAAATTGTAGTGACATTGGATTGTCATGAAAATGGAAAGTATTAAAATAAAGTAGAAAATATTTATTTTTGATAAAATGAAAAGTAAGATAATATTATTTTTGATGATAAATTGTTGTGTATAGGTGTAGATAATGATGGACACTCCACTAGGATGGTAGAAGAGTGTGTTATTATTAAGAATTCTAAAGATAAGGATGATAAATTTCTAAGGAGTAAATATGTTGAAATGGAGAAATTTTAATTAATAAATAATTGAAGAATTGGAAAAAGAAATAAATAAAAATATAGTAATAATAATATTAATTAACATTTTTTTCATATTGAAATATAATTGTTTTTAATATAATTAGTCTTGATGGTTAGTTTAATTGGTTCTTATTGCTATTGAAGCATCTTATTAACGGGACATCATGAATTCATGTTTTTAACCTAATTAAGGATATTGAGAAAATTAATTTTATACAAATTATGAAATCATAGTCAATGTATATAATCATTATTTAGTTAAGTGTTCATCCTTCATGACTTCAATTGAATATATCCTTAGATTGTAATTGGTTTACATAAGATAATGTAATTGAATGTTATATATATATATATATATATATATATATATATATATAAATATATATATTATTTAATATCATATCAATAATATAAATTCCTTAATTATAATTTCTTGAGATTGGAGTTTAATTATATTAATGATTAAAGTGAAATGTTTACTTTTCTATCAATTTTATTTTGAAAAGATAAAGTCAAAGTAGAATGGAAAGTTAGACACAATAAAGTTTTAATGAAATGGTAAAAAATAGTGTTTTAATAAAATAGTAAAAAAATAATGTTTTAATAAAAATAACAAAAAAATATATTATAAAATCATATAATAGTATTTATAAATAAATCAAATTAAAATTCAAACATCAAATTAACTATGCAAAATTGATATTTGGATCACTGCAATATTTATTTTAATATTTTTAAAGAAAATCAATAATAATGAAATAAAAATTTTCAATCAAATTCTAAATTCCAATAGAATATTCAAAGGTGTTTCAAATTGCTATATAAAATTTTTTCAATCAATTTCTAAATTCTAATTTCAATGGTATTTAAATACCATTAACTTTTTTCTTACTATTGGAATTTAAGTTAAACCCTAAATTCATACCCTTCCTTCCCCATTGGAATTTAAGATACATCTTGTTTTTTCGTGGACAAACGAGTGGTTGGCATAAATAAGATGTTACACCTTCGACTCAATTTCAAATTCTATAGGAGCATTATTGACCCTTGTGGCAAGGCTCAAAATATCGACTCCCAAATCCTTATAAAATCAAATTCATAGTATATCTAAATTCATATGTTCCCACATTTATGAAGTCAAATTCATAATATATATAAATTCATAACATATCTAACTTACCCATTGTTAAATATATTATTTACAGTATAAGTAAAAAAAAGAACATTCATTTAATCTTTGCCGTATAACTTTTACTTTTCTCGGGATACTCTTTCCGAACTTTGCCACCTTTTAAAACAAAGGAAAGCTTTTATAGACTCGGCCTCCTTAATATTTAATTCCGAGAAAGGAATACCATTATCGATTTCCTTGATCTGCGCTGCGAGCCACCGTCCATCTCAGGCTTCCGCCTTGTTGTCTACGGTGGCATTAAATGTTAGTGGGAGGGGGTGGCATTAAATGTTAGTGGGAGGGGATCCGGCATGTAAGTAAATAGCGACGACAGAGATGGCATCGCATGTGATATGTGATCAGAATGGAACCACCTAGACTATCCTCGGCCTTTAAAGCGGAGCAGAAGCCCAGCACATTACTGCGAATCTCTCTCACACCCCAGAAACCTGAGATTTGGAAGAAGGCTTTAAATTTTCTGTAGCGTCTGAGATTTTATAATTTTCTCAGCTGCCATGGAATTGCCTTCCGGAGGTGAGCAGGGGGCGCCATGGAGGGCCGGTTTCCAGCGGAAATATACAAGACAGTTTATTGCTGTGCTGCACCGGGTGAGAATCGAACGTGCGACCAGTGGCTTACCTCGAAGTCGAACCGTGAAAGTGGCCGCAGATCTGTCACTTGCAATGATGGCGAGGGGTCGAACCGCGTGGAGTCGCGCTATCCTCAAGAAATGCCTTTTCAGGCTCAACAAATCCCGCTGCCAACCGCGATCGGTGCTTAAATTCAGAACGAATTCCGCGAGATCGGCGTCCGCCAAGAATACCAGACCCTACAAAACGGCCTTTTACGGCAAGAAAATCGTCAGGCGGCTGTCTGGAGCGCCTTGCCCTAGCGGACGGTCACATGGCAGCGAAGCAGCAAGAGGCACGGTAGCTTCTCGTGTGCAGACCCTCAGGGCGCTTGTGCCCGGAAGCCGCGGATTAGAGCTGCCGGTTTTCCTGCAAGAGACCGCGGATTACGTCGAGGCGCTTCAGATGCAGGTTCGGGCGATGCAGGCACTCACAGATTGGTACTCAAATATTTGTGCTGATACTTGCAAGGTCTAATTATATGGTCGTGAGGTCGAATCTCGGGCTGCGCAAGCAATAGCGACAGGAGTTTTGCATGCAGCAGCGGGTAGTATATAGTATATACTTAATGTGTATATGTTCCACAAAGAACAGAAAATATACGTTTCTGTAGATATCCCCCACATGATCTGGAATATGCAGATCAGGAATCTCGGAGTTAGGAATTTGGTTTTATTTTGCGAAGAGAGCAGTCATAAATCCTATTGTCTGCGGATCATATTCGTTCCAATATTAATTCCATATATAACTGTATTTATCTCACGGTCAATATACAATTTCGCATTCTACTAAATCTATATAATATTTATATAATTTCGCATTTCTGCTTTAGGTTTCAGTATGTTGTATATATAATTTTGCATTTCTGCTTTATGTTTAGATATAATTTTGCATTTCTGCTTTAGGTTCCGTATATATAAGGTTTTGTATATATCATTTGAGTTGTTTGAAGCGTGATTTTTTTATAGAATTTTTTGAACAAATTTTTTTAAATCTCCCAGAAATTTATTGAAATCTTGAATCTAATTGTTTTAAGGGTTTTTTAGGGTGTTGAATTTATATATAGTCAAAAACCATTTTAAATAATAGAAATTAAAATTCAGAATTCTGAAAAATTCCAAAAAATAACATTAAAAACAACTCCTATATAATTTAGGATTTTAAATTTCTGTATATATATATATGTTTTTTCACATTTTTGCTTTAGGTTATGTATATATAATTGTGCATTTCTGCTCTAGGTTTCTGTATATATATATGTTAGCATTTTTGCTTTACGTTTTTGTATATATGTTTTTTCACATTTTTGCTTTAGGTTCTGTATATATATATATATTTTTTGTGCATTTCTGCTTTAGGTTTCTGTATATTTTGGATTTTCTTCCAGTTTCATTTGCTTTTAGATTTTTATGGGCATGTCCCAGGAGGGATTAATATGAAGGTATACGCTGGCTTTTTCCGCGTACGCATATGTTTCATCTGTTTTTTACAATCCTTTCGTCTGGATTGGAGAGGATAAGTATGAAGGGATGCGCTGGCTTTTTTGGTGTACGCATATCTGAATGTCTGTACTGTAAATTCCGTGTGTGCGTTTTTACAGTCAGTGTCTGCCTGTCTATAGGCGAAGAGGTAAATCTGCTTTTCAAAATTTACAGCACGATGTGACAGTTTCACGGGCGATAACTGAAAGATGGGCATTAGTAAGCATGCACTCGTGCTTACTGATTAGGGTTTCATTCGCCTTAAAATAATCGTTCATTGATTGCCACGAGTCCTACTTAAATTATATGAATTGAATAATGGACAACATGAACTGTTCACTTTGATCAGTCACTTGAATAACTCTGAATTGAATGTGGGATAATCTCGATTTTTTTATAAAATATGTATTTATGCAGTTTAATTTAGAGATGGAATAATTTTTTTTAAATAGGAATTTACTAAAATATAGCAAGAATTTTTTTTTATTTAAAACATACTTTTGAATATATATATATATATATATAATTTTTTGTTATTTATATATATAAAAGTTTTGAAAATAAAAGAAATGATTGTAAGATTATGATAAAATTGGTAGAAATTTTTGAAATCTGGGTAACAACTTTCAAACTTAGGATTTTGGGTGCCTCAAAAGTTCTTGATAGCACCATTTACATCATAAAAAAACAATTCAAACACTAGAACATTCTATTTTTATTTTATTTTTTTTAATCAAATTCCGACAAGAAAACTCACAAATTTGTGAACTCCATAGACAACCCCATTTTGTTGTATTTTATCACTGAGTAGAGAGGAGATGTTTTATAATATTATATTTAAGAGTAGTAAAATAATATTGAAATTTTCAATATTAGTTTTAAATAAAATATTTCAATAAAAATAGAGATGTATGCAAAATTAAAAAATAATAATAACAATTATAATTCCACTCAATTAAAAAAATAATAGAAAGCAAAAGCTAATAAAAATAATCAGTCAACTCAATTGGTTTTGTTATATAATATTTTTGTTATTAATGCAAGCATAGATGCATCTTAACTCCAAATATAAAATAAGAATATTTATATATAATAAAGATTAATTTTTTTGGCTAATAAAATGTTTTAGCTATAAATTTTTTCATTTATTTTATATAATATACACATACTTGAAATATTTTATTTATGGCTAACACACACACACACACACATATATATATATACACACATATATATATATATATATATATATATATATATATATATATATATATATAATATTTATATTTTAATTAAACATTTTTTGTTTTAAATATTATATTTTAATTAAACATAAGATAAATCACACATCATGTAATATATTATTTTCACATTTCATCTTTCAACTCCTTATTAAGTCGTTAATGAATTACATAACCATATCATACTAAAATTTTTATTTATTTATTTATTTTCATATTACTTTATCTTTCCATATTCAATCTATGTAAAAATTAAAATGGAAATTGAAGATTTAATTAATGGTAAACATTGATTTTTTGTGATTACTATTTTTTAGTTTATTAATGTAAATATTTATTTATCAACATCTCCTTTATATTGAACTCTAAAACACCTTTCAACTAAAAAAAATTCAAATAATTTATTCCTTAAAAAATAATAACTATGATATTTTGAAACTTTATAAAAATATAAATTAGAAATACAAATATTTATATTTAAAATATAAATAATAGGTATATATTATAACTTATTTTACCATATAAATTAAAATATTAATGATTCATATTTTTTAATGTGATATTTCAAATTTTCATATTTAAATGTAATTAATAAATATATAAAAATATAATATTTAAAATTAATTAATTTTAAAAGTTAAATATATGGAATTAATACTCTATATTATATTAAAAAAATTAAAATATTTTTTTTTTAAACATGAATTAAGAAAATATCATATATATAATGATGATGATGATGATTGTTAACGTCCACTGAGACCAAACTTTGGTCTATCCGACTTAAAGAAACGAATTATTTAGTTTGGTTTAAAATTGTACTCCTATGCTCAAAGAGCTTGGAGAGAAGCGTCCCGAGCTCACTATAATTTTGACATGTTAAAAAGCTAAGAAGGTCGGTATTGCAACAAAGATTATGAAGTTGAGATCTAATGTGGGTGTATGCAGGGCATTCTAAGAGGAAGTGATTTTCATCCTCAATGTTCATAATCTCACAGAGATGGCAGATCCTTTCCACCCATGGTGTTTTAGGAACTACCCAACGACCTGTTTCACTATGGAGCTCATCAGAGTTCGTTCTTATCTTGGCTATATTAATTTTTTTCTTCGAGCTAGTTAAAACACATAGATACTTTTGATCTTCTAGAGTAGGGTTGATGACCTCCATATAATATCTTAATTTTATTTTAGCCTATAAATCTTTCCTGCACCACATTTTCTCTTTAAACTTATAAGTAACAATACTTTTAATGTTATTAATATTTTTCCATGCAACATTTTCGTCGATCTCTCAATGGTTTAACCAGGCCTTGGTATCTTTATACCAACCTCGTTTAAGCCTTAGTTGGTTTTGGCTAGAATTAAAGCTAACTTAGGAAGCCTATGGTCTCCCATGTTATTGATTTTGTGCTTGTACAACAGGAGCCTAGTCATAGCTAGGCTCTCGATAGGGGAAAGACCCACTTCTATAAGGAGAATAGGATAGGGTGTATTTCTTTTAATTTTGAGGTTATACGTTATAAAACACTTATGAATCTGCTCAGTATTTCTCCAGGATTCTCTAGAGATGCTGCAACCCCAAACCTGACATCTATACAAGATAACAGGGGTGACTAAAGTTTCAAAGAGGAGCTTCTTTTTATCCCACATCACAAGGTTTGCTTCTTTACACCTATTTTCAAGACCAAAATAAGCTTTCACCCTCCATTAATCCTTTTCTCAATGCTATAGTTCCAGTTGAGCTTGTGATGAATATCTATTCATAGGTACTTGTAAGAAGACACTTCCTCCAAGTTGCTATTGTCATACAAAAAATTAGCATAAGTGTCTCTCTTGGATTTGATAATCATAAATTTTGTTTTGTCAATGTTAACAATCATACCCATGGTAGAGCATAAATCCTTAAGAAGTCTTAGTTGTTTATCAAGATCAAATGGGCACCTTGCCATAAGAACAATATCATCAGCATAGAGAATAAGGAGGATGACTATTCCAGCTAAGATCGTGCCAACACAATCTGATTCCTCTAAACAACCTTCTAGCTTGTCAATGTAAATGCCAAATAGGGTAGGGGAGAGGGGGCAACCTTGTTTAACTCTGATATTACACTTAATATCTTTTGACCACCCCTCATTTCTCTTAAACTTGACAATTACATTCTCGTATAACCTTATAGTGGCACCTCTCAACTTGAAAGGAACCTTTAGCTCTTCTAATCTATTCCCTAGGTTATTTCTAGGAACAGTATCGAAAGCCTTTCTAAAGTCTACAATGCAACAAAAGAGATTGGATTTATCATTACGACATTCCTCCACAATGATCCTAAGCGTAATGAGGTGTTCCATTGTTGAGTGTTTCCTTCTAAAGCCCACTTGTCCTTTAGCCCACTTAACTTCACTTTCAAGCCATATGCTCATCTTATTTTCCAAAATAATACCATATAACTTGGCTAAGAGAGGGCTAATCATAATTGTCCGATAATTAGAAGGGTTATTTGTATCCCCACTTTTAAAAATAGGAATAATGAGGCTCTGAGTCCATGGTTTAGTGAACCCCTGCTTGACAACTTGATTGAAAATATTGTGGATGTGAGGGATGAGGACAAGACCTCCAATTTTTAATATTTATGCGTGGTAACCTTTAATTTCCTTAGCTTTTCCATTTTCCAAACACTTAACCCCAAAATCTATGTCTTCTAATGAGAAAAATTCTTTTGTTGTGAGTAGGGTTTCAAAGTTATCTATGACATTTGGAGATTCATAAAGATTTTTAAGATAGAAATTCTAGTCGTGTAAAGCAATTCTATTATTATATTTAGTTTTTCTAGTTAGAATCTGCCTCCAGAATTTCTTAGGAGCCACCTTCGAGAGGTGTAAGAGATTTTCTTGTCTTTTATGAATATACTACATTTTTTTCCTTTTAGTTAGGGATTTTTATATTTGTATCTTTTCAATTTTAAGGGAATCATCAACAGTTTCTTTAATTTATCTCCTCGCACTTTTAAATTCTTTATCATACCAAGGGTTTGTTTTGCTAGTTCTTTTATTACTTGAAACTTCAATTGAGAATTTGTTGATAGAATATGAGATGGTTGTGGTAAAATTATGATAGAGGTATTCTATGTTGTCTATACTAGATAGAGGAAGAAAATTAACTTTTAAGTCATTTAGAAGAAGATCATTTTTATTTCTATCAAAGGTTAAGTTCTTATGGCTATGAGGATTATCTTCTATAGGCTCTCTATGCATGAAAAAATTGAGAATTACAATTAAATGTCTATGATCAGAGTCATGCTCGTGGTCATTTAAGATGTCAAAATTCATTATTTCGTTGTATAAAGGGATATTAGAAATAACATAGTCTACCATGTTGCTACCAAGCCCATGGATACAGGTCATATGGCTAGAATTGGGCCACTTCTTTAGACCATTGCAAATTATAAGATCTTGAGCACTACAGAGCTTGACTAGCTCAGACCCAAACAAATTTTCCCCTATAATTTTAGAGCTTCTTTTGTATTGGCTAGCTAGAGGAAGGTCTTCGTCTAACCAAAGAGGATTAGGGTTGGAATAATTTCTTAGAAGGATAGTTTGGTTTCTTGAAGTTTGAGCATTAAAGTCACCCATTACGAGGATATTACCTTCATTCCTTAGGCTAGAAATATCATTGTATAAAACATTGTAAGGACCATTTTTATCTAAATTATTTTTCTTATAGAAGTTAGAATTGATAGGGGAAAATAAAAAATTGCTATGTAGGTTTTTTATCATTAATGTGAGTAATCTCTATCCAAATATATTGGTTCTAAGGGTCTTTTTTATAAAGCCTAGCATGGGGGGAGATGTTCTTCCTAATGTAACAAGCTATGGCCCCAATGCCTCTACGGTAGGATCGCTTGTTCCAGATTGACCATAGTACAAAGGCATCTATGTTAGGGACCTTAGATTCTTCGTGCTCCCAAGTTTCAACTAGCAATATAATATCAACTTCATTCGAGATCCAACTTAGTTTGGGGCCTTTGTTCCATGGAAAGCCCCGACAGTTCCAAGAAAGAATCCAGAGTATGTTGAATTGCTATTTATTACTATCTTTTTGGTTTCTATCTAGAATAACGACTTTTCTATTTCTGATTATTGCCCATTTTCCTTCCTTCCTAGATTATTTTACCTTTTGAACCTCTTTTCTTAATTCTTCTTGATCTTTTGGAATGACATCTTTGTTTATAAATATTCTCGTTCCTTTTAGACTATATTCAATAAAGGTCACCTTTATCCGAATCAACCTTCCTTTATTCTCAGTTAATTTCCCCAATCTTTTTTCTTCTGTGAGACATGTTGTTTCAATTTGTAATCTATTATGTAAATATGTCTGGGCTATGGCTAAAGTATCCTCGTCTACCTCCTCTTTCAAACTGAAGATTATAAGGTTCAAGGCCCTTTTGTTACACTCATGGTCTAATTCTATCAATTTTTTCATTTCTTCTTTAATGGGTTTGATATCTAATTTACCTGCCACACTCTTTAGGGTGAGATTGTTATTGTTAGTTCATATATATAAACTATTTTTTTTTTAAATACCCTGCATAAATTAGATTATAAAAATTATACAATATGTTGTTAAATGATGTTATATATATATATATATATATATATATATATATATATATATATATATATATATATATATATATATATATATATATATATATATATATATATATATATATATATATATATATATATATATATATATATAATTGACAATTATAATATATTTATTTTAATTATAGATTTATTTTAAGTTTATATTTATCAAGAGGAATCAAATTTTTTAAAGTGTAATTAGTTTTTCAAATTTTACTTTCAAAGACTGGATATCTCTCCACTTTTGATAGGTCATAGATTAAGATAGATCTATAATAATTTAATTTAACCTTATGATTAAGATAGAAATCAAATTGATGCATGAAACTCTTTTGGTTTTGAACCAAAAGACCTACTCTTTACAACATGTAATTTTTTTTTTGTAAGTTAGGAGTTCCTTTCTATTTTCTATTAACAAAAAAAGCACCAGGTTTCTATAAATCAAAACTTGATGGCCTCAACTTGCCGGAAGGAAACCAGGTATGTTGGCCACCTTAAAAAGTTGAAAACCATCTAGTATTGGAAAAGTTTCAACCTTTTACTAACGGCTATGTCCATTTTACATATTTATTTTAATATTAAATTTATCTGTCTCATAAATTTTATAAAGGACGATGTTATTATTTATTAATATAAATTTATGTTAATTTAAATTACTTAAATATTTAAAGAATTATTAAAGTTTTTTTATTATAAAAATTAGTAAATTTTAATTTAATAGGTATAAAAGTAATTAAAAAAATATAAAATTAATAAACTTGAGGGTTTACACAAAAATATATATTTATTATAATCATAATTTAAAATGTTTGTATATAATTTAATATTAGTAATGTATATTACACATCTTATTTATGATGAGTTATTAATTGCTTGTAACTTGCAATCTTTTTCAATAATCTATTGTTCATATTAATTTATGAACCCATGGTTTATATTAATTTTTGAAAACCATTATTTATATTAATTTTTTATTTTCAATAATCTACAGTTCATATCAGTTTATGAATCCATTGATTGTATCAATTTTATGAATCCATTGTTTATATACATTTTTTATTTTATATTGTAATACTATTTATTCACGATATGATTATATGTTATTTCTTTATATAAGAAACATATATTGAATAATATATTACAATAATTATAATGAAACATTGAACTATTTCACAAGGGAAGTGACTTTGAAATGTAAATTCCAAAGGTCACACATGTTCATGTTATATATGTAGTTTTTTCATTAATGTAAATCAAATTAACTATTTTTATTTAAGGGGTGTTTTTCCCCTATTATTATTATTTAAGGCCAGGCTTGCAAGATCGAAAAGAACACTTCCCCCTTTTGTGTAATGTGAGTTATTTTTCCTTGATCAGAAAAAAGTTTAGGTGTCTCTGCCTTGGTTACTGTAAATTCTTATTTTCATATAGTTAATTTTTCCATCTCTGAGGTCTTCCAATACTATGTAATGCTCTAGTTAATATATCATATTAAATAGAAAATTTTCCAAGAGTTTTAAAAAACCTTATATAACTCTTTTAGTTGATTTGATTTGCATTAATGTAAACAACAATATATAAAATGAAGAGCAATGGCCTTTGTGATTCATATTCCAAGTTCACTTGCTATTCTAACTCTTCATTTTTCTTTATTTACATATTACAATTTTCTCACCCAATCCCTAAGGATTAGGTGTTTAACATTATCATAACACCCCCCCCCCCCCCCACAATCTGAAGGGGTGTTTGTAAGTCCAAGAATTATTCCGAATATTTCAAAATTTTCTCTTCCAAGTAATTTGGTGAAGATATATACAATTTTATCTTTTGTGGAATAATTTCATAGATGAATAGTCTTGGCCTCTACATGATATCAAATCAAATGATATTTTATGTTGATATGTTTGGTTTGATCATGGAATTTGAGATCCATGACCAATTTAAATGTAGAATTATTATCAATCATAAGGGGAGTAGAGTTCACTTGTTCCTCCTAAAAGTATTCAAGAATTTTCCTAAGCCACACAATCTCCTTGGTTTCTTTTATAGTTGCCACATGCTCTACCTCTACTCTAGAATCTACTAGAACTTATTGTTTATGTCACCTTTAGGAGAGAACTCTTAATCCAAAACTCATAACATAGCCTAAAGTAGACACTACATTATCCTTATTTCCATCAAATTTTGAATTAGAATAAATAATCGAGTTGAAGTTATCCACCTATGAATATTTGAGTTCAGAGTCTTGAGTTCCTTTCAAGTACTTTATGTTGAAGTTTGCAACAAGAAACAGTGAAATTGGCATCCAAAAACAACATGACAACACCTACAATAGTGTGGGACCACAGGTCATGTAGTGATGGGTCTTGGGTGATACATTAGTGTGAAATTCAATTTATTTAATAAATTGGATATGTGTCAAATTTAATTTTCCCTTAATTAAATTGGACAATAAAATGTAATCTTATCTCATAATCACTTGTAATATCTAACTGAGCGTGATAAACTCAATTAGCTCATGAATTTCGAGTTGAGGGTAGTCGATGAGGCATGCAGAGTGATTCTATGTGTTTTAGAGTTCAAGTTATAGTTAAGTGCATGAGTTTAATGCATGAGTAATTAGTTAATTCAGTTAGGTGAGTTAAAGTCAATTGAACTAGTTGTAACTGTTTGTTGCACTAGTGAGAGATCAAGTGAATTAAATTATATTTAATTCACAATCAATGATAGTCCATGAAAATGATGATTTACTGTTAATAGCTGCATGCATGTTAGTTCTAGTGGAGACCCAATTGAGACAAATGTTTAAGGGAAGTTAACTATCAATTGTGATATTAGAAGGTTGCCTAGATGCAGTTAAAACACCATAGGATGCCCATGATACTCTGCGCAGTTGGAGAAGGATGAAATTCCTAAGGAATAGGGATTGCATTCCTCATGAATTGCATGAGCAAGGTAGGTTGAAGACAGGCTGAGAATTGGATAAGTGTTGGACTGATTTTGTTTGGATCAGTGTGAGATGGTAGGTGGATTGCAGGAGACTCTTGTGAGAAGAGTGCATTGTAATTGTTTCATGATTCCATGGTGAATATACAATAGGAGATAGAGGGGTTTTGAGCAGCAAGATTTCCTCGAGAAATTATCTGTTTTGTGGTTTGATTTGATTCTTTCTTTTCTTAATGTGATTGGAAATTGTGTTTAATTTCAACAATTGATTTGTAGAAGGATTCTATATCTAGCTTTAGTACATTATTAGTTAGGATTGAATCCATTGATATACATATGTTTGTATAATTTATACATGGTATCAGAGCATAGGAAATCACTATAATGGAGGAGAAGTTGATTTTGTGATTGAATAGAGTTTGAATTTGCAAAATTATTCGTAGTGCGATAGGTGAATCGGGATCAAAATGGCTTTCAATGGCTTGAGATTGGAGTATGCACTCAAGGGAAACTCTAAATATATTGCGTGGAAAGATATGATGGAGGTAGTACTGGAGGAAAATGGGTTGAAATAATTCATTGATAATGATGTTCCCAAACCTACTGTAGCAGATGCTACAAATCTTGATGCTTGGCAAAGGAGGATCTTACTGGAGGGAGTATGAGACCACATTATCTCATCTCCATGGAAAAGCAACACCATATGAAATGTGGAAAGATTTGAAAGATTTTTTTCAGAGCAGAAGTGATCATAGAAAACTGGCACTGAAGGATAGGCTCAGGAAAATCAAAATGGAGAAAGGTGAACTATGCCGAAATATTTAACAAAGTTTTTCCAATGTTGGGATGAGCTTGGAAGTGTTAGTATTACTGTCGTAGATGATGATGTGGTGAGTCTACATATTCTAGGACTTCCCAAGAGTTGGTATAGTTATCAATAATTTGTCAATGGAAGGGAAAAGATGCCAGATTGGGAACGAATTTGGTCGGATTTGGTGCAAGAAGAATTCAGGTGGAATACCAGGGATGGATCTTCATCCAAGAATGATGATGAAGAATATTGTGCTTTGGCTACCAAGGAAAAGAAGGGGAAAGGGAAGAAATTCCATTCCAAATCCGAGTCCTGCAAAGATGGAAAGAAATGCGACATGTACAGAGTGAAGTGTTTTCACTCTCACAAGCATGGACATTATGCCACTAATTGTCCAAAAGAAGAATAACAAGAAGGCTTCAGGATCTGTAGCTGGTGAGGCTTTGGCATCGCAATTTGAGTTGGAATTCTCACTGATCACATGCATGGTGTCAAGTGTGATGGAATCAGGGTGGTACTTGGATAGTGGTGCATATTTCCACATGACAGGAAACAAAGAAATTTTCAGTAACTTGGAGGAGAAGGACCTCCAGATGCATATCGAAATGGGTGACGATGGAAGGTATAGTGCTACCGGAATTGGTACAGTTACTTTCCATAGACAGTCAGGTAAACCATTTTTATTAAAAGGTGTAATGCATGTACCAAGCTTGAAGATAAAATTAGTTTGAGTTGCAATGTTGGAGGATAGAGGCTATGATGTTGTTTTCAGTGAAGGAAAAGTTTTCCTTCGACACAAAGCAATAGGACAAGCCAAGAAGATTGGCATTCATTTGAATAATCTCTATAAACTTGCTGTAGATGGTTGAAGAACATCGATGGGTAAAGCAGACAAAGTGGTGAGCCAGGATGAGGATGAGTTATGGCATAAGATATTGGGCCATCTACACCATGGAGCTTTGAAGGTCATGCAGTAGATTTCTACGGAGCTTCCAAAGGGTACACTTGCGCAGATATAAACATGCAAGGGATGTACCATGGGGAAGTGTGAGAAAGCCATGCAATTGTCCCTTGAGAGGGAGCTTGATTTTCATGCAGATGAGGAACTCTTGGTTCCAAAGAATGAACCTCAAGATGTGGAGAAACCACATGTGGAGGATCATGGAGTGGCAAAAACCACTCAAGAAAAGAAATTTCAAGCCAGATGAGCGGAGGGAGTGCATGCAGCTATACCTCCAGGAGTGAGGTGGGGCGATGTGCAGAATTGATCCCAAGAAGAAATTTGGGTAAGGTTCATTAAGATGGTGCATCTCATGGATCGAACCTGGATACAAGGATCCCACAGTACATCAGTAGTAGGATCAGTTAGTTTGATGCAATCATATGTCAGGAGGACAAAATTCAGAGTGACATGTGTCAGATATTGGAGTGCAGATCAGAGTTGGCAGCAGTGCAGAGTGCATGGATGCAGATGTCAACATCACAAATAATCCAGTAGAAATGTGCAGTAGGTACCGACATTCAGAAGACTCTGATGACAGATGCATTACCTTGATACAATTTTTTGGAGGCTATTCAGTTTCGGAAGTGTTGCATGTGCAAGAAACACTAGAGAAGTGTTGTATGCAAAAGTTGCATGTGCGAGAAACATTAGAGAAGTGTTGCATGCAAGAGGTGCATGTGCACATGCAAGGACATTCCTTTTTTGTTGAGAGGGAGTGTTGAAGTTTTAAAAAAGAAAAAGTGAAATTGGCATCCAGAAACAACATGAAAACACCTACACTAGTGTGAGACCACAAGTCCTGTAGTGATGGGTCCTAGCGATACATTAGTGTGAAATTAAATTTATTTAATAAATTGGATATGTGTCAAATTTAATTTTCCCTTAATTAAATTGGACAATAAAATGTAATCTTATCTCATGATCACTTGTAATAGTTAACTATGTGTGATAAACTCAGTTAGCTCATGAATTTCGAGTAGACTGTAGTTGGTGAGAAATGAAAAGTGATTCTATGTGTTTTAGAGTTCAAGTTGCAGTTAAGTGCATGAGTTTAATGCATGAGTAATCAGTTAACTCAGTTAGGTGAGTTAAAGTTAGTTGAACTAGTTGTAACTGTTTGTTGCACTAGTGAGAGATCAAGTGAATTAAATCATGTTTAATTCACAATCAATGATCTGCCATGCAACTGATGATTTACTATTAATAGCTGCATGCATGTTAGTTCCAGTGGAGACCCAATTGAGACAAAGGTTAAAGGGAAGTAAAATATCAGTTGTGATATCAGTAGGTTGCCTAGATGCAATTAAAACACCACAAGATGCCCATGATACTCTACGTAGTTGGAGAAGACTGAAATTCCTAAGGAATAGGGATTGCATTCCTCATGGATTGCGTGAGAAAGGTAGGCTGAATACAGGTTGAGAATTGGCTAAGTGTTGACCCGATTTTGTTTGGATCAGTGTGAGACGATAGGCAGATTGCAGGAGACTCTTGTGAGAAGAGTGCATTGTAGTTGTTTCATGATTCCATGGTGAATATACAATAGAAGATAGAGGGGTTTTGAGCTGCAAGCTTTCCCCAAGAAATTATCTATGTTGTGGTTTGATTTGATTCTTTCTTTGCTTAATGTGATTGGCGATTATCTTTAATTTCTGCAATTGATTTGTATAAGGATTCAATATATTACTTTAGTACATTGTTAGATCAGATTGAATCCATTGATATACATATGTTTGTATAATTTCTACACTTTAGAACCTTTTTTGTAGAAGGTCAACATCCTTCAAAGGTTTTTTTCATAAAACTAGAAAGGATTAAAAAAAATGAAATGTCTCATTTGGCAATGGTGAGTGTTACACCATTTTTTGGTAATCTAACCTATTATCATTAGATGGACCCAAGTACATCATGTAAGACCAATTTTACTCCAAGTAAAATTGCTTTCACTATGAAAATAACTTAGTAAATCACCTTTATTAAGTTGTTTGTGGTCTAAACAAGAAACCCCATAAGGAAATATTAAATAAATATATATTTGTTTGATTTTCCTCAAAAAATAATTAGTTAAACATTATTTTAATTAATATTTCTAGTTATATTTAACTCAAAACAAAGAAATTAATTAGAAAAATCATTATTTATCTTATTATTTTCTAAAGATTAATTGTTTAAATCTTATTTAAATAATATTCTTTGTTAAATATGACTAATTCACCCTTAAATAATTAAATAAATCATTATTTATTTGATTATTACTCAACCATATCCTTAAAATGATAAATAAATCATTTATTTATTTATTATTACTTAATCACATCCTTAAGATGATAAATAAATCATTTATTTATTTATTATTTACAAATAAGGGGATTTGACTCAAGTCAAATTCCTTTTCCCTCCAACAAATATAATAAAATATTCCATAAAAGTTGGATCTATATTTGGTTAATAATATTTTAATTATGCACCAATCTCTAGACTAACTCAATATTTTGTTATAAATAGAAGGGTTTTCCCATTCATTTGTCACCTTTTGTTGCCTAAAGATCACTCTGGATCTCAACACTTGGTCTGGTTATTGATCCATAATCATAGCCATACTTTTCCATTTTTGTCTGGGTTTTCTACACCATCAAGAGAGAGAAGTTCTAAATCTAAAGTGCTGAGGACTCACAAGAACCCATCCCATTGAGGAGAACAGGGAACACCCTCTTGTGTTTTCCTCCTAGGTGCCATTAATAAAATTATTCATTAGATATATTCTTGTCTTGTCTATTGGATCTATGGAGTAAATCTTATTTTTCTACTGTTTAATGTCTTCTAATGCATAAATCTAGATTTTTTCAGCATTTATCTTGATCATCTAATTGCAGATCTGAAGATATTAGCAGTCATTTTTGCTGTTAGGGCTACAAGTTATGCGTAGCTAAAGTGGTTTTTTTTCGTACACTTCGAATAAAGATTCATACTAACAGTGAGGTAGATAAATCTTCCCACAATCTATCTATGTTTATTTCCATCCTCAAATTCATTTCCTTCTTTAGATGTGAGTTTCAAATCAATATAGATAGCTTGTGGGAAGTCTTATCTACCTCACCACTGCCAAATGAGACATTTAATTTTTTTTTTAAATCCTTTCTATATATATTTCTGTGTGTGTGTGTGTGTGTACTCCTAAGTATATAAATTTTCCTAATAGCAAAGGGAAAAGAGGACATAGAGTTAAAATATAAATATTAATCCAATGACAAGTTACTCTCATTATGAAAAGGTAGTTGTGCATGAAATTAGGGAATACTAATTTAAAATTTTGAGAAATTGAATTTCATTAGAGAACCTCCATGTGGCAAGATAATAACGCAAAAATATCTAACTAAGATTTTAACTTGAGAAATATTAGGGAGTATTTGGGGGAGATAATGTGAGACGTAAGGAAAAAATCTATGGTCTCCCAAAAATCCATAAGGAATGGGTCCTTGTGAGGCCCATTGTTAATACCATTGGGGGACCCACCTACCTTCTTTATAAGCACCTAGCTCAAGCTCAAGACTCTCATTAGTAATATTAGCTCTTTAGTTAAATACTCCACCCATTTTATTAATTAAAAAAAGGATATAAAACTTGAACCTCATGAGTTATTAGATAGTTTTTAAGTAGTTTTTATTTACACCAAGATTCACATTGACCGTGCCATGAAATTTATCAACAAAATTATCGATCCTCACACTGGAAAGTTAATTGAAATTTGTCTAAAAACCACTTTTTTTTCAGTTTTCAAAATGAAATTTACGAAGATACATGTGTGGTGGTTATGGGGTCCCCTCTATCCCCTGTGGTAACCAATTTTTTATGGAAGACCTTGAAACCAAAGCATTAGATTCAACCCCATTCAAACTCAAAATTTGAAAGAGATTTGTTGATGACACATTCATCATTTGGCCCCATGGATGTGATAAATGACAAATATTCAAGAAACACCTTAATAATCAATTTGAGTCTATCAAATTCATAGTTGAAATTGAAGTTGACGGTAATGTTGGTGTTATATTTTACCCTGAATAAATGCTGCAATTTTTCTTAATGGGACTGATGCAATGCTATCTAAACACGTGACATCACCCTAATATATGCTTGGTAGTTGTGCCCCCTATATCCGACGATCCATAGCCACGCAGATTGACGATGCATATCAAACCACACCATTGAATTGCATTGAGGTTAACGATTGTAGGCGATGCATGGTAAAACTGGCTAGGCTGCGTTGTTGGCTTCCATTAGTCGCGCACTCGGGTGGGCGATGTGCAAAACTGCCCTCCCTACCATGCGAAAATCACTTGGTTGGCAAGGGTAGACCTACCATGCTAGCCACCATGCCACCCACGTCACCCACCACATGGTATGCACATCAACACATGTCAGACCCTTGGGCTCGAGCGAGCATGAAAGTGCACCCTAATAGAGACGTGACAATCCATGTAGACTCAAAGCGGAAAAAAAATGAATGTTGGTGGGGGAGTTGTGCATGATGGGAGCTGTGTAAGGGACTCCATGCAATGACATACCCATGATGCAGGGCAACATGGGCATCAAAACGACATGCTTGGATGTAAATAAACTGAATTGGAATGCCTTGGTGTGATTGTGTGCGACAAACAAAAATCGAGTGGCTGTGCTCCCGAGTTGCACCCACATGAAGGTGGGGCACTAGGTGATCTACCCATGAAATTTCTGTGCCATGAACATGAAGCAAACCAAAGGGCATGGGCAGTGAGAATGTATGTTGTCTTAGAAAGGGCGTGAGCAGTGAGAACACATGTTGTCTTAGAAGGAAGAACAAGAGTCAACCAAAGGGCATGATCCTCCAACCGAATGGGCAAGACACTGATAAATAGAGTGAAGGCATTTTGGTGGAAGAAAACCAACGAAATTCGCAAGTCAAAAAGACAAGTTATGTTTGAGGCAAAATAGTGAGTAAAGGCAAGGCGCAGTTCTAAACAAAGAGGTAGGTTGCTTATGCACTTGCCTTGACCGAGCTGGGCAAGAATATCGTGCAGATTTAGTTTGAAATTTTGTTGAACTTGTAAAGGTTGCAACATTGGGCTTCCCAAAACTCGACTATTTGTTGGAATATGTTTGGAATTCTTCCTAGGTGATGTGGTAGAAAACCTTTTCCCAACCTTCTCTATTGAATATTTGATGTTGTATACCTTGTGAGAACAAATCGATAGGGGCTTGGTACAAGGCATTCCTTTTTATATTATATAAACTAAAGTTTGAAGTTAAATAAAGAAGTAAAGGGGAATTTCCTACTGGTAGTTCCCCCTCCCATGTATGTTGTTGTTATATTGTTGTGCACTGTTATAGTTGGACATTTTTGAACTGTTGGTTTACGAATGAAGTTTACATGAATGCTAAATTTAATAGTCTTGTATGTTAATGAAGTAAATTGAAGTGAATGAAATATTGACTAACTGTTGAAAGAACGATCAAATGGATATTGTGTTGACTTGGATAAATTACTAATTCTGTAATTAATTTCATCAAGTCTCTACATGGTGCATAAGATATAGGCGTAGTTTAGGTACTATGAAGCCTAAGTTGCTTAAGCCATCATACGTTGGTACTGCATCCCCTTGGTGGTATAAGTATTGCGATCATCATGGGGTCATGATAGTTGGTATTAGAGCATCATCTTATGATCTGAAATTAATTTCTAGTTAATGTTGTCCTAGTTTCATTTTAGATATAAAAATTTCTTTGCATTGTTTTACTTATCCTTCATGAGTTTGTATAAGAGAATGTGATTGGAAAATAATGTACTTACTGATATTATGAGTTTTTCATAAGCTTAAAAAGCATAATTTACAATGGCAGAACATAAAAAATAGTAAACACAACAAGCACATATAACAGAGCTTAACACAAAGAATTTTGATAAAGGATTTCACCCCTCCTGGGCTACATCTCCTTGGTCCAGCTTCATAGTTTGAGCTTTGTATTAGCTTCAAGTGTGCTTAAATTGTTGTTACAAGCTTCAAAACCTCTTGGAACCTATTCCAGTGAGTTTATAACATCATAATCTCCCAAAAATGAGTATTTGTTTGTTGTATTTGGACTCTGGATGCTCTGGAAATCACCCCAACACCTGTTGGCCCTCGCCTTAAAAAATATTCAAATGTACTAAAACACCTATAGATCACCTTTTCTACCTCTACAACCTACTCCATTGAGTTCCTAGCATGCAAATTTTCTAGGAATGACTTTTACTGAGCTCATTTTGGTCGAAAATTGAGTGAGTTATGACCAAAATTGTTTTTGCCCCAATTTCTCCTCCAAAACTAGAGGAACTACCAGTTAACATTCTAATTTTGGAATTTCCGCTAAAATTGGTGTGCCTCCGAATTTTCCGCCAACTTAACCTTCAGAATTAATTAACGCTAAGCACATTTAGGACATATAAGCATGTTTAGTGATAAGCGAGGTTTTAATGTGATTAATGGAAGATTAATGTGGGTTAACCATGTTTTAAGTTAACTAACCACATTTAAGGAATTCCGCTTGAATGTACTTGGTGCCTAGTTCTTTGTTTGCGGCCACATGGGGAGGGGGTTGGCCCTCTCCAACCCCCAACCATCATACATAGCAACTTTAATTAAAGCGGTGATCATAAAGGTTAAGAAACACCTTGGAGGAGCCTTGGTAAGGCATGCAGATGGCGGGCATGAGGTCAGGGATTCGACCCCGCTCCATCACAATAATTTTTCTCCACTGAATTTAAATATTCTTCTACCATTCTTATCAGTGCTGCCAGGTTTGGAACCTCCGCCAGTTAAGTTATATAACCTTCCAGATTTGTTTATATCCACCGTGAGGGTGGGTTGAAAACTATATATATATATATATATATATATATATATATATATATATATATATATATATATATATATATATATATACCACCATAGACCATTGTCTAAAACATTGCTATGACCCCAATTCGGCGTTCCAACTTGCCTGCCATGGGGGGCATACGTGGCCCTTCCCCATTGGCCACCATATAATGAAATTCCAACTTAAATAAAATTCAACTTAGGCTTAGGAATAAAAAAGTTTTACTTCCTTGTCATCATCGATGAATCGGGTGGTGCCACTTGGCACAATATCATTGGTTGTTTCTGGAGGATATACCTGCAAATGTTGACTGTACCTGCCACATCATCACTATACCTGTTCTACTAATGTTTTGCTTATTTTGGAAAATGAAAGAAAGACAATAACTCAGCCATAAGAACTCAAATTTTAATGAAACAAGTTGTGCCAGAATCCTAGCGACGAACTCTATCCGGTCATTTAGGTTTGAAGCAATTTTGAGCACTTTCAATTTTTAGCTAAAACTTGAGTTTTAGATCATTCCTTCCTACTAGAATAATTTTGGACCCCAAAAGATATTATCAATTTTTTAGCAAGTGAGGGTATAACACCCTCACTTTTCCAGTCTCCAACCATTTTTGCTTTGAAGGATTTTGACCTTTGAGTCCAACTCTAAGGTATTCAACATCCCCTCTTCTTGAAGTTCTGATTCCTTTCTCAAGTATGAGATCTTGCTAAATTTCATCAAGATGTTCTGGTGAGAAATCATCTATTGATGGTATCTGAACATGCTCTCCTTGATCATCAATCAAAGGAGGCTCAAACAATCTCAAATTCTCAACATTAACGACATAATAAATTTGCATATAAGGAGGAAAATCTAGCTTGAATGCATTTGTACCAATCTTTTCCAGAATTTTAAATGGACCATAACGGATTGGTTTGAGTTTTTTACCTTCCCCTTGCAATATTTCTTTGCTTATGTACAACCAAACTTCATCTCCAACTTGGAATTTGTGATCAAATCGATGTTTGTCATGCCTTGCCTTGTAGCTGCTTTAACTCTTCTCAAGTTGCTCTTGCACTATGTGATGTACCAACTGAATTTTCTCAATGAAATTTCTTGCTTTATCTATGTCACTATGTCCATCTATAGCAACATCTTTCTCAAAGATAAATTCCAATGGCAATCTTGGAAAGTAACAAAAACATGCCTCAAATGGTGATGTATTTGTGGAAGAATGTTTTGCCCGGTTGTATGCATGTTGTATGTAGTGTAACTGTTCATCCCACAACTTGGGATGCTTACTGCAATAACCTGTTAGAATATGAATAACAGTCTTATTTACCACCTCTGTTTCACCATCTCTTTGCGGATGAAATTTTTTACTCTTCTTCAACTTTGTATCCATCACGTTCCATAATTTTGACCAAAAATTCCCAACAAATCGAGAATCTCAATCACTTACAATAGAATTAGGAAGACCAAAATGGATCCATATATTTTGAAAGAAAATATTAGCGGTTTGTTCAACTGTAATAGTTTTCTTACATGCCATCAAAATGCAATTTTTTCTGAATCTATCTACTACAACATACAAATAATCATGACCTTTAATTGACATAGGAAGGCCTCCTACAAAATCCTTTGAGATGCTCTCCCAAGGATGAGAAGGAACTGGAACTGGTGTGTACAAAACAAGCTTCCTATTGCTAGGCTTACTTGTTGTACATAAAAAGCATCCTCTAATAAAATGAGAAACACTTTCATTCATGCGTGGCCAACAACAATACCTTTGCAGATGCGCTAATGTCTTGCCTACACCGAAATGTCCTGCAATCAATGATGTGTGCGCTTCTTTTATGATATTGTTTCTTTCTCCCTATGGTATACATAACTTGCCCAAGTTATACAACAAATTGTTATGCACATGATAATCTAACTCTTCACTTTGGCTTCCCTTACTCAAGTTCTCATACATATCTTGAAAATCACTATCATTCACATACTGTTCAATGTAACTTTCATGCATAATAGAATTGTGATTGAGAATAATAGCTGAATTTACAATAGGCCTAGAGAGCATATCAGATACCTTTTTGTAGATTCCTTTCTTGTGCCTGATAACCAAGTGAAATTTTTGTAGAAAACTCATCCACCTAAAATGTCTTGATTTCCGCAACTTTGACTGTGATTGTAAGTACTGCAATGGCTGATGGTTGATATGGATAATAGTCTCTTTTCCCATCAAGTAATTCTTTCATTTCTTTACACTTTGTACCAATGCATATAACTCTCTATCATATGTAGGATATTTAGTCACAACTCCATTAAATTTTTCAAAATGAAATGAGATAGGCTTACCATGCTGCATGAGCACTGCTTCCATAACATAATCACTTGCATCCTTTTGGATCTCAAATGGTTGTCTTAGATCTATAATTGCTAGTACCGGTGCCGAAATTACCTTTTGTTTTAAAGCATCAAATGATTTATGCTACAAATCTCCCCAATGGAAGACTTTCTTTATGCTTGTTAATGCATGTAATGATGCTACAATGGAAGAAAAATTAGCAATAAATTTCCTCCAATACTATGCTACCCCTAAAAATCTTCTTACCTCGGTAACTGTATTGGGCTTGGGCCAATTCAAAATGACCTCAACTTTGGAAGGATAAATATTCAATTCACCTCCTCCAACTATGTGTCCCAAATATACCAATGAAGTCTTACCAAACTCGCACTTTGACATCTTAAGAAACAATTTCTCTTTTCTCAAAACATCAAGTACCTTGTTCACATGCACGACATGTTATTCTCTTGATTTGTTGAATATGACTATGTCATCTAAGTAAAAAGTGACAAATTCATCTAAAAATTGTTTAAGTACATCATTCATCACTCTCATAAAAGTAGCTGGTGCATTTTTAAAGCCAAATGGCATTACAAACCACTCATACAATCCTTGTCTAGTCTTGAAAGAAATTTTCCAAATGTCTTCTTCAGCTATCCTAACATGATGATAACCACTTCTAAAATATAACTTAGTGAAATAATTTTCATGCTTTAACTGATCAAGCAAATCATAAATGCATGGAAGTGGGTAGCGATTCTTTACCATGATTTTGTTTAGTACATGGAAATTGATACACATCCGCCAAGTCCCATCCTTCTTTGGAACCAAAACTATCGGAGAACCACATGGAAAAGTAGATGGCCGTATGATACCTTTGTTCAACAACTCTTGGATTTGCTTCTTGATTTCCAAACTTTCCATGATTGACATGCGATACATACCAATATTCGGAAGTGGAACATCCTGTTGCAGTTGAATCTCATGCTTAATTCCCCTCTTGGGTGGCAACCCCTTTGGTTCTTGAAACATCTCGCCATGCTGACTTACCACATCAAGAAAATCAGATTTCAATTTGTCATCACATCCTTCAAAATATTCATAGTTAACATCTTCCTTTTTCTTGATCATAAGAAACAAAAATTTTACTTGTATTTACTAGCCTCTTCATTTGTCATGCATTAACTAAAGAGATATTCAGTTTCTTGCGATGAGCTCTCACAATTTACTCCACTCCATATTTGATCAAATGATATTTGTTCTAATGACGGTAAAATACCTCTTTCCTGTCATTCAAATATGGCTACCCAATATAATCCCTGAAATATCAAGTGGTACAACATCTAACTCAACTTCATCAACAATGTTTGTAGTAATAGAAAATCTGAAAATACATTTCGTTGTCACCTATAAATTTGCATTGTTAGCTATCCAACCCAAAGGGTATGGCTTATGATGAGGTACAGTTTCAAGGTTCAGTTTTTTAACTAAGTCTTATGAAATCAAGTTTGCATGTGACCCTGTATCAAATAAGGCATTAATCTTTGTATGATTAGAAATTACTCTAACATGGAATACTTCTATGCTTGTATCCTCATCTGAAGTGTTATTGTGACTGTTTGAAGTACTATAACTTGAAATTGCTTCTTTTCCTTTGTTAACCATGGAAAATATCTTGGTTTCATCTCCTGAATCAGATCCAAGATTTTTTTTTGTGGTGGAAGTCGTCTTTTGTTTCCCTTTTTTATTTTGTTTCTTTGGTCTTAGTTCGAGATGTAGTTTCCAACAATGAGCTTCATCATGCCCCTCTTTGGAACAATGTTTGCATGCTATTTTCTCCCCTTATTGCTTCACACTTGCATTCTTCTTTCCCTTCCATTTTCCTCCTTTCTCTTTTCCCTTACCCTTTAATGGCTTCTTCTTACTACCCTCTTCAGAAATGTTTTTACCCCTTGCTTCAAGATGTGTGGCTTGCATACATACTTCATCTAAGTTATTTGGGTTAAACATGAGAATAGTATGTTTTAAGTAGGAATGTAGACCTCCTATATACTTCAAGAGTGTTTCTTGTGAATTTAAGTCTACTCTAAGTAATAAAGCCCTTTTCCTAAACTCTTGTGTATACTATTGGACACTTTGACCTTTAAGTTTTCTAAAGTTTTTCCAACTCATTATTTGTTTATGCATATAGGATAATGAATAGAATTTTATTTTAATGGAAGAAATGAAATCAACCCAAGTAATGGAAATCTTACCATGGATGTGCATTTCCTTTTGTGTCTTTGCCTCCCACCAAACTAATGCTGCTCCTTCTAGCTTTAATGAAGTCAATTGGATTTTAATATCATCTTCTTGTTGATTTTGAATTCTAGAGTATTTTGAATTCTAGAGTAAACTTATAATTGACGAATCCAATTATCTAGTTTTTCAACGTTAACTTCTCCATTGTATGTAGGAAGTTCAAATTTGATGTCCAACTTGAGTAACAAAGTCTTACCTTTTTGGATATTGGAATGAGTATGGTATGAGATTTTGTAGTGGATTTGGAAGATGAAGATGTTGATGATGATGGTGGTGGTGCTGGTGGTGGAGAAGGAGGTAGTTTTCCACCACTGGCTTTTGAGCTCCTCTCTTCCTCCTTTTTACTGTTTGAATATTCTTCTTTAGGAGAGTGTTTTGAACCTTCTCCAGGTTCCTTTGCCATAAAATATTCATACATAAGTTTCACCATCCTTTTCATTTCTTTAAAATCCTTCTTGAAATCCCCTTCATCAGAATTTTCATGAGCTCCTTCATGGCCTAACATTTTATCTATTTATTCAAGCTTTATCTCCGTAGCTTGTATCTCTTCAACCACCTCAGCCTAGTGTGCAATTAATTCCTCTTGTGCTTCAAGTGTTGCTTTGAGTGGTCCTTTAGGTAAGGATGATGCTATCTCATCCTTCTTCCTTATTGTCCTAACTTCTGGACTAGCTATCAGTAGCTTCCCTTCTCCTCTCTGCAATATCAATCTTGTAAGCATCAATAATTTTTAACTATTAAAAACTCTTCAAGTAAAACAAGCAGGAAAAATTGTGCTCTGATACCAACTTGATTTGAAATTACTTGCTAGTTAATGTTGTGCTAGTTTCATTTCATAAATAAATGTTTCTTTGCATTTTTTTACATATCCTTCATGAGTTTGTTTAAGAGCATGTGATTGGAAAACAATGTACTTAGTGAAATTATGAGTTTTTCATAAGCTTAAAAAGCATAATTTTAAATGAAAAAATAGAAGAAATAGTAAACAAATCAAGCACATATAACAGAGCTTACCACAGAGAATTTTGATAAATGAGTTCACCCCTCCTGGGCTACATCTCCTTGGTCCAGCTTCACAGTGTGACCTTTGTATTAGCTTCAAGTGTGCTCAAACTATTGTTACAAGCTTCAGAACCTCTTGGAACCTGTTCCAATGAGTTTATAACATCATAATCTCCCAAAAATGACTATTTTTTGCTGTATTTAGACTCTAGATGCTCTAGAAATGACCCCAACACCTGTTGGCCCTCGCCTTCAAAAATATTAAAATGTACTAAAACACTTGTATATCACCTTTTCTGCCTCTACAACCTACTCCATTGAGTTCCTAGCATGAAAATTAGCCAGGAATTCCTTTTACTGAGCTCAGTTTGGTTGAAAATTGAGTGAGTTATGACCAAAAATGTTTTTGCCCCAATTTCTCCTCCAAAACTGGAGGAACTACCAGTTAACATTCTAATTTTGGAATTCCCGCCAAAATTAGCGCGCCTCCAAATTTTCCATCAACTTAAACTTCATAATTAATTAACACTAAGTGAATTTAGGGTAGATAATCATGTTTAGTGATAAGCGCAGTTTTAATGTGATTAATGGAAGATTAATGTAGGTTAACCATGTTTTAAGTTAATTAACTGCATTTAAGAAATTTCTCCAGAATGTATTTGGCGCTCGGTTCTTTGTTTGTGGCCACATGGGGAGGGGGCTGGTCCCCTCCAACCCCTAACCATCAGACATGGCAACTTTAAATGAAGGCAATGATCATAAAGGTTAAGAAACACCTTGGAGGAGAGTTGGTAAGGCATGTGGATGGCGGGCATGAGGTCAGGGGTTTGACCCCCGCTCCGCCACTATCATTTTGCTCCGCAAAATTTAAAGACTCCTCTGCCATTCTTATCAGTGCTGCCAGGTTTGGAATATCTGCCAGTTAAGTTAGATAACCTTCAAGATTTGGTTAGATCCACCATGAAGGTGGGTTGAAAATAATATATATATATATATATATAATAATAATAATAATACCACCATAGACCATTGTCCAAAACATTTCTATGACCCCAATTTAACCTTCCAACCTGCCTGCCATGGGGGAGGAGGGAGGGTACGTGGCATGCCATGTGATCCTTCCCCATTGGCCACCATATAATGAAATGCTAACTTAAATAAAATTCAACTTAGACTTAGGAATAAAAAAATTTCACTTCCTAGTCATCATCGGGGAATCAGGTGCTGCCACTTGGCACAGTATCATTGGTTTTTTATGAAGGATATACCTGAAACTGCTGAGTGTACCTACCACATCCGCACTGTACCTATTCTGCTCATTTTTTGCATGTTTTGGAAAACAAAAAATAGACGATAACTTAGCCATATGAACTCGGATTTTGATGAAATGAGTTGCACTAGAATCTTGGCGAAGAATTCTATCTGATCCTTTAGGTTTGAAGCAATTTCGAGCACTTTCAATTTTTAGCTAAAACTTGAGCTTTAAATCATGTTATGAGCTTGATCCAAGATCTTTCCTTCAATGATGTTAAACATAATTTCTTAAAGATCATGAAAATACTATAAATGCAACATCCAAGAATAAGAAACACAAAAATAATACATTATAGACAATACACCAATATTTGTTAATGGTTTTCACCCATAATGCGTGAGATATGTCTCTGGGCCCAAATTCAAAGTGGAGAGGCCTCCATATTATCTCACCAAAATCGAAGGTGAGTACTCAGGAAATACATGGAAATACCTCACTTATGGGATTCACTTGAATTTCTCTTGCTCAAATCCCAATTCTGACTACACTAGTAGATTCCTTGCGAAATTCTAAGAAAAATGAGCATAAACTTGACTACGTTTTATAACTTTCACTTTTGGGTCACCTAGGGAATCTTCAAGATATCAAAATAGGTAAAACATTCTAAGAATATTCCTACAAAATATTTCGTAGAATATACAAGGAATCTGTCTCATAATCCAAACGCAAGATGAGCCTTATTCTTTGTGTGTAGATTTCCGCGCTTTCCATTATGTCGTGCACTACCAAGTTCCTTTTCATTCAAATGGTAGGAGCTTAAATGTGTATGCCCACCTGACATTCCAAAGCCTGCTCTTTCAGTGAATTGGTTGGTAGGTTAATATTATTTTTTTTGTTGTTGTGGAGGTCACATGGTCAAACATCCACCAACCTCCCCTTATTTTAATGTATATGCAAAAGAATTTTTCAAAGGTCATGTGGCACATATGCTTGAATAGGTATTACTGTTTGACACACCGATTAGGATATTGCCATATTGCTGCCTTGGGTGTGGGTTTGACCCCCACTAGTTATAATTTTTTTTTTAGCGACATAGACCCAATTAGCCAACCATGGGGTGCCACATGTCACCAAGTGCATTAGAGAAATTTTGGAGTTTAAACAGGGCCTCCTGAGGAATATTATAGAATAATAGTGGAAATAATAAAATAAGATGATATTACATAATCAAATTTTAGAGGGAAAAAAGAAAAAAGTACTTTTTCAACATGTGTTTTCAACTTATCTCCTTGTGATCTTACTCAAATTTCGAACGTGAGAACTTGTTGGACGTCTAAAGATGGATTATCTACTGCCAATGCAAGGTTAGAGGTGGCCTAAAGTGGAAGGAAATTCTGTTCCACAAAGTCCATTCAAGTTTGCAGTGTTTCAAGGTAGCATACACATTTTGTCTTGGTAAAAACATTTCATTTATCTAGATGAAGTGTGTTGTATTGATCCTAATTTCCATGTTAAAATTGCAGTGCCCTATTGATTCAACATCCAAGATCCTTTTTCTTCTTCATAGATTGACTAGGCACATGGAGGATGACTTTCCCATTATATTTGAAAAGAGGACACGCCCATATCATATTGTTATTGCTATCGTGTTTCTAACTCGAACTATTTCAATTCAAAGAGCTATTATCCATGTTTGTTCACTATAGTTATATTTAAATTGTTGGATAATAAAAGGCATTTGTAAGAAGAGCTTACAATAAAAATTTATAAACATTGCATACTAATAGATATAACAAATTTTAATTGGCATAAAGTTAGTTCATGTTTCATCCATATTATCATCCACTACTAATATAGATGTGTTAATATCTTTGGGTGCAAAGATGTTCCACTACTAACTCAATTTGGCCTTATTGTTTTAAACAAAAACGGAAATTATTTTGAAAACAACTTAAATAGAGTAATATTACTAATAAATTACAATTCTAAATTAATTTATAAAAAAATATATATAATACAATTAAAAATTATTCTGGATGCAGATGATCGTTTTGGTTGATGGGACGTCAGTCCCTTGGCGACTCCTAATGGAGCTCGTGTGGGGTGGCAATATGCCCCCCTGCACCTCCACTAACTCAGAATTAATTCTACCAGCTCGCATGGCATTAAATTCACATGCCCGACTTTTTCACCACCCCGCTCTGCTCGTCTGGTTTGCGATGGAATTTTTTTTTGGTAGCTTGGCTTGCTCCTATGTCGATTGCAGCTCTCTACCTCCTCTGTGTGGAGCCTTCCCTTCTGCATGTGCTAAGCCAAGTGCTTGCACTCAAACAGGGCACCGCTACATGCTTCTTGGATGTCTGGAGACGCTGCCAAGCCACCACTTCACCCAAAGTGCATTTTGCTGTTCAAATTCTTACTTTTGTGCTCAGAATGCTGATTCCTATTGGTCGCCTTCGCTTTCTACATGTTCTCCTTGTCCCAGGCACTACCAGCTCGCCTCTGTAGCCATGCCGCAACTCTGTCACAGGATGCGATGCCGTCATGGCACAAGCAGGGGTCGAGCAACCCACTCTCGGCCTTCTACAGCTCTGACTCTGATTCCTCCTCTGAGGATGTCGTGTGGGGTCATTACCCAGAAAATCATAGTCTGAAGGGCCGTGCTCGCTAAGTTGGTAATGTGCATTTTTCCCAGCCCAGCCCACCTCCCTCTGTTGACCCTCCAAGGCCTGTCGTCTCCCTTACCTCCCATGCGTCTGCGAGTCTTCCCCTTCTCCAGTCCTCCCAGAGAGCGGAATTCTGCTTCGAATGCTCTCTTGACAGGCCTGTCATCATCGCTTTTTTCACTGTGTCCCTTAGAGAAGAGTCAGTTAGCGATATTCCCTCCCCTGTACCCTGCCCTCATCCCACCTCGGTTAAGAACGAAGCTTTGAACTCAGAGGCGCCCGCAAGAATCATGCATCTTGACCAGGGCAAGGAACACATGTAGGTGGATGTCATCAACAAGGATAACGCACCTAATGAAGATAATGAAGACAGAAGGGACGAGTTCTGGTGTAGAATTGTGGAGGAGCCACCATCCCCAACTCATGATCAGTGAACCTTGCGACCCTCGGTCTACTTCGGTACTATTGCTCAATCATCTTGGGAGAATTTTTTTTTTTTATGTTTTCTTCTTCAGCTGAAAAAGTTGAATGCTACTTTAGTATTTTTATTTCTGCTATGTTAAATTGCATGGACAATGGGCCGGTTTCCCTTCCAAGGGCGACTAAACTTTTACCTAAAGAACCGGTTTCCCACTCGCTCGTGCGCTCGCATTTTTTGTAAAGCATGGTTATCGCTTCCGCCGTTCGTGCTCACATAGCTGAAGCTGAGGTAGTTTTGTACCAGTATGTTATATAAATATAATTAGCATTATTTAGAAAAAAAAATACAATTAAAATTTAATATTGAGTAAAAATAATGGTTATATTCTTTGAACTATTTCTTAAGATAAAATGTTTGTATGAGTACGAAATCTTCAAAAATTTGAATGGACACTCCACTCATTGTTAGGGACAAACGAAATTAGAAAATGATATAAGAAAAAGAGAGTGTGGGGCTTTTGATTTATAAGAATAGCTTGGTAGTCATTGGTGGGGGAGTGTAAATAGTCGTTGAGTAAAAAAGAATAATTAAATTAAAAATAAATTGATGTTGTTGTGTAACCAGCTCCAAAAATAGAAGAAAAGAGATATCAACGCCTTAGAAATAAGCCACTTCGAGGGGGAAACCTCCAATACATTACATGAATGAACAATTCTTGGATGATACAAATGAAAAAACCTCCTTTCTATATATAGGAGTCCATGGGGCCACAATGTAATCTTAGTGGGGCCACAATGTAATCCTAGCCGACCTAACAATAATAATTCAAGGGCATAATAATAACAATATGGGGGTTACAGGGGTACAATAATTACAATAAGGGGGTTACACTAACAACAATAAGGGACTATACTAGTAATATAAGGACCTTAAGATATAGGACCTAACATGCCCCTCTCCTTCAAAAGAGTGTTGTCCTCAACGCTTGAGTAGCTCTGGGTGCTTCTATATAAAATTATCATCCTGCCATGTAGAATCTTCAGTGGGTAAGTTTTTCCACTTGATGAGATACTCTGAAATTGATCTATTCCATAGTCACGATTTCTTGTTTTTGTGACTTCTTCAGAACTTCTTTCGATGTGATGTTGATATTCCTGTTATTTCATTAGATTCTGCACCAAAGTTAGGTTATCCTTTGAGAGTTGGAGAACTTGTTGTTGATGCTCGATGTCATCTTCCACTAATTTATCATCCATATTAGCTATTATTTTATCCTTCAAACCATCCAAATTAGCCTCCATTTCTTCTTTTAAACCATCTATGTCAGCTTTGGTTGCTCTTCGTAAGATTGAAATTTGTTGCACTTGGTACCGTAATTTTGATATCTCATACTGCAATTCTTCACTTCATGCATCATAGTATAGATTTCTGAGGGCTTAATGGGTGTTGAATTCTTTTTAGGAGGCATTTCAGAACGCAATACTGAAATATATGCTCAATAGGCCCTTGGAATCACTTCAAACTGATTTTTCAAACAAGATTTATGCAATTCGGGAAAAACAATTCACACCTTTTACTTGCTTTTGAGGAGCTCGATATTGGAATTGGATTATCTCTGTGATTGCGACTCTTCAATATCTTAAATTTAGCAATGAAATAGCCCTCTGAATTATCTTTTGAATGCCACAGGTGTGACCTGATTTGGATTCTCCAAGACAAAGTTGTGTCCAATCTCCCACAATGACCTAATTATGGACTGGTTCAATAGAGCAAACTTGTATGACTTGCCACGTGTCACTGTTTCGTCTTTTGTCTCTGAAATTGATAGCGAAGAAACTAAATTTTGTGTAATTGCAACCACTTTTTACGGCACTCCAATCCGATGCCCAGAGAGAGAGAGTTATTGAACTTTTCCCATGATCACCTCTTTGAGATGCAATTCAGGAGCCTGAAAAAGCACTACCTTCCACAGATCATATCTCCAAAAATATTACGAACCAAGCTTTGAAATTTTTTGACGAATTTCCTCAGGATTTCAGCTTCGCACCATACGAATTTCAGATTCTGAACCTTTGTAGAAAAAAATTTATAGCGCAAATTCCACGATGACCTATTTAGGAGCCTGAAACAAGACCTAACTTCCACAGATCATATCTTCGAAAATATTGCGAACCAAGCTCTGAAATTTTTAGACAATCTTCCTCATGATTTCAGCTTCGCACCCTAAAAATTTTAGCTTCTGAAACTTCGTATAAAAAACGTTATAGAAAAAATGCCACGATGACCTGTTTGGAGCAGCGAAATCGTAGAATCCAAAGCTCTGATACCAAATGTTGTGTAACCAGCTCCAAAAATAGAAGAAAAGAGATATCAACTCCTTAGAAATGAGCCACTTCGAGGGGGAAACCTCCAATACATTACATAAATGAACAATTCTTGGATGATACAATTTACAAAACCTACTTTCTATATATAGGAGTCTATGGGGCCATAATGTAATCCTAGTGGGCCACAATGTAATCCTAGTTGACCTAACAATAATAATTTAAGGGCACAATAATAACAAAATGGGGGTTAAAAGGGTACAATAATAACAATAAGGGGGTTACACTAACAATAATAAGGGACTATACTAGTGATATAGGGACCTAACAGATGTAAAGAAAATAATGTTACTAGGGATTATGAGTGAAAAATAAAAGGAATTTAGAGTATTATAATATTAGTGTTTTGAGATGTAAAATAATAGATCAACTTGGACGAAAAAAGAAATAAGAATAAAACAACATTGAGTTAAAATTTATCATCATATTGAGATAATAACAATGAAAAATAATGAAATAAGGAGGAAATGTTACTTTTGAAAGGATTAAATGAGAAATGAAGAGTAAGAAAAAATAGGCAATAAACATCCAAGGAAATAAATAGTGGAGGATGATTATTGATTAACGTGATGAATGACTAGTTAAGTTTGTACATGTTTTCTTGAATCAATTATTGCATTTATTTTCTATATCAATTGTTTCTAGAATGATACAAGTGAAATAATTAAGAGTTGACGCAAGAATTTTGGTTTGATCAAAGAAATTAAATTATTTCAAGTTATGAGAATGTTTAGTGATGGTTAATTTGGAATACAACTATGGTAAATGTCTGTTATACGATTTTTTATGTATGCTTTGAAAAATTTCTCTATTTGTCCAATATTTGATAATCCACAAGAACAAAGAATTTGGTAATCCTCAAGGTCGAGCATATGGTTAGATTTATCTTTGGTTATTCTAAATAGGTTTTTGATAGTTTTGAAGTGTTTAAATAATTTTTTAATATTATTTTTGGCTAGAACCATTGAGATCTAGTCGGTGATTCTTTGAATGCAGTGAAGGGAAATGAGAGCTAGAGGGGGGGTGGGGGGAGGAGATAAAACAATAGAATTTGTAGATTTAACATTATGGGTGGATCAAAAATATATATTAATTTAAGAGGTTGAATACTAATTTTCCCTAAAGGGTTTGGTAATATGGGCTTACTGTTCCTAAGGAACTAGGGACCAAATATTTAAAAGTCATGGGTGACAAGAATTTTTAGAAGAATAAATTTCTTCACTAGGTGATGGTGAAAATGGGCATGAAGGTATATTTCATTACAGGTCTTTTCTTCATAAATTTGATTGGTGAGGTTATCATCAGATTGACAAGAAATAAGGACATCTACGAAGGGAAGATAATGATATTTTTAGATCTCCATAGTAAACTAGATATGAGGTGAAACACTACTAAGGTGATTGAAGAAAGAGGTAAGGGTAGGGAGACTATGAGGCCAAAAAATGAAGATGTCATCAACAAACTAATACCAGCAATTGAGGTTTTGATGGAAGTTATCTAAGACTAAGCCTTCAAAATTTTCCATGAAGATATTGGTGATTATTGGGGACACAGATAATCACATGGTTATGTCTTCAATTTTCTCATAGAAGATCCCTTTAAAAGTAAATAAAGTGGAAGAAATGCAATTTTAGTGAGTTTAAGAGTATGGCAGTTGACTAGATTTTATATAATATTAAGGGTTTCGGGAACTAGAAATTTAAGGAATCGGGAGACATCGTCAAAACTAACCATGACCTCACTCTATTCAAGATGAAGATGTCAAGTTTTTTGAATAAAATCAAAGGAATATTTGATAGAGGAGGTAGTTTTCCAACCAAGTGTTAAAGTTTATCCATTAGGAATTAAGAGATGGCATGCATTTTTTTCACACAGATGAACTTAGTAATATTGTTTTCTTTACATTGGTTCCATTTTAATTACTCATTGAATTTATTAATTCATTTTACTCAATAAATATTCACCAACCATCAATCCTCTCAAAATGACTAAGTTATTTTTATAAATTCAAACCACAACAATCTCTTCTAATATAATTCTGCAACTTCTTTTGTCAATGAGTGGAGTGTCCTCTAAAAATGTTGAACTTTCATACTCATGCACACCGTTCATCTCTAAAAAATAACTTGAAGCATTATGAATATTTGTGTAAAATTACATTATTAAATACATATAGTTCATCGCAGTGAATAACTCCAAATATTATGAATAACTATGAAAACTTACATTCTCAAATAATAATAGCGTTTTTATCTAAATTATACCTATTAATTTAGCCATCCATATTTTAACAACAAAATTGTAAAAATAACATTATCATCCACAATTTATCTATTTTGAGATAAAAATTATGAAATTATAAAATTTATAAAATAAAAGAATAAGATTCTTATCAACACTAACCATTTATCTTCATTAAATTAACACTAGTAAATTTAACAATTTATTAAATTAAAAATAAAATAAAATATTTTTTTAGTTGTTTAAAGTGTTTTTTTTAATAATTAGTATAATTTAAATATATTATATTATAATTTATTTATTTTCTTTCTTAAATTCAATTAAAAAAAATTAATATCAATAATTAAAATGGTATAATTCAAATAACAATTTAGAATTTAATTAAAATTTATATGATTAAAATTTTATAATAATTGCGAAACAAAAAATCGAATTATATAACATTTAAATTTCTTTTAAATAAATAAATTTGTAATTAGATTTATGACTAAATTTTTAATATTCTTATTTAAATTAAATTGTATTATCTTCTCTACTTAATAAATAAATAACCTTATCTTAACCATACCTTTCAAGTTAAATTATTTGTTTATTTTGACTGTTTACTTGGTTTATGTGAGCACCATATACTTATTAAAAGTTACACTTGGTTTTATTTTATTTTTCTCCTTGATTAAAACCTATTATGATTTAGCTTTGACTTAATATTAAGACATTCATTATTACTCGCTTCTGTATATATAAAATGACTTGTCAATGATTGAATTATAAAGAAATAAATTTTCACTTTTACCAAATAAAATTTATTAAAAAAAATAGCTTGCAAGATTCTATATTCTCTATCATCATTAAAATTATGCAAATAACATTTTAACTAAATCCAACAACTAAATCCAAATTAGTATGCTAGTTACAATTTTACCTTCATAAATAAAAATATCTTATTTTAAAATATATAAATTTTATTTTATTAAATAAATATATAATAATAAAATAGTGAAAACACTATGATATGGTTTATATTTTAAAATAAATATATAATAATAAAATAGAGAAAACACTATGATATGGTTTTGGAATATGATATAAAATAATTTTTTTTAAATATTAGGAGATTTATAAAACGTGTCTTTGGGATTAATCGCATTATTAGGATTTGGTCACATTTCAAATTAACTAATGTCATTCATTCTTAGAATAAGGTGAAAAAGGTAATCGATCTTAATGAATAAATAGTGTGGATGCATCATTGTTCACTTATAGCCATTGAAAACTAGCCAATAAAAACTAGTCGTTATTAACTAATTAGTTATTTGTTAGAGTATAATATTAAAATATTATTTATTAAGACAATTTAACAAGAAATTGGTTAATGAAATATAGAAATTATTAATAAATATGTCAAAAATAAATAAATAAATAATAGTCATATAATAGGGTAATACCAAAATTTAATAACAAATATTAAATAAAAGGGAGTTAGAATTTTTTAGTTTTATTCTTAATAAAAGTTAAAAACTATAAAAGTAAAAATAAAAATAAAATAAAATAAAAGTAGTAAAAATAAAATAAAAATAAAAATAATAAAAATTCAAATCAAAAGGGATTTTAGACTCAACACAAGATTTTTAGCATATCTTTCAATCTCAATAACTTCATTGAGCTTTTTATAGTGAAAATGATCAACATTAACAATGACTTTGGAATTCCTCTGTTAGAGATCATCCATACATATTCTATATAATATAGTTTTTTAAAATAAATTATTTATATAGTGTAGTTTTTTAAAATAAAGATGATAACTCCACACAATCAATGATAACGGTCTCATCGCTAAATTTACAATTAAATTATTATAATTTATATTTATATTTAAGAAAAATTATAATAAATATTTAGTCAGCATTAGAAAGCCATATGATCATCGTTTTGCTAATTGAACTCCTTGTGGACTATATAAATACGGAGACATTATGGGTTCAAAGAATTCTATTGCTTCCTTCTCTCATGAAGGTAAGAAGAAGAGAATGAGATTGTCCACTCTCTTTGGCATTATCTTATTCCTTATTTAATGTGAAAATAAGGTTGCAGTGTAGTAAATGGAAACACGTGCTTAATATTTCAAGCATCGGATCTTCCGTACATATAAGAATCAGTGACATGGTTGTAGCTTTTTCCTTACAGCCTTTTTCCCCTTACACGCTTGAGTTCTTTCACTCAAGTATGTAGATTTTATGCCACTCACAATTTTATGAAATTGAGAACAACATGGTGGTTTATTTAGGGAGTTGTAATTTAAAGTTTTCAAAAAGTGGCATTAAAGACAAATTGGTTTATTAGTGTCAATGTTTTTTGGGTATGGTTGAGTTTTTATACATGTAAACTAGAGGAAATGATAGACAAAAGTCTGTACATCAGATGGTAGAAGAGTGTTATGACTAGCATTTGCACCAAAAGGGTGCAAAGATATAAGTGTAGATGAATGTAGAGTGACCCAGAAGTTGCACTGCAAGAAACAAGGATGTGGACGTGGAAGACATAAGGAATCAGGGGGCTAAGATATTGGTAAAGTAGAGCTTTCCAAGTGAGTAAAAGTGCATTATAAAATCTACAATATATCACATTTCTATCATCAAAATCATAACTAAAATAGAAGTAATTTTCAAGGAAACATCCTTGTGATATTGTAACACCCATGTTTTTGTTAAAAACATTTTATTTTAAAATTAATTAGACATTGCACTATTTACTTTTAATTAGCAGATTAACAATTATGTTAATTAAAAGTTATGAATCAAGTTTCTTACTTTTTATATATTCCATTTATGGTATGATACCATAGATGTGATGGTAAAAGTTTTCCAAGACTCCAAGGTAGTTAAGTAAGAAATTACTGGCAGTTACCTTTCCTTTGGGGAATAAAAAGGAAATCCTAGAGGAGTAAAGGGGTTATGTGTAGAAAGGAGAAGCAACTAGAGGCCGAAGAAGGAAACTTCCAAAGCTGGTGGAGAACCAGTGGAATTTCTATTATCTGACTTGGAGAGGGGACTGAACAGGAGTCCTGAGGTCTACCTCCTCAGCTAGGAAACTGTTGTGAATCTTTTACCTTGGTGAGGAGCATGGGGGGAGTGGAGGACGTTATTGCCCCACTCAAGGTTGGGCGGAAGCCATTAGAGTCATAAAAAGTGAGATAAGTAAACTTGATTTAAGTAGAAATCATGTATGGTTTAATATGTTAAATTCTGCAAGTATACATATATAGAGATATAAATGTATTTAAGTGTAATTGTCTATACATATATAGAGATATAAATGTATTTAAGTGTAATTGTCTCTATAATAGAAAGTCTGGTAGGAGATGTTCATGTAAAAGAAAAGGAGTTACTATTCTTACCTTATTGACTATTTTTATTTTAAAAGAAGAAGGAAAATATAAAATATGAGTGAAGGGAACAAACTGTAATCTAATAGGTTTGACAATCTATCCCTTAGGAAATGAATTCCCACCTGGGAAGACAGTCGGTCTCGTAGAGAGTTAATTGGATACACAGACTAAAGGGATATTTACCCTCATAGTGGTCCGAACACTCATATAGCATAAGGTTGAGAACATATATAGAATGTTGTAGATTGTACAATAATAAACTATAAGTAACTGAAAACTACTGACTGAAAAAATGAAGAATTCATAAAAACAGTCCTGTCTCCTTTAAACATTAAAGACTCAAGATACTAAGTTGTTACTAGATAATTCTTCTTATTTATAAAAAAGCCAAAATATGGACGAAGTTTCCTCTAGGAAATTCATGCATAGGAAATTTACATATTAAACCATAAAACCAAAATGCAACCACAAAAGATATGATCCATAGGATTTATAAAATGCATGGAAAACTTCATAGCGTGCTTTAAAAGTCATAGAATATTCAAGAATAGAACTATAGAGAAATCGAAGATCATAAATCTGCAATATCATACAAGTTTGAACATCAACCTGGAAATATTGCCTTAGAAAGAAAAGAACGAAATGAAAGACCCTTTTCAAGTCAAGTTCCTACAGTTAAGAACTGGTAGGTTTTTTACTGTATAAATTCTTCAAAACAGATTATTACATTCCAGGGGTTTGTTAACCAAACCCTCTTCATACAGTTGGCTAAACAGAAAATCCGGTAGAGGCCGTGGATTTACAAATTGGAATTAAAACCATACATAACAGAAAACGATGTTAAAGAACCCTTTCTTGACCGGATGACTTAAACCATTGGGCCAACAAAACAAATGCCAAGATATTCCTTAAAATGAAACAGAGGAGAATGACAACTCATGCACCTAGAAAGGAGGCAGAAATGTATTAACCTCAGATTTTATCCATCGAGAGAATTGGTATTGTTGAACAACAGCTAGGGTTAGGGGCGATACCTATACCCCATAAAAACAAGAATTGTCAAGAACCATTAGGGAATATTATGCATAAATTGTCATGAAACAGGAAAAGTGCAAGAGGGTAGACTTTTACCTGCAGGGTTTTCCGGAACATGAACCTTTGTAAACTATAGCAGAGAAAAACTGAAACTTAGAAACAAGAAATGGAATGGGGTTAATCCCCGAGCTAAAACCCAAATTTCTCTAAATCTTAGAAGAAAGAAAATAGTAATAAAAATGAAAACTGAATGAAGTGCTAGTTGACAATGGCTTACCCGTAAGATGCCGAGGAGGGATAGAGCATGTTGAATGATGTGCAGAGAATTGTTCGCAAGAAGTGCACCATGGTCGCAAAGAAGTCCATATTGTTGGAGTATAGATAAAACTATAGGAAAGTCGAAAAACAACAGTGAGGGTACTGGTTAAGAGACTTCCCACAGTTCAAACTCAGAATGATATAAACCAGAATAAGGGCCAGACTCATAGTAATTGCAACACTGTCGAAAAGAACTAAAACTTGCATGGCAGATAGGTGGAGTTGCAAAGCTCGCAGATCACTTGTGGGGGAGCCTCGAAAAGAAGACGGTTAGGGTTTGGCTGAGGGTAGGCCACCACCCTAACAAGTCTTGAGAATCATTTGCATTGTCAAATGAAAAATAGATCGACGATGATGGTGAAGCCAAGTGTCGATATACAATCGCATTTAAGGATCCCTTGCCAAGTAATATAAGTAGATAGGATTTTGAGGTACTCAAATGTACATTATAGATCAAAAAATCAAACGGAGAAACCTTGATGTACTTCATGCAAAATATTTACATGTATTTCAATATTATCCGCCTCGAGACCAGAAACCTTGGTCCTGGATAATCATAACTATATAAATCAATGAGGTGGCGTGTATATTGTATGTAAACAACTCAAGAATTATTATAAATCATGAAATCATGTAATATAAGATTCGTTATATTACAATATACTACGAGGCCAAAGAAATGACATAAATTTACAATGATACTTCTAACCATTAATGTTACGTGTTATTGGATTCCCAAGTCATAGACATTTATTAGTTAACCACTATGCTGACATATGTTAGCATTGCAGATATAGGGTGTAACATATGTTTAGTATTATAGGTATCTTATGGTTATTGGTTTGGTAGATAAAATTTACCATGTTGAATAATTTTTTTTTATTTTGTGTAATAAGTTGAGTAAGGATGAATGTTACAAGTGGTATCATAGCAGTGTTTCAACGCTGGGACCAATAAGGGGTCACCTCCATAACAAATAATGTGTGTTATTGTGCACAACAAAGAAAAATATAAAAGGAGGAATCCATCAATAATCATGAGAAGGGGATCAGTACACGAAACACTTGGAGTTATTGGGGGAATTCACCCCCAGTCTAATCAGGAAGCTAATCCAAAGATGTGGGTGAAGCTAAGTATAGATCAACACTCGTAAACCAGCATATTGTTGGAATAACAAAAAAGAAAGACCAATAAGTTGTTGGATACTATACAACAACTTCAAACAGAAATGGTCCAGGTACGAAGTGATAACGAAATACTGATGAGGGAGTAGGAAAATATACTTAAAAATTTTTCGGATAAAAAAAATCATCCCACTGTACAGCCTAGCCAACAAAGGAAAACCCATGAACAAGGCGAACAACAACAAAATTTTCATGACAATCCTGAAGGAAGACACACTCATTGCAGCAATAAGAGCATGACTTACAATGACGCTGAGTCTGAAAATGCCTCCGATCAACAAGAACTGAAGATGCAGAGAGTGGAACTGCAGGGGAATTTCGGAAGATTAAACCCCTACATTTGACGGAGAGGCTAAATAGGTGGCAGAAGCTTGGATCATTAACATGAATAAATATTTTCAAGTATGAAAACCAGCAGATTGCTGGAAGAACATCAAAGACAGACCAATAAGTTGTTGGATACTATACAACAACTTCAAACAAAAATGGTCCGGGTACGAAGTGATAACAAAATTCTAATGAGGGAGTAGGAAAAGATACTTAAAAGTCTTTTGGATAAACAAAATAATCCCACCACACAGCCTAGCCCAGAAAAGGAAATCCATGAACAAGGCGAACAACAACAACATTTTCATGACAAACCTAAAGGAAGTCGCACTCATCACAACAACAAAAGCAGGACTTACAATGAGGCTGAGTTCGAAAATGCCTCTGATCAACAAGAACTGAAGAAGCAGAGACTGGAACTGCAAGGGGAATTTCGGAAGAATAAACCCCCTACATTTGACGGAGAGGCTGAAGAGGTGGCATAAGCTTGGATCATTAACATGAATAAATATTTCAAGTATATGAGTATGAAAACAAACTAAAAGCTAGGTTGGAAATTTATCAATTGCGAGAGAAGGCCACATTATGGTGGGAGGAAGTGAAAAATGTATGTGGAATCAAAGACCAACAAGTAACCTGGGAAAAATTTCAGCGGTACTTTAAGGATAAGTACTTGACCGAATGATTCTATGACGAAAAATCTCGAGAATGTGATTATTTGTGGCTAGGCCAACTAATTATAGATGAATTCATCACAAAGTTCACTTCCCTGCTGCGATATGCGCCCTATCTAAAAGATGAAAAAGAAAAGGTACAATGATTTTTGAGTAGTCTACCTGCTCATATGAAGGAAAGAATTGAGTTTGTGGGACCCAAAATGATGAATAAGGTAATCCGGAAGGCACGAATGTACTATCAGCATTCTAAAACCAAGGGAGAAGTAGGCAGAAATTGGCCACCCAAGAAAGGACAAAAAAACTCCTCCAATTTGGAAATAATAGACCTAGGGATTATAAGGCTGCTGTAAGGAACTCAACAAGCAAGCAAACCAGAAAACGTCTACAAGGACCCATGTGGGAAACCGAGGACACCAGAGAAATGTCCAACAGACCAGATCGAGGACAACCACAGAAACCACCACTACAGTGCTAGGGATGCGGTGAAGGACATTATTATAAAAACTTTCTGCATCATGGGAGAAATGAAACTGCAGCCAACATGCAAGGGGCATCTGCTATGGGAGTTGTGGCGTAAAATATACCCACAATAAATGTTGCACTGGAAGATTGGCAAGCAAATTTCCAGCCAACTATGATAGAACTAGAAGGTAAGATGAATTCTCATCCCATATCTATTTTGGTCGATCCTGGTGCTAGTTTAAGTTATATAAACCCTGAGGTTGTGGAAAATAATAATTTACAGGGTCAAAATTTTAAGAATCCTTGGTTAGTAAAGTTGGCAACCAAAATGAAACAAAAAGTTCATGCCAAAGTTTCCAACATTCTACTTGAAGTTGGCAATAAAAAACTAAGGATTGAACTAAATATTCTACCCTTAGGCTCATATAATATATTACTGGGCATGGACTGGTTGGAAGCACATTGCTCACTAGTAGATTGCAAGGATAAGATTATTTACTATAAATTTGAATGTGGAACACGTTAAGAGCTGAAGGGAATCAAAAAGCACCTTTAGTTGTGTCCTATTACAACATCACAGCTAGGGAGATGCCTTAGGAAGGGATGTCAAATCTATGCTATTTAGGTAGGATTTTCCAATTCCAAAGATAAGGCTCTTGCAATAGAAAATATACCAGTGTTGCAAGATTTTATGGATGTATTCCTAGAAAGTATACTGGGATTTCCACCTAAGAGAGATATAGATTTTACCATCGAATTAATGCCAAGAGCAGCACCAGTATCATGAGCACCTTACCGAATGAGTGTGCCTAAACTAACCGAGCTAAAGATGCAATTGCAGGAATTGCTGGACAAAGGCTATATCCATCCCAGTGTGTCTCCTTGGGCGGCACCAATATTGTTTGTAAAGAAAAAGATGGTACTATGAGGATGTGCATGGACTATAGACAACTTAATAAGTTGACTGTTAAAAATAAGTATCCTCTACCTCGAATTGATGATCTGTTCGATCAATTAAAAGGGACAACAATTTTTTTGAAAACAAATTTAAGATCGGGGTATCATCAAATAAGAATAAAAGATGAGGATATTTATAAAACAACTTTTCGAAGCAGATATGGGCATTACGAATTTGTAGTTTTACCATTTGGTTTGACCAATGCACATGCAATGTTCACGATTTTAATGCACGACATATTTCATCCATATCTTGATACGTTTTTCATGATTTTTATATATGATATATTAATCTATTCAAGAAATGAGAAGGAACATAACTAGCATTTGTTTAGTCAATTTAATGTCTTAAATTGCTTACATAAATTATCAACTGAGGTTTTTAAACTGATGAAATGTTGTGCACTATATATGCTTCGTTAACCTTCTTCTTACTTCGTTATATGTATTTTTATGTTGTTTTGGGGTTTTTTTAATTTATTTCTAAATGTTAATCTAGAAATATGAAAGGAATTAAATGAATCTAATGAAATTTAAATATGTAAAACTAATTTTAAAACAAGGAAGAAAAGGAAGTGTTCTTAAGTTAAAATAATTTTCATAAAAATGAACCAAAACTATTGGCTGGTTAGAATCTGATCTGAAAACAAAGTGTCTATTCTAATGACTTCTAATATAACATTAGCCTTACTCCATGGATCTAAATATTATGATTGAAACTTTAAATTGCAATGCTACTCTAAATGAAAACAAATTCAAAGATAAGACAAGCTAATGTATGTTTTATTACTCCAGCATTCAATATGAAATATGATAAAACCACCCTCTTGAAATGATGTGTAAGCAACCAATTATACCTTATTTTTTAATGTTCTATAAAAATAAGTAAAGTGTGCAAAGTAAAAACTCAATAATTGCATAAATTAGATATTTGAGCATTCAGCTTATAAATATGATAAAATCACTTTCTTGAAATGATCTTTAAGAACACCCATTTATACAATTGAATGAGGATCTAAAAAGCAATTTAAAATCATGTAAAAATAAAGCTCAATGATTGTATAGGTTGAACATTACATCACCCAATTTGGAAGTATGACAAGTCACCTTCTTAGTCTGGTCTTTTAGGAACATTCAATTATACAATGAATTGATAGTTTGATCTAAGAAAGTAAATAACAAAACATGAAAGGAAACTAAATAATTGTGAGCCCTATTTCCTCAAACTTAATCCAATTGGAAAATAGATAAATCTATCCTCTTGAAATGTTTTTAGAAAAATAAATATTACACAATCATTCTATTATTGATGCTAAGAATAAATTCATGACTTAATACTATGCTTCTGATCGAAAATTGTAATGTAATATTAATCTACTCAGGAAATTGACAAAACTGAGTAAAGAATTTAAATTAAAACAATGAACGAAAAACCTCCTCCTGTGCAGGGGCCCTCTGCAGCAGATTTGGTTGAAATCCTAACTGGTTATATGTGCACTAAGAAATCACTGGAAACATGAACGCAATTATGATATTACAATAGAACAGATTTTCAAAACAATACACAACGTTGCAGTAAAATTACTACTTGTTCTGGGTTCTGTACAACCAGTATTTAAATAAAACTAATCATAACTGTAATGAGTTTATTACACCTACAGGTGGCTATATTAACCAAATTATAGAATTGGAGTTTGTCTATTTAACTCTTGATTTGCTACGTCAAATAAAATCGAGAGTTCTTTTCTTCTCGGCTTATGTCCTTTGACCATGCTTTGACAGTGATCTCAGGCATCATTTTCTATTGATTTCGATCAAGTAGATAGGACGAAATCCATGTGTGAATTATTCTGGAGATGCCCATGTGGCTCGTTTCTCTAATTTCTCCTTGGAACCTGTAAAACCATGAGAATAGTTGCGGAACCAATGATTAGCTGCAGAATAGGCTGCGTTTTGTAGCTAAATTACAAAATTCCATTCGAATAGAAAGAACATGATAATATAACATGGAAATCATTTAAACACATTCCTTGAGATAAAACATGACATCTATCATTGATTGGAGTGAATGAACTTATGAGAAAGTAAGGAAAAAGGGTCAGAAAGGATGTCAGAGAGAGGATAATTCTGAGGTTCAACATACCCCCACTAAGAATTCATTGCATGTCCTCATGCAATTTACCAAAAATGTGAACTTTTCTCTCCTACTGCATTTGTTCAGACACTTCTGCTAACACATCTAGTTTCCTCCTTGTGCTTTTCTTTGAAGTGATTTCCCTCTTGGGCTTTCTCATAAGGAGCTTGTATTTGAGATTAATGAATGCCTTGTTTAGTGATTTTTCCTTTTTTTTTAACTTCCTATTATTTTTGTACCATAGTCGTAAGTGCAAAATGATATTATCACTAATTACTTTCTCCAATTTGTTCTACTGCTTCAAGGGTTCATTCTCTTGTCTAATATGCCTATTCAATATCTCTAGTTCATAGATTTCCTGTTTGAGAGTATCAACTAGAGGTTCTTGTGGATTTATAGGAGGTTCTGGATTCATTGTTGCATTTCTCTTCTCCAGTGACTCTATGTAATCATATATTTCTTGTTGTACTGGGTGTATACCTGGAGATTTTCTGCTAGGACTAGCTTCAAAATTATGCATAGGAGAATTTTGAGGGCTATGTAGAGGAGAAATATTGATTGGAGATGGTATTGGAGTTTCTTCCTCTAAATTTATAAACCCTGTCTCCTGTGGAAGTGTTTTCTTCATTGAACCTCGGAGTCTAGATCTCCTTCTCAGTTGTAGAGATTTATATTTTCCTCACTTGTAACCTTGATCCTCTTTTATGTTTTACCTCCTATCTTAACTTTTCCTTGCTTCTTGTGCTTCATCAGTCCTGGCAGAGTGAGTTCCTCATCATTTTTCTGAAGTGGAGATGCAGGTCTATCCTTAATGCTTGTGTCAATTTTCTTCCTTCTGCTTTTTCTAGTATTGTCTTCTTTAGGCAACTCTGGTACATCTTGGAAATGGTTTCTGATAAGAAAGTTCTCCCAAGAATCTCCTATGTTTTTCAAATGAAACTCAAGAAGGATTTTTATCAACCCATGATGGTGCATAGTATTATCTATGAACTGAATTCTCTTATGCATATTTGTATACATTCTTTTTAAGCTATTCTGTAAAAGGAAGGGAAGATTTATTTCACTATCCACTAAGAAATTCATCATCAATAAAATATGATAAGCATACAGGCAGCCAAATCTGCCTTCACAGGTGATAAATTTCTGTAAAACTAAGGGCATGTTCCTCCATTTATTTTTAAGTGTTGAGCTAGGGATAACCCTTTCTGAAAAAAAAAATATCCATACCTAGGTTTTTGAGGATAAATTTCCATGATTCATTGTGAAATTCCTTGTTTTTGAACCACCTTTCGCCAACCCTCGGGAGTTCTACGTCTTCAACTATGAATGTCTTAGTAACTCTGAGCTTGATGTATCCAATTTCAACTTATGTGCCATCAAAAGACCTAGCAAAAGACTTTGTGATCTCTTTGTGAAAACCATAAAATTTCTCTATGAATTTGAGCCATTTATCTTTCTGCAACATTTCCTTGATATGAGGATATCCTTCCATATATTTTGTTCCCACCGGTTTTGATATGACTATCAGTCTGATGCCTTCTATTATGAAGAGTCTAACCTTCAGAATTATCCTTCTCTGTTATGAAGTGAATTGGATTACATCTCTAATGAAGGATGTCGAGGGTTTGTAGAAATAAGTGAGATGGATTGGGGTTTGAATAAACGTAGACAGATATGTCACGCCAACAGGTCATGACCATTAATCATGAATGGGGGAGTCTATTGTGGACCGTTATAAAACATAATGCAGACGATGTGGCTGATTTATGATATGATGGAAGTCCCAATTGAATCAAATGATGACATGTCAAGGAGGCATATGATTATCCATATTATACTTGCTAATGTTTGAACCTTGCTATTAAAATAAATTTTTGCAAATTTACCTTTTGACTAACCTTTTTTTGTTGTTTCTTTGGTGTTGATTCGTCAGGTACCTTTTAGCATGGTGGTCTTAAAATGTAGTCCTTCAATTTCCTGTATTCATCATTTTTTTTAGTAGGCTATACAAATGTGTCAGAGCTGTAGAATGGAATGGAATGTGGCTACATAATATGGAATCAACTGCATAATGGAATATGAATGTGGAATGGAATGTAACTGCAAAATAGAATATGAGCTACAAAATGGAATGTGGCTGTGGAATGGAATGTAAATGCAGGATATGAGTTGCAAAATGGAATGTGAATGTGGAAAGGATGTAAATGCAGAATTGAATGTAGTTTTGTACCACTACTTATTGTAGAAAAGAAAGGGAAAATATAGGATGTCAGAAATTTTTTATTTTCATCCTGTATTTTCTGTATAAGGATGCCGATCATTGATTGATTTTTATACTTATACAATTATATATATATATATATTATTTTTTATATATATAGGAAAAATAAAAGCTAAGTTAGTGAAGAAGAAGGATTCTTCTTCACTAACTTCATATCAGTATTATCTTGGTAAAATCTTGATAAACTCTTCTCTCGAAATTGGCTTATTATATACTTTCAACTGATGTCCATTCACAAGAATATGTACCTTTTCTTCATTAATTTTCCTTATCCTGGTTGCTCCATTGTCAAATAATTTTTCAATCTCATAAGGTCCAAGCCAATGAGTCTGAAACATTCCTTGAAAATATTTCAATTTTGAATCGAACAAAAGTGCCCAATCCCCTGCTTGAAACTTATTCTCCTTGATATATTTATATGCCATTTGGAACTTTGCTGCTGGACTATACTGGTTCTTTGAATTGCATCTTGTCTGATTTCATCAACCTCATTTAGTTGCTCCAATCTATGCTTCTGAGCTTATGATAAATCAAGTCCCAATTGGACTGCCATCTTGAAGGTTTGAATCTGAAATTTTATAGGAAACATAACTTGCTTCCCATAAATAGGTTCATAGGGAGTATGTCGTATTGTTTTCCTCCATGTGGTTCTGTAGGCCCATAAGGCTTCAGGAAGCCTTTTTGCCCAATCTCTTTTGTGTAGATGTACAGTCTTAGTGAGAATTCCTTCAATCACTTTATTGGTGGAATATACTTGAAAATTTTCTTGTGGATGATAAGGATTAGATTTTTTGTGGCTTGTAATATTCCACAAGCTCTTTCACCAACTTGGATGTAAAATGTGATCCCTAATCTATCACAATTTCTCTTGGAACACCAAAACGAGTGAAGTTATTCTCAAAAATAAATTTAACTACAGAACGTTCATTAGCTAAAGGTAGTGCTTTAGCTTCTACCCATTTAGTGACATAATCAGTACATACCATAATATATTTCTTTTGATTAGATGGTGGATTGATTGGTCCAGCAAAATCCAAGACCCATTTTTCAAATGGTTCGATGAGTACCTGAGGTTGTAATGGCATTCCATCTGAAGGAATAGGTTTCCCCATTCTTTGGCAGCTGTCACACCTTTTGACATATTCTTTGGTATATCTAAATATATGGCCAATAATATCGTAAATGGAGGATTTTATAGGTTGTCCTCTTGTCAGCAAAATAGTCAACTGCAAGGTTCATCATGACATGCCTTAATAATTTTAGGCATTTCATATTCTCAAACACATCTTCTGATAATGATATCTGGACCTATTTTGTTTCATACAGTTCATTAGTAATGCATGAGTAATTTTCACTTATTTGAATCATTCTTCTTTTCTCTCTAGGAAAAAAATATGAAGGTAATTTTCATGCTACTAAGTAATTAGCAATATCTGCAAACAGAGGAGTTTTAGTAGTTATTGCAAAAATATATTCACCAGGAAACTTATCCTCAACTGGAGTATAATTTTTAATATTTTGAATTCTAGATAAAAAATTAGCAATTGTATCTTGTTTTCCAGGTCGGTCTAGAATGGTGATATTGAATTCTTGTAAGAGTAATAACCATCTTGTAATTATGCCATTAGTAATATATTTATTCATTAAGTATCTAATTGCAGAGTGATATGTGTGAACAAAGGTTTCATAGCCTATAATATAATGTCTAAATTTTTTGATAGCATGAATTACGACTAAGAATTATTTTTCAGTTACAGTGTAATTTAACTCAGTGGGAGTCAAATTTTTACTTGTGTAGTAGATGGTATAGGGGATCAAATATTTTTGTCCTAATACAGCTCCCAGAGCTGTATCTGAAGCATCTGATGAAATATCAAAAGGTAGTTTCCAATTTGGGCCTCTTAAGATGGGTGCTTTAGATATTTTTGTTATTAAAGTTTCAAATGTCAATTGGCAATCAAGATTCCAACTGAATTCAAAATCTCTAGTAAGTAACTTGAAGAGTAGGGATGCTATTTTAGTGAAATTTTCTATAATTTTTTTATAATATCTTGTGGATCCTAGAAAAATTCTAAAATCCTCTTGACAACTTGGAATTGATAATTTGGAGATGACTTCAACTTTAAATGTGTCAACTTTAATTCCATCTCTTGAAATGTGATGTCCTAAAACAATCCCTTCTATAAACATCATAAAAAAAATTTCATGACTTAATGAAAGATTTGCTTCTTTACATCTTTTAAGAGCTTTTTCCAAATTATCTAAAGATTCTTCAAACGAATTCCCATAAACTGTAAAATCATCCATATATATCTATACACAATCATGTGTTAGATCAGAAAAAAATTCCTAGTAGTGCCCTTTGGAATGTCGCACGTGCATTGCATAATCCAAAAGGAAGTACTCGGTAGGCATAAATCCCCCATGGAAAGGTGAATGTGGTCTTGTCTTAGTCTTCAGGTGCTACCTGAATCTAATTGTAACCACTAAAACCATCCAAGAATGAGAAATACTTCTTACCTGCTAATGTATCAAATACTTGATCTATAAAAGGTAAAGGAAAACGATCTTTTAGGGTAGCTTTATTCAACTCTTGATATTCAATACATACCCTCCACTTACCATTATTTTTGGGTACAATCACTAAATGGGAGACCCACTGACTATCTGAAATTGGGTAAATGAAGTTCACATTCAACAAATTTTGCAACTCTTCTTTCACAATTTCCCTAAGATTTGGATTCATCCTTCTTTGGCGTTGTGTTGAACCTCAGAATTATCCTCTCTCTGACATCCTTTCTCACCATTTTCCCTTACTTTCTCATAATTTCATAAACTCTAATCAATGATAAATGTCATGTTTTGTCTCAAGGAATGCATTTAAATGATTTCCATGTTATATAATGATGTTCTTGCTATTCAAATGGATTTTTGTAATTTGGCTACAGAACGTAGCCTATTCTGCAACTAATCATTCGGTCTATAGCTACTTTAATGGTATAATAGGTTCCAGGGATCAAATGGAGAAATGGGCCACATAAGCATTTCCAGAAAAACCTACACATGGATTTCATCCTATCTACTTAATCGAGATCGATAAAAAAGGATGCCTAAGATCATGGTCAAAGTCCAGTCAAAGGACATTAGCCGAGAACAGGACTCTTTATTTTCTCTATCATAGCAAAAAAAGAGTTACACAATAAAATTATAATTGTATAAGTCGGTCAAGATTATCCACCTATAGGTAGAATTAGCTCATAAACAGTTATGTTTGTTTTATTTAAATACCGGTTGTACAGACCGAGATTAAGTTAAGTTTTTCTTGAATGCTGTGTATTCTTTTAAGACTCCATTCTATTATAATATAAGGATCCTGCTCAAGGTACAAGTGATTGCTTAAGTGCGTATATAACTAGCGAGGATCTCAACTGAATCTGTTCAGAAGGCCCCTGCACGGGAGGAGGTTTTTTGTTGATTGTTTTAGTTTAAATTCCTTACTCTATTTTTGTCAATTCTGTTTTCTAAGTAGATTAATGTTACATTTCAATTTTGATCAGTAGCATAGAATTAAATCATAATTGTGTAATCATTTTTCTTCTAAAACATTTCGTGAGGATAGATCTATATATTTTCAAATTGAATTAAGTTCGAAGCAATAAGAATTCACAGTTATCTAGTTTCCTTTACTATTTTTTCATTTACTTTCTTAGATTAAAACTGTCAATTAATTGTATCAATGGATGTTCTTAAAGGTCATTTCAAGAAGACGATTCTAAACTAAATGATTGAATATCTAATTCATATAGTTATTGAGCTTTCCTCTGCATACTTTACTTTTTTCCTAGGACATTAGAAACTAAGGTATAATTGGTTTCTTACACATCATATCAAGATGATAATACTTCATATTGAATGCTGGAGTAATCAAATATACATTAGCTTTTTACAATCAGTTGAGCTTTAACTTTGCATGCTTTCACAATTGCTTTTAGATCCTCATTTAATTGCATCACTAGATGTTCTTAAAGGTCATTCAAAGAAGTTGATTTTATCATATTTCTAGACTGAATGATTGAATACTTAATTCATATAATTACTGAGTTTTCCTCTGCACAATTTACTTTCTTTTCTAGACCATTAGAAACTAAGGTATAATTGGTTACTTACACATCATCTCAAGAAGGTGACACTTCATATTGAATGCTGGAGTAATTAAACATACATTAGTTGTTTTCTTTTGAATCTGCTTTCACTTAGAGTAGCATTGAAATTTCAATTTCAGTTATAAGATTTACATCCATGGAATAGGAATAATGTTAAATTAGAAGTCACTAGAATAGATTCTCTCTTTTTCAGATCAGATTCTAACCAGCCAATAGTCTTTGATTCATTTTGATACAAATTAGTTTAACTTAGGAACACTTCCTTTTATTCCTTCTTAAAAATCATTAAGATTCATTTGATTTCTCTTATAGTTTTAGAATAACACTCTTAGATATAAAGAACAAAACCCCCAAAACCACATGAAAATACATACAACAAAGTAAGAAGAAGGTTAACCAAGCACATACAGTGCACCACACTTCACCAGTTTACAAACCTCGGTTGATAATTTATGCAAGAAATTTAAGACATTAAATTGACTAAACATTTTGGTGTCGTTGTCAGGGAAGTGTAATTGGATAGCCTTATTTCTTACATATAAAAAAAATGATATGCGTAGAGCAAGAGATTCTAGGGGTAGATTCATAGGTAGAGGCAGGAGTTTGATTCCTACAACACCACTCACTCCACCAAGACCACAAAGTGATACACCTCCATCTCAAACTCATATTCCATACTTCACTAGACATAGACTTCCTGAACTCCTAAGGTCAAAAATCTAATTAGGAGGATCTCCTACTTCATCCACTGAGGCAACTTTAGAGGAAGAAGATCGTAGATCTCCAACAGAAGGAGTAACATTTTTCACCTCTACAGGGGAACATATTTTAGCTGAAGAGTTAGAAATTCCTAGTGGAGAGGAAGAGGAAGAACCTTTCTTCAACATACCATTGATAAAATAACCAGAGGAAGAGAAGTTAACCTTGCAGGTTGAATCTCATATTAGCTTTGAATAATATATAATGTCAGGAAGAGGAGAAGGAGGAGAAGGAGAAGTTATAAATTCTAAATGGATAAAATGTAATATTTGGAGGAGGAAGAGGAAGAGGTAGAGGAAATGTAGGAGGAGGCAAAATAAATAGGGAAATTGATAGTTATTTTGGATTCCCTATAGTTGATGGAGAGACAAATGCCACAATGAAAAATATCTCACTCTCTGTCCTCCCAAATTTTCATGGATTAAAAAGTGAAGATCCTAAAACCTTTTTGTTTGAATTTTAAGTCTTGTGCATAACTTATGAATATTTACAAGACTCTCAAAAACTTAAGTTTTTTCCTTCAACATTGAAAGGAACAGCTTTAAAATGGTTCATGAGTTTAATCACTCAGTCTATCAAAACATGGAATGACATGAAGAAAGCATTTTTAGAAAGGTATTTGGATTGTTGCATACCCATCAATCACAAGGATGAAGTATTTAAAATTATGCAAAAGTAGGATAAGAATTTGGAGGGTTTAATTGAAAGGTTCAATTATAACATAAAAAGAGAAAAAATGGAAAATTTAGATCAAGATACTTTAAAAACTCTTTTATTAAAAACCATTTGAGATGAATGGATAGACATCCTCAACATGATGGGAAAAGGGGATATCTCTCAACTTCCATTATCTGACATTGGTGTATTATGTATTCATCTCTCAAGGGGAAAATAAAAAACTGGGAAAATCCCAAGAGATCATTCTCTTGCTAGAATAAATAAATCTACATCTGGAACATTAAGTAGGGCAGAAATTGGAAACATGATTGATGAATTTAAAATAGATATTTTAGGGAGTCTTAGTGAACACATAGACACCCTTAAATTAGAAAACAAGCAGAAAGCCCATACTGATGCTTTAGCTATTTTCTATCCTAAATGCAGAAAGAATCATGCTTTAAGAGAATGTATTCTTGATGCAAAAGTCATAGAGACCTGTATGATTTGTTCATAAATTCATGAAACTAAGAATTGTCCTTCAATTCTAGTTCTTAAGGCTGTCTTTCAAGAATAAACAACTTAAAATATAACATAATCTCCTTTCTTTGTCTCTAGAAGACCATGGCAGTGGCCACAAACTCAAGACTTTACTAATCTAATGTATACGCAGCCCCCACCAAATAATTTGAATTCTTGGCAACAACCTTGGCCTCAATCTCAATCTCAATCTCAATCTTGGGCATAAGGAATGAAAAATCCCTAAGGAATATTCTCTCAATACTATCAATATCCTCCATCATATCCAAAATATCCCCCCCAACAAATTCCTCAACAAAATCAACAACCCCAACTCCAAAACCAAAATCCACAACTTTCATTACCATTTCCACAAAGACAAAATCAACTACCTGCCCAACCATTACCAAACCCCAATAATAAAAATCCTCAAAATACTTATATGATACAAGGAAAGAAATTTCCAGCCTACATTATTAATCCTCTAGATATCAATGATGTCCAACTTAGATTTGGTAGGATACTAGAAAAGAAAAAGCCTTTTGTAGTTATTCAAGAACAAGATAATTTTGAGGAATATTCTCTACAGTGAAATAATTTTTTTAGGGAAGGAACATCTCTTCAAAACTAGAATTCTAAAAATGAAAAACAAAAAGAACCAATAAACTCAACTCCTACCATAGATCAACCATCAGTACTCACTTCTAAACCTCCTTTTCCTGAAATATTACAAGTTGATAAAGGGGTAGAAAAGCATATTATGTTGCCCAATTATGATTTTCTAGATGAATTGAAAAATTTCTACATCAAAATCCCTTTGTTACAGGCCATTAAAGAGATTCCAATTCTAGCCAAAGCAATAAAAGAGTTGAGCATGAAGAAATTGGGAAGAAAAACAAACGAAATAAAAAAAATTCAGCTAGTAGGAAAAATTGCAGACATAATGATGGGAAAAATTTCCATACAAAAATATTTAGATCCAGAGGTCCAGTTGTAAAAACACATATCAATGGTGTTGAAATTCCAAATAAATTAATTTATTTAGGAGAAGAAATCAACATCATGAGCAAACAAACCATGGAACAACTCAAACTTCCTAATCTTCTGTATACACCTACATTACTGCAATTAGCAGATAGATCTGTAATCAAGCCAGATGGTGTGTTAGAAGATATTTCAGTATCCCTGACTCTTGTGAGTATCTTGTTGACTTGATGATCTTAACTCCTAAGAACAATCTATGAGGACATCCACTTATATTAGGAAGACCTTGGTTGGCTACAACTGATGCTTTCATTAGCTGTAGATTTGGTGACATGTATATCTCTGATGGTAACTCAACAAAGAAATTCAGTCTATATCCTCTAGCAAAAATAATCACAGAGTTATATGACAAAGAATGGATTGATGATGAAAATGATATACAACCTCTCTTTACTATTTCAACCATTAGTGAAGAAAGTCAAATATTAAATACAATAGAAAACTTTGAATCATCCCCAGAATATGAACATGATCAATTTCAAGAGAAATCCAATATTGAATATTTGTCATACAAGCAGATGTCTCTTCATTATATGGAAGAATTTGGTAGCTCTACAGTTGAAATCTTTCCAGGAAAAACTTTGAACATAAACAAAAACTTGGAGAGATTACAACAAGAAAAGTTAATCAAAACATTACAACAACATTTTTCTGCATATGCATGGGAATACATTGACATCAAATGAATTAGTCCTAAGACTTGTATACATCACATCTATATTGAGGAAAATTGTAAACCTATCAGACAACCTCAAAGAAGGATGAATCCAAATCTTAGAGAAATTGTGAAAGAAGAGTTGTAAAAATTGTTGAATGTGAACTTCATTTACCCAATTTCAGACAGTCAGTGGGTTTCCCCTTTAGTGATTGTGCCAAAAAGGAATGGTAAATGGAGGGTATGCATTGATTATCGAGAATTGAATAAAGCTACCCTAAAAGGTCATTTTCCTTTACCCTTTATAGATCAAGTATTGGATACATTAGCAAGTAAAAAGTATTTCTCATTCCTAGATGGTTTTAGTGGTTACAATCAAATTCAGATAGCACATGAAGATCAAGATAAGACCACATTCACCTGTCCATGGAGGAATTATGCCCACTGAGTACTTCCTTTTGGATCATGCAATGCACCTGCAACATTCCAAAGGGTAGTACTAGGAATTTTTTATGATCTAATACATGATTGTGTAGAGGTGTAGATGGATGAATTTACAGTTTATGGGAATTCATTTGAAGAAGCTTTAGAAAATTTGGAAAAGGTTATTAAAATATGTAAGGAAGAAAACATTTCACTTGATACATCTAAAGTTGAATTCATCTCCAAATTTTCAATTCCAGGTTGTCAAAAGGATGTTAGAAGTTTTCTAGGATTCACAGGATATTATAGAATATTTATAGAAAATTTCACTAAAATAGCATCCCCAGTGTTCAAGTTACTTACAAAAGTTTGTGAATTTAGTTTTTATACTGATTGCCAATTGGCATTTGAAACTTTAAAAACAAAAATTTCTGAAGCACCCATCTTAAGAGGTCCAAATTGGAAATTACCTTTTCACATTTCAACCGGATGCTTCAGATACAACTCTAGGAGCTGCATTATGACAAAAATATTTGATCCCTTATGCCATCTATTACAAAAGCAAGACTTTGACTCCCTCTGAGTTAAACTATATTGCAACTGAAAAGGAATTCTTAGCTATTGTTCATGCTATCAACAAATTTAGACATTATATTACAGGGTATGAAATGTTTCTTCATACAGATCACTCTGCAATTAGATACTTAATGAATGAATATATTACTAATGGAAAAATTAAAAGATGGTTATTACTCCTGCAATAATTCAACATCACCATTCTAGACCAACCTAGAAAACAAAACACAGTTGCTAATTTCTTGTCTAGAATTTAGATTATCAAAGATGACACTCCAGTTGAGGATAAATTTCCTGATGAATATATTTTTGCAATAACTACTAAAACCCCTTGGTTTGCAGATATTGCTAACTACTTAGTCATAGGAAAATTACCTTCAAATTTTTTTCCTAGGGATAAAAGAAAAATTATTCAAATAAGTGCAAGGTACTCATGGATTACTAATGAACTGTATAAAACAGGTCCAGATCTCATTATCAGAATATGTGTTCAGGAAGATAAAATGTATGAAATTCTTAAGGCATGTCATTATGAATCTTGTGGTGGACACTTTGTTGATAAGAGGACAACCTATAAAATAATTCATTTGGGATATTATTGGCCATCCATATTTAGAGATACCAAAGAATATGTCGAAAGGTGTGACAACTGCAAAAGGGTAGGGAAACCTGCTCCTTCAGATGAAATTCCATTACAACCTTAGGTACTCATTGAACCTTTTGAAAAATGGGCTTTGGATTGTGTTGGACCAACCAATCCACCATCTAAACAAAAGGAATATATTTTGGTATGTACTTATTATGTCACTAAATGGGTAGAGGTTATAGCACTACATTTTTATAATGAACATTCTGTAGTTAATTTTCTTTTTGAGGATATCTTCACTCGTTTTGGTGTTCCAAGAGAAATTGTGACAGATCAGGGATCTCATTTTACATCCAAGTTGGTAAAAAGGCTCATGGAAGATTACAATATCAAGCACATAAAGTCTACTCCTTATCATTCACAAGAAAATGGTCAAGTAGAATCTACCAATAAAGTGATTGAAGTAATTCTCACTAAGACTATACATCTACACAAAAGAGATTGGGAAGAAAGGCTTCTTGAAGCCTTACAGTCCTACAGAACTACATGGAGGAATACAACAGGACATACTCCCTATGAAATTGTTTATGGAAAGAAATTCTTGTTCCCTATAGAGTTTCAGATTCAAACCTTCAATATGGCAATCCAAGTGGGACTTGATTTATCAGAAGCATAGAAAAATAGATTCGAGCAACTCAATGAGCTTGATGAAATTAGGGAAGATGCAGTTCAAGGAACCAGTATAGTCTAGTAGCAAAGGGCTAAATGGCAGGATAGATATATCAAGGAGAAGAAGTTTCAAGCAGGGGATTGGGCACTTTTGTTCGATTCAAAATTCAAAGATTTTCAAGGAAAGTTTCAGACTCATTGGCTTGGGCCATATGAGATTGAAAAAGTATTTGACAATGGAGCAGTCAAGATAAGGAAAATTGATGAAGAAAAGGTACCTCTTCTTGTGAATGGTCATCGGTTGAAATTATATCATAAGCCAATTTCAAGAGAAGAGTTTATCAAGATTTTCTAAGATAATACTGATATGAAGTTAGTGAAGAAGAATTCTTCTTCTTCACTAACTTAGCTTTTATTTTTCCTATATATATATATATATATATATATATATATATATATATATAAAGTGTATAAGTATGAAAACGAATGAATGATTGGCATCCTTATAAAGAAAATATAGAGTGAAAATAAGAGATTTCTGACATCCTATATTTTCCATTTAATTTTTTGCAATAATTAGTAATACAGAACTACATTCATATTCCATGTTTACAGTCCATAATCTGTAGTTTCATTCTATTTTCACGGTCATATTACACTTACATTCCATTCCATAGTCATATTCCACTTTCATTCCATTTCATAGTCATATTCCACTTCATAGTTACATTACATTCTGCAGTTGATTACATTTTGTAGTTGATTCCATTCTGCAGCTGACCACATTCTGCAGCTGATTCCATTCTACAACTGACTACATTTTGGAGATGATTCCATTATGCAGCTGATTTTGCAAGTTGATTCCATTCTGCAGCCATATTCCATTTCATTTAGCAGCTCTGACACATTTGTACAACCTACTAAAAATTATGAATACAGGAAATTGAAGGAATACATTTTAAGACCACCATGCTAAAAGGTACCTGAAGAATCAACACCAAATAAACGACAATGAAAAGTTATTTCTAAAGGTAAAGTTGCAAAAATTTATTTTAATAGCAAATTCAAAACATTAGCGTGTATAATATGGATGCTCATATGCTCCCTTGATAGATCATCATTTGATTTGATTGCGATTTCCATCATATCATAGATCGGCCACATCATCCGCATTATGTTTCATAACGGTCCACAATAGAATCCCTCATTTATGATTAACGATCATGACCTGTTGACGTGACATACCCGTCTACGTTTATTCAAAACCCCAATCCATACCACTTATTTATTCCTACAAACCCTCGATGTATTTCATCAGATCCATAATCTAATAACAGAAAAGGATAATTCTGAAAGTTAGAACTCTTCATAATAGAAAGCATGGAACTGATAGTCAGAACAGAATTGGTGGGAACAAAATATATGGAAGGATATCCTCAAGTCAAGGAAATGTTGCAGAAAGCTAAATGGCTCAAATTTATAGAGAAATTTGATGGTTTTCACAAAGATATCACAAAGTCTTTTGCTAGGTCTTTTGATGGCACAAAAGTGGAAATTGGAAACATCAAATTCACAATTATTGAGACATTCATAGCCGAAGCCACAAAACTCCCAAGGGTTTGTGAAAGGTGGTTAAAAAAAAGGAATTTCACAATGAATCATGGAAGGTTATCCTCAAAAACCCAGGTATGGATGTTTCTGTTTTCAGAAAAGGTATCCTCAACTCAGCTCTTAAAAATAAATGGAGGAACATGATCTTGGTGTTATAGAAATTTATCACCTGTGAAGGAAGGTTTGGTTGCATGTATATATATCATATTCGATTGTTGATGAATTTCTTAGAGAATGGTGAAATAAATCTTCCCTTATTTCTACTGAATAACTTAAAAAGAATGTCTACAAACGTGCAGAAGAGAATACAGTTTATAGAAAACACTATGCACCATCATGGGTTGATAAAAATACTTGTTGAGTTTCATTTAAAAAGCATAGGAGATTCTTGGGAGAGTTTTCTTATCAGAAACCATTTCTAATAAGTACCAAAACAACTTAAAGAAGACAATGTTAGAAAGAGAAGAAGGAAGAAGACTGATACAAACATTGAAGACAAACCTGCATCTTCATTTCAGAAAAATGATGAAAATCTCATCCCTGTAGAGCTGACAGAGAAAAAAAAGAAAAAAAAAGTCACGACAAGAGGTAAGATAAGAAAGAGGAGCTAGATTATAAGTGAGGAAAATGTAAATCCTCTATAGCTGAGAAGGAGCTCTAGACTCCGAGGTTCGATGAAGAAAACACTACCAAAAGAGACATAGTGTATAAGTTTAGATGAAGAAAATCCAATACCATCTCCTGTCAATATTTCTCCTCCACACAGTCCTCAAAATTCTCCTATTCATAATTTTGAAGGTAGCCCCAGCAGAAAATCTCCAGGCATATACCAGGCACAACAAGAAATATATGATTACATAGAATCACTAGAGAAGAGAAATGCAACAATGGATCTAGAACCTCCTATGAATCCACAAGAACCTCTAGTTGATATTATCAAACAAGAAATTTATGAACTAAAGATATTGAATAGGAATATTAAACAGGAGAGTGAAGCCTTGAAGTAGAAGAAAAAGTTGGAAAAGGTAATTAGTGACAATACCATTCTGAATTTAGGACTATGGTACAAAAAGAATAGGAAGTTGAAAAGAAAGAACAATTTGCTAAACAAGGTAGTCATTAATCTCAAATACAAGCTTCTTATGAGAAAGCCCAGGATGGTAATCACGTCAAAGAAAAGCAAAAGAAGGAAATTGGATGTGTTAGCAGAAGTGTCTAAACAAATGCAGTAAGAGAGGAAAAATTAACATTTTTGGTAAATTACATGAGGACATGCAATGACTTCTCAGTGGGGGTATGTTGAACCTCAGAATTATCCTCTCTCTAACATCCTTTCTCACCATTTTCCCTGACTTTTTCATAAGTTCATATACTCCAATCAATGATAAATGTCATGTTTTGTCTCAATGAATGCATTGAAATAATTTCCATGTTATATTTTGATGTTCTTGCTATTCGAATAGATTATTGTAATTTGGCTACAGAACGCAACCTATTCTGCAACTAATCGTTGGTTCTGTAGCTACTTTCATGGTATGACAGGTTCCAGGGATCAAATGGAGAAATAGGCCACATGGGCATTTCCAAAACAATATACACATGGATTTCGTCCTATATACTTGATCGATATCAATAGAAAAGGATGCATGAGATCGTGGTCAAAGTCCGGTCAAAGGACGTTAGCCGAGAACAGAAGGACTCTTGATTTTATTTATCATAGAAAATCAACGGTTAAACAATCAAATTCTAATTCTATAAGTCGGTTAATATTAGCCACCTGTAGGTAGAATTAGCTCATAAAAAATTATGTTTGTTTTATTTAAATACCGTTTGTACAGAACAGAGATTAAGTTAAGATTTTGCTGAATTTTGTGTATCAGTTTTAAGACTCCGTTCTATTATAATACAAGGATCGTGTTCATGGTACCAATGATTTCTTAAGTGCGTATATAACTAGCTAGGATCTCAACCGAATTTGTTATAGAGGGCCCTTGCACATGAGAAGATTTTTTGTTCATTGTTTTAGTTTAAATTCCTTATTTTGTTTTTGTCAATTCTATTTTCTGAGTAGATTAATGTTTCATTTTAGTTTTGATCAGTAGCATAGAATTAAATCATAACTGTGTAATCATTATTATTCTAAAACATTTTGTGAGGATAGATCTAACTATTTTCAAATTGAATTAATTTCAAAGCAATAAGAATTCATAGTTATGTAGTTTCCTTTACTATTTTGTCATTTACTTTCTTAGATTACAACTACCAATCAATTGTATCAATGGATGTTCTTAAAATTCATTTCAAGAATATGATTCTAAACTAAATGATTGAATATCTAATTCATACAGTTATTGAGCTTTCCTTTGCATACTTTACTTGTTTTCTATGACATTAGAAACTAAGGTATACTTGGTTGCTTACACATCATCTCAAGATGATAATACTTAATATTGAATGATGGAGTAATCGAACATACATTAGTTGTTTACAATCAGTTGAGATTTAACTTTGGATGCTTTCACAATTGCTTTTAGAACCTCATTTAATTTCATCAGTGGATGTTCTTAAAGGTCATTCCAAGAAGTTGATTTTATCATATTTCTAGATTGAATGATTGAATACTTAATTCCTGCAATTACTGAGTTTAACTCTACACACTTTACTTGCTTTTCTAGAACATTAGAAACTAAGGTATATTTGGTTACTTACACGTCATGTCAAGAAGGTGACACTTCATATTGAATATTGGAGTAACTAAAAATACATTAGTTGTTTTCTTTTGAATCTGATTTAACTTAAAGTAGCATTGCAATTTCAATTTCAGTTATAAGATTTACATCCATGGAATAGGAATAATGTTAAATTAGAAGTCACTAGAATAGATACTCTATTTTAATATTAAATTCTAACCAACCAATAGTATTTGATTCAATTTGATACAAATTAGTTTAACTTAGGAAGGCTTCCTTTTCTTCCTTCTTAAAAATCATTAAGATTCATTTGATTTCTCTCAGAGTTTTAGATTAACACTCTTAGATATAAAGAACAAAACCCACAAAACAACATGAAAATACATACAACGAAGTAAGAAGAAGGTGAACTAAGCACATATAGTGCACCACACTTCATCAATTTACAAACCTCGGTTGACAATTTATGCAAGAAATTTAAGGCATTAAATTGACTAAACAGGTTGTCTGATAGGTTTACAATTTTCCTCAATATAGATGTGATGTATAAAAGTCTTAGGACTAATTCATTTCATGCTAGTGTATTCCCATTCATATGCAGAAGAATGTTGTTGTAATGTTTTGAATATCTTTGCTTGTTGTAATCTTTCGAAGTTTTTATTTATGTTCAAAGTTTTTCCTAGAAATATTTCAACTGTGGAGCTACCAAATTCTTCCATAGAGTATAGAGACATTTTTCTAGATCACAAGTATTCTATATTGCATTGCTATTGAAATTGATCATGTTCATATTCTGAAGATGATTCAAAGTTTTCTATTGAATTTAAGATTTTATTATCTTCACTAATGTTTGAAATAGTAACGAGGGGTTGTATATCATTGTCATCATCAATCCATTCTTTGTCATCTAACTCTGTGATTGTTTTTCTTTGGACGATATAGAGTGAATTTATTTGTTGAGTTACCATCAGAGATATACATGTCACCAGATCTACAGCTAATGAAAGCATCAGCTGTAGCCAACCAAGGTCTTCCTAATATAGGTGGATGTCCTCCTAGATTATTTTTGGGAGTTAAAATCATAAAATCAATAAGATACTCCAAAGAATCTAGAGATACTGTGATATATTCTAATACACCATCTGGGTTGATTACAGATCTATCTGATAATTGTAGTAATGTAGGTGTATACAGAAGGTTAGGAATTTTGAGCTGTTCCATTGTCTATTTTCTCATGATATTTATAGCTGCTCCTAAATCAATCACTGTATATGGAATTTCAACACCATTGATATGTGTTTTTACAACTGGACTTCCTAGATCTAAATATTTTTGTATGGAAAATTTTCCCATCATTATGTCTGCAATTTCTCCTACTAGTTCAATTATTTTTATTTCTTTTGTTTTTCTCCCTGATTTCTTCATGCTCAACTCTTTCATTATTTTGGCTAGAATTGGAATTTATTTAATGGACTGTAAAAAAGGAATTTTGAAACAGACATTTTTCAGTTCATGTAGAAAATCATAATTAGGCAACATGATATGTTTTTCTACCCCTCTATCAACTTGTAATCATTCAGGAAAAGGAGGGTTAGAAATGGATACTAATGGTTGCTCTATGATAGGAGTTGAGTTTATTAGTTATTTTTGTTTTTCATTTCTAGAATTCTTGTTTTGAAGAGATATTCCTTCTTCAAAACTTTTATTTGGCTGTAGAGAATCTTGCTCAATATTATCTTATTCTTGAATAACTACATAAATATTTTTCTTTTCTAGTATCCTACCAGATCTAAGTTGGACATCATTAAGATATATTCGAGTAATCATGTAGGTTGGAAATTGTTGTCCTTCTATCATGTAAGTATTTCGAGGATTTTGCTTATTGGGGTTTGGTAATGGTTGGGCAGGTAGTTAATTTTGTCTTTGTGGGAATGACAATGAAAGTTATGGATTTTAGTTTTAGAGTTGGGGTTGTTGATTTTGTTGAGGAATTTGTTGGGGAGGATAGTTTGGATATGATGGATGATATTGGTAGTATTGAGTTTATATACCATAGTGATTTTGCATTCCTTGTGCCCAACATTGAGATTGAGATTAAGGCCAAGGTTGTTGCCAAAAATTTCAATTATTTGGTGGGGGCTGAGTGTACATTTGATTGTTAAAGCCTTGAGTTTGTGGCCCCTACCATGGTCTTCTGGAGACAAAGCAAAGATATTCTGTTGGATTTAAAGTTGCTTCTTCTTGAAAAACAACCTTAAGACCTAGAATTGAAGGGAAACTCTTAGTTTCATGATTTTCTGAACAAATCATACAAGTCTCTATGAATTTTGCATCAAGAGGACATTCTCTTAAAGCATGTTTCTTTCTGCATTTAGGACAGAAAATAGCTAAAGCATCAGTCTTGGATTTTTGCTTATTTTGTAATTGAATGGTGTCCATATGTTCACTAAGACTCCCTAAGATATCTGTTTTAAATTCATCAAGCATATTTCCAATTTCTGCCCTACTTACTGTTCCAGTTGCAGATCTATTCACTCCAGCAAGAGAATGATCTCTCAGAATTTTACCAGTTTTTTCTTTTCCCCTTGAGAGATGAATACAAAATTTGGCAATGTCAGGTAATGGGAGTTGAGAGATATCTCCCTTCCCCATCATGTTGATGATATCTATCCATTCATCCCTAATGTTTTTTAATAAAGGATATTTTAAAGTATATTAATCTAAATTATCCATTTTTTCTCTTTTTATGTTATAATTGAATATTTCAATTAAATCCTCCAAATTCTCATCCTCTTTTTGCATCATTTTGAATACTTCATCCTTGTGATTAATGGGTATGCAATAATCCAAATATATTTCTAAAAATACTTTCTTCATGTCATTCCATGTTCTGATAGACTGAGTGATTAAACCCATGAACCATTTTAAAGCCGCTCCTTTCAAAATTGAAGGAAACAACTTAAGTTTTTGAGAGTCTTGTAAATAATCATAGGTTCTACAAAAAACTTCAAATTCAAACAAAAAGGTTTCAAGATCTTCATTTTTTAATCCATGAAATATTGGGAGGACAGAAGGTGAGATATTTTTCATTGTGGCATTTGTATCTCCATAAATTATAGGGAATCCAAAATAACTATCAATTTCCCTATTCTTCTGTTTTCTTCATTTCTTCTACCTCCTCCTACATTCCCTCTACCTCTTCCTCTACCTCCTCCTCCAAACAATAGATTTTCTCCATTTAGAATTTCTCCTTCTCCTTATCTTCCTTCTCCTGTCCCTACCATTATAGATTCTTCAGAGCTAATATAAGGTTCAATCTACGAGGTTAATTTCTCTTCCTTTGGTTCTTCTATTAATGGAATGTTGAAGAAAGGTTCTTCTTCTTCTTCTCCACTAGGAATTTCTACCTCTTCAGCTGAAATATGTTCCCCTGTAGAGGTGAAAAATGTTACTCCTTCTGTTGGAGATCTAGGATCTTCTTCCTCTAGGACTGCCTCAATGGATGAAATAGGAGATCCTCCTAATTGGATTTCTGACCTAAGGACTTCAGGAATTTTATGTCTAGTGAAGTATGGAATATGAGCTTGAGATGGAGGTGTATCACTTCGTGGTCTAGGAGGATTGAGTGGTGTTGTAGGAATTAAAATCCTGCCTATAGCTATGAATCTACCCCCAGAATGTCTTTCTCTACGCATATCAATTTTTTTTTAGATGTAATAAATGAGGTTACCTGTTTACACCACCCCAACAACGGCGCCAAAATGTTTAGCCAATTTAATGTCTTAAATTTCTTACAAAAATTATTAACCGAGGCTTGTAAACTGGTGAAGTGTGGTGCACTATATGTGCTTAGTTAACCTTCTTCTTACTTTGTTTTAAGTATTTTTATGTTGTTTTGGGAGTTTTGTTCTTTATGTCTAAATTTTAATCTAGAACTATGAAAGGAACTAATTGAATCTAATGAAATTTAAATGTATAAAACTAATTTTAAAAGAAGGAAGAAAGGAAGTGTTCTTAAGTTAAACTAATTTGCATAAAAATGAACCAAAACTATTGACTGGTTAGAATCTGATCTAAAAACATAGTGTCTATTCTAATGACTTCTAATATAACATTAGCCTTACTCCATGGATCTAAATATTATGACTGAAACTTGAAATTGAAATGCTACTCTAAATGAAAATAAATTCAAAGATAAGACAAGCTAATGTATGTTTTATTACTCCAACATTCAATATGAAGCATGATAAAACCACCCTCTTGAAATGATGTGCAAGGAACCAATTATACCTTAGTTTTTAATGTTCTAGAAATAAAATAAAGTGTGCAAAGGAAAAACTCAATAATTTCATAAATTAGATATTCAATCATTCAGTTTAGAAATATGATAAAATCACTTTCTTGAAATGATCTTTAAGAACACCCATTTACACAATTGAATGCAGATCTAAAAAGAAATGTAAATGCATGTAAAATTAAAGCTCAACGATTGTATAGGTTGAACATTCAATCACCCAATTTGGAAGTATGACAAGTCACCTTCTTAGACTGATCTTTTAGGAACATTCAATTATACAATGCATTGATAGTTTGATCTAAGAAAATAAATAATAGAACATGAAAGGAAGCTAAATAACTGTGAGATCTATTGCCTCAAACTTAATCCAATTGGAAAATAGATAAATCTATCATCTTGAAATGTTTTTAGAAAAGAAAAGATTACACAGTCATTCTATTGTTGATGCTAAGAAGACATTCATGACTTAATTCTATGCTATTGATTGAAAACTGTAATGTAATATTAATCTACTTAGGAAATTGACAAAACAGAATTGGAAAAAAAAAGTAAAGAATTTAAACTAAAACAATGAACGAAAAACCTCCTCCTGTGCAGGGGCCCTGTGCAGCAGATTTGGTTGAAATCCTAAATGGTTATATGCACACTAAGCAATCACTGGAACCATGAATGAAATTATGGTATTATATTAGAACAGAGTTTCAAAATAATACACAGTGTTTCAACAAAATTACTACTTGTTCTCGGTTCTATACAACAAGTATTTAAATAAAACAATCATAACTGTAATGAGTTGATTACATCTACAGGTGGCTATATTAACCGAATTATAGAATTGGAGTTTGACTATTTAACTCTTGATTTTATATGTCAGATCAAATCAAGATTTCTTCGCTTCTTGGCTTACATTTTTTGACCATGCTTTGACCATGATCTCAGGCATCCTTTTCTATCCATTTTGATCAAGTAGATAGGACAAAATCCATGTGTGAATTATTCTGGAGATGCCCATGTGGCTTGTTTCTCTAATTGCTCCTTGGAACCTGTCAAACCATGAGAATAGTTGCGGAACCAATGATTAGCTGCAGAATAGGCTGTGTTATGTAGCCAAATTACAAAAATCCATTCGAATAACAAGAAAATGAGAATATAACATGGAAATCATTTAAATGCATTCCTGGAGATAAAACATGACATTTATCATTGATTGGAGTGAATGAGCTTATGATAAAGTAAGGAAAAGGGTGAGAAAGGATGTTAGAGAGAAGATAACTCTTAGGTTCAACAACATTTATGTATAGTGCTGAAAATGTTAAAGTATAATCAACTATATGCCAAATTCATTAAGTGTGAATTTTTCAAGAAATAGAAATAGTATTTGAGGAACGTCATTTTAGCTGAAGGAATAGCAGCTGACCCTGAGAAGATTAAGACTATCATTGAATGGAAGGTTCCTAAAAATGTGGCGGATATTCAGTATTTTATGGGACTGGCTAGTTACTACTGCCGATTTATAGAAGGAATTTCTAGCATTTCATTTCCTATAACCTTCTTGCAGTGCAAGGGGTTAATGTTAAACTGGAACATGGAATGTCAATCTAGTTTTTAGAAGTTAAAATAGTTATTGACCACTGCTCCTATTCTGAAGGTAGAAGATCCAAACTTAGAATTTGAAGTCTGTACTGATGCAATTAAATAAGGAGTGGGGGTGGTGTTGTCACAAGAAGGAAAGGTAGTAGCTTATGAATCCAAAAAGTTAAGGGATCATGAGAAATGATACTCTGATTATGATTTAGAGTTAACTGCAGTTGTTCATGCCCTTAAAATATGGCAGCACTATCTATTGGGCAAAAATTTTGTACTAAAAACTAACCATAGTAGCCTCACCAACGACTTTAAATAATCCGAGTTGAATGCTCGTCAGGCAAGATGGAATCCGTTTCTGAGCGAGTTCGATTTTGAAATGAAACATGTTAAAGGAAAATAAAATCGAGTAGCTGATGCATTAAGCAGAAAGCTACATCATATTTATGAATTGTATTTTAATGATGTGGAATTCAAGTTTCATGAAGAAGAAAATAAGTCATCATACAAATATCCATAATATCAGTTCTTGTGGAAACAAAATCAGGAAATGGAAGCGCAAGGAAAATAGTCAGAATATGACATCAATAAGGAAAATATGTTAATTTATTGGGGAAACATATTCATCCCAAATCAAATAAGTTTGAAAGGACTAATATTGGATGAGTATTACATAAGTTCCTATGCCGGGCACCCTGGATATCAGAAAATGTTAACAGCTATCAGGAAAGACTACTTTTGGTCTAGGATGTGCAAGGACATTACTAAATATTTGACCAAGTGTTTGGAGCGCCAGCAAGTGAAGTTTGAACATCAGCACCCAGCTAGGTTATTACAGCCCATACCGGTGCCAAAATGGAAATGGGAGGTTATATCACTGGATTTCATTGTTGGTTTACCCAGAAAAAAGTGCCATAATGACTCCATTATGGTGGTAGTGGATCACTTAACCAAAACAACCCAATTTATTCCTATACAGTCTACCTTTAAGACCGTACAGATTGCTGACCTCTTTATGAGAGAAATATTCAGATTACATCGTATACCAAAAACGGTCATCTCAGATAGAGATGTGAATTTTAGCTCAATATTTTGGAAGGCACTATTTACAGGATTAGGCACTCAAATAAAATTTAGCATGTCTTACCATACTCAAATGGATGGGAAAATAGAATGGTTAAACTAGGTCTTGGAAGATATGTTGTGAATGTATGTAATGCAGCAACCCAAAAACTTGGAGGATTACCTACATCTGGTGGCGTTTTCTTATAATAACGGTTATCAAGAGTCATTCAAGATGTGCTTGTTTGAAGCCCTATATGGAAGACAATGTCGGATGCCTATTAATTGAGGCAGTCCTGAAACAAGATTAATGTTGGGACCATAAATGCTGGTTGAAATGGAACAAGAAGTTAAGAAAATTCGATAGAATTTGAGGAGTGTGCAAGGTAGACAGAAAGTGTATGTAGACCAAAAAAGGACCTACCGAGAGTTTGAGGTGGGAGACCATTTCTATGTTCGAATTAGACCCAAGAAGAGTACACTAAGGTGGACAACTTGTGCTAACTTGGCTCCCCATTTCTGTGGGCCTTTCCAAATTTTGGAAAGGGTAGGGCCAGTAGCCTATCGATTAGCCTTACCAGGACACATACAAGTGCATAATGTGTTCCATGTATCTGTACTTAAAAGATACATCCATGATCCTAAGCATATAATACATTGGAAGAATGTTCAGGTAGGAAAGAAATGGAAAGGTAAATATTCTTAGGAAATATAAAATAAATTTTTTTGTTTAGTAAAAATTCATTTGTTGGATGTAGGTTGAACCAGAGGACGAGTTTCTGGTAGAGCCTCAATGTATCCTCGAATAGAGATAAATAATGTTCCAGAAGCGAGCTATCACCCAAGTTAAAGTGCAATGGCAACACTTTAGTCCTGAAGAGGTGACTTGGGAAGTTGAATTTTTTGTGCGGGAGGCATATCCTAGATTGTTTGATGGGATGAATTAACACCGAGATTGGTGTTCGCTTCAAGCGGGGGAAGCTATAACACCCATGTTTTTATTAAAAACATTTTATTTTAAAATTAATTAGACATTGTAGTATTTACTTTTAGTTAGCAGATTAATAATTATGTTGCTTAAAAGTTACGAATCAAGTTTATTACTTTTTATATATTCCACTTATGGTATGATACCATGGATCTGATGGTAAAATTTTTCCAAGACTCCAAGGTATTTAAGTAAATAGTTACTGGCAGTTACCTTTCCTCTGGAGAATAAAAAGGAAATCCTAGAGGATGAAAGGGGTTTTGTGTAGAAAGGAGAAACAACTAGAGCCCGAAGAAGGAAACTTCCAGAGGTGGTGGAGAACTAGTGGAATTTCTATTATCTGACTTGGATAGGGGACTATACAGGAGTCCTGAGGTCTACCTCCTAAGATAGGAAACTATTTTGAATCTTCTACCTTGGTGAGGAGAAAGAGGGGAGTGGAGGGCATTATTTCCCTACTCGAGGTTGGGCGGAAGCCATTAGAGTCACACAAAGTGAGATAAGTAAACTTGATTTAAGTAGAAATCACGTATGTTTTAATATGTTAAATTCTACAAGTATACATATATAGGGATAGAAATGTATTTAAGTGTAATGGTCTCTATAATAGAAATTCTAGTACGAGATGTTCATGTAAAAGAAAAGGAGTTACTATTCTTGCCTTATTGACTGTTTTTATTTTAAAAGAAGAAGGAAAATATAAAATATGAGTGAAGGGAACAACCTGTAATCTAACAGGATTGACAGTCTATCCCTTAGGAAACAAATTCCCACCTGGGAAGACAGTCGATCTTGTAGAGAGTTAATTGGATACATGGAATAAAGGGATATTTACCCTCAGAGTGGTTCAGACACTCATATATCATAAAGTTGAGAACATATATAGAATGTTGTAGATTGTAAAATAATCAACTATAAGTAACTAAAAACTATTGACTGAAAAAATGAAGAATTCATAAAAACAATCATGTTTCCTTTAAACATTAAAGACTCGAAATACTGGATAATTCTTCATATTTATACTAGATGATTCTTCATATTTATACAAAATCCAAAATATGGATGAATATTCCTCTAGGAAATGCATGCATAGGAAATTTACATATTAAACCGTAAAACTAGAATGCAACCACAGAAGATATGATCCACAGGCTTTATAAAACGCACAGAAAATTTCATAGCATCCTTTGAAAGTTGTATAATATTCAAGAATAGAACTATAGAGAAATCGAAGATCATAAATCTGCAATATCATACAAGTCTGAATATCAAACTGGAAATATTTCCTTAGAAAAAAAAGAACGAAAGACCCTTTTCATGTCAAGTTCCTACAACTAAGAACTGGCAGGGTTTTTACTGTATAAATTCTCCAAAATAGAATATTATAGTCTAGGGGTTAGTAAACCAAACCCTCTTCATACAGTTAGCTAAATAGAAAATCTGGTGAAGGCCATGGATTTACAACTTGAAATTAAAATCGTACATAACAGAAAAGAAAGCTAAAGAACCCTTGCTTGACCGACTGACTTAAACCATTGAGCCAACAAAACAAATGCCGAGATGTTCCTTAAAATGAAATTGAGGAGAATGAAAACTCATGCACTTAGAAAGGAGGAATAAATGTATTAACCTCATATTTTATCCACTGACAAAGACTTGGTATTGTTAAACAACAACTAGGGTTAGGGGCGGTACCTGTACACCATAAAAACAATAACTGTTAAGAACCATTAAGGAATATTATGCAGAAATTGTGGTGAAATAGGAAAAGAGCAAGAGGGTAGACCTTTACCTGCAGGGTTTCTAGAACATGAATCTTTGTAAACGGTAGCAGAGAAAAAATAAAACTTAGGAACAAGAAATGAAATGGGGTTAATCCCCGAGCTCAAACCCAGATTTCTCTAAATCTCAGATGCAATAAAATAGTAATAAAAATGAAAACTGAGTGAAGTGCTCATGGACAGTGGCTTACCCATTAGACACCGAGGAGGGATGGAGCAAGTTGAATGTTGTGCTGAGAATTGTTCGTAAGATGTGCGCCATGGTCGCAAAGAAGTCCAGATTGATGGAGTACAGATAAAATTGTAGGCAAGTCACAAAACAACAGTGAGGGTACTGGTTAAGAGACTTCCCACAGTTCAATCTCAGAATGATATAAACCAGAACAAGGGCCAAACTCACAGTAATTGCAACACTGTTGAAAATAACTAAACCTTGCAGGCAGATAGGTGGAGTTGCATAGCTCGGAGAGCACCTGCGGTGGAGCCTCAAAAAGAAGACAGTTAGGGTTTGGCCGAGGGTAAGCCATTACCCTAACAAGTCCTAAGAATCATCTGCACCATCAAATGAAAAACATATCAATGATCATGGTGAAGCCAGGTGTCAATGTAGAATCGAATTTAAGAATCCCTTGCCAAGTATTGTCAGTAGATAGGATTTTGAGGTACTCGAATGTACCTTATAGATTGTAAAAATCAAATGGAGAAACCTTTATGTACTTAACGCAAAATATTTACATGCATTTCGATATTATATGCCTCGAGACCAGAAACCTTGGTCTTTGATAATAATAACTATAACAATCAATGAGGTAGCGTGCATATTGTATGTAAACATATCAAGAATTATTATAACTCATGAAATCATGTAATATAAGATTCGTTATATTACAATATATTTCGATAACAAAGAAATGACATAAATTTACAATGATACTTCTAACCATTAATTACATGTTACTGGATTCCCAAGTCATAGACATTTGTTAGTTAACCACTATGCTAACATATGTTAGTATTGCATATATAGGGTGTAACATATGTTTAGTATTATAGGTATCTTATGGTTATTGGTTTGGTAGATAGAATTTACCATGCTGAATAAATTTTTTTATTTTGTGTAATAAGTTGAGTAAGGATGAATGTTACAGATATTCTACCATCTTCTTTGAACAAAATCTTGGAGATTATGATGAGTTTTTTGGATGGGGGAGAAAAAAAAACAATTGAAAAACACACATTTAATGGGGTGCTCAAAAACCTAAACAAATTGAAATGGTCCTTCTCTTAGTTAAATAAGAAAAATAATAATAATCTCTTCCTATTTTGCTAGAAAGAAAATATCACAAAATCATAAAGATAAACTAGAAATAAGGAAGTTGCAAAATATCAAATTGGTCATGTTGTTGGTCATGGTTGGAGTTAACTTGTAAATCTTTTGGCTGAAAAGTTTTTATGAGATAAGATTTTTCCTCCTGAGTTATGCTAAAAATAAGGGTGCTTTTTCCACTATATTCGAAATTAAATATGAACAAGAAACTTAAAACAAACCTTGATTTCCTGACTGGTATTCTACCTTGAAATAGCGTTCCATTCGAAATAACTTTCCATTTATTTACAAATGACTTAAAATCTGAGATGTTGATTTTGAGCCTAAAAAATTCTCAACATCTATGTGTTTGTAGCTTGTTGATTGTACTCCTAAAATATTGCAATTGTATTTACATTAATCGCCCTCAATATTCAAATTTCTAATTTTGTGCAAAAAACTAAGAAAACTTACTCTTTACACACACCTTTGATATGTTACCCTTTTTGAGATAGTATTTCCATAACTACTTGAAAACTTTTTGACAAATTTCACAATATTCTCCCTCTGCTTAAAATAATTGCAGAAACACTTGAAAAATCACTAGAAAATACGCATCTTCTTGATTAAAAAGTCCAAATCTTGTTCAAATGCGATTCAATAAGTCTCTAAGTCTCTAACTGGTATGTTTAGTCTCCTCTAATTGGTATGTTTCCTCTCTTATAATTTTCAATTTCAGTGAGCCATATGTTTCCTCTCTTGAATTTTCAATTTTAGTGAGCCATATGTTTCCTCTCTTATAATTTTTAATTTCAGTGAGCTGGTGATTAACATGGTTAGGTTATCCAAATTTGTGTGATTCATTCTTGGTAATCATAAGTCTCTTATAATTTTCAAGTTTAGGGAGCCATATGTTTCCTGTCTTACAATTTTCAATTTCAGTGAGCCGGTGATTAACATGATTAGGTTATCCAATTTTGTGTGACACATCCTTGGTAATCATAAATAATCATACGCTCCAAGATGGGAATCTTAAAAATTGGTCACTTGTTTGATTTCTTTGAACCAATACTACAAAGAGTACAATGCTTAAGTACAATGCCTAGAGGGTAATAATACAACTGCAACTTCTCCTTCATTGAACGTCTCCATTGCCTGTACACTTTAAGAATAGCTAGGCATTGGTCAACGCATATTATTTCTAGAAATACTGCAAACAGAGAGAGTCCCATAAATTCGGTTATAGAATCTTATTTTTAGAAATATTACAAATAGAGAGTTTCCCATATATTCCACAAAGAAAAATTTCCATGCCAACAAAAACATCTAAACCATGTAGAAAATGAGGAAAACTACTTTCAACCACGATAAAGCACTTTCCAGAAGATAGATATAAATTTCTTTTTCCAAAACCATTACTATGACCAAGTCAACAATTAATGAATCTATTTTATGAAGTATATGGTAGATTGATGATTGTCCTATGGGAAAGTAATTCTGTCATGAACTATGCGTAGTATTCATCTCTATTTTTTATATGCAAAATTTATGCCATATTTTCCTGATCTCTTAGAGTAAAAAACAACATTTCCTTAGGAAAAAATGCCTTCAAATTCGTGTACTTACCGGCAAGAGAATTCACACTAACATGTTAGAAAAAATTATAACTTTGTGGTGACATGCCTGGGCACCATAAGGAAATAATTAATTTCGTTCTGATTCTTATGCACACTTAAATAAAAACATTATGTACAGAAAAAGCTCCTCATCAAGGCCATTATGGTCATAACTTTGTAATATCCACAATGTGCTCATGATATTCCAAACCTAGTTTGAAAGCCGGTGTTAATATTTGTCTCCCTATTTGATGCATTTCTGGGCAAGTTTACAACTATTAAACGACCTATTTCACAACTTTCATACAACTACCAACAAAGGTATTTCCAAATACGAAGGTCATAGTTGCTTCAATCTCTTCTTGATATCCAACCAACAAAAGTGAAAATCTTACATTTCCCAGAAATATCCATTGTTCCATTATAGCTCGATGACGGTCTCCATCCTTCTTTGATTTGTCATATTTTCTGTAAATGGATTTCCCAAGATACAATTGAATTTGACATGTTTTCCAATCATATATTAGAGACATGTAATTGAGTAACAATATTTTCTAGTTGGTTTCAAAATTCTTATAATCACAAAGCCAAGAATTAGAGATACAATTCATTTGGCTTTCTTTTTTCAAAATACATGTTCAATAACTGCAAAAAAAAATAGAGATAACGTCCAAAACAACACTAATCCCAAAGGTTTATAACAGGTCCCCAATCTAAAAGTGAGAACAAGGCATGCAATCTTCTGAGGTACACTGCTTACATGTAAAATGTCCCATCAAACTGATTTTGGAACTCAGATTTGATGAAAATGTGTGTACAAATCATTGCAATGTGTATGAATGTTTTCTTCAAAGTTGAGCATTAGACCATGGTAATTAAGCGGAAGACATATTTTATTATGAGGTTTTATTAAGTGACACTATAGAGATTCGTCGTCTTCGACACAATATCTGACACATGTCAACCTAATGCTCATTTAAGTGCAGTCATAGTCAGCGTCCTCCTCATGATGTTTAATCTCACATTTCTGCTCCTCCTCTCTACTAAACACTGCAAGCTAAACATTAATGTAGGAGACGAAATAGGGTCATCTCTTCCGGCCACTAGACCTAGGGTTTCAGGAGTTGACCGTGCAGTAGTGGAATCACTTTCTGTCTTAACATTCTCATCTCGGAATGGAAAGAAGGAGTGGCTAGAATGTGCGGTTTGTTTCATAATGCTTTTTACTCCCTGAATGACATGAAGGAGGGGCTAGAATGGGCGGTTTGTCTTATCATGTTACAACAGTTGGATATCTTGAGAGTGCTCCCCAAATTCAAACACGCGTTTCACATGGACTGCGTGGATACATGGCTCCATGCCCACTCCACTTGCCCGTTGTGCTATCACAGGTTGAAGCCAGTGATTTTCTTCAGATGGAGAAATGGCCTCCATTCCTTAAGTTAGATTCAGTGAGACAAGAATAGAAAAAGAAGATAAATTGACTGGGAAGAATGTTGTATGAGATTTAAGTGATTCATTTGGTCAAGAAGAGAATGCTTCCTCGTAATAAAATCTTGCATAAAGAGAGTTGGAGCTTCTAACCACCAATCGGGAATGCTCTGATTTGGTCAAAAAACTAACTCCTGTGCAAGAAAATTTGACTTCTTTGCAAGCTAAAAATGTTTTGAATGAATCTGCTTTATTTAGTATTCAAGATAATCTTGATGTAATCCTCGATACTAAATTTGAGGGTGCAGAATTTCTCAAGGTATCAGAGGATGTAACAAATGCAACACTATTTGAGAAAGTTTCAGAGGATGTAACAAATGCAACAATAGTTGATGAAAGTGCAATTGATCCTTATATTTGTAGTATACCTTTAATAAATGTAGAATCAACTTCTATTTCTGATTCTGGAAGTAAAATTTTGTTATTAAAGTAGAGTTGGCAACTGTTATTTCCAAGGTTTTCAACTTTGTACAATGTATAACTCAACAGCTTGGAAATAAACATCTCATAGCTTTTTGAAGTTTATAGTCTAAATGCTAGAATTCTGGATTTTGTTGATCAGTTTTCAGTTAAACGGATGTGTTGAACAAAAATTAGTTGATCTTGAAACTGATTATAGCTCTAGACGAAGTCGTTGAATCCAAGGGCGCACTATAGCTCTATGGCGGCAAACAAAGAGAAATGTGGATTACAATGAGAATGAGCAGAGATAATTGATTATGAATTGAAGTGTCTGTATTTTGTTGTTGAATTTATTTTGGGAATATATTTTAAGATTCAAAATTCAATGGTCAGCAACAAGGTCAAGTAAACAAATTTACCTTACAACTATTAGTAAATAAATTCAACATCAAAATACAGACACTTCAATTCATATTCAATTATCTCTACCCATTCTTATTGTAATACACATTTCTCTTTAAGAGTACTGAGACTGTTTCCGTAGTTCTTTTTCTGTACGACAAACTGTGAAGCTAGTCTCTATGGAATGGATGTTTATTATTGCCCATTGGAATTGTCCATTTTATTGAGTACCGGGAATCATGGATACACGCTTGGATTAATTCCCAACATTGTCTCCACCTGGCTTGATCGACACTTTGAAAATAACCCTCGCAGTTATTAGAAAACTAGCATCTAAACTTGGCATGTAGTACCGTCAATATTCTAACTAAAGATAGTTGATACTCCCCTTATGGTTCTCACATTAAAGTAATATAAATTGAATTCCCATAATATCATATTATATATAATATACTTCAAATAATGATGAAGTAGCACACTATTTGTTGTAGCTCTACGTGTAACCTCATCCTAGTGTGATCTCTAATGTCTTTAATGTGTGATACTCTTTAGCTCTACTACATTGTAGCTAGTTATTCAGGGTTCACAAACTAATGACACTAGATAGAAGCCATCGAATATGCATAAACGTATATATTTTTACAATTTACAATGCAAAAGTGAATTTTAGAAATGATGTGATGGTTGTATGGCAAGGACCCAAGGACCCTAAATGGCCATGTTTAATAATAAGACAATCCAATTTCATTCCCCAATAATAAGAGCTCAGGATGAAGAACTAGAAATGACTAATTAGAACTAAGATTTTGATTGTTAACTACTCATTATGGAAAAGAGAAACGTCTCTATGCGAGCTCATATAGGAACATGTTGTAGCATTAGGTCTAGCAGCTATGGCGAGGTATGCTGGTTAGGTTTACCAACAACTAGGTCTTATCCCTATTTTATTTCAACAGAGATTTCTATGACCTATCCCATTGGTATTATATCTTCTTACTTACAACGGATAAGCATAAATAGAAATTGTGTTACAATAGAAGAAAAGGTAGTCAACATAGAGATGTGATATCTCGTTTGTAGAGTATCAATGCATTGATTGATTTATTTACCTGGAGATTTCAGAGTGAAACGTATACATGCGAGTCAAGTTCAACAATATGCAAATATCAGTTGTACAACCCTATGAAAATGTGAAAAATGAGAAGGTTTTATCCGTTGTTCCACCAACTTAACTGGAATGCCTGGGCCCTGCTACTGGGATTCTATGTTCCAAAATACTAGGTAGGTCTTATTACTATTTCCAAATCAATATTGTATGAAAAACCATACTTGTATATCGATTTATTTTTTTATTCTTACAAAGTATGTATCAATGAGATATTGTATATTTTTGATAGACACACACTTAACGATTTTATACCCTCCTCCTCAATTGACACATTACAAGTTGTAAACCCTCCTCATTGATATAAAAACATTACGGGTTATCTACCCTCCTCGTCTATCTAACCCTTGCAACTATGATAGTGTTATAGTGCTTCCCCTATCGGGAAACCTCATGGTATGTATCGGTAGGTAGGTAGTGAGAACAAACCAATATAACCTATTGGTGATTTTCAATTAAAGTTGTGTACTTAGGGAATTTAGATGTTTAAATAGAAAAGTGACATGTAGAGATGCGGGTCTCACATAGATATGTGATATAATCTCATCTTTCACCTCCTTCCTATAAAAAATTCTTATAAAACAAACCATAGCTATAGATTTAGTTCAAACAAACGAGAGCTATATATTTTTTTAGTTAAGAAGGACTAGATTTATGAGAAGGAATACTAACTAGCTATCAGATATAAACATCATAAAATGTATAGTTTAGTATATAAAAAAATATATTTTTTTTGCCCGGATGAATATGGGGATGGATTCATCTTTCCACGAGGTGGTTTGATGAAAGCTGCATGAAAATCTCTGACACAACATTCATGATGTTCGATGCCATTTTCTATGCATGAAAAAGTGGATCGATTTTACTTGTAAAAATAAAAAATGTACAGTTGATTACTTAACTAATAGCTTTCCTTTCCCTAGCTAGGACAATTTTTGCACATGATTATGATGAAATTTCACAAAATGAAGCCACTAGCTTCAAAAGTCAAATTTTTGACATGATCTAGTTTAGTTTGTGTAATAATTGGTCTAGTAAAGATAGTATTTCGAGACAAGAAAGTAATAACAACGATCAATTTCCCTGGTTGAATGGAAATTTTCACATAATTCGGAAGCTTAATAGCATTCAAGTTGAAAAAACAACTTTGGAATCTGAGTTGAAGACCCATGTACACAGAGGTGAAAATTTAAAGGAGGATGAGAAACACAATCTAGAGAATATCTTGGCTAAAACATAATTCAGAAGATTAATAACATTCAATTTGTAAAAGAAACATTGAAATCTGAGTTGAAGACCCATGTACACAGATATGTAGATGTAAAGGAGGATTTTATGCAATTGAATACCCATAAAGATAATCTAGAGAATATCTTGGCTAAAACATAATTTAGAAGCTTAATAACATTCAAGTTGATAAACAAGTATTGGAATTTGAGTTGAAGACCCATATACACAGATATGAAGATTTAGAGGAGTTTATGAAATTAAAGACTCATGAATATCATCTAGAGAATATGTTGGCTCAAATGGAAACTTGAACGCACACAAGGCCAACTCACTGAGTCTGAACAAATGGTGGTAAACTTGCAAGTGCATCTTGCTTCTGCACATGAATCAAAGGAGTAATGAGAGTATGAATTAGGAGCTATGGCTTCACATAAATTAGATATAGAAAATGATATTGTGCTATTGGATACCAAAAATATTAATCTAGCAACTGCACTGGTTGCAACCAAAGAGAAACTTTAACACATGCAAGACCAACTTACTGAGTCTAAGAAAATGGTGAAAGACTGGGAAGATCAACTTGATTCTACACAGGAAGCAAAGTAGTTAATTTTATTCTTATATGAAATAAATCAAAGTAGCAGAAATCCTACCAAATAAATTTGTGGAAAATGTTCCTGACTTGGGATTGGTCTTCCATCATATGCCAAATTCTGCTCTCTAAAGTTCTAGCAAGGATACCAGTTAGCCGAAGCCTCTCTGCCTTGCTTTTATTAAAAACATGGAATATATACGACCTCACAAGGATCTTGTATATGTATCCCACACTCAAATAATTTTCAACTAAATCATTATTCATCGCCCAACTTATCCTTTCCCTGCCTACTCAATTTGGGAAAAAATGCAATTCAGCTATTGAAATTCGAAGGCATTGCCCTCATAGTACTGTTTTAAGCTATTATTGTAAGTCCTTGGAATTTAAATTAGTTACCAGTATGAATGTAGAAAATAAAATCTCCATTAACATACATAAGGAGCAACATAGATCGGGCGTCCAAGGTAGTGGAACTATACTCAGTTCCATATGGAACAAGTTTTCAAACCCTTCATGTTATCCTCGACTTCTAACTTGAACTGATGTGATCTAGCCAATGTCAGTCCTAGGGACTTCCTTAAAGCCGCATAACACCAAGGAACTGTATTTTAAAGATTTTTCCTTCCATAGACCATGAGATTCCACATCATTTGCAACCCTAGAAATGCATAGAGAATCAACATAACACAACCATTTCCAGCCATTGCTTCTTGCTTAACTCAGACCTCCATGAGGAGTGTTGAAACAAAATAAAGCTATAATTGAAGGTTTATTATTGAATGGAGACGGGTATGTAAATGTTTTATGGTGGGCTCCTTCGGTGACCTTTTGTGACCTTGTGTCATTTGATATGTCGTGGCAGCCAGTCTTTGCACAAAGACATGCATATAGCCTCCATGTTGGAGTTGTGCTCAAAATATACACATGTTACATGTTACAAAAGCTTCTTCACACACACACTCAATTTTCCCATTTATATATTAGTTAATCTTAGTGTAATATATTTTCTATTCTAGCATGGTAGTTTGTAGTATTGTTATATTAATCGCATTTAAGTAAAAAAATTATTTTTATATTTACTATATATAGGTTATGAATGGACATTTTAATTCGTTGATGTGAGTTTATTTCATTAGTGTATGAGATTTATTTATTAATTTAACATAACAATTTTTTGAGTGGTTAGTATTTAGGTTTTGATGTAGTTCAGTCTACAATCCCTCTATATATCAATTTTTTTACAATGCATTTTTTACTTTTGATATATAAATTAGGGCTTACAAATAGTTATCTGCAATTAAATTTATTTAATAATGGTAATTAATATATAAAAGGGTGTAATTTATATTTTATTTATATATTAAAAAAGGTTCCATTTTTTAAATCTTCCGTATTCTTCTTCTATAATTAAACCGAAGGAGTTTTTTTATTGTGGAGTTTTTTACTGTGAAGTTCTAGAAATTATATCGATTGAACTATAGAGATCTTCTCTAAATAGCAATTTTAGAACTATGAAACTCCCCTCTCCATTTAAGTCCATCACCCCCCATCGTCTATTTAACATTGTCAGCGTTCCCTTTGCACCCTTGTGCAAATGCTAGTATAGACATTATAGAGAATCTTCAAGCACATAAAACAAATGCAACATATTGAGACAAATCAACTAACTATTTTACATTTTCTTTAGTACATTTGGCTTGAGACGCAAGTTGTCATTTTGGCAGTAAGAAGTAAAGTGGCCTCTACACTACAAGGAAAAGACCCTCTAGCGGATGGTTTTGAGGAACCATAAAGAAAAATACCCCATACATCCATTTCTAGCGGAGGTTACTAGAGGAGGTTGGCGGGCAGAGGTTTTTGTGGATGTTTTCCTATTGTTGCTCTTATCTTTAAAACTCGCCCCGGTGCTCTCAAAAAATGAAAGCACCAGTGTGGACAAAATCATTGGCACACCAGACACCGTGCACTCCGTACACACCCACCTGGTGTGTCATAATATAATAGAGCACCGATGCCTCACAACTTGTCCACGCTAGTGAATTATAAAACACAACGCCAACACTGAAACCACTCAGTGTGGTAGACAAAAACCGCACTGGTGCATCATTAAAAACGTGCCAAAACACAAACTGACCAATTCGTTTGTATCAAACAGTACCAGTGCACCTATAAACAATGAGCATCGGTAAAGGGTTAAATTAAAAAAATATTTACGACAAAAAACTCATATTTTTCAGTTTTCTAGTGCTCCTGAGCTATCAATCACTGGTGCGCACGATAGCATAGAACGCACCAGTGCGCACCGAACATTAGCACACTGGACAGTGTGCGTGAAGTACACAAACTGCCGTGGCATCCAATTACTATAATGCACCGGGGCATCAATACTCTTCCGCGCCGGTGTATCATAAAACACCGCGCCAAAATAGAAACAAGCCAGTGCGTTCTTCTCTAAGAGCATTGGTGCGCCAAAAACTGCACGCACTGGAATAGCGTTATATAAAAAAAAAATTAAGGCCAAAAAACCGGTGCTTTGCGACTATTACGCACTGGTGCTTTACCATTACGCCGCCCCGATGCATCATCAAATTTTCATGCCGAAACTAAAACATCCTAGTGCGCAGTTAGGGAAATGCCCCGACGTGTTATAAACAACGTGCCAAAATTGATACCGCCAGGTGCGGTTTTATTTAACTGCACCAGTGCGCTTATAAAACCCCGTACACCAAAACATGGTTATTTAAAAAAAAAATTACGGCCAAAAAAATTCATTATTCACTTTCCTTAGCGCTCTAGAGCTCTCAAGCCCCGATGTTATTTCCTTATTTCTGAGCCGCCCTGACATTGGTGCTCTCATTGCACCCATTGCACACACTGCAGCTCTGCATTGGTCACCAATCTCCAGCTTGCATTTCAAAAAACAGTGGGCAAATTTTATTTTCGAAATTTTACAGCCAATATGCCTCCTCGACCGTGAAATGTATAGGTATTTTTCTAGTTTTTCTATAATTAAGCCTTTTAGCAGATTAGAAATTGAAATAAGCTTAAAAATAACCATTAAAAAATGAAAAAAAATATTTCGCGCAGTGCGCTCGAGCTGTTTGGCTCGCACCGAGTAGCGGTTCTACCTGTAAAATTTATAGGCAACACCACTACCAGTGCTAACGTTAACTGCACCGTTTCTGGGGAGGTGCCGGAAGGCGCCCTGAATAATTTTAAACTAAAAATAAAAAATAAAAAAGGCGATGCACTCATTTATCCAGGCGCACCATTGACCCTGGAAATCAAAGTGCAGTGCGTTGACTTCATTTGCTTCCTCGGTTTATGTTAGTGCACCACATTTTGCATTTCGAGAGGGTCAACGGTGCGACCTGGTAAAAGACCGCAACGTCAACTATGTCATTGTCATGAAGTCACAGGCCAGACATGACTATAAGCGCCTGGGCATAAGAGTATTTCAGTTCAACATTTCTATTCTACTATATACAAATCTACTTTGCAATGAAAATGTGAAGACCGCATCGAATCCTATAAGTACTGCTTATTAGGGGTTCCCGGTACCGTGCGCTAAAATATTAGGACGCACCGGCACTGGTGCATGACTGTTTTTATGGAGCACCGACTTGTATGTTTGTTTTTTTTTCAAAATTTTTTATATATGTATATTTAGAAATACATTTATGTTTTAATAAAAAAAAAATTATTTAATATGGCAATGATTCAGAGAGAACAGTAGCAACAGCAGCAACAACAAGTAGAACAATATGACATGATTTACCAATGGGACGCGAGAGAGAGGGAGAGAGATGGATGCCCTCGCCCTATTACTGTAGATACCCAGGATATCCTTAAGCAGGTAGGCCTCCTCAAGTTCTATGAGGAGGCTATTTCTGGCTTAAAGGCCCATAGTGTGCTTTTGAGACATCTTATCAGCAAGTGGAATGCCCACCGACAGGCTTTTCATGTTGGTCCTGACCAGTGGTACACACCCACTGAGGAGGAAATTTATTTTATTACAGGAATATCGAGGAGAGGGGTGGATTTTCCCTCATTCCCAGACGTGCCAATTGGTTGTGTAGCAGGGAGTCGGTTAGTTTACTCCCATAGATACATTGGAGCACATGTATTGTCTCCTTCAGAGTTTCAGGTACCTGGAGTTCTGTTACGTATAGGTGCTTTTGGTAGACAGGACATGCAGTGCCTCTCTATTATCACTTCGATCATTTCGCACAACACCAGTGACGGGCAACGCATTAGTTGCTCGCTTTTATATTACATTGATTCTTTAGTACAACAGCCACGACTTGTCAGGTGGTCTGCCATTTTTTTGTGACAGTTTTGTACGGCCTTAGATAGATTTCGTGCTCATGCACAAGGGAGGGTCAACTTCCCTTTTGCTTCAGAGCTGTTTTGTTTATTTTTTGAGAGGTTTTCAGAGATGAGACCTAGTTTTGTTTGACAGCCTCGTAGGCCGATGTTCGAGGCCCGGATGCGCATGTGGGGGCAGATGATGCCCAAGAGGGGAGACACTATGTTTCCAATGAGGATATCACATGATTTGCTAGACTTATTAGCCAGTGTTGGCAGGCTTCATCCCTTCATTATGGTCCTATGTCCTTATGTTGGACTAGATTGGCGAGGGTGTCCCAACATCCTCTTCACTCCTGATGAGCTGCCAGATGACAGAGGTAATATTACTGTTTTATTTATATTTATTCTAACATGTTCTTTAACTTGTTTTTATTAAATTGTGTAATGAAATTGTCTAATTATTGTTGTGTACTTGTATATATTTTGCAGACATTGGCTCTTTTGATGGCGATGAGATGCCGGATCCACCACATGATCCGGGTGTCGATCCTAATGATTACGATCAGGAGATGGCTGATGAGCCGGAGGATGAGGACGGTGGCGCAGCAGAGAGACGTGCTGATCCTGTGCCTCATGGTGCACCGGTACCGCCTTTTGCTAGGCATGGTCAACCTGAGACCAGATACCGGAAGGAGTTGGGCAGGCAACTCTATGGATTGATTTCAGATGCGGGCATCAGGCCCGCTCATTATAGAGAGATACAGGGCGATGATAGACTGTTACAGATGTGGAGAGGCATGCCGCGTGACATGTATGGCCTGATGCGGCATGTCGTAGGAGCTACGACAACTGTTACGCGATTGAGGAGGATTGTCCATAGCTATAGGCGTAGTCAAGCTACGACATGTGATGGACAGTGCGCCAGCAGCGACTCAGATGCATCTCGTGATCGTTCACCTCGCGGCGCACCTGATGATCAGCATGAGGCTCCACTGGCAGCATCTGACACTAGTCATGATGGATATGAGGCTGGACCATCAGCCACGTCCAGTCAGCAGCCTGCAGCATCCATCATGAGTACTAGTCACGATCATCATGAGCAAGCTGGACCATCGACCGCCGAGGCTGCAGTACTATTGACTGAGCAAGCCTTCACTACTACTGTGCCTCATATTGATCATGTTGTACTACCACCAGTGGATGCATCCATTAGTACTAGTGATCATCATGATCATGAGCAGTCTAGACGACCATCGACTGTCGAGGCTGCACCCAACTTTAATGAGCAGGCCGCATCCACTTGTACTAGTGTTATTGATGTTGTTATACTACCACCAACGCCTGATCCATGACATTTATAAATTACAATTGTATATTTTTAACATTATTCAGTCATATATATATATGGTCCATGCATTTTATGTTCATGTTGCAGTTGCACTTAATTTTCATGTTGATGATCATCATGATGTGGCGCATATTGTTAGTCATGTTAGATATGTTCATTTAATGTTTAGCTTGCAGATAGATGTGTATATGTGATAGGCGCATGAGTTATTTGACATTATAATGAGATGTATATTTGATGTTTGTGTTGTGATGATGTTAATATATAATGTTAATTTGATGTTAATTGAATGTGTTTATTAGTCTAATATGATGTTTGTACGATGGTTATCATGATCATGATGATGTTTATTAATTAATTTAATATTATTAAATGACCATGATATTTATTAAATATTATTTCGTGAATGTAATTGTAATTTAAATTTTAATTCTATGTAAAATTGTAAAATTGTATTTGTATTTGTACTAATTGTAATTTTAAGTGTAATTGTATGTAAAATATTTATTAATGTAAAATTTTAATTGTAATTGTAATATTTAATTTATTCCGAAATGATTGTAATTGTATATATGAAAAATTATAAAATTGTAATTGTATGTAAATTTCACAAATTGTAATTGTACTTGTAATTGTAATTTTAATTGAATTGTATGTAAAATATTTGTAAAATTGTAATTGTAATTGTAAATATAATTCTATGTAAAATTGTAAATGTAATTGTATTTGTACTAACTATAATTTTAATTGAATTGTCTGTAAAATATTTGTAAAATTGTAATTGTAATTATATGTAAAATTGTAAATGTAATTGTATGTAAAATTAAAATTGTAATTCTAATTCTAATCGTAATTCATGTATGTGAAATTAATGTAAAATTGTAATTGTAATTTTAATTCTAATTGTAATTGTAATTTTAATTAATGTAATTGTATGTAAAATTTTAATTTGTAAAATTTTAATTTGTAAAATTTTAATTCTATTAATGTGAAAATTTTAATTGTATTAATGTGAAATGATTTTATTAAAATATTTAAATTTGTAAATTTGAAAATAATTGTAAAATAACAAATCTAGAATAATACGAATTTTTGTAACATAACGTTTAGAAAATAATGAAAATAAATTCATGTACTTTATAATTATCATTATTTTATTATGATCTTACATATATAAAGTTTAGAAAATAATGAAAATAAATTTATGTACTTTATAATTATCATTATTTTATTATGATCTTGCATACAAAAAAAAGAAAAACTTTAAAAAGTCCGGTGCGCTTATCATCCTAACAGGCCCTGGTGCATCGTATTAATACAATGCACCTATGCATCACATTTTCGTGCACCGGAAACGAATAAACGCAAATAAAAAAAACACAACTCTATTTTGTTTAAGTTAAAAAAAGTGGCAATTTGAAAAATGGGTGGCAAAATATTTTTAAAAATCTAATTTGATAAAATAATTCTTTAAATACTAAACACTTTTCATTATTTCACTATTTTTGCTAAAAAATTTCAGTCAGATTTTTGCAGGAGACAGACCTGGAGTAAGAAAGCACAAGGGCACTGTGGATGGAAAAATACATTCGAACAGAAGTATTCAGACAATCAGAAACCAAAACTCTGGTGATTCAAGCCCTTTATCATAGAATTTCAAACCATTTCGTGATTAAATTTAATTTACTTTTTTTAATTTTTTCTGCAGGTTTTTATTTTTTCCTGTTGTTTTATCCATTTTTACCCTGAACCCTTCATTTTTTTGTTTTTGTCCTTTCTTCTCCCTATTTCTGTGATTTCAGAATTAGGGTTTTTCATTTTAGATTGACGTCCAACCCACGGGATGACTTGCATAGTCGGATACCAATCCATTTGGCCATTGCGTAAATTTTTGAAAAAATGGATATTTCTTTATCGGTGCGCCTTGCATACACCACCGCACTGGTGCACTGTATTATTACAGCACACCAGCAAGTTCTATGTCATAAAAAATTGAAAACATTTTTTTATATCCGTGCACCAAATCTGAAATAGGGCACCGGTGTTCTCTTTAACTAGGAAAGCACTGTACAGTGTATTACACCGTTTTTGCAGTGCGTTTATAATACACCACACACCGTTAGGTCTATTACACTATTTTTTCAGTGAATTTATAATACCGAACGCACCATACGGTGTATTATACTATTTTGCAGTGCGTTGTTAATATATCCACGCACCGGCGGCGGTGCGGATTTCATGAAAGGCGCACCGATGTCTCGAGATTTATTTTCTACCTAAAAATTTGAGAATTTATTTATAAATATGTTAATGAATGATATGCTACAGGTTTCAGATTGACAAAGAAATGACTGACAAGATATCAAGTAACAAAAATACTATTAACACATCAAGAAAAGAAAAAAAGGCAAGTTCTTTGTAAATTCTTTATAAAAAATATTATTTTTGAACTATATGTAACTTTAACTAATATGTATTGTTTACTGTGTATCATGCAGAGCCACAAAATGATGAAGCTCGATATGATTATTTCTGATCTACGACTAGAAGAGCGTAAAAGTTTAATGGAAAAATTGCAAAAAGATGAATCAGGTGAATGAAACAATACTATCGATCCAATATGAGTTTCTTTTTTTAATTATCATTAATAATATACTTAAAATTATTAGATAACATGTGTCAAACAGTCTACTAATTCACATCTGTTTAATGTTCTACATGGACCAACAACTCAGAAAATGAATGTTGTTTTAAGAAAAGAAAAAAATAGAACATGCAAATGAAAATGAATTGCTCATTGGCTCATCTAGAGTGGTGCTAGAAGTTAACGAAAGGGGGAAAAACTTTTACAAAAGTTTGAGGGATCTAGTGGAACGAATACAACAACGTGCTTCAAATGTAATATGTAACCATTGAATTTTTCGATCATTAGGTACAATAAATAAACAATTTAGCATTAAATATTAATTTTCAAGAATTTTCTTGCAGAAAAGAAAAGAAAATGGAACCCATTCAACACATAAAACATGAAGACAAGGAAGAAAATGGTTGATCTCTAAGTTTGTGAGTAATTGTTACTTCCTTATAACAACTTAACTAGATTTCATTTTTGTATTTTTTAAGTTGTTTTACAAAAATCATCATTTAATGTCTTCAAACAGGTGCTAACATACAAAGAAGAACCATCAGACGAATTGATTGAAATTGGGTTAAATATGGGTTGTGAGTATATGTTGGCATATCAAAATTTAATTGTGGAATTTGTAAGCATCTATTGATCTTGTTTTACTTAACTCCATCTATAGTTAATAGAACAAAAACATCTTTTATATTAAATATATGATTTGTTATGGGGTATAAAACTTGCAGGAAACAAAGTATGGAACTGCGCCAACAGATGAAATTTTGAAAGATGGCATGGTACATGGTTTTGAAAAAATGTGTATAGTTTATGAGTCAATTGTTGCTATGGTACGTCATTTTTCTTTTCGATTTACATTGATGTATATTATTTAATATTGGAATTTTCATTATTCTCACCAATGTATATACACTCATTTCAGTTTATTTTTATGTTTGTAGATGGAAAGTGAAGAAGAAGAAAACAATCAATGCCGTGAACACAACATTCCTGAAAATAATCCAAGTCATGGAAGTAGCTCTAGCAGTGACAACAGTTCAAGCGAAGAATGATGATCACTATGTAATTTGGATATCAAAGCAAGGCGTTTTATTTTTTGAAATATGTCTATGAAATCAGACATTTTGTTTAATGTAATGGACATAGTGTCCCAATTGAAAGACAAAGGGATACGAATAATTGTCCCATTTTGTATGATAAAGACTGTCTTATATATATATATATATATATATATATATATATATATATATATATTCATAAAATATGTTTTAATTTATTCTATTGCGTTCTCCATTGTCGTTCTCAAATGCACTAATAAAAATTTAATTCATATGAATATTGTTATAAGATTATATATATGTGTCGACTTTTGATGAATAATGAATTTAAAAAAACCACAATAATTCTGATATGATATAACAAATTAATCCAAACAGCACATTCAAATGCATTAATAAAAATGTAATTAATATGAATATTTTTATAAGATGTGTTGACTTTTGATGAATAATGAATTTAAAACAATCACAATAATTGGACTGTCAGAGGTGGATGTTTCTAAAAAAAACAAAATGAAAACCGGTGCATTTATGTGTCTATACGCACCGGTGCATTTATGATTCTGTGGGCACCGCACTAATACCAATTCCAGTTATAAATATCGGTGCATTTGTGTGATACTATGCACCGAGGCGTTTATGTATCTATAAGCACCAATGAATTTGTAGATTCCATGTGCACCACATGAATACCGATACCAATTATAAATCTTGGTTCCTTTCTGTGATACGGAGCACCGATGCCTCATAAAGATACACGCACCAGTGCGCTTATACGACCTATGGGCACTGCTCAAATCCCAAGACAAATTAGAACGGTCATGTGCGTTGTATCACCAACACCAGGCCCGGTGTTGTTATTTTCCTTAACGGCCCAGTGCATTCTCCTTAGACCCCCGGTGTGCTGTCTACCGATACGCATCGGTGCATTAAAACCTGATAAGAGCACTGATGAAAAAACATCCATAATAACCTCCGGCTGCCCATTTTTTTTTAGTTGTGTTGAATTTCCGTTAAAAACTCCGCCAAAACCTCCGTTACCATAAACGAATGTGGTAGCATATGTGTTTTTGACAATTTTGGCCAATTTTATAACACTAAAAACCTCCTTTATAACCTCTGCTAAAG